>BNST01000726.1:0-725313 GCA_019650275.1 Xylocarpus granatum
TTCCACGTACTAGTTGAATGAATAGGAAATCAGCACGGAAGGATGAAATTCGGCTGTGGGTACCAGCCTAGAGTTAGTTCCATTCAAGAAAAAGAGAGAAATGATTGGATAAAAAGACAAAAGTGCTATAGATTCTTATTGGAGAAATAATTAGTATAATACAGTAACATCTAAAACAAAGCTGCCATTGAGCAATTTTCACCAGATTTTTTCGTACACTGGCAATTAGCATCGGAAATTTCACAAGCCAGCAGTTCGGCCAGCAGCTATCCAATTAATGAAGCCCTCGTTTACCTTTTTAATCACCTTTAAAACACGAAGGCAAAATCCGTAACCGCTTGTGCCCTTAGCTTTAGCTGCTTCTAATTCCCAAGCCTATTAACCATTTTTTATAATGGTAATAATCAAAGAATCCAGCAGAACTCTTGACTAGAAAGCTTTGGAAATGGAAGATGCAGAATAATTTGCACAAAATTTAGAGGCATGAAAGAACAAATACTAGTTAACAAGAAATGCCAGAGTGCACGTACAATGGAACAAATTCTTTTTCAGATTTGTACCAAAACACTGTGGAGGGTCACTTTCTTCAGGTAAAGTAACTTTTGCTAATGACTTCCAAAAGTACAAACACAAACATGCGCACCAGAAATAACCCTAGTCCGTATGCCTCGATTATTTCATTAATCAATGTCCTTCATTTTACAACAATCACAAATTGTCATTCAACTTCGCATAAAAAAAAAGAGGATAAAAAAGAAGACCATTTGAAATTTGAAGCCATGTCACAGCATGCATACCTGTATAAAAGTTGGAGCTAGTATCTAATCAAAGCAAGGGCAGGGAAAATATCTTGTACTTGTCTTGAACAAATTCTCTTCTGATGAAGAGAATTACTATATAATTAACTTTTGTTTAATAAAGGAGAACCTAGGTGTCAATTCAATGGAATCACAACGTGGTACAGTAACTTCATGAATGCAGGATGACTGTTTTATTTTATTTAGTTTGATGCATAAATAGATTATCTACTTACCGGAGCAACAAGAAGAGCTCCAATGCATGTACAAGGGACGATGAAACGGGCCCATCTTTGGGGTCCAGTTCAATTATGCAAAATGAATGCAAATTCAGAGCAATAGTAGACTGATACATAAACGGAAATCAGCACCTACAGCATTAATTGGCACTTGCATGCTAAAAACTTGTTAGATTTTGAGCATAATCAAACAAATAAAAATATTCTGTGTCACGCCGAGAACCAATCTGTGCCAACTCCCATTGCAATTTCCACGAGAGAAATTTTTGATTGACATGGAAATCAACAAAATATTTGCGCTCACACTACTATCAAACAACTGAGAGAATACCTGAATCGAATCCGCTTGAGATCATTCCTCCCTTCAGGCAAAGAAACAAAAGTGATAAGAACACCTGGCTCCACTTGTGCAACCCATTCCTTAGGTTCATCTTCCTCCGTAAACACAACAGATTCTATTCTACCGCTCACTGACGCAGGTGTCCCTTCACCACTTGATAAGCCTTTCAATCTTGCTCCCATTTCTTTTCCCCACATCCTTGGCGTTGAGTTGGAACTTCCTGTTCTACGATAAGAGCAATGAAACCTCGCTGAGTCTGAGGCAGTTTCGGAATCAGCATAGTTTCCGTTCTGGGTACAATTCGATGATCCTGAACATGGCTTGCAGTTTCTATATGCTCCTGATGCTTTCAGTGCCATGTCCTTAATCTAAAGAAAAAAAAAGAATTTAAGTAATTAAACCTTTGAACTAAAAGAAAACAATGGTATGTAGTACTCTTTAAATTAGCCAAACTAACCTTCATTTGTTTCTAACTTTATTTTCCAAAAGAGTAAGAATTAAAATTACATGGGTGCTGAGAAAATGGTGCGAACTAAAAGTTCTCAGCTACTAAACTATAATTTAGTACCAGAAAAGAAAAGCAAAATTCTGGCAACCGTTTTCACTTCCAAACTAAGTAAATCTGGATCCAATTTTCTCTTCTTCCAGCTCCAATTGGATTCAACATATGCTTTTTCTTCTTTCTTCAATCTTTACTATTGGCTTTTTTGCATCAGAATTGTCAGATCCAAAACCCCCATGCCCTCTCAAATTTGCAAATTTTCATGAAAACCAAAACTGTAGAATAAAGCAAAGCTTGTAAACCTATTTTGTCCAACTAGTTCTTCAAAAATATAAAATAAAGACCCAAAACGCAGATTCCTCTGATTTTCATTACTTTCTCGGCAACCAAACAGTTATAATAAAACAAAAAAAACAGTGAAGCCTTTTTCTTTTGTCCCATTATCCCAAAAATAAAAATAAAAACGTCCCAAAACTCAAGATCTCTCCTCTTTTTCCCCACCAATTTCCAGCTTCCTTCACTGTTCCCACTCCCTTCGTTTCAAAAGAAAAAAAAATTAACAGGACAGAAACCCCGTCCTCTTTTTGGCTGCAGAGAAACCGAAGGGGAATAAAAGAACAGAAAAGCAAAAAAATTTTGGTCCCAAAACTCGGATTCAGTTTAATTTTTTTCCCTACTTTCTCGTCCCGCAAATACCTTTTTTTTACCGTCTTCTTTCAGCTCCTAACATTTAAAAAAAATAGACCTCAAAACCCAATTCCTCAAAAATTTCCCCCAGTTTCTAAGCAAATTCCAATGGAAAATAAAATTAACCCCTCTTTTTTTCCTCATAATTTTCTTCATTTTCTCGGCAAACAAACACGTCACCTGAGATGTGAGAGCTTTAATAGCTTGCTTGGTACTGGGTGTCCCAACATCACCTTCCTCCTCAAGCTGCTGCCGTAGAGATCCACTGTTTAACTGCTGCGATTGATGCTGATGCTTCGAACAAGCTATACACGTCAACATCACCTCCAATTTTTACCTCTATCTCCTCCACAAAAAGCTAAAAAGTTAACTGCAGCCAGAAACCAAAAATCAGATTCAATCAAATGCATAATAACAGTACATGTTACCAATCAAACTCTCATACGTACAAACAAGCTACGTGTATTTAAATCTATCAAAACTTTTTCAAAATTGTTGAGATCAAAAACACACAGATAAGCTTTCTGCAGAAAAACTTGTTGGACTGACTAAGAACAGAGAACCTCAAAGTATCGTACATACATACACGAATATAGCCGTAAATACATTCATACGCATCATAGAGCTTACATTCAGAAAAGGAAACTTGAATTCTAAGCTTTCAGGCAAGCACAACACAACAGCATGAATCGTGTTAAGCCCGAAAACTGAAGAGCTCTGATCAGATCAACACGCAAGTAAACAGAGAAGAAACAGAAACAACTACAGCAACCAAGCAAGCAAGCAAGAAAAAGAGATGACCGTTAATGGCGATATTAATTCAAGCCATGAATCATGGCGACTCACAAGGCAAGGCAATAGCTTTCACTGCCTTAATGGATTAAATAAATCAATTAATTAATCATTTTCAAATCCCTTTCTGCTAACACACACACATGCAATGAATGAATAAATAAACAGAGCTATCTGAGAAGAAAACAGAGAGCTGGCTACGGAGATTTGGGCACCTAACTTGTGTATATTTATAAATAAATTTAAAAACAATGGAGTAAATAGTAACTTAAATGACAGTAACGTGACGGGGATAATGACCTCCAGGTCCTTAACTTTTTTATTATTCTAAGTAAGGACACAATTTTTTATTTTTATAACTTGAGCCCCTGGATTTTATTGAAATGACTAAATTGTCCCGCAAGGAAAATGGTGTCGTCCGGATCCCTAAGCTTTTTATATTTTCATAATTTTAGTACCAAATATAGTGTTAGTGTGTGTTTAAGACTGAGATATTATACCTCTCAATGTAATTTTAAATAAACAACTACTGTCAAATTGTAATGCACACAAATATAAATATGAATAATTATAGGGACCTATACGATATTATTCCATTCTTACAGCACTTTAAATCGGCCATGATAAAGTTGACCCGAGCGTCGCATGAATGGTAAATGCATGATTTGCTCCACCGACAATTACATTTGACACCCTCTTCTTTCATATTATTACAAATTGAGCCATGAAAAGTTGGCAATAATGCTCCAACTTACATACATTCATTAATAATAAATGTAAAAATAATTCAAGCTCCATTAGGGCCAAAGTGTCGATGCTACAAATTCCATTAATAAATTCAAAAATTTTGAATTTTTTTTTAAAGATTTTAGTAATATTAAATTTTAAGTCGTAATTTTTTCGTATAATAGCACGAGAATTTTAAATTAAAATTTATATATATTAAAATAAAAAAATTAATTATGCAATATTTGATATTGTATGTGAATTATTTAATTTAAAATAAAATTATTAAAAAATAGTTCAATAATTGGACCGTGTCTTAGAATCCGAGCCTCAGTTTTTGTTTTTCTTCCATTTGTATTTTATTTAATAATTAATGTTATTTAAATTCTTTAAATACGAGTATAAAAATACATTCTTTTGTTCAATTTTTATTAAATAAAATTACAAAATTTTTGATAAGTTCGTAATAAAAACACACGCTATGAAAAAATCAAAGCCCCGATCAATAATAATACACGTTAATATAAATTATATTTATGAATAAAATCGTTACTGCAATTATTTTGTACGATTACACTCTTTTATTAATAAAATAATAATATTTTAATAATTAAAATTTCAAATTCTACCTTTTTTTTTATAAGTAAATACCGATAATTTTAATAATATATTTGTGATTTAATTTAAAAAAATGATATAAAATAGATCATGGCTATGATTCATTAGATTCGTGTAGAATTTAAAGCAACGAGTGGTAATAAAAGAAGAAGTAGGTCATGGGGTAGTGAGTGGGTCATATGCACAATGAATTGAAACCAATTAAGGATTTCAATAATGAATATTTTGGATGGTTGAATCATTCTCAACCAAGAATTTTGAAAAATCTTTGTCATTATTATTTTAATATATAATATAACGATAAAATATAAAATAAATATATAAATATAATATATATATATTTTTAATTTATTTATTGTAATTTAAAATAATAAAATTTAACACGTGCGGAAAATGATTCGGATTTGAATTTTAATTAACCTAAGCACGGTTGGAGGAGGAGGTTCACTCAAATATTAAGAAATTATAGTATGGTACGACCTCCATTACAGTTTTCATGTTCCCTTGCATCCCCATTTGTTTTTATTGATCTTCAATTTGGTAACCACGTGAATTAGCCAATGAGAGTAGAGGTGGCCCCACAAAATCGCCTGCCTTGAAACACGAAATCTCCCAAAAAAGGAACCCTTCGTCTCTACGATTTGCAATTATTTTTGTCATTTCCGAGGGAGGGAGGTGTTTGGCAACAAGTTTTGATTTATTCCAGTTAAAAAAATCCAAGTATGAACAAATTTTTATTTATTTGATTAATTTTTTTAAATAAGATATTTAAATTTAATTATTTAGATGAAAATATCAAATTTCATATGCATAATAACAAACCGTTCAAATTGTATCAAACATACTTTTAAGTTAATTTATATTTTACGATATAAATTAAAAATATAATATAAATTGTACATTATTAAATATATTACATGTTAACGTCAAATTAAAATAAAAATAAAAGAAAAAATTTAAGCGGGTATGACTGTTCTATTGTATTATTATGTTGATTAAAATAAAAAAATAAGATTTAAGCGAGTATGATTGCTTTATCGTATCATTATGTTACTGAAATAGAATTAAATTTTTACGACGTTATCGTATTTAATGCGATAAAATAATTTTATTTATGATTCTTTCTAAAAGAAATAAAGAGAGAGTTTCCATATGTTAACGACCTAGTATATAATTATATGCATAGGTTAAGCCTTAAGGTGGTGCATATGCTTTTGTTTATGGTGACAAACTTGCTTTTGTTTATATAAAAGTTTGAAGTTGTTAATTGTGTTCCAACTAAGTCTACAATCCCTATTACTTCCTCTCTGTCTCCTTGCAAGCTAAGTGTGAATCCAATAATTGGCATTAATTTTATGAAAACTTTGCAAGGAGACATGCTTTTTCTTGCATTGTGTGTAACGCAATGCATGTAACCAAAAGCTATTTCATTGCAAGTGATAAAACTAGCTAAATTAAGTGCTTTTTTTAGTGCTTTTAGCTTTCATGCATACAAGTACTTTATCCCTTAAGGAGACATAAACAAGAAAAACCCGGAAACAACTTTAGCAAAACTCGTAATTAACAGAGAAATCAAATAGACACAGACTACGACTGTTAAAATTAACAATCGAATATCTCCTTGTCTGAACTCCTCAGCTTCAACTAGTTTTCATGGCGATGCTTAAACAAAACCTAGCTGTAAACCCTAGATGAAACCTGAAAGCAGATAATATTTTGATGGAAACGATCAAGCAGTGTTGGGATGTTGAAATAATTGGACGCAATGGTTCATAAGATCGCATAGGAGCTTGTTCCCTTAGTCATCACACAGCTCATCACAGTAATTGTTCTTCCTTCTGCTTTCTTCGTTTCTTGTTGATTACGTTGCCCGCGCCATTTCAGGTCTTTTGCCAAGGTCTGGTTTGAAACCCACAGCGGAATCTCTCCGGTGGCAGCTCCGTCTTCTATCATGCTCTTGATTATTTTAAACAACCCAAAAAACGACCTTAATTAGCTGTCGAAAATTCCTTAACTATTTTTAACAGCAGTCAATACCGTGTGTGAAACGAACCGTTTTGTTCATTAATTCCGGAGCTCTGTTATCTGACAGACTGACAATATGGTATTAAACCAACCACGCGTCATAAATTCATTAGCTTTTGTTCCTTCGGGACCCACTCTTACTTTTCAAAAGAAATCACCAACCAATCAATGCTGTTCGCATCTAATCTCACCGTACTGTTGTTTCTGACCTTCCGCAGCTCTTCCGCGCCAATATCCATTTCCCCTCTGTTTGTTTTCCTAGAAAATACTTAATTTTCTCGAAAAATTCTGTCGCAGGAAAATTATAAAATGCTACCTCCTATATAGTAGTTAAGCCAATTTGCGTTTTCTTAATTAAACGAAAGAAACGTCTTTCAGTTTAATTAAAGTCTCTTCAGTTGGCTATATTTCATGGGATATTTGCAGGCGATTTATCTTTTTTTAACGGTGTAAAATATCCCTTATTTTCTCGGGAAATTAAAATTACTGAGTGGTTTTCCTGCTAAATTTTTCTGGACCGTTAAAGTTCTCACCGCAGATTCTTGTTTTCTTTGAGAGTAGCTACGACAATTTAATAATTTCCCTGGAAACAAACAGAATCTAAACAAACTCCCACTTTTTTTTGTTCAAATAAGCTAATATTTTGCCTGTGAGCATTTTATTTCCACGATAAATCAATAATTTCTCGGGAAAATCGACTAATTTTCCCGGGAAACGAAAAATACCTATTAAAAATGTCTTTACTTCGGCGAAGAAAACAGAACGAAGCCTCAAACGCCTCAGATTCGGAGCCAAACATACACCAAGAAGATGATAAGATCAAGAAAATTGCAACGAAAGACAAGAAAAAGAAGGAACATAAGGATAAAGAACAGAAAAAATGGTCGTGTGTTGATTCGTGCTGTTGGCTGATTGGTTGCATATGCGTGGCCTGGTGGCTTTTACTGTTCTCCTATAACGTATTGCCGGCTTCGTTCAATCAATTCGTCACCGAGGCAATAACTGGGCCGGTGCCAGATCCACCCGGCGTGAAATTGAAGAAGGAAGGGTTGACGGCGAAGCATCCGGTGGTTTTCGTGCCGGGTATTGTGACTGGTGGACTTGAGCTGTGGGAAGGGCACCAGTGCGCTGAAGGCTTGTTTAGGAAGCGCTTGTGGGGTGGAACTTTTGGTGAAGTTTATAAGAGGTATTGATAATTTTTTTTTGTTTATTAACGTTTTTTTGATCAATTGTTTGGTTTTTGTTCATGAATTTATTAACTGTTTTGATTGTTTTGTTGATTGATTTTTTTTTGTAGAGGATGAAATTTTGGGTAATTTGGCGGTACAATATGTGAACGAAATTGAATTTGAGGTTATTTTGTTTGTGAGATTTGCTACGGGTTGTTATGGAAGGTTAATGTGTCGTGCGTTCTTTGGTTGGCAAGTGAGAAAAATATGAGTTCTTGAATAGAAAGAAGCCGTTTCCATTTGTGGTATTGTTTATAGATGATTTGTCCTTGTCAATAAATGCACGGAAGAAATTTTCTATAAAGTTGCCTTTTTGATATGTGGCGAACACTACAAAGCATTTGTTCAAAAGAAATGTCTTTCAATTGGCTTGTTCAGGACTGTTCCTTGTTGCACTGTTAACTGAGAATATACGATGGGCAGGAAAGGTATTCGTGTTATTTCTTCTGTTTATAAATTATCCATAGAAGTTCGTTTTTCAGTGTCAAACCCAACAATTATTTTTGTGGAAGTGCCAATTAATACAATGAGGGTATGGAAACATTCTACAATCCTGAAATAGTATGTAAATGATATAAAGATCGAAAACATGTGCCATAGATGTGGGTATGAGAATTGTTGTTTGTTAGTTTCTTGTCAGTTTTATCTGAGTGTGCTGGGCTTATGAACTTCCATGTGTGTTTCGGATAATTAACATCTGCCTTTCTATCATCTGGATGGATATTTTGCAGACCTCTATGCTGGGTAGAGCACATGTCACTAGACAATGAAACTGGACTAGATCCTTCTGGTATAAGGGTCAGACCTGTCTCTGGACTTGTGGCTGCAGATTACTTTGCTCCTGGATATTTTGTTTGGGCGGTTCTGATTGCTAACTTGGCACGTATTGGATATGAGGAGAAAAACATGCATATGGCTGCTTATGATTGGAGGATTTCATTTCAAAACACTGAGGTTTTCTTCCAACTGGAAGTTCTTATTGTATTTTACCATGCCTGTGGAATTCATTGAGTTTGCCCTTGCTATTTTTATGTACATTTTGATGAATTGTTCGTGTTTCATTAATATTTCTTTTGAACTCAAAAAAATCAGGTGAGGGACCAAACACTCAGTCAGATTAAAAGTAACATAGAACTGATGGTAGCTACAAGTGGGAATAAGGCAGTTATTATTCCCCACTCTATGGGTGCTTTGTACTTTCTACACTTTATGAAGTGGGTCGAGGCACCGGCTCCAATGGGTGGCGGTGGTGGACCTGATTGGTGTGCTAAGCATATAAAGGCAGTGATGAACATTGGTGGACCTTTTTTAGGTGTTCCAAAAGCTATTGCTGGGCTTTTCTCTGCTGAAGCGAAAGATATTGCTGTTGCCAGGTAAATATTTGGACTCTATCGGATATGACTTACCATTGATCATGATTCTTGACGATATTCTGGACCCATTCACTTGATGTGCAATCTCAGAATCATTATTTCAACTATGTTCTTGGTTGCATAGTCTTTTTGATGATACCGTCTGCAATAAAAAATTGAATTCATTGAAAGAGATTCTCTGTGTACTTGTATATTTTTCCCATAACAGTGTAAAAATGACCATATGCATGCCAATTTGTAGTGTATTTTACTTAGCCCATGATTAGTTTTAGGGTTTTTCTTGACACGCCATCTTGTCATGTGCACTTTGTTTTACTTGAGCGCAAAACATATTGATTTCTTGTTACTTAGCCCATGATTATTTTTGCTATTTTTGATGCTAACATATTGATTTCTTGTTCCAGTTACAACTGTGCTAGCTATACCTGAAGTTCAGATATGCAGCTATGCTTTATCTTCTAATAGAATTTATGCTTTTTCTTCTAATAGCATTTATGCTTTATTTGACCAATCTGTGCATATAAGATTGAAGTTGTGAAGTGTAGTTTCATATTCTTCACTGGTTTATATCAATTGTCCTTCTTGTATGTTGGTGGAAGGATTATGTTGCTAATTATCTGAAATTAATATTTGCCTGGGATGTGTTATGAAATATAAACTTTTTGACCCTTGTTCCTGCTTGCATTCTTTTAATTATCTTTGTTGCTTTTTTTATAGTCTCCCTTATTTACAACTACATGCCTGCAGTTTTACTTGAGCGCAAAACTGGTGTCTCTATAACTAATGAAATGCAAATATGTTGCTTGTTGGTACTAGCTTCTCTGGAGGCACAGAGTTTAGTATCAAGTCAGAGAAAACTTTTCTTGAATTAATTCTACATATGATGCATACATGCAATTTTTTCTTTCTCATCATGAAGAACTAAAGATATGCCCCTAAAAATGCAGGGCCATTGCTCCTGGTTTTCTGGATAATGATTTATTTAACCTTCAAACATTGCAACATGTTATGAGGATGACCCGCACTTGGGATTCAACCATGTCAATGATTCCAAAAGGCGGGGACACTATATGGGGTGGTCTTGACTGGTCACCAGAGGAAGGCTATAGCATCAAAAGGAAGGATAGAAACAATGATACCCAGATCGCAAACAAAGATGGGAGTGAAGTTGTGGCTTCTCAAAGCAAGCATGTTAATTATGGAAGAATTATATCTATTGGGAAGGATGTAGCGGAGGCACCTTCATCTGAGATTGATAGGATTGACTTTAGGGTAAGTCTATCTATTATATTATGCTCCATGGATTCTTTTTTCTTATCACTTTATTCTTCATTCTGCAATTGCAGATGAAGCCCATTTATGAAACTTTTTGGATGACCATTAAATGGATTGAAAATGGACTATTTTTTCCGGTCTTCTCTTTTTTTTTCCCCCCTTCCTTGTTGAGAAAACGTGTTAGATGATTGGGACTGGTGTAAATCCACAGATGTGCCCTTTCCATTATTCCTCACAACTCTCAACAATGTGTACCCTTTGTATGATGCTTCACATCACATGTTGAGAGTTGAATTTCTTTATCTTAATAAATTTTTCATGACAATTTTTACAAGAAACTATGAGATATTTTTCCTGTGTCATTGTAAGATGAGCTATCGACCATTTGGCTAAATAATGGTGAAAAAATTTTATATTTTCAAAAGTCAGGCTGTATGTGCAAGTTTCTATGATAGACTGCTAGACTAAATTACAGAGTGTGGATTATGCAGACGCATTTGTGTGTCATTGAAAGTCAGTTGTGTCTTAGTCTTGTGTTTGCGTTTTCCTACAAAATCATAGTAGTCTTTGGCTTGTTGCTAGAGACTGAACTTCTCAATTTTCAGTCACTGCACTTACATTCTTGACTCTGTTATTGTGCAGGATGCAGTCAAGGGGAATAGTCTTGCAAATACTACCTGTCGTGATGTGTGGACAGAATATCATGAAATGGGAATTGGAGGTATTAAAGCTATAGCAGAATATAAAGCGTACACTGCTGAATCCATTTTAGACCTGCTGCACTTTGTTGCCCCAAAAATGATGGCACGCGGTAGCACTCATTTCTCTTATGGAATTGCTGACAATTTGGATGACCCAAAATACCAACAGTACAAATACTGGTCAAACCCCTTGGAGACAACGTAATAGTTTTTATACTTCATTGGTTCAGTTACTATTATTGCTATGCTTTGATGATTCTACTTGCCATAGCGTGTAGCTATTGATTTATTCTGACCACTCTGATTCGTTAACTTGGGTTCCATAGGTTACCAAATGCACCGGATGTGGAAATCTTTTCTATGTATGGAGTTGGCTTGCCAACCGAAAGAGCTTATGTCTATAGGACTACTCCTTCAGCCGAGTGCTACATTCCATTTCAAATTGATACATCGGCTGATGACGAGGATGGCTGTTTGAAGGATGGAGTTTATTTGGCTGATGGGGATGAAACTGTACCTGTTTTAAGTGCTGGCTACATGTGTGCAAAAGGTTGGCGTGGGAAAACAAGATTCAATCCTTCAGGAATTCAGACTTATGTTAGGGAGTATAATCATTCTCCTCCAGCCAATCTGTTGGAGGGTCGGGGCACTCAAAGCGGTGCTCATGTCGATATTATGGGAAATTTTGCATTGATCGAAGATATTATAAGGGTTGCAGCTGGGGCTACGGGAGAAGACTTGGGAGGTGATGAAGTTCATTCTGACATCTTTAAATGGTCTGAGAAGATCAATTTGCAACTGTAATTTGAATAGGTATGCACCTTTTCCCAATCTTTTAAGGATCAAACACAGATTAGTATTTGTCCAAGGCAAAAATCCAAGTTACCACTTGTGCTACTGATGTTATAAACTTACATCCCCCTCTTCCCTGCTGAAGAAATTAAGCTAAAACTCCATAAATGATTGTCTTTGCAGCTTGGAACTTGAAATGGATATGACTGTTTGTTTTGGCGGAAATTGGCATGAAAGGCCAGAATGCCGGGTTTCGTGATGTAAAATGTTTAATCTCTTGCATCTTCTTCCCCAACATCTTTACTCTTGGATTCTTATATGGTCTTTGATTGAGGGGAAGACAGTAGACAAAATTATTGTAGCTTGATGTGTTATATAATTGTTTTTTCCCCCTGATTGTAATATTATTATTGCTGTCATATTGTATCAACATGATTAGTGAGTTGAGACCTCTAAAATCATTAGAACCCACATTTATTCTTTGGTATGTATCTAAGTGCAATTTTCTGTGTGACTTTTCTCTCAAGGGGATAATATCATTGAGGCCCCTGAATTTTGGCGACATCTCAAATAACTCAATTCTTTTTAATTTGTTAAAATAAGTAACAAAAAAAATTAAATTAAATGAACATTAAGTATAAAATTAAATCAAAATTAAGTTAATTGGATTTGATTTAATTTTTGTTTTTAGGTTTCAATTTAAACTAAAAAAAATGGTATTATTATAAGGAAAATAGTACAAAAAAACAATGATAATGATATCGTAAAATCTTATTCAGTTTTGTTAGTTAAAAAATTGGAAAAAAAAATTGGTCAAATCTTTCCTCCAATTAGCATAAAATAAAATGAAAATGACAAAAACAAAGTCAAGATTTGCCATTTTTATCATACATCCGCCCGCAGAGAATCATGTCTTTCTCTGCTTACATGGTTTCTTCTCTCTCTCGCTCTCTCTCTCTCGTCCGTCTCTTCTCTCTCCGGATCGTACCGTGTCCTCTCCGTCTCTCGGTTGTTGCCTCGTGATTCGCACTCGATCGTCACTTCTGTCTTCTATCGGACAAATAACCCTATCTCCCTGAGCCAATACACGCCCGTCGCAGACCGCGAACTTGACTGCAACTCACCATAAATTCGACAAACTCCACTTGTTAAGGTAAGGATCAATAATTTCATGCATTATTATTATTATTAACTTCCTATTTGGAAATGCCGTGTATTTAATTTAATTTTCCTTCTCTTTTTCCTATTTTCCTCCTAACGTTGTATTTGGAATTGTGAAATTAGGGTTTTTTTTAGGGCTCCTTATTGTAAGAATACGTATTTTTGGGTTAATTTTTATTGGCGAGGAAAGGGTCAGCTGAATGGTTTATTTTAGGCTTTGATTTCCGACGTTATGTTGGGGTTAACTTAAGCTTTTGGTCAGCTTTCTGTGGGACTTAATGTGTAAAGTTTCATTTTCTTGGCCAACAAACGGGAAAAAGTGTTGTGGGTGTTTTTGGAAAGCATTGATATTGTTTTTACTGTATGCTATGTATGTGTGTATAGAAACACTGTAGGTAGTATGCTTGAGGAGGATCCATCAAGGTGTCGTTCCTGGGTTTGGATTGTGTGCTTGGAGCCTATAGTATGGCACTGAGGATCCGTTGCTTCTGAGATTTTTGCATATGGTTTGGGTAGCTTTTGTTTGGATGATATATAATTTTGCTGTTATAGGTCCAAGAAGTTCCTGTTGTTGTCCAACAATAATGGGTACATTCTTATTTTCCTGCGTTTTGAAGTTGGTGATTACAGGGGGTGTAGAGGGTAAAATTTCCGGAGCCAGGCTTGGGAAGCAGCATTCTTGGCCCAGGAAGTGAGCATTGCTTTGTAATTTTGCTTCTGATTTGACTATTTGGGTGGAGTGACTCTCCAATTGAGTTAATTCAGTTGTATGTAACTTTTAGGTGGCATTCTTCTTCCTTATTTTGGACTCCTAGATTTACTAATGGATAAACTTTTCATGTGGTAGGGCTTTAAACCTTAGAGTAATTTAACAGCCACCTATGCTGTAGCGAAATTAGTGCCTTTTCGTTATTGGGTTTTTGTTTTCTAAAAAGACTTCCTTGTTTTATTTATTGGTTGTAATAATTCTTTGTTTATATTGGAAGGAATGTAAGAAATCTCACTGTTAGAGAACTAAACTGTTTCGTTCTCTCTATGTATTTTGCTAAATGTATAGTTCATTATTATATCTTTCATTGTTGTCTTGTAACCTCTGTCATGTCATGCTTTCTGAAGGATTCACCTTATCATGTATCTATTGTAGGAGAATGATCTATGAGTGATTAAAGCTTCTTTTTCATGGTTAGAGGCTTCTGCTGCTGCTGATAAATTTGCAACAAGTTATGGCCCCCAAATCCACTGCTAATGGATTTGGCTGTCGAAGAGGTGAAAGAGACGGGGCGACGAGGGTGGATAGTAAATTGCAACATGGAAAATCAAGCTCTGCCAGATCAACAAGTACAGGTAGCCTTCTTTGATTTGAACTGATGTAAATGTTTATTTTATTCTTCTTCCTAATTCTATTTTATATAGGTGCACTGATTGGTGGCAAATCTGGAAGCTTTGATAGTCCTTCCCATGATCGGTTCTTATATGTAACAACATGTCTCATTGGACATGCTGTAGAAGTTCAAGTTAAGAATGGATCAATATACACTGGAATATTTCACACGACAAGCGATGAAAAAGAGTTTGGTAAGCTCTTTGATTTCCTTTTAGTCAAAGCACAAGCTCCTACCCTTTTGTTGATTGTTATTTAATTCCTACAATTTATGTAACATGATTCTCTTATTAAATTGCTTTCTGAATTTTCACTTGTATGTCAATTTCAGGAGTCATCTTGAAAATGGCTCGCTTGATAAAAGAACAGGGGCAGAGAGCTTTTGAGTTTGTTAGCAAGGCACCTTCAAGGACTTTGATTATACCTGCCAATGAACTTGTACAAGTTACAGCCAAGGTTGCACAACATATTTTATGGTTTCTTCTGAATGAAGTTGGCATAATTGGTGGATAAGTGAACTTTTTAAAAATAACAGTGTGCTACTAGCTTTTTTTCAATTCGTATAAAGAAGTAATATTTTTTCAATTACAACAATTATATAGTTATAATTTCTCTTTTGTTTCATTGACCATTAGTGATCTGATCAGGTTGTTTCTCATGGTTCCAGGAAGTTGCTGTGACCGGGGATGGGATGGCAAATGAGCTCCAACATGACAGGCAGCAGGAACTTATGATAGATTCCATTATATCACAATCTCGTGATGTTGATGCGGTGAGAGAGCTTGAACCATGGATCCCTGATGAAGATGATCCGCAGTTGCCTGAATTGGAAAATATTTTTGATGTCCCTCGGAATAGGTTATTATAACAATTATTTCACTTTCATTTCTTTGATCATTAATGGTTTGAATTGTTTGCTATCGTTATGTTATTGGGGGCTGGAATTACTTTAAGCTACTTAATAGAATGTTTTGATTCTAAGGCCTCAAGACCTTAATAGTTGGAACTATCTTGGTTATTTGATGATGCACACAAATGTATGAGATC
The DNA here is from genome assembly GCA_019650275.1 of Xylocarpus granatum. NCBI lineage: Eukaryota > Viridiplantae > Streptophyta > Magnoliopsida > Sapindales > Meliaceae > Xylocarpus > Xylocarpus granatum. The sequence continues at coordinate 15,686 of BNST01000726.1, forward strand.
TATTGGGGATATCTTGATTTAGCTAAAGTTTCTTTAACATTCATTATTGTTGTGTGCTGCATTACTGACATGGGGTTTTGATTGTGTATTAGGCACTGGGATCAGTTTGAAACAAATGAAACATTATTTGGAGTGAAGACCACATTCGATGAGGAACTTTATACAACAAAACTTTTGAGAGGTCCACAGACAAAAGAGTTGGAAAGAGAAGCTATACGAATAGCTAGAGAAATTGAGGGTGAGGACACTCAAGATCTTCATTTAGCAGAGGTGCGTTTTCGCCTAATGTCATGGTCCAACTCTCAAAATCTCTACTTGTTTAATATATCTTCCCAAATTTCTCACATTTTCATGTTTACGTGTTCAACAGGAAAGAGGTGTCAATCTTCATGAAAGCTTTGATATTGATGAGGAGACCAGATTTTCTTCGGTTTACAGGGGTACAGGGTTTGATGATAGTGGATATGAAGAAGATGAGGATATTTTGTTGGATTTACGTAATAACCAAACCTTTGGAGATTCTTCTGGTTCAGTCAATAAGAGATCTGCTAATTTGACCAGTGGGAAAGGCAATGATGGAGCTCAATTCTTATCAAGCTCTTCCTTGGTGGTAGTTCTTCAATCAATAATCTTCTTATGTGGAATTTAGGTCCAAGTATTTAGTTTTGAAATACTTCTATTTATTGAAATTGTACTTTTCTAGTTTCAGAAAACATTGTGAAGTACTTGACTCATTTCAAATTTTGTGATTGCGTCACTATGCTGTAAACACTCACTTGTCCGCATGAGCCTGTATTTTGGGGGTTGGATTTTGATTAGGAGACTAGGTTCAGTATAGCACTTTCCATCTTTTATGGCAATCTGTCTTTTGTCTTTATATGTATTTTATATTATTGTTATTAGCTTCTCCTTATCTAAATAATTCATTACCTAATTTGGGTGTGGGCAGGATGAGGCACGGTCATCTCAGTCTGGTACTGATGCAGATTTATACCGCTCTGTACCATATGATCATGTGAGACAGATGGTGTCTGATATTCCTAGCAAAAATTTTTCTACACTTGAAAGTGAAAGCAGGTTTTCATTTTTATGATTATATATAGTTATTTGTTTCCTTGAGAGTAAGATAAATACCATGTCATCCTGTGAGAATGCGTTCCAACACATGAAAAATTATAGGGTCGAGGAGAATTTGCTTGGTGACCATGGAGGAAGTAGTGATGTTAAGAGTTTCATGGAAAAGCAGCTGGTGAGTTGTACTTTTAGTTACTATTTTGCATATCTCCTGGTTGGAACTTGAAGTTTTCTCATGACAGTGCTTGAAGTTTTTCACCTAATGTACATGTTCCTTTTTTCTGCTGCTCTTCATTTTATTGCAGCCACCAGAGGATGCTCAATTGCCAAAATTTGGGGGTGAGTGAATAATTTTTGGTTCAAGAAGGCATTATATGGAAAGTTTACAGTTCTAACTAGTTGCAATATTTAATATAGATTCACAGTTATTACCAGGCACTGAGATGGATGGCACTGACAAAGGGGCACAACCTGCAAATGCAATTATGCATGTGCCATCTCACTTTTCATCAAAGGCTAATGAAAAGACAAGTTCACCTGGTGAACAATTGGAGGCTGCAGTATCTAGTCAAGCACCTGGAGAATCACAATCTATTATTTCTAGCACAAGACTGGATACTTCTGCATCATCTAATTTGGATATTGCAGCGGCTGCCCCAGTTTCTGGTGCTCCTGGCTTGTCGCCAAGCTCTTCAATGGGTTCTTTATCTTCTGAAAAATCAACGTTGAATCCCCACTCCAAGGTGCGATTGATAGTATTAGTGTTATACGACGATTTGATTTTACGGCAGTCGCAAGCACATGTTATGAAGACTAGACTTAATTTTTTCTTTCTTTTGCTTCACAACGCATTGTTAATGTATATCTTCAATTGTGGATATCAGGATTTTAAACTTAATCCTAATGCAAAGAGTTTCATCCCTTCTCAAGCTTCTGCGAGGCCTGTGTCCCCCATTGCTGATAGTGCCTTCTATCATCCGCCGAATGTGTCTGGCATACCACATGTTCCTGCAATGCCTGTGGGTTTTGGAGTAAGTAATTGAAGTAAACTTAATTTCTTATTTCTAACTTGTTATTCCATAGTTCCATGTAATGAGTGTCAATGGTTTTGGATTACATATATTTTTTTTAAGTTAAAAGCAATCCAAAGTCTCATTCTATCCATGTTTGCCGTTATGTATGGTTACTAATATGTTTTCTGATTGAAAATGCATGCATTTCATGAAAATCTCGTCGTGTTTGGTTCAACTTGTTTAATATTTTGACCAATTTAATTTTTGCAGATTGGAACCTCGTTTGGTGGGCACCAGACTGTCTTATATAATGCACAGGTTGCACAAATGCAGTCACTTCAAGCATATCATCATCCACATGGACCTCAGGTATGAAATGACTTCAAATTTTAACGCAAGACTAAGGGTCCATTTGGTATTGAGGTGTGTTGGGGCATTTAAGCCACAGCTGCTGTTGGAAGGAAGAAGTAGATGTCAAATTTTAGTTAAAAAGTGGGTAGGTCTCATTAAAAGTTGGTGTTGCCAAGCATCTTTTTAGTTTTGCCTAATCGCCTCAACACCAAAAGGACCTTGAGTAGAAGTACTTCTGCACGTCATTTGAATAGATGATTAATTACCTCTATCCATCTGACAGCAGTATGGACAGCAGATGCTTGTTGGCCAGCAGAGGCCGGTCTATTTCATGCCAAGTTACCAGCCTGTAAGCGATTCTCATTGTGTTCTAAAGTTTTGTAATCTGTAATTCTCCATTGAATGATCTTTACTTTTAATAGCATGCTTGTGAGTCTCTCCTATCCTTGTTTTCTTCTCGGGAACCAAAGTTTCATGGGCTCCTTAAGCTTAACTAAACTGCTTTTTCCCTGTTTGACAAATAGTGGATCACCGTCGCTGATTTTCTCTAGTTTTGAGGGAGCAATGTTAAGCTTTTTCCCACAGCCAAATTATATGATGATCTTTATCTATTAAAGAAGTATTAGTCGGGAACTTAACAATTCCTCTTTGCAGGAAATGCAATATAAAGGACGAGATTATTAGCCCGATTGGTCATCTAGAATATCCGCGGCAGCACCATGCAGCACCGCCCAAGTTGCAGAGAATAAGTCTCTTGTCTTGTGAGACTGCACGGGAAACAATTTTTTGGAAATGAAGCAAAGCAGTCCAAGAAAACCCTAAAATCCAGAAAATCCCTTATTATTGTGTCGTGGGAATTTTTCTCCCTCGTGGGATATGATTTGATAACCCTGTTTGACCTGGAAGTTTCTGTTTCTCCTTTGTCAAACACACTTGTACTCTTTTCTTTCTTTTTCTTTCATTTATTTTATGTTTTTTTTTCTCAAAAAATAGTTCGGATCAAATTAATATGAAAAGTAACTCCTTCATGTTCAGTGTTTCCACTTTTTTCATTATTAGTATTATAGACGAGGGCTCATGGAATTGAAATAAATCATTTAAAACTCCACCAAGCAAGCTTGGGAGGAAGATTGATGCAAAAACCCGAGCTTGCCAAGGAGTTAAGACTCCTCCATTAGACACTCTCCTATTCACTTGGTTTGCGCCGAGGGCCACCACGAGATCGTCAGATTGGAATATGTCTGCCTGGTTACGCATCAAGATGGCAGAATTGCTCTCCATTTTTGGCTGCAATGAGAGGGAGAGTTGAGGTTGTAAGATTGGAGTCAGCTTTTACATTCAATGACAGCAGAAGGCCAGAGGGCCATCAATGCATGATCTTATTAGTACAAACTTGAAAAGAATCCATCAATTCTTCTTTTTTTTTAAATATTCAAGAAAGGGGGGGCACATTCAATGACCTTTTGGGCACAACTATGAACAAAATTACAAAGTTTGTATGCAGTGATTGATAACTACTGTTAAATTACAAATGACCTGTGCACATTAACAAAGACTTTGGATAATGCAAATCTTTGAAATCAAAAAAGAAAACCCATCTAATTCATTTGGTGTTTTCAAACTTAATCTTTATTAATTAGTTGTTAATCACTGTACAAGAAAGCTACTTGGTAGATAATTTATTACAGCACCAACAACTACAGCAACAATGAAGATATTTTAAATTGTTTTTGATAAGAACATCAGAGTTGGGAGGGTGTGTGAAAAAGCTAAGAACATGTGTCAACACAGCAATTCATTGACTATTTGTTATTGTTTTTTCTTCCCAAGTAAACATTGAGGTGCATATTGTATTTTATATTAATTAAAAATTTTTAAATAAAATAATTTTATTATTTTAATATAATTAATACGATAAAATTATGTAATTAATAATAAATAAAAATATAAAAATGATAAATTAATTAATATAATAATAAATTTTTTATTATTCGAACGAAACTTTCTTTGTATTAAGCATATAAATGTTTATTGTTGTTATTGTGGTTAAAATTTGATTTTAAATTTAATTTTAAAATATAAAGTAAAATTATTTTTTAATTTAAAAATTCAAAAGATTTCTTTTACTCAAGCAAATAAAATTTAATAATTTAATTAATTTTATATATAAAAAAATTAATTAATTGAAGAGTGTGGAAAGTAGGAGTTGGAGGTTGAAACTAATGAAGACAAAGTGGGCCATTATTGTTTCTGATTATAAGCAAAGGCCCATCTATCAATCCCCATCTTCTTCTAGAAATTTGCCACGTGGAGGTCTCACATTTTCCTGATGATTTCCCATTTCTCAAGCTATTTTATTATTATTATTATTTTAATTTTTTTGGTCTTGCATGATGGAGAAACGATGACTTTACCTCCCTCCCCAAGTAATGAAGTGCATGGCACGTGATGGAAAAGCGCGTGGGAGAGATGTACATGTAAGCACTATGGGGACGGCTGAGAGAAGAGTAGACATGGATGTTATGTAAAGTCTCTGCACTTCAGTGCAAGAATTTATTATGCCGTTGCCAGATCACGACAAAACTAGTGCAAAAATCATATTAAATTCTTGAAAAAAATAAAATACAGAAACATTTATGTATAAAACGCAGCACAGAAGATCCTGTAGCTGTTCTGTGCTGGAAGGTGGTGGTGGTAATGGACATGGAAATGGTGCTGGGGTTGAAATGATTTTGAGATAGAGATACAGAAAGGGGAAGTCTGAGATGTAATTTTGAGAAAGAAAGTTGAGTTCTTGATAGGTTACGAGACTGCCCATTTGTCAAAATAAGTTCCCTTTGCCTTTCCAATCTGTAAAAGGTTTATCTTTTTTGTTCTGTATGCCTTTCCTTTGCTTTTTTCTCTTTTGCCTTTGTTTGGTTTTATCTGAGTTCTGATTCTTCCTCGCTGATGTTGTTATGGTCGAGTTGATCTTGGGAAAAGTAACCGGACTTTGTGTTTTGGGTTGGAGTTTGCGACTTTTTCTTGTTTTTATTAACTCTTTTGGTGGCATGACTTCGTGTGTTGCTGTTGTTTTGGGATGTTATCGTTTTTCATTTTTTTTTGGAGATTCTTCTGGGTTTTGCATGTACGAGTTACTTTCAAATTTGAGCATGGGATTTAATGATTATAATATCTGGCTCCTGAGAGCAAGAGTCTATTCATCTCTTTTTTCTTTCCCCTCTACCTTTTCTATTATTGTTTTTGGATTCTTATTGTACTGTTAAATTGTGATTATTTTCTGAATGATCCATAAGCACAAGGAAAAATTCAAAGATGGTTCATTTTTCTGTTATTGAGCATAAAATGTGCTAGCTTTTATTTCAGTTTTAGTGTCCTGTAGTGGTCTTTGCATTACCGGACTCGCTGGCGTCGCTGGTAAGATTGCTTGGCAAATAGAATTCTAAGTCTTAATTTATTTATGTTAAGCTTATTAACTTCAGTTATCTCGAGAATTTGATTTCTGTGTATGTGTCTTCGTTGCCAATTTGCGAGTCCTTAGTTCGAGGTTGTAGGTATTTTTGTGCTTGTAAAATGCTGCCAATGTTTGATGCTTTGCTTGTTTATTGATATACACTAGTATTTCTGGTATTTGACAATTAGTCGGATGGCTTATTAGCTGGTTGGCTGAAAGTTTTTTCTTGTTTGCATGTTTGAAGATTGAATTGAAGTTCTTATTGTAGTATTAGAAGCTTGAACATTACTTTTGAGATGCTAAACTTGGTTCAGAAAGATTCTAGTATAACCTCCGAGCACTCAACTTTGATGTATGATTTTAGTGGTCCATCATGGGGGATTTCAACTGAATCATGTGTCCAACAATCATCCATGTCCAGAAACATAAGCTTTAAGACAGGAGTTCCTCTGCAGCATTTTCTTAGCACAAAGCATATGAACTTTCTACTTCAAGACCAGGAATCATCATCAACAACTCAGTCGACGAGTCAATCTTGCCCCATAGAGACTAGTATGAAAGAAAGCCATTCCAACGGGCGAAGCATAATATCAGCTTCAGGTGATTACAAGAATTCTGAGTTTTCCTTATTTTGCTTTTGTCTTTTAATCGAACATAAATTATTTTTGCTTGATTGGAATTCACTAACTATTTCTATTTCAAGACTTTCCATAACTGAACATATAGGTTCAGATCATAGAATCAATTGGTTTATTGTACTCTTATTGTCGCTGGGATTGATAAATGTCTAACGTAAAGGTTCTTGTTCTTGCTCAGGATTTAATGGAACTCATGTGAAGCCTGTGGGAGGTCACGCTAAATTAGCCTCATCAACGGGGCCTCAGGATTTTGTCTTCACTCACTCGCATATTGATTACAACCAGTCAGTTGTAAGTTGATATCCATTTGTGATCTGATGGTGCTGCAGGGAAAGCGAAATCTCATGTTCTGTGATTCTTTTTGCAGGCTCCCATCCAACTCCATTATGCTGAACCATGCTTCAGTGGCTTACTAGCACCTTTTTATGGGCCAGAGGCCATGGTAGTACCTTGGCGTTTATGATGTCTTTTCTCGTTCTCTATTCTGGTTTGGCTGCAGCAATAAAATGTGAAATTTAAATGGAAGTTTACAATCAGAAAAAAATTAAAAAAACAATGAGTGTACATTCTACATGATGCTAGAAAGTAAGAGGCTTTTTTTTTGCCAAAAAAATATTAAATTGACAATAAGCCTAGCCTTTTCCTAGAAGACATCTAATAAATGAATAATAACGTATAGTTTCCTCTCTACGCCCTCAATATAAGGATCTATGAATATATTAAAACGTACTTTGGGGTTGCATTTGGCGTGTGGTGTGCATCAAAGTTCATGTGTAGCTTACAAGAGCATGGTCTTTGATAGGATAGAATGGAGGAAAATGACTTGTTTGGCCAACTAGCTTTTATTGAGGTTTAGTTGAGCCGACTTGCAGATTCTCATGGTCCTTTCATGAATTTTGTTCTCTCTGTATCCTTCCCTTCAATTGTTTACTATATTGCTGTCTTTTGTGTGTGGATAGGGGATCCGTTGTAGAACTTCACCAGCTCTTTCAAAGGGTAGACTCTAGATCATATTTTTTCACCTTGTAGCACCTTTCTAGGCATCATGCTTGCTTAATTCATGTGCATCAGATACTTTGCCATAGATTCTTCAATGTCCATAAAGTAGGTCTACAAAGTATCCTTTTGTTTATGTTTTATTAATCATTACACCTTACTTTGCATCTCTCTTTGCCCTTATTATTCTCTGCTTTCCTTATCTCAATAATTCTTTATCTTTGGAAAATTTCTGCTTTCAGTTTTGTAATTGTTAAGCTTATTGCTTTATTGAAGTGCTTTTGCTTTATGAGGTCTTAACTTTCTAGTCATAGATGCAAAATGCTTCTAACTATGTAATATTGTTCTTATCAACCAAGTAGGGAATCAAGCTGTTCTATATATCTTATTAAATGTCTAACGTGCTTTCAGCCCATTTCGTTGTAAATTCTGATTCTTATGGCAAATTTGTTTAAGCTGGATCATTTTTAGACTACAACTACATTGCATGGAATGTGTTTTCTCTGTTACCCATTCATGAGATATTTGTCACTGAAATGTCAACAGATTCATCATCCCCAAATGATGGGTATGTCTACTGCTCGAGTGCCGTTGCCACTTGATTTTACCGAAGATGAACCTATTTATGTCAATGCTAAACAATACCGAGCAATTCTCAGGCGGAGACAATATCGTGCCAGGCTTGAAGCTCAAAACAAACTCATCAAAGGCCGCAAGGTATGTGTCCTCAGGGTTTCCTAGTTCTGTTTCACTTTGATTTCCATTTGTCACACAACTGTTGTAGTTACTTAACTTTATAAACCTGTGCAGCCATATCTTCATGAGTCCCGTCACGTTCATGCAATGAATAGGGCAAGAGGATCTGGGGGTCGTTTTCTCAACATGAAGAAACTCCAAGATTCCAAGCCTAGTTCAACTAGCAATGGAGATTTTTCGGGCTCTGTTGATGAGTTAAATTTGCCTCGAAACATGTTAGAGTCTGAAGCTCAGCGAGGACACTGCAAAGATGCTACATCCACCACTTCTCGTTCTGATGTCACAAGTGCCTCCAACAGCGAAGACGTCTTCCAGCAGCCGGAGTTTGGATTCTCTAGCTACCCTTCTCACATTGGCAGAAGCATGCAAGGTTGCTCAGCTGATATCAACTGCGATGGCAACCGGCACCGTCTGCTGTCCTCCGATGATAGGTGAGTTCAAGTGTCACGATGCTGGACTCATCTCAGCTGTCTGAATTCAGCATTGAAATGAAGAATCGGGCTGCTAAAACTTTTCCAACGGGAAGTCATCCTTGGCTGTGTTAGTTACCTTTACATTTAGTGTTCTTGTTTGCCTCTAGTTTCACAAACTTCTTGTCAAAAAACTAACCATGCAGTTTGAGTATCACCTTCTATAATTTCTAAGGTTCTTACATGCACTCTCTAAAATGCAAAGATATTATGTTGTTGTTGTTGTTGCACTTCCTTAAATGCTGGTTTCAATTTCCATGTTCTGTATCATGTCTGCCATTTTCTTTCTATTCTTGTCTTCCATTTAGCCCAGAAAACAAGAAAACATTAATTTTCCTAAATTAACCAAATATAATAATCATATTTACCTTCCCAAGTACTTCTAAAATAGGCGATGCAGATACAGACAATTAGTGAACATGGCTGCCAAAATTCCAAAATTTTAACTTAAATGCAGACTTACATTAATCTAATATTAAGAATTCGAGTGGATCTTCTGAGTTGCCCTCCTTGTTGTCGTTGATGCAAAGCCTGTCTTGCGGGGAAAAATATAGTTGTAAAATATCGAGAGTATGTTATGGAATTATAAGAAACTTTAAGGGGGTATGTGAAATTTTACTTTTTCATTTATCTCAAAATCTTATAATCAAACTGATCGCAGAGTAGCCTGGCCTAGCTTAGCCTAGGTTTCGGTTTGGATTATCGGACTCAAACTGTTTTCTCAAAAACAGTTAAGCCCAACCGATAACTCCAGATTCAAATCCGCTAAACTTCTTATCTACCCAAAATACGCCTCTAATATTTATTAATTCCCTATTTTACCCTCCCATCTCCACTCTTCATTCCTTGTGCATATAGCCTCTCTTTTGCAAGCCTCAAAATTCTTGTGAAAAATAATAAAAATTAGTTTTAATTTGGACAAATGGAAGGAGGAGGAGGAGGAGGAGCACAGTACAATCCGCGCACAGTAGAGGAGGTGTTTAGAGATTTCAAAGGACGGAGAGCTGGCATGATCAAGGCTCTCACTACAGGTTGTTTGTTTCTCGAGAAAATAAGGATGAAAAGTTTTGTAACGTACAGATTTCGTTGTGGTTGTTTTCTGTCTTTTTCGGTTCAGTCGTGTTTGTTTGTTTCCGGAGAAAAAGTGTCCTAGAAAAAGGAGCGGAAGTTTTTTATGATGAGAATTTATGAGTGTGTTTGCTTTTTTCTCGGTTCGCTTTTGTTTAATTCCGTTTGTTTGTTTTCCTGATGCTCGAGATTGTTTGTTTCTCGACAAAATAACCGAGAAAATCGAAGAAAGTTGGGAATTCTAGTTTTTTTTCGCGTTCATCGGTTTCTACATCTGATGATACTTGGTACCGGAAAGCGTTACGAGAATTTGAATGAAAGTTTATTATTTTAAGTTTTTTTAGCGCTGTCTCTAGTTATTTAGTTAAATGAGGCTTAATTTTTACTTTTTAACGGCTCATGCTTGTTTTCACCCCGATGAAATACAGGAGAAAATCAATGAAAGTTCTGTGATTTTGAATTTTAATCTGTTTGTGCTGCTTTCGTTCAGTCAATGCTGCTTAGCTCTAAATTTGTTCATTTCCATGGTTCACTCTTGTTTGTTTCCTGAAAATGAGAAAAGAATTACTTACTTTCAATATTTTAGCTTTCCCCTGCTGCTTTGGTATTGTTGAATGGGTCTGGTATTTTTTTAAATATTTTTTATTCTTTACAGCTCATGGTTATCTGTTTCCAGAGCAAATTTTTGAATTATGGGATTTTAGTGATTTGGTTTTTATAAGATTCAGTTTGGTATTCAATTTTGCTTGGTGTAGATTTTGTTTACTAGTTATATTTTGATGAGATAACAATGAGAATTAAAGTGATAATACTTAAAATTTTGAGCCTTTGTTGCTCCTCTGGTTTTAGTGACATGAATGCTGCTTTTCATTTTCTTGATTTTACAAGCTGGTTTGTTTGTTTTCTGATAAAATAGCCAAGATGTTTTATTATTATTATTATTATTATCATCATTATTATTAGGTTTTTTTCTCTTGAACTATGAGTTAAGCATTTCTGTGTTTGTTTAGGTTTTAGTAATTGTAGTCAGCTACATTTTTTTTTGTTTACATGTTTGGTTCTAGATAGCTTGTGACAGAGCTAAAGAAATTTTTATTTTTTGAACTGTAAGTGTGTCAATGTTGGGCCATTGTAGGGAATAGTCATTTAGTTTTCATTTGAATATGAATTCTGTGTTTACTTTCAATTTTGGGTCCTTCGAATTGTGTTGTTTCTCGAGTTCAATTATGTCTTTCGGTTGTGTCTTGCAGATGTTGAGGAGTTTTATCAGCAGTGTGATCCTGGTATGGGCTTAACTCTTTTTGCTCTGTCTGAGAATTTTTTGTGTGTATTATTTTATTGTTAAACGCTTTAATTAATGCCTTGTACATTTTTTAATTCTGTCTTGTGTTTTTGAGCAATTAAAATAACAATCTTTCATTGTTGCATTGGTTTCTTTTCATGCTTTTTATGCTTGCCATATTTTTAGTTTTATGTCTATTTGAAGTTATTGCTTGTATCATACTCTTCAGTGAGATATGTGATGTTTGTCATGATATACACTTTCTTTCTTAACAATAAAGATTATGGCAGTAAGAAAATGCTTGTGCCAGACCATTTTCCAAGAATTCATACTGATTTCTTTTTGCTTTTCTTTACATTTCAGTTTGAAGTCCTATTATAATGCAATACACAATTGCTGAATGATTTGTGTGATTGATTATCTTCTGCTTAGTGAATGCATTCTGGTTTAGCTTTTCCTGTATTTAGTGTTATTGTAATAAAACTAGAATCTGTTTCATAATTCTGGTTGTTTGTTGTTTTGTTGCTATCCTTGTTTGGTGAAGTTTTTTGCTTTACTGGAAAAGAGTGTCTCTGTTGTTCTTTTTCAAAATTCTCAGTTAATCTGTTTACCTTTTTACTAGTTGACCAGGGTAAGGCAGACCTTTCTTAGAGCTCATTTATAACAGTCCACATTTTTGGTTTAAAGTAATGCTTCAATCGTTTTCTTGTGAAAATTTTGTTCAAACTGATCTGGATGAAGCTTTTTGTAGTCTGTTTGTCATCTGGAGGCTGAAACTGTTCAAATGCTGCAGTCTTCAACTCAAAATCCAGGACATTATCCTTTTACTAAAGGAAATGGGTACTCCCTGAGTTTACCATTCAGGAATCACAGAGGGGCCATTGCTTGGGCTAATGGTAAAATTCTTGGGTTGGTAAGTGCACAGGTTTAAGTCTTGAGAGCTGCCGCTTCATAAAATTGTTGAAGGGTAGAATAACATATAAAACACCCCTCCCAGGGCTCTGCATTGGCAGGATCAGCATTTAGTGCTGACTGTTCTATTTAGGAATCACAAAATTTTAGAGACAATGTTGTGAGGCATACTGGGTGCAATGGAGTTCGCCTTTAGCCTTTTCATTTTAATAATATGGCATGCTTTTCACATGGATTTCAAATTTCATGGAAAGGTTTGCAGTAGTTCAGGTTTTCTATTTGTGGTATTCATAAGCATGTATTTAATGTAACATAAAATCTTATACTTATCACAATTAAATTTATTATCTTGTTTGGCAATGGTTGGTGTATTGTTTTCATTTCTATTCGGTGTGCATCTAATGTTTGTACAAACTATTCAAGTTTTCCTTTTTCAATTGAAGTGATTGCAGGGTGAATCCAGCAATTTCAGGTGATTCTTGTATGTGTCATAACTATATTATAAAATAAAGGTTTTTGGAGATGAGGGCATTGAACACAGGACTATATCTTGTGTACGTACAGGATACATTTTCTGAGAAGCAATCAAACTATTGGATTACACTTGATTCAATTTCTTATTGAGTATCCATTGGCATGCTATGCAATTTATTAATTAGGATGTGCACCATCTTATTGCTGGAAATTGTTCTTTTTGTGTGTTGAATTCGTGGATTAGAAGTCAATTTTCTTTTGTCTCCTATATTCTTTTGTGCACTAGGACATATTTCCAATTTTTGTGCTTTTTATATTTTTGTTTATGTTGTACTGCTGTCTTCAAGTTTTAATCATTAGTATCCATGATTTACATTACTGTAATACACCATTCATGATTATTTCTGCCATTTAGTTTCAACTTATGATAACGATATTTGTGTTGTACTTACAGAGAAGGAGAACCTTTGCTTGTATGGCTTCCCTAGTGAGCAATGGGAAGTCAATTTACCAGCTGAAGAAGTGCCTCCAGAGCTCCCAGAGCCTGCACTGGGTATCAACTTTGCAAGAGATGGCATGCAAGAAAAGGATTGGTTGTCTTTAGTTGCTGTCCACAGTGATGCATGGCTACTTGCAGTTGCATTTTATTTTGGTGCCAGATTTGGATTTGATAAAGCTGACCGGTAAATCAATTCATTGAAATTTTATTGTTTTGTTAAATTTTCCTCTCCTTTGTGACAGTGAAGTTTCGGTGGATCTTGTTGACTCTTTCTATGAAGCTCATTTAAATTTGGCTGATGCAATGAAATTTGTTTGTGGGGTTTGTGAACTATTTTATTATTTTGCTGTCAAAATATTCTTATTGTTCTCTTGTTCATTTTCATATGTGCACGTGAATGCGTTCCAGGTGAATAACTTGTTATATGTTGCTGACTTCAAGTGATGCTGTTTTACTTTATTCTTTGTGGTGCAGAAAAAAGCTTTTTAATATGATAAATGATCTTCCAACGATATTTGAAGTTGTAACTGGTGCAGTAAAGAAACAAGTTAAGGAGAAATCGGCAGTTTCAAACCACAGTAGCAACAAATCCAAGTCAAACTCCAAAGTGGTAAAAAAGAGGGCTTCTGTACAGTCTTTAGATTGTACAAAAACTTAAATAAATGTAGGAGGTCCTGTCGTGTTGGTATGATTTGCTTTGCAAAATGTTTATTCTGCTAGGAAGGCAGTGAACATAAATTGTAGCAACATCCTTTTTATTTGTTCAGTCCGGTAGAGTAAGATCTGAATATCTTATAAAAGTATAATTGCTTTAGATTCCATGGTTTTTCAAGATTCGGCTGCTAGGGAAGATTTATCCAATGTATTAGAAGTTACAGTAGGTTGAGACTTCCAACATTTACCTCTTATTAATTTGTATATATTTTGCTTTCATGTTTGGATGGCAAAAGCCGCGAGGATCTGAATTTGAGACCAAGTATTTGAAACCATCACAGTCAAAGGAAGAAGATGAGGGCTTGGACGAGGAAGAGGAAGACGAGCATGGTGACACTTTGTGCGGCGCTTGTGGTGAGAACTATGCATCGGATGAATTCTGGATTTGCTGTGACATCTGCGAGAAGTGGTTCCATGGCAAGTGTGTGAAGATCACTCCAGCCAGGGCCGAACACATCAAGCAATACAAGTGCCCTTCTTGCAGCAACAAGAGAGGTCGTCCTTAATGCACTGACCCCAAGTGATGTGTAGTCTCTTTCCTTGAACTTTTTCTCTTTGTAGACTCCGGCGTCATCGATAAGTTTCTTTTGTCAGTTCTTTCTGTAGTTCAACTCTCTGAATGGATACTTTTCCAGTTTAGGCGATCCAAGTTTTCGTTGTAATACTGTTTATTTGTAGTTTGTCACCTGTGAAATTTGTAGCTTTCTCTGAATTGGGTAGCACAATCTCAGTACATTTCTTTAGAAATAATTAGGCCACTTAAAACGGTTTTCAAAAGAAAATTTTAGGTTAAATAATTTTATTATAACATTTAAAGGGGTAGAATTATTAAATTAATAAAATAAAATATTTTTATTTATTGGTGTACGTCAATGAATAAGACATGCTGCATACCTTTGTAGGAAGTGTTGTGATCTTTGGTTGCGAGTTTTAAAATTGTAAAATGATTTAAGACATGTAAGCATATATACCCACCCATTTGTTGATGTTGGAAGTTATCCACAACGAAACACACCCACCAGCAAACCTAAACTTTGTTCCACTCAGAATAATGTATCGTCTTTGTAACAAATAGGAAAACGACAAAGATAATGCTTCCAAAGAAGAATAAAACAAGCAATGGAAACAGATAATATGCTTGATTGCTTGCGGAAGACTTAAAATGAAGTCCATTTCTTTACTTAGAATCATTGAACTTAGGTGGTGCTCCACTTTCACTGAATGGAATCTCAAATGCACACATGAACTCAAACTCAATATATATGAAGAAAGGGTAGGAGTAGTTTTGGACAATACAAATTGAAACTCATAAAAAGGGAAACAAGGCTAGACAGGTAGAGAGAAATTTAACAGGATTTAGATAAAAATTACACTAAGAAAAACCCCTCAATTGTTCTTCATAATTTCTCCATCATTCATCATGTGAAAACCATCTTTGATTGTTCTTCCACAGCCCTTTTCAGAGCTTTGATCATTGCCATTGCAGGCATTTGACATTGAAGCTGTAAAGCTTCAATACAAGTCAGGATCGAGGTAAAACCATCCTCCGTTTGTGTTTTCCTCTTACCATTTCTCTACTATTTCTTATTCTTCTTCTTCATGTCAAGGTCTCTTAATTCTTGGTTGAGAGTCGTTTCAGAAACTCGTAAGTAGTAATCATAGTTGTTGCAGATACAGACATTGATGCCCACCTTGGCCCCAAACCTCTGTAACAAGCCATCCAACCGCCTTCCTTAACCAAATTCTTCACTGTCTGTCCAACCGTTGGCACGCGTCTCCCATTCTCATCCCCGTCCAAAACCTGCAACCTAGTCTTGATAGTATCGAGTGGCATCGTGATCAAAGCCGATACACCACCCGCCATGGCTGCACTGACTCCTTGAACTGCCATTACTGTTTTTGTATCAGGCCTAATTACATCATCACCATCTTTTTTGTACAAAAAACACCCAATTCCACTCCAAACAAGTCTTTGAGCAACAGAATAAGATGCCCACCAAACCGCATTTGATGGTGCATATGTCAAGATAGATAACCCAAATCCTCTATACAATCCTCTAACTCCATCATTTCTAACAATTTTCCTAAATGCATCAATCCCATTTGCATATCTACAATCTGATGCATTCGCAACCATTAGCCTCTGGCTCACAACATCAACCGGTGTCCAAATAAGTTGTGCAGCCGTGGCAGCGCTCAACCCAGCTACCGCATTAGCCGTAGCCGCTGCAGCACCATCTGTAAACCCTAATTTGCTAACCGTAAAGCTTCCAACTTTACTTTTTGTCACCTCAAGTGCCGCCATATACAGCGCTCTAGCCGGAATGGTACCCATTAGAGAAGTACCAAATCCTCTGTACAAAGCCCTGAAACCTTCGTGTCTCACCACCCACACAGCAGTTTTAACACATGAAACCTTACACTGACTCACTTGTTGTCTTGTTTTCAACACAACTACCGGATAAAGAGCTGCAGACACACCCGAAAATAGCGCCGCCCCATATAAGAAAAACTTAAATTTATCTAACATTTGCCACTCTATATCGCTCGGAATGTCGAGTTCCTGACCTGATACCGATTCTTCTTCTTCCGCCGCTCTCACGTTCATCTTTCAAGATTAAAACTTTCCGAGAAAACGAAAGCACTAGCAGTATATACAGTAAATATAATACAAACTTCCTGTGTTTTTTTCTTTCTTTTTCTCCTTCTGTTTTCTTTTATTATGCGCTTCGGATCAAGAAACCCAGATCGCATATCTTACCGTTCATAATATTGTCCGGCGAATGGATAACTAGCCCGGAATTTGAGATCTTACCGAATAAAAGAGGCACAAAATAGCATTTACAGGAAAGTTAACAAAAATGTAGGGACGAGGAGGGGAAGAGAAAGATGAATGTGGTTGACCGGAGTAGGAGGTAGATTCTAGGGTACAGAGAGTGGGAGAAACCGACACATTGCGGTTAGGGGTAAGAGGTACAGTGGCATTTGATCTCTGGGGTATTAGAGAAGACTGGCTGATGTAAGACGACGTGTAAAGCCTATCCATGAACGGGCTGAGCAATGTTCTGACGTGTAAAGGCGCACGCAATTGGTAATACACAGTTAATGATAATCTTCCAACAATTATATGAACAAGTTGAACAGGAAAAGCACAACTTTCCATTGATGAGGGGCCTTTCTACATAACTACATGTCATCTGACTGTATATCTGTATCCATATATAGATTCAATGCCATGCCTAATCTTTGTCAGTTACGATACAACTCGTAATGACACAAATGAATCCCACTCCTGGGTCCACTGGCGGAATGAGATTAGTCTCCCTGACCACAACTTTTACAGGATTTTCATTGAAGAAATGCACTTCCTTCTACCTCTTCAATTGAAAATACTATTCCTTAGTGTACTGCATAAGCTCAAACCACTGCAAATGCAAACGAGAGTAAAATTTTTAGTATTTAATGACAACCAACAGCGGCAAAAACCAAGTTCTTAGAGATGAACTTGGGGATAAAATTACCTGTCTCAGTAAATCAGCGAGGGTCCTAGGAAGGGCTTCAATGTTCCTCAGAACGATATAATATGGGAAGGGAAAAGAGTCTAGATACTTTGAAACCTTGATCTCTTTACCCTGAAATGATAATTCCTGGAGACCAGATCGACGTTTTAATATTCAGAACTATAACATTTCCATTTTTCCTAGCACAAATAATCGTATAAAGAAGTACCTTGAGGTCGACAATTGATTCTTGTGGGCTATCTATGAGCAGAAATGCCACCATTCGCTTCTTACTTAAGAGGTCCCTAACCCAGCGCTTCAAGTTCTCCTGCATACATGTAATCAAATACATAAACAGCGGATATAATTTATCTAAGACATTGAATAACCATTTCTTTTAATCAAAAGGGAAAGTACCTTCTCATGGAACCGACCATCACCAATAATTAAAACAAGTTGTTGGAGTGGGTTTTGTCCAGAAGGCAGCCGTGCTTTTGCAACTGCAATATCCAGCACATTGTTCAAGAACATTAACAAATCCACAACTGGTTCGTCAGCAATGGTATTCTCTTGCTTGAATGTCAGACCAGACATCATCTGCACCAAATGATTTTTTGACAAATCAATAAGATATCTACTATAAGTCGTCAAATAGAGAAAACGAACAGATTAAGAAAGTGATTCTATAACACATCCCCTTAATGGCAAAGCTTATGGTGCAGGAAAAAAACAAATTAATCATTGTGTACTCCAGCCAAGAAAATGTGAAATTTCCAAAGACTAACCTTGATTCCAGCTACTCCAGTGAAGGGCTCATCAAAATCATGTAGTGACCTGATGTTGCCCTTCTTCCCAAAGCTCACAACAGATAAGTTTCCCATCTCCAATTGAGACATGGCTCGACACACTGTCACCAAAGCTTCGATTGCAACATCCCCACAACCACTCTCAGACATACTACGGGAATCATCCACCGCGATAACTACTTGGTAATCACGTTTGTTAGGTTTGGTTCGTCTTAGCCATATTTTATCCTTCCGGTAATGACTCGCTATGTAGGGAATTACCTAATAAGACAGGCATAAAAAAGAATAAAAAGAATGTCCAACACATTGATGTACAGCCTATTATATGGAAAAATGCAATATTTTACCTTTTTCATGTTAATCCTTTTCCCAGTCTTATAGTCCCCCTGGAGCTTGCTAGCTAGAGTGGGTTCCATTACAAGACGCAACTGTTCAGCCAACTCCTGAGACAACCTCGTTGTTCGCAGTTCATATCTTCTCCAAAGGGCACTAGCATTATTTTTCAGATTGTCAGAAACCTCACCAAGATCTAGGGCTTTCCCTGGCTCATTATCACTCACAGAAAGTTTGCTGAGCTGATATAACTCTTCGCTCAAGTAAGACTTCTTGATGGAGACTAGACTCTCAGACAGACTTCCAGGATCACAATTCTTCTCTCTATGAATTTCTGGGGATCGCTCCATTGGTGAATCCTCTAAATCTGATATTTGTGTCTGCTCCATCTTATTTCTGAAGACTGAGGCATGATGCTCAATAGTGCGTGCTTCCGAATTCTGCTTCTCAATCCCCATCTCAGTGACATCATCTCTATGTGCTGTGAGATTATCTGCTTCGGGTTTGTTGGCATCTACATCTGGGTCAATCTGCTCGGATGTAGCAGGACCTAATGCCTGAGCTGTTCCCTTTTCAAATTCAGAAACATATCCATACTCATCGGCATGCTCATCCTCAACCTCACATTGTGTCTCTGTATTGTCTGCTTGAAGATCAACAGACACACTGACTCTTTCTTTCCACTCCTCAAGTGCATCCCCAATATTCCTGTAAGGATTCACTTGGGTTTTCTGTACAGATGGAGGATTCTGCTGAGGCATTTGAGTTTTTGGTTGATCATCAGTGAGTTTCCCACTTGTGGACAAGCCGGCGGCCATTATATCCTGAGAAGTATTGTTGGAAGGTAAGTTCATCAGAGGAGTAATTTCATTATGAATGTCATTTCCACTAGACCAGTTGGTTTCCGTTGCCACATTTTTTGGTGCCTGGGAGACTTCATTTGGTTGTGTTGCAGATTCAGCATTAGGCACATGATCATCAGCAAAGTCATAAATTCCTGCTTCAACTACACCTTTCCTTGGAACAAATGAATTCGTTTCTGCATTCTCTTCAGACTCCCCATTTGCATCATCCTTTTCAGAAGTCCCACCAACTTGCTCATTATCTGCATCTACCATAATTTCATCAACAAAATTTTTATTTATTTCTTCCTGGTTTTCATTCCCATTTTCAGCAGATTCATCAGGCTCCTCTGTGCCAACTTCTTCCTTGGTATCCATGCCATCTGCTTCATCCATGTCAGCATCTTCCTCCCTATTCTGATTTGATTCGTCAAGTTGCAGTCCAGTTGGATCAGCAAATGCTTCTTCCTTGTCCATGCTCAAATCTTCTCTATTTTCTGTATCACCAAGATCTTCCTGCTTCCCCATCTCATCTTTTTCTCCATCATTTACATCAGTATCAAGCTCTCCTGATTCATCAACCATTGAGCCACAATCTTCCTTGGCTCTGAGCTCCCTAGAGCTTTCATCTTTGTCCCTCACAGCCGGTCCAGATTCATATTTCTCCATTTCCGTACTAGGATTTTCTTCTTCTTCTTTATCCCAAAGCTTTTCATTAACAACTTCACTATCCGCTCCAGTTTCACCCATTGCAGACTCCAGTTGTTCATCTTCACCATCTTCATCATTATCCTCGCCATGAGAGTCTTCACTAACACTATAAGTATCAGCTGCAAAATCCTGCTCCATTTCAATACCTTTTTCATTTTTACTCGGCACTTTATCAGAGGCATCTTGCTCTTCACCTCCCTGCCATAGCATTAAGAAAATAAGCTCATAAACCCAACTTTTAAGTATCATAATGGAGTGCAAAATTTACATTACAATTAAATGCATGTTGACATCAAACCTTTTCAGAAGCCCCGAGAAGTTGATCTTCATCATCTATTTGATCACTGACATCGTTCACTCCTGCACCCTCTCCCATACCCGTTCCACTTGCATCTTGACATTTATCATGACTAGGATCATCATCTTCTTGATCTTTAGTAGAAATGCCAAACCCTTTTGAAAATAATGAAGCTAAAATATTTGCAAGTGCATGAGTCATTACAGATATCTGCAATTAACATACAGAAATGATCAAATTAGAAAGTCAATTCATGATTTGAAGAAACAAGAGAATCGCATGTTATTGTTTCAAAAGCATCTGCAATAAGCATTCATGTATATTATAAGCCGAAAATATTTGCAATTCGGCCTCTTCCTGATGTTGTTGACCTTATTAAGATCCCAAATGGTAATGTGAACTCAATGATTTACACTTCAATTGCAGTATGTTACAAAAGGGGGGGAAATCAAAGAAGAATATAGAGGGAATTGTCATACAGTTTTGTGCATGGCCAGGAACTCCTGAAGGAAGCCATCACCGAAATTCAGTACTAGGTCCAATAGCTTATGAAGATGCTTGAAATGAGTTCCAATATGGATACACAGGTTGGGAGTTCCTTTGCCGGAATGGTTTGCCAATTTTTCCTGGACAACAAACCACATCCACAAGAAAATCATCAATTATATGTTTCATAAGAAACTCTTGTCAAAAGAGAAATATGCTAATGCCATATCCTACCGCAAAAGAAATTGTTTCCAGAATCAGATCATTTAATTGGTCCAAACTCAAATTTGCAACAGATGATTTATATATGTACTCCCATGAGGTAACACTCCCCAATGATTCTTCAGAAAGAGCACTTTCATTGCTTGACGACCCTAGCTTTTGTAATGTATCCATGATATGTGCATAAATCCTTGTTATGGCTCCACCAAACTGAGCTTCAAATTCAGAATAATTCCCATTACTGTAACTGGCATCTTCACATGAATTTATCGAGCGATTTCTGGCTTGGGCAGAATCGAACTGTTCAGCCACCACTTTACCCTGCAAATATTTGAAATGTTAACTTCAAAAATTTGCTGCAAGACACTAGCCTGAATTAGTACCACAAAATTTTATTAACAAAATTTTATTCAACATGATAAAAACATTTTGCTAAATCAGAGTACTAAAAGTAAAATCAAAACACTAGCAAATCGGAAATGGAAATATTTAAAATCTCAAAGATACCTTCTTTAACAAATCATCAAAGTGACTGAGAAGAGTCTCTACAACTGAGCTTCTAACCAAATCTTCCTTACGGAAGGTAGAGAGATGTTCCTCAAACTCCTTAATAACTTGGAAGTTATGAAATACCAACGACTCTATTTGTTTTGGAATAACATGACAAAAGGAATCAGTCAAAACAGTTATAGCTCCACTAGGGCCAAGAAGAAAGTTATCCAGCAATTCCTGTAACAGAGTTTCCATGGAAATAAGCACAAGCTAGCATGAGAAGGTAAGGAAAACACGTTTAAGAATGTATATATGCACCTTAGATTTCTGGATAACAGGAATAAACTTCTCGCTAAAAGAAAGTATCCTGTGTGCTGGAACTCCGACACTTTGACAATCATTTAAATGAGTCATTTCAACTGTTCTCACCAACAGTGACTCCTCAACCAACATGGCATACAAACTATCAAACAGTTGCTGCAAAATTGATAAAAATATGAACATATTTTAGTGTTGGGCATTGCAAAAGTAAAATACGCACAAAACAGAAATTAGAAGAAAGAGCTAACCTTCTGCTGCCAAATGCACTTAAGGGTGTCATGTTGACTTTGAGCAAAAGAACACTCATTACCAATTCTCTCGCCCAAATTTGTGGAATTTGGATCCAAACTCTCTAATGAGGATACACATTTATGCAACTGCTTCAAATGCTTGGCAAAACCATAGACAGCATTCCGCTGCATCTGTTGTATGAGTATGAGATGGTTGAGGAAAGAGACTGACCTACTTGTCTGCATTAAACCATAATTAAGAAACAAGATTCCCAAGTTAACTCGGAAAAGAGATCCAACACAGTTAGATGCTAGCACGGCATCAGGTTAGTAGACACTGAATTGCAGAGATAAAAAGATACGCTCATGACTCAACCATCCAAGTGAAATGGCTGTACAACAAAGGTGAACTACCTGCTCAGATGAAAAATCGTGATGGTGTTTCAGGCAAATTTGTTGCAGCAACTGCACTGATGCCAAGCTTTTGAAGTAGAATTCATTTGCCACTTTCCACTCAGTATCTAATGTTCCATCAAGCAAACACTGAATTTCACTGGCAGCAGGAGCATTAGCAGCTGCATGACGCACTCTACTTGCCACCAAGAGCAGATGCTGTGCATTATAAGATGGCTGAAGGAACAACCAATTCGACTGACTCGATATCTGTAATAAGCCAATCAGCAAGAGAAAAAAATGTTGTCTATATACACTCCATGATTACAAATCTAAGCAACTTAGAAGAAGGCAAGGAATTTCTATTACCTTCATGATTTCAAACTTATGTTTATGCAAGCCGCTGCTTTCTAACAGCTTCAAAAGCTCAGAAAATGCCCTCTTCTTCCCTACATTTTTGTTCACATCCTTCCAAAGATAACTACAATCCATTGCAGATCTACATATATATTCTAGTGTATGCCATAAGCCCTTCCACTCTTCAGCATATGATTGGTTCTCAGAATGGGAAGCTAATTGTTGCATGGTGTTAATTGCAAAACCTAAAAAATTTGTAATTCTTAAAATGTTTGAAACTGATGCAGTAAGTCACAGAATAAATAGGAGGGGAAAAACCTTTAGCATTAAGTGAGCTTAATTCTGGTGCACTTTCAAGTTGCACATTTTCCAGAGCATCAGCAACTTTTTTCCTCCAGTTGCAGTACCAAATAGATCTATACCATAAACATCAAATTGAAGTTCAAAAAATAGGACATGTGGTATTCTTCAATAGGAAAGGGTATTAGGACAAGCTATTGGACCTTTCATCTCTAAACTGAGGTAGATATAAAACAGCACTCAACAAACCCTCAATCCCATCCAAGATATCGGTGGGGGCTTTTGGATCTTGTACTGAGAGAATTTTCAATCCTTTTTGGGCTGCTTCTTGGTTAAGGATAAGCATTGCCGGTTGTTGCAGCAGTTGCTGTTCAACAAATAAATGACATGGCATATTGTTATTACCAATTGCATGCAAAATAGATGACTCGTTCTCGTCTCATACTAAAATGATAATATCTGATTAGACTACTAGACAAGAAAATATATTGAAACCCACATGCTAGGCCAATCAACTCCGAAAGCCCAACATAAGGTAACACTTAGGTATTTAATGACTTAGTAAACATTAATTCATTAATATGAATTTAAAGCAATCATCTCAGAAACTTTGAAGTAGGAAGGGAAGATAAAGAAGACTTTTTTGGTGGCTTCCTGGTTTGGTGACTTGTCAAAATATCATCTGAATGTGATATAAAACATTCCACTTACTGTGTACTTCTGCACCAGCTTCTTGAGTTTCTGCCGGGTCCTTTTCAAATTGTCAATAGACATACAATGCTCCCACCGACACAGCTTCAACAGCTCTTTCACTTCTTTTTCAATATATTTTCTGGTAGTTCCTATATACTCCAGTATTCTGAATAAATTAAACGGTCAGTATCTTCAAACCAATATAAAGATATTTGATTATGTAATTGTTCACAGCAAACTCACAATGGCAAGAATTGCACATAGAATCCAAAAAGATTGTATAAGATCTTCAGATTTTCATCCTGCCAAGGACTGCACAATTTCTGATGAATCAGAACAATTTGAACTATAACAGTATCTAACAAGGAGCAGTAAGCGAGAATGATGTACTACTTTCCTCAGGAAGGAGTACTAAACGAGTTAGTTAAATAGAATGTCATTTTAGGAAAAAGAAGAGAATAAGAAAGCTGATTTCAGCAGCTATCATATCTTACCTTGAATAAGTTCCTAGGGATCTACCGATCACAAACTGACAAAGAAAAGCGAAAAGAAGCAGCAGTCTTTTCCTAAATTCACCAATGCTGGATGTTTGAATGAATTCCTCCAAACTGCAATATCCATCTCCATTTGTGTCAGACGGAATGACACTGAACTTGACAGATTAACAAAACGCTCCAGTAATCACTTCAAACTCAAATTCAACCACAAGATAGTTTATCACTTGCCTTTGGATGGTAGAATGATCATATCCAGCAATATTGGCAGAATCTGTATGTCGAAGAACTGAAAATAGTGGAAACCACAGCTGCAACAAAAATATTATAAATTGAAAGATCAAAAAACTATTAGATAATTAATTGGCTAGAAAGAAAGATGAAGTCACCACCAAATTACAGTTCAATATCACATTCAATTAATGCCATACTTTAATCAGCCAAAAAGGGCAATGTTGCTTCTACACATCCTGTAATTTTGAAATTTTGCTTTTAGTTTTTAAGCTTTTATTTATTAATAGAAACAGTTCCAGCTAAACAGGTCTAGACCCAAGTTGAAGTTAGTATATATTATTTTGCTTCAATGATATAGGCCAAAGCTACATTAACTTCTGATTGTCTTATTTCTGTATAGATAGTCCATGGTTTTCCTCATTCAGCATTACTAGGGAAAGAGATATTATTCATAAAGCTGATTTGTTGCTACCTTGCCAGCATTTTTCTCGTATTGAACCTGCACTTCATCGAGCAGGGCAGGCCAAGATTCAAACTCCATCTTTTGCCATGAAGTCACCAAGGCAGTAATGGGCTCCAGCAGATCTGTCACCAGAAGAGTCAACAGACATGAAAATGCAGCAGCTAAAAAACAGAAAGATTAAGAAAATTTACATACCAGAAAGAGGAAATTTCATGCCATTTTCCAGTAGCATTTGAGCCTGTTTAAGTAGAATTTGCAACCCTGACAGAGGCTTCACATAGGAAAAACAAAAAATTCAGCTTCATCAAAAAAGTGATAATGATATATTACCATAAATATTAAATCTCTACCATCTTTTTTGCATCAACTTGTGGTCCAGTCAAATAATTTTAGCATATGACTACTTTTAATAGCCAAAGTTTTCTTTCGAAAAACAATCTCTACATAATATACCGAGTAAACAGGAATAAACTATATTCACTACCTTTGCAAGAGGAGTCATCAGAGGAATTGCCAGCAGCATTTTAATCACATCCAAGATCTGCTGCAGACCAGGGTTTTCTTCCCACTCGTTTAGAAGTGCAAGAATCCGCTGTTGAAGAG
This sequence comes from Xylocarpus granatum, assembly GCA_019650275.1. Lineage (NCBI taxonomy): Eukaryota > Viridiplantae > Streptophyta > Magnoliopsida > Sapindales > Meliaceae > Xylocarpus > Xylocarpus granatum. The sequence goes on from BNST01000726.1 coordinate 41,165, forward strand.
CTGTAAGTAACTTCACCATTTTTGCCATCACAGGAGCATTTGAATCCTATGCAAAGTAGTTATGGAGAAACAAAGAAAATTAAAATACAAGGAAATGAATACTCCAATGCCGATATAAAAGCTATTCTGGTAACAAGAAGATGATTAAGTTTGCAAAACCTTGTAAAAATTGTATTTGCAGGCTGAGTTTTGAGATGAAACAAACTTCTTTTTGTTCTCCAAGCAAATCCGTAGTAAATGCTCTGGTGCAAGTTTGGCATCCAATGTGGAAGAAAATTGATCTTCCAAACCTGCAACCACAAATGCAGGGTAAATATTATCTTTCTCCATTATCTACCAACCTGAGATACATTTAACTTAGGGAAACATGGTGATCACCTCTAATCATTTCTACTCCAAGTGTATAAGAATCAATGAATGAAAGCAATCTGTCTGTATCAGAGATTCTGATGATCCCAGACTGCAGAGAGGGAGAGAATGAATAAATGAATGGTACAACAAATCTCTAATGTATATGTACTAAACATGTTAATTGAACTCTGTCATTTTTCATTTATTAGGCCTGACAACTGCTTTACGATGCATATAACACAGATAGGGGAATGATATAATTTAAGTTTACTAATTTATAAAACTGGAGCATCTCATATCCAATTCAATTTTTTCACCAAAATCAAAGTATCTGAAACCTGTAATTAGGACACTATCAAAGAAAGTATGTGACACATGTAGCTTATTGATCAGCAAAAATGGATAAAAAAGTGAAGAAGTAATCAGCTTCCAGTGTTATTACAAAAAAAAATCTATCACTACATACATCCACAAAATTTTCAAAGATGACTTACGCTCAACACAAGATCTGTAGACCCAAATAATTGATTGTGTACGTTGACCATGTTATCAAGAATAGATTCCTGCATGATATTCCATTCTTCTTCCAAACTTTCATGTTCATCACCAGCTTCCACCTGAATGTATTAGATTTATGTTAAAACAAGAAGCAGAACTGCAACAATACAATGAAACATATACAGGATATCTGACACAGAGATCACCTTTTCAGTAATTTCTTCTTCTGAAAGCAGCTCCTCCCATTCTGCGAAAGTATCATCAGAAAAGAACTTGCGTAGAGTTGACTTGTCAACTTCAAAAACTCTATCAATCTTAAATGCACGAGGCCTGAACTTGTACTGTTGAGCATCATGATTTTCTTTGGTTTTGACTTCAACTTTCATGTTCATCCAAATGGTTGTGAACTCAGAGAATGTTTTATCCACTAACTGATCCAAAACAGATGTTATCACATCAGAAAACAATCTTGTGCAAGTACACATGAAATTCAAGTTGACCACAGGAGAGATTCTAACCATGAAAGAGGCCTTATCCATCAGTCTCGCATTAGCCACAGAATGTGCAACACGAATAAGAATATTATGATGAACAGCAGCTCTAAGTTGCAAGACAGAGCTCTGTTACAGTAAAGAAAGGTTTTAGGCCCAAAAAGAAAAGTTAAATTCCAAACACATAAAAGAAATGTTAGAGAATCAAAGAACAGTAAAGAAAATGAAAGGTGACCATCTTTAAGTGATGTAATCAAAAGAGAAAAATATCATAAAGAACTTAGTAAAGACAGCAAATTACTTGTGTAGCATTGATGTCACTTGCAAATGTGACTAACTTTTCCAGAAAACATATATCCATTGCCCAGATGTTTGGAAACAAATCAAAATCGAGGGAGTAATATTCTGGCAGCTTGTTCTCGATGCTAACTGAATTTGAACCAGATCCATAGGCTCTGGGGAATCTCATAAATGAATAAATTGAGTCCTGACAGACAGTCAAACAGCCATTTAGATTAAACAAACAAAATGTGAAAGCAAAAAGTTGAACTCTAAATAGAGAGACAAGTTATATAATAGAAATCATCTAGATTACCATGACTCTATCAGCATCATCCCCAATTCTTTCCTGAAATACTTTCTGTAAGGTGTTTGACAACACTACGGATAAACCCAATTTCATTTCATACACAGCTACTTGAACTGGTTGAGCTAGATCAATGAACTCGGGGTATTCTTCTGACAATCGATTAATAAAACTGGATGCCGTTTCCTGACAAATCCAGATAGTTGATGACATGAAGTAGACAAAATTCTAAACTAACCTAAACATATTCTGCAAAAGCTTATATTTAATTGTCACTAAGTATACCTGCCAGTTGCACACTTGCTGAATGACCTGCTGTAAGTCCATGACTGCAATGTTAGCAGACAAATTCATTGAGGAATTAACAAGTTCAAGGAACTCATCACATTCCTTTTTTAATGCCTTAAATTTCAGCGGATCAGGTCGGTATACAATCTGGATGCAAAAGGAAATATTTATTCAGAAATATCAGAAAGAAAATAAAAAGCGGTTATTAATAAGTTAGTCCAGTAAAAACATGGAAGAGAATGATGTTAATCAACATAGTTACATTTGATGAGAAATAAAAGATGCTTTTTTCCCAAAGGAAGATGGATATAGATTGAAACTCGACAATCAATATCATAATGTGAGACTGTTCACTAAATGAAGGAAGGAAGATACACATTACAACAAAGCCATAGGAAAGCACAAGCAAATACAGTCACAATAAAGAACTGAAGAACCAAGAAAAAACATACACCGTGAGACCAGTCCATGAAAAAATGTTATCAAGATGCATGATCAATACAAAGATACTTTTACAACATGCAGCTGCGTACTATAAATTGAAGTTTCCAAACCTTTCTTTGCAGTCTCATGCGTTCAGCTTCAAGCATCTGTAGCAGAGCTGCTCTTTTTTTGTCAGCTTCTCTTGAGCAAGACCAACCAGCCAAATAGTCGCATTCTTGCCGCACCTGGAAAAAGCCAAGTAGTAGACGTTGGATTGAAAGTCTTAGAAAACAGGAAACTTATGGCTTCAGAAAAAGCACTGGTGCTCAACTAAACTCAACTATACAAGCTATGCTTCTATGTATCTAAAATGAACACTAAATATTGATCACCATATCAAATATTATGCAGAACACTAAAAAAATCATCAAATAGAAAAATATACACCAAGAAGGAAACCTTTATTTCAAGTTCAAGCAACGATATCTTTTCTTCTAATTGTGAGCACTTCCAAAAGTATTTCATAGCAGGATCCAAATCATCACAGTTGAGCAAAAGATGAAAGCGTAATGCTCCAATCCGTAGCCATGCAAAACCAAGATTGAAATGGAAACCTAAAACCCAAAAACAGAAAATAGAATTCATTACATATTAGTTTTCCTTTATAAAGGCCAAGATACAGGCATCTACTGATGAACTCAAATAACAAAGTGAGCACTAAACACATTACCAGTTGGAGGGCAATGAAGATAAAGTTCTCTAAGCAGGGGCACAATAAGTCGGTGCACCAAAGACTTCAGTCTTTGATGGCTTGAAGATGCAATAAGTGAGCTCAAATGATGAAAGTTATTTTGCTGCCAAAGAGGAAAATCTAATTCAATACTGAGCAAAGGCGATTATAATACACCAGAAAGGAGCTCCAAATATGAAGCATTTCATGCAACACATACTCTTCCAGTTTTACAAACATATAATCGTATGGTTCTCTAATGTAGAATATTCTAACTGACAGCATAAAATATAAAACATAAACAAAACGGTAAAAACCGCCAAGCTCTGGGAACAGTCGCAGTTTTTCCGTCTACCCAGAAGAAGAACTGTAATTTAAAGCAAACAGAGAACACATACTGAAACCACGCTTTTCTCAAAGGCACAAAGCATGGACTCGATTTCAGCAAATCTCCCGGCATCAAACGATTTTTTGTGCGCATATATAATCTGGGATCATCCTAGTGTTAAAACTTCGATTGCAGAGACAATAAATACTCCTCAATTCACAAAAAGCACAATACCTGATGGAAAAGCGAACGTGCCACAGATAAGAGAGAACTAGGTAAACTCTTTGGTGGAGGAGGACTTTCCCAAAGATTACGTGAAGCAACTTTAAGCTTCAAGCAGTACACGGAATAATCTTTGATGGCAAAAATACTTTGTCTGAATTTGAGCAGCAAAGGGAAGTTTAGAATGCATTTACGTCATAAATTTGAAACATTTCATCACAACATTTAGCTTCAGTTTCTTAACCCATCATATTTCTTTTACATTTTTGGGAAATGTAAAGTCAACAAACTGCCAATTCTTCATGTCAAATATCAACTGCTAAAATACCGTGAAAAAGAAAAAAAAAGAGCACAATGGCTCTAACTTAAATAAATATCTAACTACATAGCACATAGCCAACTGGCCCAATGGCTAAGTGGTAAGGAAATCACTCTCAGATGAGACGGTGGGTTCAAACCGCAAAACGCTAGTTAATTCCCTCTGAAAATAAATAACAAGTGGGTGTAGAAATTGTCCAATTTGGACATACAAATGTACTTGTGCCACATTTATTCAAAGGTTGGTCCCAGTATCCCTTACATAAAATCTTATAAGCATGTCGCTTGTTTAATGCATTCATTTTCCAATTTAAAACAAGCAAATATCAGAAAATAAAGCAGGTCATAAACAATAACATAGCATATCCATTTTTCCAATGTAAAACAAAAAAATATCAGAAAATAAAGCAGGTCATAAACAATAACATAGCATTTGTCTTACAGAATCTGGAACACAACTGCAGTTTTCACAGGTTGAACAAGCAACTGAGGAAGAGAATTGTTATGGTTGCCTGATTTTGAGAAGCTCTACATGCCAAAAAGTGAATAATGAAACATTGAATCTCATAAACATAAACACAAACAAGCAACATATTCTTCATATAATGTAATATCCTAGTTTATTGTACGTACCATTAATGAAGCAGGGTGATAGCTCCACAAAAATGAATGCCACCAGAACCACATCTCAAGAATGAAACTGGCAACTCTCATATTCACTGTTACTCAACGAAGTATGTATGCTTAGTATTTTAATAAAAATGCATGGCCATAAATGACATGGGATTATACTGACCTGCATCCATTGACATCCACGCATCTAGTGTCCACAATAGTTTTTGATGTGGTACAAAATCCTGAGGTGGTCTTGTTGAGGAGTTCAATGAATATTTCATTGCATACTCCAGAAGGTGAGATAGACTGCCTAATGCCTGTTATTGGAGATTGGTAAACAAAGCATAAAATGAGTGAAGCAACTTGTAAAATATCAATCTTGTACCCCTTTTTTAAAAAGAATTTTATACCCTTATATACACACTGAAACTAAACAGATCACAGTCTAAAGTTAACCTTCCACTTCCAAGCCAGAATTCGTTCAAATTACCAAAGAATGAAGAGACAATTATGATATAAGCTTAAATAACCATATACTGATCCATTCTAAACCGAGCAGTTTGTAGGCTTTCTTCCAAAAGCACTAACATCTTAAACAAGAGATTAGAATACCAAGGTGTAATCAAAAAAGTTCATCCATAAATAGAAATTCTGTAACAAAGAGCAAAAGAATGTGACTGATCTTACCAGCTGCAATTGTTTGTGATCAATAATAGTGATTGAAGAAAGCTCTTGAAGTAATTCCATGTCCAGGAACCAACTCGCACTGTCATTTATAGGAAGCGTGTCCACCCAACCATCATACCCAGGCTTTTTGCACAATATTTCTGTGCGGAAAACACAACAAGAAGATAAATCTGAATCACATTGCTGATCATGCTCCAACTTAGCTTCCAGTTTGCACTTTTCATAACCAAACCTCTTCATAAGCATCTGAGAAGAATTAACTAGTTCCTTAGTACAATAATATCAGCCATGAGGATAATAGGAAAATTCAGTAACAGCATGGGCACTAACCTGAAACATCTGCTCCAACTGTTGTGCACTATGGCAATCATCTTCATCAGATTTGCTTCCAATATATGATGACAAACAAAGGCCTGGAAAATTAAGCATAGTAATAGGAGTTAAAAACAAACTACCAAAATTTCATGCAATGAACAAAACATCAAATAAACTGTCTGTCTGCATTCCTAATAATCTTCTTGAATTTTCAAAACTTCTTCAGTTCCTCAACAAAACCATGTGACAATACAAAAAGAGAAAAAGTTTACATAAGTTAAATCCTAATGCACTATAAATCCAAAAAAGAAAAGAAAAGGGACACTGGAAACAAACTGCCTTTTGTCCCTTGGCCACGCACTTCTTCTGAGTCAGTAAGAAACATAATCACCATAGGATGGACTTACTATATTACACCAACATTATACAGTGACTACCAACCACCATAGAATGATGTAAAGAAGAAAACTCTACCTTGCAATGCCAGGAAGCGAAATTCGGGATCAGAAGATGCAACAACATCGACAAGAGAATCACTCACTGTCACAAAATATTTTCAAGAATTATAGATGCTACATGATTGAAAGAAAAAAGAACTACAATTTTTAGTTACCATGCTAATTTGAGAATCAACTTATCAAGACCATACCATGCTTTTGCCAAACAGATTCAATCAACTTTGAAAGTTGATTCTGAAGTTGATATAAATTAGCAGATTGAGGTAAAAATGGATGACCACCATGAACCCATAGTAAAGACCTCTCTGAGTGAAAATGCCAAGAAGATACTTTACCAAGATTCTTGCCCTCCATCTACACATTTAGCAAAACAAAAGTAAATTCAAATACAAGGAAAAAAAAATTAGCACAACTGATTCATTTCATGGGGAGATTACCAGGAAATTCTCAACTTCTTTTGGACAAAATTCATGCAATTTTTTAGCATTCTTCATCAAGGATCGCCAGGAAATCAGCAAGAAGTCAAACTGGGATGAGTTAACGCTGTTCCAAAATAGTATGTGATCTTCAAGAAGATCAGTGCATAATTGCAGCAGCTTGTCAAAGTAAGGAGATTTGACAAACATATTCAGGACCCACTTCTCCAAAACTTTCAACGAGTGCAAAAATGGTTGAAAATACCGAGTTTCATCTGTGTAGTCGTGCTCATTCTCAGCATTCCACTGTTGATAAATACGCCTCAAAAGGTCCACACAGTTAATAGCATTGCAGAGTAGTTTACTCTGCACCTTTGACTTATCATCTGATGCAGTTAAATCAACTAACTCCATCGAAAGCACTGATATTGGATGCAAGTCAAAATCAACTTGATGAAGAGATGCGAGCTCCTGGCGGAGGCAAAATATATCTTTCCAAATTTGATCCTCCATCTCCATTTTGAGTGAAGTCAGAAAAGAACTGAAAAACTGACAATAGGGCAGCAATTTAGAATTAAACCAGCCAAACCAGAGAAGATGCAATTGAAAATCACTTTCTGTTGCTTGTTCAATTGTCCAGTTTGCAGCAAACAATAGCATTTTATTAGCCAAATATGAGTTATATTCTATCTTTCTGCTCGTGATCGTCCCATTCAAAACCTTTGGAAACATGATGCTCCGTAACATCTTCATATTCATCAAATATGCCGTCACACAGTTGCTGACAGTCAAAGCATGATCCACAGGCCTACCGTTCCAGCAATTTTGAAATTCGCATGATGCATACTGAGCCCCGAGGAACTCCAGATACATACAATTCTGTCTGACAGATGCCTCTTTTGAATACCACACGAAATCCCTTAACTTCAAAGGCATTGGCCACCCTTCAGGCATACACAAAGAGCACCCAAGCAATGCGTCAGATTCAGAATATTCAATCATTGATAAATAAGCATTACTGGCATGGTTAATTATATTTTCTCCTTCACCCTCGCCTAAAGAAGAAAGATATGTATGCTCCCAACTTATTTGAAGGCTCCAGATGGGCTGATTTCCATTCACTAGAAGCTGCTGAAATAATTGAACCCAACGAGCAAGCTCAAGATATGTAATTAATTTATTAAAACGCAGACCTTCAACTCTAGCATAGACATGTGCTTTAGACATCGATTCAACCAGTTTACTAGTAGGAATACCGGATAGAACAAGAAATCTCTCTGAATCTTTTAGTTCACTATCCTCAAAGGTGAATCCACTTCCTTCGCCGAAAAGCCAATATGGAGGCATCATGTATATCTCAACCCCTCTATTTCGCATTGCGCGGGATACTTCACCATAGCTGGGATTAATTGTGAGAAACATTCGAAAATTCGGATGTGGCTGGAGAACCACTGGTTTCCCATCAACGGTTCCACACTCATTGAGAGTAATCTTACCACATGGCTCCACCAAGGAATTGATTCTATCAAGAACCTGATATGAAAAATAAAATAAAATCAATTGCATGGACGAGTAAGCATAAAATATTACAAGAGGATTGTGGAAGACAAGAAGCTAACAGTTTTCATACTACTTCACATACCGTGGGATTACAAAGATTTGCATTCTCTAGCACTATCCATTCTCCATTTTCTATGGCCTTTATCAGTAACCCTGTAACCCATTCAAACTTGGCCGAATGCAAGAGTTTCAGGTTGTCTTGCAACTTTAATATTGTCTTTTTTGTTCTATCCAGTTCTTTACTTGACCAAGAAAGGGGTAAATAATCATTCTCCAGATTCAATCTCAGCTTGTCGACAATCTCAATCAGCAAACAAAGAGAGTTTCCAATATTCTTTCCATTCTCTGTGTATGCAGAAGGTGAACTTGACATGAGAGTGAAATCCACACCAGACGAAAAACAAAGCCACTTGGAAATTATATCCTTTTTTCCACTGATCAATGCCTCCATTGAGGACTCCAATTGCAAACTGCAGTACTCATTAACATAGTTCTCAACTTGAGCAACAATCAAATGAAAATTGCGAAAGGCATTATATTGCTCAAAGCATCCAAGTAACTCAGATATGTCAGTTGCAGATGAGAGATTTAGTTCATTTAGAACATTGCCTGTTAGCTGAGCCAATAACCTTATCAATGAAGTCTTTCCAGAAGACGAGGGTCCAACCAAAATACATAACCATTGTTGATTTACACAGTGTGCTGCAGCTTCCAAGCTATGACGAATACCAGGCAGAATTTTCAGATGACTACTTGAAACTTTAGATGACTGAATATAATTCCTTTTAATAGCTGTGCTCCCCACAATTAAGTACCGAGGATTCAGCTGCACTCTTGGGAAAGGATTTATAAATGGCTTAATTCCAAAAACCTGTTCATAGAGCCATATAACTTCTCTGCGGTCAGCAGCAGTACGCATCCGTTGAAGATAGAGGATATTGAGAAAGGAATTGATTTTTATCTTCCCAGATGAACCTAATTTAACATGATAATGTGGTGTTAAACCAGGATAATTTGCTTAATAATAAAATAAAGAAGAGAAACTATCAAATTACAAGAGAGAAAAATGTATCAAACCTTCTATGATCTGGCATGACCTAATTATGTCACGAAGATTAAACTCCCATGGCGAGCCATCCTGAGCAAATTTGTGATATACCATGGTCTCTTCATGTAACCGTTTATTAAATAAAACAAGTTTTGAGAGCAAAGATCTTGGAATTGATGGATGAAGCGAGCCACAAATAAAAAGATAATCTTCCTCTATTAACTCGTCCACATACACCTATTACCAACAAAAGGAAAAATGGCAATGGATCATTCGTGTTAACATAAGATTAATCATCCAGTTCCATACAAGTCATCTATCCATAGCTTTAAAAACAAGAAGACAGACAAACCTTCGTGAAACGATTCAAAAAGGACCTTGGAAGGCCTTTCCTACCACCACCCTGATAAGAAGGGTTTTGACAAGCAAAAACTCTGAAAGATGATGGACACCTAAAAGTAAGACCCAGCTCAGGAATGAAGACCTCCCCACGATGATCCAAAATAGCATTCAAACCCTATTAAAAGTTGTAATTGATCACTAACATCATTGTGCATAAAAAGATATACACGAGCAGTAGCTTGAGGGGAAAAAAGGAAACTAAAAGCACCAAAATCAGAAAGCAGTTACTATTTTTTTTTAAAAAAAAGGAAGGTTTAGGGAGCACCTCTAAGACTGACTGCGGTGCAAGATTAAGCTCATCTAGCAACACCCAACAACCCTCCTTTATAGCCTGCCACAAAGAACACAAGCATTTCAGTAACTGTTGTAAGTGAACCAGAGACAAAAACTTTTAGATGAGATGACTGAACCTGTAGCATGATACCATCAGACCATGTAAATGTCATTCCTTCATCACTCTCAACAGGCAAGTCTGATCCCAACAAATCCATTATGTCAGTCTGCACCAAAAACACAATTAACCATTACCATGCTCAGTTTAAAATGTTATGGAAAAGGAAAAAGATAATATAGGAGAACTACACAGGAGGACAAAGGAAAAAGACAGGGACAATCATAAACACCAACCTGCTCAGATAAGTTTATGCGTATGACTTTATGCCCAGAATATTTTCCCAATGCAACAATTAGACTTGTTTTCCCAACACCTGGACTGCCTTCAAGTAACACTGTAATACATGCAATGACCCAATATCATAAACATTATAACACAAAGGGGGGATGGAGAGAAGGCTCATCAGCACTGAAAGCAGACAAACCAGGCTTGGGAAGCTGCATAGCTCGCATCACCCGCAAGGCATTTCTACGTGTGGTTGGGGCCAAAAATTCAAAGCCTCTGACTTCAGTCTTTTGATAACCTATAGATACAGCAAATATGTTACCATGAAATGTTTAAAAGAGTAGAAGCTCTAGTGTTTGTGTCTCCATAACAAACTAACACTAAAAAAATGATTTGTAAGATGACCTTTTTTGATGTAAAATGGATTGATGCCAAAAGTATTGTCACATTCCATATCATCACTGCATGGAATATCGGCATTTGTTCCAACATCACCCCATCCATAGTTTCCCATTGTTGAAAGTTTCACATAAAGCACATTTTTATCTTCCACCTGTAGCATCAAAAACAAAATCATACAAAATATACAGTAGAAATTCAAATAAAGCAACAAAAATTTGCCCAAAATAGTCAACAAAATGTGCACCCACAAAAGATACATTGTTAAAGCTAAAAGAAAACTCACATAACAGTTTTGATGTAAATAAATATATAAATAAAAGCTTTCTATATCTTATCCAATAAAAGGCTTGGCAATATTGCACGAAAATATGATATAAAATTAGTGATGGCAAATCATGTAAGGTTCCAGGAAGCAATTTCTATGAAACCAAATTTGTAACCAAATATACAACGAGATGCTGAAAAAGAATAGAAGTCTAAAATCAGTGTTTATTAAGGAAACAGATGTTAAGGGAACAAGTAAGAAAAATACAAGAAGTGGACAACAGAAAGGAACTTTTGCAAAGATGTCAAATCATTTACGATTAATGTTACTGATTTCGTAGTTTTGAGTATTGAACATCATTTCTATGAGCTTCTCTCAGTTGTGACCAGAAACAGTTCTTAGCTCATATTTGAAAATCCAATATCCCTAAACACCAGTAAGATAATCATGCTCATCAAAGCTACAAACTGATGACTTCTCATGAAAATTGGTAAGATATTTACAAAAAAACAAATAATAAGAAGAAACAAGAGAAAAATTTAAATGGTGATGAAGATTAGTTACAGTAATGGTAAACCAGCTGCCCAACTCAAAACACCAAAAACTGTACAGTTGAAATAAGTCAAATAAGAACAACAAACTTAAGCCAAAACAGCATTACTTCCTTTTATGAATAAAGAACAAAAAATTTCTAAAATTGTGTAGAAACTAAAGCCCAAAAGACTTTAAGATGAAACTTTATCCCACATGAAAATTTGTAAGATTCAAAACAATAGAATAAATCTAATACCAAAACACGGAATAGATATTGGTTAACTTTTTTAAATGGAAGCTAAAGATAACATATATTTTGAAGCAATAGTATCTACCATTATTAATGACAAACTGATGGTTGATTCATTCATTTTGCAGCAACAAACACAAATGCACATACAGAAACATACCTTTAGTTGATCCAAAAGAAAAGTTAAGCATCTCTTCCTCAACTCCTCAGCATCACTTTTAGAAATACCAGTCCCTAAGAAACATGTGAAAAGAAAACATACACAAGGAATAAGAATTAAAGACAAAAAGTTTCAAAATGGTTAACAGTAATAACAAGGACTCACAGCTTATACGAAAAAAAATTTACCATCAATCAAAATCAGGAGGAAACATGACATGACATAAAACACTATTCAACTTTGCAGATTCAAACTCAGTGCATTATTCAAAATAAAAGAGTAACACAAAAAGACAAATAATCAGATGCACCTTGAAGGTAATATCCATATGAAGAAAAAATTACTAACTGTAAAAACATTCAAGGAACAGAAAGAGAACACAAATCTTTAAAATCAAATCAATGGGAATCATGGATCAAGATAACAACTCCATATAATACTTTAGTACATCTCAAAGTATGAAACCAAAGATGTGAACAGATGCAAGAGTTAATACATATAAGACCGATGCAAAGGCAATCTATCTTCTCAATGCAAAAAGTCATAAAAACAAGTAGCGACATATAGCAAAGTGGGTAACTACCTAAACTGAGTCCATCAAGCAAAATAAGAAAAACCCCATGAAGGAATGCATAAGTAGGTTCTAAACTTCTCTCTGTCACGTTAATGAAGGCAACCCAAGACAAGAGATCTCTCACAGTAAGTGTTCTTCCTGTTTGTAAATGGCTGAACCACTGTATAGCAGAGAAAATAACAATAGCCAGTGAATCAAGCTGATCCAATGAAATTATAAAAATCATACAAAATCACAGAAAAGAAGAAAACATCTCCACTAATCCTCCTCCATAAGTGCTTGAACACTAAAAAGAATAAAACACCTTACAGATACATGCATGTCGAGACCCAATAAGAGGAAGACAATATCACTTAATAGGATGCAACAATATGATATCAAATACTTATGGGATGGCTCTTTTTATAAAATCCTCGTGGACATTGGTAGCATCAGATTTTGCAGACACTTTATTTTGTCATTCAACATCGTTAGTAGGCATCAGAAAAATAGATAGAAATAAACTGTTCATCTTTTTTAAAAAACTGTTCTGTTTCCTGATAAAAAGATGTTAGAACCCCATTCAAAAAATAAACAAATAAACTATAAAGAAAAAAATAGAGCTCACCTCCCAGTAATTTAGCATAGGGTCCACCAAAAATGAAAGTCCCGGGTTGGCAATTCTACAAGAACGTAATTGATAGATTAAGATCATGCAACAGACAACATGTGTATGAACTGCCTCAATGAACATATCTCCTGAATACACAAACCTCTGCAAACAAATGTTTCTAAGCTCCTCTAGATCAGTAACAGGAGGAACCCATATCTCAGTGAACCGGTTACGAAGAGCTGGAGATAATTCCTTCTTACCGTAATCACCACCAGGATTCATTGTCGCCAGAACGAAAAAGTTTTCATGAGCAGTAATATTTTCCAAAATAGGCCCTCCTTTCTCGGCCAGAGACTGCAAAAGGGAAACAGTGACAACCAAGAATGAAGCATATAATCATATTGCACAGGACCATGTATATTATAAAGAAGGCAATAAAATGATAAAAAGAGTACGTAAACAATATACAATAAAACATACGGCTACTTGTACAATTTATTAAACACTTGGCAAGCATATGTAGCAGAAAACTGGCAGTAAAAACTGTACAGTTCTCCATTGTTCAGATTGGCATTCAGTAGAGCTGCCTCTAACATGAAAAAACTATGTTCATTAGACTAAAATCACTCAAATTTTTTCGTAAAATTTTGGTGATTTGATTTGTTTCCTTGTAATCTTTCAATCATCTCTTAACAGATTAGAAAACTTTAATCTCTAACCATCACCATGTTACAACGACAAACAAACTCTAGTAACCCAAAGCCAAGTATAAAGTAAATTTCGCTTCCTGTTTTCTTTTTAATGAAAAATTTGATGAAGACAACATTAGAAACACGTGCAGAAAGAATGATTATAATGTTGACGAGCAATTAATACAAAAAGCTTGCTTACAGAAAGGAAAGTGTAAGAGAGTAAAGTAAGTCCATTTGGCCCTGCTGAAATTTAGTCACTAGAGTGGCAGATTTTCATGATTGAAACACAAGACGTCTTGGCCAGATAGCCTGAGACCATATTCATTGACCAGTATCTCAGAATACCAATAATAGTACTCAAATTCTAATAAAAGAAGATCTAAGATTAGACATTTCCCCAGTATTAGCAGGGAATAGGATGACAAAATGAGCAACACTGGTGATAATAAAGCCAAGTCTGATGACCCATGCAACAAAATGACCTTGGATGCATTTAAGGAAACCAGCTTGCAAAAGAGACGCAGCCTACCAATTTCCTTTCTGGCTCTAAGACACTGTTCAATCTTTCCAGTACACTATCATCGGCCAAGGATATTTCATCCACAAGAAAAAGACTGCCCTCCTTCATTGCTTCAACAAGAGGACCATCATGCCACATGAAGATAGTCTGCCACCGCTGGTGCAGCTGGGTGATACCCAGCATCGACTGCTCAAGAGTATCAAGGTCTTGTGGAGTCACAGCATCACACAAAAACTGACCTTCTCTATAACATTTGATTATTGCAGCAAACTTATCAAGAGTCAAAGAAGCCTGGCCAATATCCGAAGAAATTGCCTACAACCAAGAAATACATGAGAAGGCATGAGTGTCCAATAAGTAGTAGAATAACATCAACTTACCCTATTTTATGTTCAAAATAAGTGCTTACTGAGTCCCCAATATAGTGGATTAAAACCTTTGACAACCTCAACTGTTCAATTAGATGTTTGAATTCGGACATCAGTCTTGATCTATCCCGAACAGGATAGAACCCCTGTTCAACAGTTCATCAGTAAACATTTAATGGTCACTAGACTTCCAAGATAGTCAAAACACAGGAAAAACGAGCAATAAGATTAAGATAAGGGAAAGGAATATCAGCAATAACCAACCCCAATAAAATCAGATGTTTCTGTGTACTGATGACAATTCAGAATATGCAATTTTGACCCCAATACCAAGCTCAACAACTGACAGACAGTTGTCTTTCCACCACCAGTTTCACCAACAAGCAGTATGGGTTCACGTGACTCATAGCAACGTTTGAGAAGAAAGTACAACCTCCACATACTTCTAGTCCAGATGACACTGCAACCAACAAATTAGCAGTGAGAGAATGCGCTTTGATATAATAAAGCCTATACCAATAAAGTAACCATTTGATGATTCATACTTTCCAAGAGACCCTGAATCTGAATCACTTCCAGCTTGTTCCTGAGTTATCACAAAAACCAAAAAGCACTTTAGTATATTATCACTCAACCAATCATACAATTGATAGAGTCCGTCAGAGAAGGTAAACCGATGAAATGAAAATATTAGGATCTCCGAGTTGAGAAAAAATTAAAATAAATCAATAAGTGCACATACTTCTATTTCAACAATTTTGCAACCATCAAAAGCAGAAACTGTTATATTACTTAACAATCCACATTTAGATCATGCATAAAATATGAGATGAAAAAGCACAAACCTGCAGGTAAAAGTCTTCCGTGACAAGTCTGACGCGAAGATGTCTCTCCAAAACTTCTTGAACCACACATTTCTCACCCTCATCACGCAGCCTTTCTGCCAAAAGATAATAACCATCTCTGGCCAAATCTTCATAAGACTTTCCAAAGGCCTTGAAACGATTAGCCCAACGGAACAAGTCTCGTGGAGTTATGAATCCATGCTTTCCAGCAAATACCTTGCTACTTTGCCTGTGCAATTGCAACTCCTTCATGACTTCAACCATCTTCTTAGCATAAGTTTCAGGGATTTCACACCTTTTTTCTAATATTGTGCTTAATTCATTTTCTGGAATTTCATCAACATGGATCTCAACAAAACGGTTGCGAAAGGCTCGAGAAAGCATTTTACGACCACCATAGAAAGTAGGTGGATTTTGCGTGGCAAAAAGCATAAAATCCGGATGCGCCTTTATAGTTTCACACAGTTCAGGCACAAAAAGCTCTCTGTTGTCATCCAGCAAACGATTCAATGCTTCTAGCACATCAGAAGGGGCTAGGTTAAGTTCATCCAGAACAATCCAGTGACCATTCCTGACAGCCTTAACTAATACACCTTCATGAAATACAAGTCTCCCACAGGCATCAGTTATGTAAGAACCTAAATATTCCTGCAGATCAGTATGCTCATGATTATTTATCCGCACAAACTCATGACCAGTTATAGAAGCAAGATACTTAACAAGGCTAGTTTTCCCACTGGATGTTGGTCCCTGTAAAAGAATTGGATATCTCTTAACAAAGATTGCACGAGCCAAGTTGCTAAGATGCTCTTTAACACTTTTCGTTAGAACATAGTTCTTCAAGAAATCATCAGACATTGAAATTCCTCTATTAACTATCAAGTAAGCATCAAAAGGCACAGGTGGAGGTATACTTTTTCCTAATAAATATTCAATCATCTGTTTCATGATCTTTGCACTTGGTCCATCCAACAAAGTGAGGAAAAACATGCAGAATCCATCATAAAGTGCCTTCCGAAATCCAAATTTTCTCTCTGCCTTCCTCGTAAATTCAAGTGCCCGATAAAGAGACCTTAAGCTGTATTGTGGCTTCTGGTTAGCTCCATCCTGCAGCTTTTCTTCAGATTCCTTTTTCGCTGCTTTATAGAAACACCTTATTTTTTCTACTAGTTCTCTATTTGATCTGTTTTCTCCCAAAAATTTTTCAATAAATAGTTCCAAATCTTTGTCATCTAGTACATCATCAACAAAAAACTCTGTAAATCTACTACGTAAAGAGTAAGGCAGGTCTCGCTTCCCAGCATCAGTTGCGGGGTTCATACAAGCAAATATGCGGAAGTTAGGATGCCTACATATATGACTGGCATCCCCTCTTTCAGCTAAACAAAGTGAACCATCATCTCCTTCAAGAACACCACTAATTCTCTGCAGTGTCTCTGGAGGAGCCAAATTCACCTCATCAAGCAAAATCCACTCACCTTTTCTCAGTGCAGTTACAAATGCACCTTCTACAAATGAAAATATCATTCCTGAAGAGGCAATTTGTCTGGAGGCAGCTTCAAGTTTCTGAGAAAATTTCTCCCACTCTTCATCCAAGGGCTTCTTCCGTTTCTTTACCTTCTTTTGATATTCATCAACATACTTCCGAAGTCCTTTCAATAACTTTTTCCACTCTTTATCACTCAAAAGTTTTTGTAGACGTAAAAAGATCTTGCTGTTTTCCTGTATATCAAAACACAACAGCAAATTTTTTTTAATCAACATTATCTACCATCACACATGCAAAGAGGAAAATACCAAATTAATTTATACCATCATGGAGAATGTCTTAGAAAACAAGCAAACAAACTCCTTATACAAGGGAGTGCACATGAACCGTGCATCCATCGGCTTAAATCCTCCTAATAGATCAGCAACATCGCTTTGCTGACTTAAGTTCTGGACATGAAAGTGATTCAATAAGATTTCACCAACCAGCTGAAAGAAAGAGAGGAGAAAGAGAGACTCACGCCAACATACCAAGACAGTAAGTCTCTGGCCAAGCATCATGGCCAGATTCTGTACAAGTGTAGTCTTTCCAGTACCAGTTTCACCAACCAAGAGAACAGGCTCATTGAACCTGACTGAGCAGGCTATTTTCTCAAGTATGTGCAGAGAACTATGGATGTTCACAAACTGTCTAGTCTGGTCGCGTAACTGTAAAAATCAACGATAGCATTAAAAATGAAATTTACAGCAAACAAACTGTCAATCAAGAATCTCATAGCAAACAAAATATAAAAATAAATAGAAATTCAAGTGCATACGCTAACTGTTTCAGAGCATTGAAAACTAGCACGTCCAACTCTCAATTCTGAGGACAATTTCTGCATTTCAGGGGCCGACATAAGAAACTGATAAAATCCAGTAAGATCACCACTAAAACTTGAAACAATAAACACCTGGATAACAGGTTCATGAGAAGGATATAAGGTCTCAGCCATTGAAACTGGAACTGCCCACATCTTCGCAAGTTCCCTCATCATAGTCAACCGGTTTCCAGCAGATGTTGAGAAAGATGCAAATATATCTACAGCCTGAGAGCACACCATTTCATTAGCAAAAATACATAGGATGAAACTTGAAAGAAACAGAGGGCTAAGAACAAAGACTAAATCAGACCTCTTGATAGATATAATGGCATTCATCAGCTGACAAACCATTCAGCCTTGAGCTAAAGTCAAAGCAGGCAATTCGTTTGCACCATTTCAGTAGATCCCTGCCAGAAGGACAAAAGAAAATGCAGTGAGCAAAATCCAAATGATCTGATGTGTAACATGGAAAGTGAAATGCCATTAATACCTTAATGAAAACCTGCCAATAGAACCATTGGAAGCAAAATTACCCGGCTGAAATCCTACAACCTCATGCAGAGGGTAGGAATTAACTCTTTCAAAAGTTTCTGCCATACACATCAAGATATATAGTTAATACTTATTTAACCTCACTTTAGCACCTATTTTGGCTTTCACTTATTCTTCAGATAACATATGATCAAACCTACCTATGAGTCTTTCAGCAAGGGACTCCAAATTTGGATACCATGATTTCACTATATTTTGCAAGTCATCATTACTTGGTGGCATAATCATCACTCTCCTCCACAAATTGCCAATTGAATTTGCACCTACCACCAAATGGAAAAGTGATTTGAGATGAATAGACTAGTTTGCATGCTTGAATTAGGAATTTGTTAATAACAAGTAGCAAATATATAACAACACATAAAGCCAGCAACAAAAATAAAATTGCAAATCACATGCAACCAACTCAAGGCAAATGGAATGTGAGTTGTGAATCTAGAATTTCATACAAACCTTCTGCATGGTGTGATGCATCAAGCTTAAATGTTGAAATGGTGGAAAATAGACGAAAGCTTTCCGGGACCCTTATTTCCTGCAGATTTCCCATATGCTTCAATTCAAGTAGATGAAAAAGGACCCAGAAGGGAAAAGAAAATTCAAACAAGGTCAAGTTAACAAAAAGCAGGAAGGGGGGGAGAGGAGAGGTAGGGATGAAGCCCTGTAAAAGTTCAGTGTTACATAAACTTCAATAAGCATTCTATTTGAATCGATTGCTAGAAAAGAACCCTATAAAATAAAGCAGATTGCTACATTAATGCCATACAAGTTACAAAAAGCAATAACAGAGATGCAAAGCAAGTTATCAAATGAAGTGCCTTTCAGTAGACATATAATCAGGCATTTCATTATGGTCTATATTCAAGCCTCCAAAATAAAACCATTCAGAATGCCATAGAATAAAAACACAATTCACAGAGATTCAGCATACAACCATGAAGAAAGTACGGAAGCCCATTAAGTAATGCACTCAATCACAAGACATAAACCCATCAGATATAAAACATGTACTATAAACATTAAGCCCAATTACAAGCACTTGTAGCATCATTTGATCAAAGTTCATGCACAATTATATCAAGAGAATTACACTCTTAACACTTCAATAAAATAAGCTCAACAATAATATTTAAGCTTTGACATACCCTTTCACAGACAAGTCTCACAGATGAAAAAAGCAACCACAACCACAAACAGCAAATAAAAACATAACTAATATAATTTATTTGATACAATAACTGGATACAAACAAAACTAGCTCAGCTGCAAAATTAAGTTACTAGTTAATTTACAATATTAAACTATATGTAAGGGACAGAGAATAGTATTCATGTTCAAATAGTGTCCAGGATAATACCTCCCCGTAGCTAGTTGCGAATGAACTTGAACCTTCCAACAAGGGTAATAAAATGGAGTTCACATCTGATGGTGCTTCATCAATATCCTCAAATACAACCCAATATCCACTTAAAATAGCCTGTGAAAAATAAAAAATCTAAGGCATAACAATGCAGTAAAAATTCGGAAGAAAACCCACACAATTTATCTAAAATAGAATCAGACCTGTGTAAGAGAGCCAGGTTGCCATCTAAATTCACCAGGCTGCTCCGTACAGACATAACTTCCAATTAATGTCTTGCCATCAATTTGATTGTCCATGTGAATTGACAGAACTATAACGGAGAAGAAAGAGAAGGAGAGATGATAATTATAGAAGAGGATCCAGAGCGAACAAATGTATGACCATAAAGAAACATTCATAAATCAAAGAACATGTGGAGATATCACAATTGATGAGAATATCTCATTAAAAAAAGGAAAAAAGGGTACTACTTCATTGATAGCAAACAATTCGACAAGCAAATCATCAAAAGTGGCTTCTCAGAACACAGAGGCATGTTAGTGACAAAGTCACAAAATCAAAGCAACAATCTTTCACAATATGGTACTTCAAAGCAGTTCTACAAATACATATAAAACTACTAACTGCCCTAAATTTCTAATTAGTACAAATTAGATATAGATACATCATAAAATGTATGGAATTTCAAAATGGAAAACTTGGTGACAATGTACATGCTGGCTCAACATCAAATGGACATTGCAGAGTGTTTCAAAAATTACAATGGTTTTTGTGAAAGGAGTTATAATAGAAATAAAACAACCAACATCAATATCAAAATACCTATCTAAAAAACTGAAAATTACCTTGGTTACCACTTTCCCGGGCCAACTTAGTAATAAGTGTAGATTTGCCAGAGCCTGTAGGGCCATAGAGAAGAACAGGCCACTTTTGACTCACTGCCAACAGAGCCACCTCAAAGCTTCTCTTCACCGTAGATGTCAAAACAAATGGTTTGCCATCTGATTTATTATCCCTGAATTCCAAAATGGTCCTAGATGTCAATTAGTTTTTCAAAAAAAAATTATAACTATGGGCCTCAATTGTATATAAAAAGAGATGTTCCACTCAGACCTATGTGGACTTCATAGAGGGACAAAAAAAAAGCACATAAACAATTAATAACATAATAAAAGATAAACAGTGGTTTGACTAAGCCCTACCATGTTTCCAATCTTCGGCGCCAGGATGATGGTTCAATTTCATGAACTTGTGAGGAGGCTGGTGAATTAAAGCCAAAACACTGAAAACAGTTTTCTTGATTGAAACTGAAGCAACCAATACTTGAACCCAACTTCAGATCATCAAATGACTCAGTATACAAGCCAGCCTTCTCCAATGATGTATCACAACAAAACTCCTCCCAGCTGAAAAACAAAAAGGCAAGAGAAAATAGTAGAAGATCATAAAACAAATTATTGACCAAATTATTTTCTAAGAAGCATTTGTTCTATAGAAATAAGCAAAACGAACCGTAATAAACATGAAAAAGATTCTTCAGCTTGAACACCAAAGTTCTCAACTGCTCTATCACCCAATCTCAAAATGATAGACAGTATCTGTACCCCACACCATCTTATATCTGCAATATCATTCTTCAATTCAGCATCATTGCACAAGTCAAGACTACCCAACTTCTTAACAAGATCCAAGAAGCAGGACCAATCCCAAAGTTTTGAGAGAATCTCAGCTTCAATTATGAGGAGGCGGTAAGATATCCTAGCAGCATTCAAGTAATGACTTACAACCTGAAAGGATAATATAAAATCCAACAAGTGACCCAACTGAAGATTGGTAAAATTCTAGCAAGAATAAAAATCTAATAAAATTATGAGACAGTTGCTGCACACAGTGAAATTGTTCTTAAAAACATGCCAATATCAAATTCTGTATGCATACCACTACAACTTGCACAAGTTAAGGATTGATTCGAACATCGTCATGTTCCAAAAAATCAAAGTGTGGATATAGAAGAATTGATTCTCAAAAGCTAGCAAATCCACACAAGGGAATGCCAGTTCCAAGATTAAAATCAGATATACTTTTCTTCATTACAAACTCAATTCATCTATATTAACAGAAGAAAAAAGAAATAACAGAAGTGGAAAAGGCGTCCCTACTACATTAAGAGAAAAGAACACTATACAAAAAAGTAACCCAAAAAAAATCTTAAAAAATGTGATCTGTAAATGAAAACAGCCTCATCCCACTCCACGGAAAACTCCATAAAGATGTGCAAACAAAAATGCCTTCAAAAGTGTCAAGAATACAGAGCAGGAAAAAAAGATTATCTTTAAAATCCTCAGGAACAGAAGAACACAAAGATCAAAAAAGGGGAAAAAAGTATAAATTCTGATAGACTTAAATAATACTCTGTGTGTGTATATATGTATATATATATATATAGGAGATCTACTTAAATGATACTTCAAGGAGAATATATTACAATTTACACGTCCAACCTTACTTTTTTATAAGTCTCTGACATGACAAATCATCAAATCAATGTCCCATCTAACTCAGCCAGAATCCTCAAGAGATTCTAAACGAGTCCACTAGAATATTACTGACCAATCAACTTTACAATGAAATGTGAGAATCATTAAGAAAGTAAATAGTCAGGAGAGTAGGTAGTATGTTCTACCAACAATGCCCTTGATTCCTAAATAAAAAACTTCTAAGCGTAATGCCCTCGTCAAGGAAGTGAGGTAAAACTCGCAGATAAACATCCACATTAGACTTTTCAACCTACATAATCTATGTTAAGTTGATGCCAAAAATAAATAAATCAGAAGAATATTGTACATACCCCAGAAAATAACTCAGGGACTGTTCTTTTCATCAAACGTTCAAAACAAGGTGGAGCGAATTTGAAATAAGTCAATACAGACCTGCATCAAATAACCATGCATGAAGCACAAGCATAATGAAAGAAAATGTTTAATTTAAATTTATATCTTTTAGCCATGACGTAAAACCAACAATACCTGGCATTAGAAAGTTGTTAGGTTTCTACCAAAAAGTTTCTCTTTATTTTAAGTTTAGGCTCTTTTCATTAGTTTAAGAAAATGATATGCCTCCAAATCTATGATTGGTCTGCTTCCACTATTGATTTACAGAAGTTTCTCAGCCTGTTATCTATCAATTACCACAGAGAGAAGCCCGCCAATGCTTCCCCAATGTAAGATAGAAGGCTTTTGTTTAAACCAAAAAAATTAAAAAATTAAATTAAATGCAATTGATACATGAATTCACTATTTTCTGAGTTATTTTGAATCTCTACAATCACTATGGACATGCAGTTCATTAGAGGGCGACAAAGAAAATTATATAGAATTTTTACCCCAATAAAAAAGGAGCCAAATCCAGCACACGACAGAAGGCCAGGCACGCGAGCTCGTGAAGATTCAATCCCCTCCCACTTTGAACATGAAACTGGATGACATGAACAACTTCGGCATCACCAAGACTGCCAAATTCTTCCACTTTCTCATCTGAATTTGAACTTAGATCAGGAACAAGACGAAGCAAACCCACAGCTCTATCCACGATCTTCTGTGCTATCGGTCGGAAACACCCTATCAATGGAATTGTATAATGAGGGTGCAAAGATAGCTCTGCCACTGAAATCACCACCTCCTCTTCTGTCACCTTGTAACCCTTACAAACCAAATACAAAAAGGAATATTTCAACAGAGAACAACATGGATAATCTACTGTATGTGGAATTCACACAAACAGTATAGTTGCTACAAACCAAGCAATAAAACCTAAAAGATACAAACATGAAACCCCATAATTCTAATTCTTCTAAATTCCCTGGGGTAATATGAATCTGGAATTTTTCTTGGGCTGAAAGTCAGATTTTATGCAGATTTTGAATTTATTTTCATCTTTTCTTTTCCTCTTTTCCGAACTTCTTTACATCAAATTTCTGGTGAACCAACTAAAACATGATCCAGAATACCTTTTCAGCAAGCGAATCAAAATGTGGTAGATGTCCAAGCTTGGGGCAGCGGGCAAGAAACCTCTTGAGTGCAGATTCAAGACTGAAACTTCCATCAATAGCCATTGATAACTCAAAAGTATATGTATCTATAGACCTACAAGTAAAAAAATGTGTGTTGAGTTTATGATGCTACAACATCAATATACAACCCAAATGCAAGACTCTTTTATCAGGTTAAGCCTGCACATCACAAAATAACAGGTAATCAATTCCAGAGAAAATGTCCATAATATTCAACAGAAATTCAATTCTCCTAGATATCCGATATGAATTAGCAAGCTAACTTCTACCTTAGAACCTCGTCAAGGAAAAAAATTAAATTTTGGGAATTTTGAAGTTTCCCTTCAAACAAACATACCCTTTTTGAGTTCAAAAAAATCCCATAAAACATTGTTATGCAGCTGTTCAATATGCAAGTATATGCAAAAACGTCTGCAAAAGAAAAAATTAGCCTGGAGACAAGTTCCTGAAATCAGAACAGGAGAGAACAAATTTTTAACAAAATTTTATATTCCCTTGAATGAAACACACTCTTTTACACAAAAAGAATTCCCAGAAAACACTAAAGCTTAGGATGAGGAATTGAGTCAAAAGAAGTGAACTTTCCTGAAAAATAATAATTCCGGGAAACAAACAGAGTTGAAGTGAACTGAAAACGGACCAACTTTTGATTTTGAGAGGGATTGACTGTCAGTTTCGGAGGAGTTTGTCTTTCCACTGTCTGTTCCCTCAACTCCGCAATGGTTTAGGGTTTTGCAAGGGTTCATGTAATCACATTTATACAATATTTTCGGACTGCGCCGTTTAAAGGTGGCGCGAGTCGGCATCTAGACTTTGTCTGGGGATTTTTTCTTTAAGATCCTCCCTTTTAACTTTATTTTACTAAAGATATATTGTATAGGAAAATGGGTATAACAGTCCTAGTGTTTTGAAAATCAATGCTAAAAGTCCCCCTAATAACGAGTTACAATTTGAATGATTATTAAATTTATTTATATATATTGTTTCCATAGTTTGCAAAATAATAAATAAATTCAAAATTGCATCACTCATCTCAAATTCGTCCTTAACATTTGACTCAGTTTTTTAAAAATAAATTTCAAAAAATAATTAACAAGCTTAAAGAAAGTAATTTGTTATAACATCAAACCACATTGAATTCTTCAATTCTTTAAACTTTTATGTATATTAAATCCAATACTTAATGGCAAAAGCTTATAAGCTTGTTGAAAATTGAGAAACTGAGGTCGGAGGTATGGATGAAATTGAGGTAAGTAATAAACTTATGAATTTTGTATAATTTTAACAAACTATAGGGGCCAATTAGATAATTTCCCTCACAGCTCCCCACTGTTTCTCGTCAGCTTGTGTCATGAATTCTCGACGAAAATTGTCAACAAAGTAACTCACTTTCATATCCAATAGCATTGATCATCCACAAAAGAATTAAATAGAAAATTTATTAAAAAATAAAAAAAAATCATTTGCTATGTAAGACAATCAAAAATTAAAAGTCACAAAAGATAAATGACAAGAAAATCTCATAAGCATTTGAGCAACTGAAAGAATATAAAGGAAATAGAACTACTAAGAAACCAAAATACAAACTTGTATACATCATATTATACAGACTTTGATACAATGTATGCTAGGCCTATAAAATGTGGCCACAAATCACAATGGAATACCCCAAAACACATGGAATCACAAAAACTGGCAAGGGAAACAGCAAGGCAAGGTATTCCAAGAGAAAACAAATATGCAAAGAAATGTGAAAAGAATTGACCCAATAGATATTTTGACTCGTAGGAAACTATTATAATTACAAATTTAACTTGTGAAAGCTGTATGTATGCACATGTTTTGCAGCACTTCAACTTGGAGATGTGAAAAATCAGCAACAGGAAGTCAACGTGAGTGCTGGCGAGGTAGTATAGTTACCCACTATCCTTCTGCGCGTTGCAATAAGAATGTAAAGCCTGAGTTTTCACGAATCAAGGGTGGAGGATCGATATCTGCTATCTCTATTTGTTGTATGGACTTGGAAATATCGTCCACTGTGAATGGGATGCTGCATTTTGGGGGTGAAAAGGCACATTTTGGTTTAGAGCTACAGGAATGTATGAAATTAACACTAATGTTAAATGCATGAGTTGTCAAAAACTATTACCTTGAGTCGTCATCCAATAAAAATGAACTGCTAACAGCATTGTTTGAGTCCTCAGTCATCATTACTCTCATACTCGATATTACCTGCAATTAGCCAAAAAAAATTTTAAAGAAATTATGACAGATAAATCTGCTACTCACAAGGAAAAGGAAACCAAAAATTAAATGTTGAAGGAAAAACAGTTGTTTACAAATTTATTTTTTCCAAAGGTTATCAAACAAACTTGAAAAGGAAATCCAATTGTACAATTCATAATCAAGAATTTAAAACTTACATCTGAAGATACGCTGTGTGTACCATATTTGTCATCCCAATACATTGTACTGATCCTGTACAATTGTTGGATGCTAAGCACCTGAGAGAAGAATAATTGAGAAACGATGAGGACAGACAAATATACAACAGAGGGGAAAGGTTTCAAGGTGGGAGTTCAAAGTAAGTGGGGTTGCGATTTTGGATGCAGAGTTACTCACAGGGCAAAGATCATTTGTTATTTCTTTCAAAGTCTTCTTCGGCTTTTGATGAATGACCTGATTTGTCACAAAAGTTGGGAGTGAGTAACAACGGTCCATATGTAGTATCAGGCAAAATAACAATAGCATATAGGTGAGAAGTAAGATGGATAAAACTAACCAGAAAGCCAACTGCTTGCCTAATATGCTTCAATTCCTCCCAGGCTGTGCCTGCAAACTGAATACTTGACAGATATTAGTTTCAGATGAACAGAAACAAAGAACAATTGCAAAAAGTAAACTGACATTACCTCCTCTGATGCGTCATGGTACCACTGCTCTAGTTCTGCCAACCCAGCTTTAACAAACTCCCCGTTGCTAAATGAGCAACATTCACGTCGCAAAAGAAGACTGCAGATCATATCATTCAGTAACTTTTTTATTTATCATAGCAAATACAAGTAAGAAATAGGGTTTTCCAGGAATTTCACCTATTAAACAATTGAACATTGATAAATGAGAATATCTGTGTGAAAACCTTGCGAACTAAGAATGGAGGAACCTGTACAATCACATGCAGAAATAGTGATGCTAAATGAAGAGAAAAAAGAAAAACAAAAACTTTGCCAATATTTTGAACACTTCTGCTCACATAGTTTGCTCTCATTGTCTTCAAGTAATTATTTAAGCTTTTCACGATGCTTTGCCAATGAGCAATCAAAACTTGCTGACCGATGGCACTGGCTTGAGAACGCCCCTTCACTAAACTAGCCCGTGAAGTCCTAGGTGCCTGCATTATAGTGCATGAACCATAAATACAGAGCAAGAATACATGGGATTTCAGTACACAACTGAAACAATGGGGAAACTTTCTCTTCCAATAACACGGAATTAAATTCTAATTAATAATACAGGACAAGGACATATCATCTACCTGGATACACAATCCAAGCAATGGGGAAATTTCTTTTTTCAAATTGTCTCTAATCATTCCATATATCTTCTCAAGGAAGGCCGTGAGTTGCTGTTTAAAAAGCAGAGCCGGATACTTGGCTTCAACTTGCCGTAAGTCATCCAGTCCACCAAGCACACGACTATTAAGAAATGAGAACCCAGCACTTTGTGGAGAAGATCGAAGACCCTAAAATTTTGAACAGAAATAAATAATAAAACAAGAAAAATACAATAAAGTGCCAAGACAAAGTACATGCATCAGTCTAGAAATCTAAACAGAGAAAAAAGAAATTCTTACTTGTGACATTCTTCCAAGCAGAGAAGTTGATGTCGATCTCCGCCGTTGTGGAGTTAAGCTTGCTGCTCCACTTGCTTTCAGCGTACGTTGAAGTAGCAAGAGTAATGTTGATGAGTTTGATAACCAATAGGACAATTTGTCATTGTTGTCCTGAACCTTAGGTAGGCAATAACTTTAAACATCAACATATGGCTTATAAAATCATAACTAATTATCCATTCCATTTACTACCTTTGAAAGAAAAGATTTACTATTATGAACAGAGTTCATTTCGCCAGGCTTAATGTGGTTTGTTCGTCTATATACATGCCGCATTACCACCAAAAATGTTTAAGAGTTACCTCTATTGATGAGCCAATTGTTTGAATGATACAGTCAAAAATGCTGGTTCTTTCAACCTCAAATGACCTCCAGTGAAGGAGGCATTTGTATATTAGACAAGCAGCAACAGGCTTGCCTGCAGAGAATCCGAGATCTTGTGAAATACATTTAATTAGCAGGTCTTGGTTCTCCTGCACCAGTAAACAAGATTCAGATTTAAAACAGAAAAAAAATATACGTGACTTGGAGGCATAGACTGTAAAAATAGATGCACATTAACAAATAAATGATACCTGCTGCTTCTCATTAAGAGTTTTCTGGGGCTTGTTCTCAGTCTCTACTTCCCGTTGACTTGGCATAGTGAGTACAGAATCCTAGTACATCCAGAAAATGTTGGTAGGAAGTTTCAGTATTTCAACATAGTGGAATATTGCATATACTAGAAGCAATATTTATCTCTTACCTGCACTTTCTTCATATCTCCATTTAGAATATTTCCATTCTCTGCAGTCCTCTGCAATTCAAAGAGAAACTTTAACATTTATTTTCATGAACATTCATGTGTATACCTGATGAATAGAAGAAAATGCAATCTCTACCTGAATAATTGTTGTTTTTGGCCGAGCAGTTAAGGACCTACCAGTTGGTGATATGGCAAGTGCTTGCTGGCGGAGTACCTGATTCTCTGATGCCAAATTAGAGACCTTCTCTGCAAGTCTGCCTCACAGAAAGAAAATAGTCAACACAAAATTCAATATCTTTCACCAGCAAAAAGAACCAGTATTGGCTAGTCTGCTTGGTGTTGGAGAAAAGAATCAGTAATGGTGTAAGCAGATATGCAAACAACCATCAAACAAATTCAGAACCTGATGAGTTGATGATCACGCAGCATGTAAACCAAAATTAACCATAGAACTAACAAACTTGCTTTTAGACGGTTAGAAATAATTACTGGGAAAAAGTTTGAGATGTAATTTTGTCAAACAAGCAACATAAAAAAGACTGACAATACAGGGAGGTGGCAACAATTTAAACAAGGACTACGGTAAACATAATGTGACATAAACTGTAAGGACAAGACACTTTCATTTGCAGCCACCAGCTATAATCTGCTACAAACCTCTGTACAGAATCCTGAAGTTCATCAACTTTCTTCTCTGAATCTTCGAGCTTCTTGGTCAGATCTCCGTTTTTGGTCTCAGCCACCGCATGAGCTTGCTTTGCCTCTTCTGCAGTTTTCGTTTGCAATTGCAACAAAGCCTGTGCATGTTAAAGATACTTATTAGATGTAGTATTGACAATAGACGATTACTGCACGATCAAACTGCAGTTTGATCATCATCAGCATCTTACTAGGCTTACCTTCAAGTTTTCAACTTCAGCTGTTAATGAATTAATCTTTTCTGTATCTTGGACTATAATAGGGGTTTCTTTCATGACTGCAGGAGCTTCCTTAATGGCTTTGCGGGCAGCCTCTCGTTCTTTGATGACCAAAGAGTTCGCTTCTTCTACTCGTGATTGCATAGCATGCAATGCTTCCTGCAACTTAGCAATTTCTTGGGCTTTTGCCTCCTCAAGATCAGACTGGATTTCAGAAAGAAAAAGTAAAACAATATTACAAAGCAGACCAACAAGTATCATGTAAAGAATATACAGTTTAGGAGAATAAGAATACGAGTAAGCTACCCGTAATCGCTTTTCAATTTGCAAACGCCATGTAAGTTCCTCCACACGCTTTTCTAGCTTATCCTTTGCTTCCTTAAGAGCTCCTGTCTCTCTTGCCGCCTAAACATATGTAAATGGAAAGTAAGCATTTGCTCTTATTCTAACACAAAATAATACCAGACCAACGAGTTTTGACAAATACGGAACAACAAGAAAACACTTAATCTAACCATTTTAAGCATTCTGAGCTCTCTTCTCGCAACTCTGCACCTCCAGCCACATTGAGAAACTATAATTGCCCTCTGAAGTCTCTTATAATAAGAATATGCTTGGTGGCAGCGCCATTGAGCCTGCAAATGACAGGTAGATAAAAACATTTGAGCATCAAAAGCATTACTGGTGAAAATCACTTTAGATGAGTTGCACACTTCCCCTTAATTAACTATAACATAAATAAAGGTCAAGTTACAGATCAGTGATCTTACCTGGATGATGATGGCAGCTTTTGTTTGCTTCCTAAACCTAAATTCATCACGAGCAACCATTGCTCTTAAGCTTGTCTGCAATATTATGGCAGATGACCTAACTGTTAAATAGGATCTCCGGGCTATGTATGCCCGGAAATTCTTCTGAATCTTCAGTGCTCCAGCTTCCCACCTCAACTGTTCATACAGTTTGCGGGCCATTTCACCTGCAAAAGATAGAAAGCACATTAAACTTCCCAGCAGATGAGCTAATATAGAATGTAGTGGAGATTTAGAACTGCTGGAAATCACTATACTTAGAAAGACAAAGAAAAGAAAAGTCTCTCTCAACAATCTTCTTAGATTATTCATTACCATTTTTATCTTCGTTCATTTCAAACACTTTTTGAAAACATGATACAGCAAGATATCAACTTATTGTCTCGCAAAATCATGAGCAGAAGCATAAACATTCAGAGTATCAGAATTTCAATGTTACCACCATAATTAATCAATGAACTTCTCATGTCACCACAAAGGCGATGCAGGCAATAATAGCAAATTTGGAAGTAATGAATGGAAGAAGTTTCTCTAAGTCAAGAGTCAAACTTGTTTTGTCTAATCCTTAGTAAATGACGTTTAGAAAAACTAAGAATTGTGGAGAAAACATAAAAGGAAATTAAAGATGGTTTTAATCTGTTTACTGTAAACAAACACAGAATGTACCAAATGAAATGGGGGTTTACAGCAATATCAGTATTTTCTAGAGTTTTCTACAACCTATTGATCTATGGGTTTTTCCAGATTTCTTGCTTGAGAAATCTTGGCTCTAGCAGTGTTGGGGGCAAAATAATTTCTAATTTATCAAATACAACAAACTGTACCAATTTTTTGTTTACATCAAAAGCATGCCCATGTTGATCAACAATATCAATATGTTTATCCTTTTAGGAAATTTTTTAGAAACTACACAAATAAGATTATGCAGTTTCATCTCATTTGGGTAATAACAAATTCATTTTTCATTGACATAGCACATATCTAACAATAATAAGTTGAAATTAGAAGTTGGAACCCAACAACAAACTAAGGCAGGTACATTTTAGGGAATCCAAAAGCACATACCTCGCAGATAAGACTGCAACATAATAGCAGTATTTCGTAATGCAATGAAATCCTTGCGAGCAATGTAAGTATGCGTTTGACGTTGAATGATTCTTGCAGCATTTCCAAGAACCTCTGCTCTCCTAGCATCCAACTCAGCCATCTGACCTGCTCTCAGGAAAACCTTTGTCTTACCTATCTGCCACACATGCATGCATCAAAGACAATCTTTGTTATTTACTGACATACATGGGCAAAGGAAGCAACATTTCTTTGATGAGTAAGAAAGAAAGAACTCAATCAAAGGAATTATATTTATATAAAGTTGAAAGTAGTGCCAGTATTCAATGGAAATATTAAGCAAAACTAAAGTAGCTGCACAAGTAGGAACAACAAAAACAATAAAGTAAAGCCCAATCACCTGGTATCCTTTCAATCCCTTTTTATCAAGGATCATCTGACAGACAACCTTATCTTCATAGCTGTAAAAAAAAAGGGAGAAAAGTGCATTAAGTTCTATTTGATCTCAAACAATGTAAACAGCAGGCATCATACTTTTTCTTTGACATCTACCATCATGGAACAATCTGCAGATATTATGAATGAATGGGACTTACTTTCCTTCCAAAACTTCTGGAGCAAGCAGACCAAAACGGTTAACAAACTCATAGAAAGTACGTCTAGTAGGATAACCAGCACAGCTGATACGAATTGCCTCAAGAACACCCTAAAAGTGTGAGAAAACTAGTTACATAGGGCAAAAGAAAAAACAAATTATAACTTCTTACATGCAATCTAGTCTTCATAGGAGAGTTGACAGATCATTATCAAACACATGAACTCACACCACAGCGTAACTGTTGGATGACATTGAAGTTCTCAAAAATAGCAGGCTTCAGAACATTATTTGGCTTGACACATCTGATGTAGTGAGGTTCTGTTGTGTTCAAGGTCTCCATCAGAGATTGAAGTTGCAGCTGCAATTCAGACAAAATTGATTCACCAAATTATTTCTCTAAATGAGTGCTTCCAAGTTAATTCATACAATGCAATTAGATATTTAATAAACAATAATGAGAATTCAGAGAACCATGCCATGAATAATAGATGAGAATGCCTCTCATCTGAAACAATGAAAACCAATTGCTTGTTTTAAAAGGAATTTGAAAAGGAAAATAGACGCTTATTACCTTAAAGCGAGATCCAATGGAAGAAAATTTGGATGATTTTGATGATTCTTCCGGAAGCAGAGGGAACAAACCTGCCACAAAGGAGCATTTTGCGGCAGTCAACAAAGCTTGGTGTTCGGCCACCACATAATCTTTGTTTTTGTCCAGAAAGTGATTGGATTGATAATTCACCTTCAAATTATGGATCGATTTTCAGAATCTAAGGAAAGTACAATTCACTTTCCCCACTCAAACTGAGGGGGAAAAAAAAGCTTATAGAACAAAGGCATAATAACTTTACCTCCCCTGCATAGTGTGATATAGTAAAATCAGTAAGGGAAAGCTTTGGTTTGATAAAACGTTTATTATTTTTGAATGTCTGGTACAACTTCTGCGCAAATGTTTCATGTGTAGACTTAGGAAACATGCTGCATTAAACAACCAGGAAATGAGCTTTACCAGCCTTAGAAAACGAATATCATCCACAACAGAGAAAAATCAAAAAAATCAACTAATAGCAGTTGAACATCGGTAGTCAAAATTAACGAAAAGAGCATACCAGGCTTCATCTAAAAGTGCAATTATTCCTCCCGGTTTCTGTCAAAAATTAATTTGCACATTTTCTGTATGAGATCTCATATGACAATGACTTAAATATCTAATTGTTTATGAAACCACAACATAAGTTTAAAACTAAAAATATTTACTGTCCTTGAAAGCAGAAAAATACAAGGAAACACATCCTAAGTTAAATGTTGCACAAGGAAACTTAATACCTTCTCAATAAGATCCAACACATCTTGGTTATCGATAAACTCTATGTAGCTCCAATTTATGGCTTCTCTAGTATACTCTTCCTGCTCCATTTTGAACACATGCTGCAACCACAAAATAACAAAAAATCAGTCTTATCTACTCAAAGATAATAAGCTACATTCACTGATTGAAAAAGAGCAAGGAATAAAAAGAACTAACCTGATTGAAATGTTGCTGCAACTTTTCATTTGTGAAATTGATGCAGAATTGCTCGAAACTGTTTTAGAAGAACATATGCAAGCAGAGAAGCAACAAGTCATGCTTAAATTAAATGCCTAAAGAAACAAAATACCTCTCTCCAATTGTGTAATAAGCATGTCAAAATTATGACTTACCTATTACATTTAAAACTTTCAAAACCATATATATCAAGAACTCCAATGATTGACATTGAACTCGGATCCTGTCCAATTGAAATGTTAATCTTTTCCACAATCCTGCACACAATGATGTAAACAACATTATAAACTAGTGTAAACAAATCACAAAGACACTTTTCAATCCAAGTATAGGAGACAGAGGCAAAAGAATTTAGTTTAATACACTCCTTACCAGTCAAATAAGCGAGAATAAATTGTCTTGGCTAAAGCATCCCTGCTGGCAACTGCATTAACAGGATCAAGGGTTCTGGTGATAACTTCTTCTGGTGTAACCATTACACGTTTAATTAGAGCATCTTCTAAGCTCTGGGCATCACACCTATACATAAATTTGATTAGTTTACAGTTATAGTTATCAAGATCTGTACTCCAAAGAAGTACAAGCGACAAACCTGAGAAGTTCTGCAGTCATATTAAGATGGAATCGAGACTTTTCATCTTTAATGACTGAAGAATCTATCTCCTTCCCTTTGGCAAAATCAATATTACCAATGTGAAGAATCGCAGCCACAATCCTGAAAATTGCCTCCTGCAGAAAACTGCATAAGATCAGAATTTAGTTGAACAAGAATATGAACTCTTCAGCAAAAAGAGAAAAGAAACCTGTTCTTCGTCACTGATTCCAACAATATCCATAGCCCTTCTAGTAGCAAGATACTCGTGAGCATCATTTACACCATCCAACTCATAAGAATTTGATTGATTTAAATAATGAAAAGATTTTGGGCTACCCAATTTGTATTTGGCAATATCCTGCAAATATTTGAAGAATTTTTTTTTAAAAATTACATCAATTGAAAAAAAAATAGCCACTAACAGCATACAAGAAACCAACAAGTAGAAGATTGAAAAACACCTCAGGTGGTGCAGCACAGAGAAGGTAAAAGCAATGATAGTTTCTCTCTGGATCAGAAATTTGGCAAACGCGAGACCTTTCAAGAAGATAAGTTCTAACAGCTGCCCCAGATATTCTCCCATTCTTGTCAAATTGGATTTCAACAAATTTACCGAAACGACTATGATGTAATGTCACGAGTAACATAAAGATATATTAGAAGAAACTTAAAAACAAAGGTACAAATGAATACTTGCACGATTGAGCAATGATTGAAGTTGTACTTCAATTAACAACTAATGCAAACCTTGAGTTGTTGTTCCTCACTGTTTTAGCATTGCCAAATGCTTCGAGAACTGGGTTGGACTGTTGTATTCAACACCAAAAAAGATGTCAATACAGAGTATACCCAATTCCCTTTCTTCACAGATAACAACATGGCATTCTTAAGCTTGTAAACAGAACCTTTTTAGTTTTAGAATTCAATACATGAAATTATAAATTCATCTAACCTCCAGAACTTGTTGTTCTACAGTTCTTCCTTCTACACCAGATCGACCACCCAAGTATGCAAGATATCTCATAAGCATCTTTGTTGTTTCTGTCTTACCAGCTCCACTTTCTCCACTAACCAGAATAGAGTTGCTTTTTCCTTCATTAATCATTGCCCTGTTTTCTTATTGTAAATCAGTAACGACACAACCACAAATGATATAATAATATATCTGTGTTTGTCAATGGGTGACAAATGTAACATCCAAGATCTGAAATCACCTGTATGCAGCATCTCCAACTGCAAAAACATGAGGACTCAGCTCCCCAAATGCGGCTCCTTTGTATTGTTCCATCATATGTGTGTCATACAGATGAGGCAATCTTTGAAATGGATTGACTGCTATCAGGATATTCCCTGTGTATGTCTAAGAAGTAGTATGTGATTGTTAGCACCATTTGAATTTGGGAAAGCTCTTACATAGATAAAAGTTGCTTCAACACATTAGCACAAGATAAATGGACATGTAAAAGGAAAATGACTCACATAGATTTCATTAAGTTCATATCTAGTTCGCAGGTTCTGCAGAACCCCAGGTTCATGCAAATAAGAGAGCTTTGTCATATCATCAACACCCCCGGGAGGAGCTTCAGTGTCCTCTGGGAACACCCTGGATATATTCGTAACAATCTGCACAAAAGCCGTTATTCTTAATGATACACAATAGAAGTACATGCTAATGTTGCTAGAAACAAACAGCTCTGATTATTCTTATGGAAAAATGCAGCATAATAGAATGATTAAAGAGAATAAAATTTTCCATAATGTTAAGTACAAGTAGCATAAGAGCTAAAATAACTCCTAGAAGTTATATCTTGACAGTGAAAGCAAAACTGCTTCTTTCATCCATGTATACCTTCTTTGGTTGGTCAAAAACTTCTAATAGAAGTAATTAACTCAAGAAGAACGATATTTGATTAATATTCAATGCAGAGGACTTACCGTCTTTCCATTTATGCAATTAACATGAACATCCTGACCATTTATCCGTGTAACTTCCCCATCAATCCACGCCAAAGCAGGATCTTCAACCCATACATGGGAACCTCCAATTATGTTATCTGGAGCCGCCTGCAACATAATATTGTTTAAGCAACATTAAACTGTTCTGCAATTTCTAAAGTAATCTGCACGTACATTCCACATGCACTAAAATTAGAAAAGAGTAATCATTAGCTATATTTCTTGCTTCCCTACTTGGACCTCGGAAGCTAATATCAAATTTATCAACAAGAGGGCATGCTGCCGCTTCCAAGTTCCAACGAGGAAACCAAATTCTTTACTGTCAGTACACGAACCCGCTTTATTGCATAAAATAAATTCAACGAAATCAATATAGTTCCCATTCAAAAATGCAACAAGTCGCCCAACCCTTAATTTCCAATCTTTATTCTCTCTACTTCATCCCCATTACAGCCGCTCGTAACTTAAAAAAAAAGTGGATATTACTATAGAAACAGTTTTTCATCATTCTCTCAAATTCAAACAACATCTAGAAAAAAAAATTTTGAACAAGAAAAGTGAATAGAAAATTAAACCCAATTCCTAAAAGCTCAAATACTAGTTGAAAACAACCCAAAATTCAAACTTCAAACAACAGAATACTAAAGCAGCAGCACCCAGAAGTTCACATCCACAAAACAAACATATTAAAAAACTGAAACTTGCCAACATAGGCATCAATAAGAACAATATGCACACATAAACACTCATAAAAAACAGCTGAAAACAATGAGTCTAGGTTAGTTTTCGAAGAATTACCATTCGATAACACCAAGAAGATCTTGAAAATCTTCTTCAACTCATCCAAATCGACCACAGATTCCCAAATCAGCAAACAGCTTTCAAATTCTTCCCTCCCTTTTAAACTTTGGTCTCTCTCCAATAAGTTCTCTCTTTTTATGTCTTTCAACTCGTTCCCCTCTCCAAAGTTTGAGCTTTTTTCACCTTTGACCCTCTATTTCTCCCCCCAAAGTCGTTTCCTGTTCTTCCGTGTTTTCAAAACAATTGAGCTCCTTGTTGTCTGCCCCCACCCCCCCTCTCTCTCTCTCTATACAGCTTTTAGCTATTTGTTATTCTTACGTTTGAGGTCAGCTGAGGACGGCACAGGTGGGTCCCACGCAGCAACAGAAGCAGAGGCAGCTGAGAGTTTCTCTCTCTTCTTCCTTTCTCTCTTCTTCGAAAACAATGGCTGAAACACTGGAAAGAAGATTGAAGGAAGGATGAAACGTAATTTCAATTTATTAATTTATTATTTGACTAATTAAGAATAGAGGCAATTATAACATAATATTATGTGTAATTACACATTCACCCTCCTTACATTTTTGGCCGTGACCAGAAATAAAAATCATGAAATTGAATTTTGTTGGTGGAAAAATAATTTAAAAAATTATCAAAATAATAAAATTCCAATACTTACGTCTCATATTCATAAATTAAATATACAATTAAACTAATTTTTATTCCATTATTTAAACAATATTTTAATTCTATTCGATAATTATTATTATTAACGTAATAAAAATAATCTTATTTAATACGTTATTATTTGATATTTATTATCAAAATTCTCCGCTATATTTGCATTCAAGGAATCACGTTGGCTAAAAAATAAATTTTTTTTTGGTTGAAAAATAAAATATTTGATCTTTAAATTTTGCTTGTTAAAATTGAAGAATTGAATTTATATTAACGTAATAAGTATAATTATAATATAACAGGGTAGTTGTGTAATTATGGAATTTTTTTGAGGTTATTTACGGAAGAGTGAAAATGCAAAATACGAACCGTATACGACAAGACAAAAGAGAAATCCGCCCATCTTTGCTGGCTTTGCAAAAACTAATATATTTTAATTATCTTAATATTTTTAATTATATTGTTTATTAAGTGCCCATAATAAATAGGAATTTTACGATTGAACCACTTCATCCAGCCTTTTTTCTCACGTGCTGAGCAGCCAGTTCTGTTTTCTCACCTGAAATGACCAAAACACCCCTTTTCGTACATGACAACCTCTAGTCTCATTCTATCATGATAACGGGAAACGATAAAGAGAACTGAATCAATTTTTTTTTAAGTCAATAATTTAGATTAATTTTATTAAATGGATTAACAATCTCTCCCAGGTACAAACCTAACCAGCTTCCATTTCTCTCAACGATGGCCGCCTCTTCCTCACTGTTACCCCACATCCATTTCGCCTCCAAACCTGCAAAAGCCGCGCGCTTGCAAAAGCAAAACTTGCCCATCTTCAAAGCTTCCACAGAAAACGCCAATGCAAACACTGCAAGCAGTAACGTGGGCAAAGTCAGCGGGTTCAACATCAGGGACGATGCGCGTCGCCACAATGTGATCCACACCCACAAATTATCCGCAAAGTACGTGCCGTTCAACGCCGGCGTCATGTCATCCGATGAGTCGTATTCTCTCGACGAGATCGTGTACAGGTCCCAGTCCGGTGGTCTTTTAGACGTGCAGCATGACATGGAAGCTTTGAAACACTACGATGGCTCCTACTGGCGGGCGCTTTTTGATTCCCGGGTCGGGAAAACAACGTGGCCGTATGGATCGGGGGTTTGGTCGAAGAAAGAGTGGGTTTTGCCAGAGATTGACAGTGATGATATTGTGAGCGCGTTCGAAGGGAATTCGAATCTGTTCTGGGCCGAAAGGTACGGGAAAGAATATTTAGGAATGAATGATTTGTGGGTGAAACACTGTGGGATTGGTCATACAGGGAGTTTTAAGGATCTGGGTATGACTGTTTTGGTTAGTCAAGTCAATAGATTGAAGAAGATGAACAAACCAGTCGTCGGAGTTGGCTGTGCTTCGACTGGGGACACATCTGCAGCTTTATCTGCATACTGTGCGGCGGCTGGTATTCCTTCTATTGTATTTTTGCCTGCCAACAAGATTTCCATTGCGCAACTGGTGCAACCTATAGCAAATGGTGCTTTTGTTCTGAGTATCGACACTGATTTCGATGGCTGTATGCAGTTGATCAGGCAAGTTACTGCTGAATTGCCTATTTATTTAGCTAATTCTTTGAATAGTTTGAGATTAGAGGGTCAAAAGACTGCTGCAATTGAGATACTGCAGCAGTTCGATTGGGAAGTTCCGGATTGGGTGATAGTTCCTGGTGGAAATTTAGGAAATATTTATGCCTTTTACAAAGGGTTTCATATGTGTAAAGAGTTAGGACTAGTTGATAGAATTCCTAGGCTTGTTTGTGCACAAGCTGCTAATGCAAATCCACTTTACTTGTATTACAAATCGGGGTGGAAAGATTTTAAAGCTGTCAAGGCAAATACTACATTTGCGTCTGCTATTCAGATTGGCGATCCTGTTTCGATTGATAGAGCTGTTTATGCATTGAAAAATTGTGATGGGATTGTTGAGGAAGCTACTGAGGAGGAATTGATGGATGCTATGGCGCAAGCGGATTCTACTGGCATGTTTATTTGTCCTCACACTGGAGTAGCATTATCGGCACTGACTAAGCTTAGAAGTAAAGGGGTTATCAGAAAGACTGATAGGACTGTGGTGGTGAGTACCGCTCATGGGTTGAAGTTTACTCAAAGTAAGATTGATTATCACTCGAAGGATATCAAGGACATGGCTTGCCGGTTAGCTAATCCACCAGTGGGTGTGAAGGCTGATTTCGGCTCGGTTATGGATGTTTTGAAGAAGTATTTGTTGAGTAAAGCACCATAAGTAGTAGGCTGTAATAATGATCTGCTTAAGTTTTTCCATTAGGTAACAGGTGAAAATTGTGCCAAAATATTGTCTTTGCCAGAGAAACCATTTGTAAGGCAGCATTGCCAGTTTTGGTGGAGCTAATTGAGTTCACTGCATTCTGGGTGGATTTTTGTTTCAAGTGTTTACTTTCTTGCTTTATCAAGCTTTTATCAGTTAGTAGGAGAAACCAATTAGTGTTCTGTCATTTGAATTCAATGGAGTTTCTGTCCGTGAACTCTTGCTTTGAAGTATTACCCTGCTATCTGCCATAGCGCTTCAATGCACACCTTAATTTGAAGCTGTGAAATATGATTGTCTTATGTAATTCATCAGGGCTTTGCTGTTAAAATGATTCTTTTCTATCCAGTTCCCCTACTTGGAGGGGAGCATGTAGGTTTAGAAAGGAAATTGGAATGATTACGTTCAACTTAGAAAATGCTATCATTTACAGCAGGCATATGATTTTGTTGGTAAAACAGAGCATTTCAAAGTATATGACATTCTGATAACTTGATTTTAGCTGCTTCATTGATCTTGCAGCTAGAATGATATGCGGTTGCTTGTTTCTCCTAGAGAGATTGCGCTGTTAATGCTCTGTTAACCTGAAAACAGAATTCGGCTCTCCCGTTTTAGTACTCTTGCATGTTATCTAATATTGAAAAACTTGTACATAGAGATTTTCTGGTCCGTAACCATTGCTGTTGCAACTGATATTATATGAACAAACTTTTCTAATTTACCCAGAAAAAATGCAAAAAAGATGAAAAATGATGTACAAAACATGACTAAACAAGCCAGCAAATCTAATTAGAGAAAGTCCCACCATTACAGAGAGGCGTACCATGAGTCCTTTATTGTATTTGTAAGAAAAATCAATGTCACAACTTAGAATTACATACAGATGAAAGAAATAGATGTGGAGAGAACTTAAAATAAGAAAGAATTAATGAAACAACAGCCTTAAAGAATACAAACCCTAATAGAACTTCCTCTGCGTGCAAGTGCTTTGTGGAGAGAACTTAAAATAAGAAAGAATTAATGAAACAATAACCTTAAAGAATGCAAACCCTAATAGAGCTTCCTCTGCGTGCAAGTGCTTTTAATACATGTGTAATTCAACTTCTTGTGTATAAGTCAGATCAATTCAAATCAAAACATACTTGTAAGCGAGTCTTTTACTATTTTGAGCACTGAAAAAAATTGCCCAGCTGCTTGCTTCTGTTCAAAAGCGCTTTCTACAAGCACTTTCATAAACTTGGGCTTACTCGTCTGGGCTTGGGCTAGGTTTCGGTCCGAGGTTTGATCCTCCTCTTCCTTCCTTCTCCCTCACAGAATTCATCTTTTCCAATCTCAAACCAGCTCTGAATCTTGCAATGAAGTTGTCAGCTTTTGTATTCACATCTGGGCTTGGACAAAACAATGGTGTCGACGCTCCGTCGCCGCTTTCCATAGCCGCCGTACCTCCTCCGCCATTCGACGGACTGGATGACTCCCCGATATCCTCTCCGATGTTGCTCTTTAGTCTAACAAAGTCCCCGTGCACCTCAAACTTCAATGCGGGCATTTTAAACGGCGGAAGAGGCGGTGGGGGAGGAATGGAATACATCGGAGACTCATTTCCGACGTTCACATTTTCCTCCACTACATTGTTATAATTCTTTATCTTTACTGGCACTGGCAGCTTCTGGGATGCGAAAGGTGCATTTTTGGACTCAACTTTTGATGCAGCAGCTGAAACTGAGAACTTTTGTATCCTTGGCATTGGCCGCTGTGGTGGTGGCGGAGGAGTTGGAATATCAGAGTGTACTTTGTTGGATTTCCGTTTCTTTGGATAGAATAGTTTGGGAAAGAAAGGCGGTGGAGGAGGCGGCGGTGGAATTGAAGGCAAAGGGTAGGAAGATTCATAGTTGAAAAAATGATCTAGATTTTCTACGCTCTTTTGTCTCTGCTTCTTCTTGTTCCTCCTCCTTAGAGAAGTCAAGAATCCTTTAGTTGCACTCGCACCTCCTCTCCTTTTCTCATACTTCCCGTCTTCACCGAACATCGGCGGCGGAGGTGGCGGAGGTGGAGGAGGTCGTGGTGGCGATGTTTCCCGGCGTTGTGCTACGGTATGATGATCGCTCTTTTCTTTCTTTTCAAGATCTTGATACGTTCTCCTTACTTTCCTCCTCGCCACTTTAGCCTGCGGTGGCTCTGATGGTCTTGGAGGAGGAGACGGCGGAGGAAGCGTTACCGTTTCAGACGGCGGTGGAACGGTCGCCATTTCAGGCGGGGGTGTATATATAACTTCCTTTTGAGATTCTTCTTCAACATCCTTATTGTTGGCAACCTCAACAATATCTCTCGCTTTTTCCTTGTGTTTTTCTTCGTCTTCTCGTTCAAGCTTCTGCTGCTGCAGCTGCCGCCACTGATAGGTCGATAAATAATCTATGTCCGAAGAACGAGGATTATACAAATGGGTATCGTCGCAAAACCGCCATCGATCATCTCTACTTGCCCACAAAGCTTCTTCTTTTCGTAGATCTGGGTGCGAGCTGAAACTTCTTAGCCTATTCAGCGTTGTTCCTGGTTGATGATCACACCAAAACCTTCGTGGAGTTTCAGAATTTGACCATCTCTGAAAACTCTCCGATCTGTTTTCAAACTTGTAATCTTCGTAAGCACTTCTTGTTGCAGTGTTCCCATTGCCGCCGCTGCTGCTGTCGCCGTTGTCGCTGTTTCTACTGAGAAATCCGCAAACAATAGCGAAAAGCACTAACACAAGATTGAGTGAATCCCAGCTTTTCTTCACCGTATTTGGTCTGAAAATTTGACAAGTGAAAGATAAAAACGAAGGGATGATGAAGAACATGGAAGCAACGGCAGCAACTAACAAAACTAGGAGGAAAACGCCGGAGTTGAGGATCATAGTGGATGAGGATCGGCGGCGTTGACGGCTGCTGGATTGAAGCCAGAAGGGTGACATGTTTTCTTCTTCTCCTTCTTCCATTTTTGTGTTTGCGAAAGCACTTTTTGACGGTATAACTCTGGCTCTTGCTTGCGAATTTGGTTTGGTTTGGTTTGTCCGTATCTTGTGTGTTTGCTCTCTTGATTCTATTATGCTTTGCTCTTGCTTCTACGAATGAACATTGATTTCACTTACCCATGCAGCACTTATTATATATACGCGTGTGCGCGTACATATATACGTTTCTTTTCGTACAAGTAGTAATTTAAATTTTGCAAAATACAAGAGTATTTCTTAGCGTAAAAAATAAAAATTAATAAAAAATATTAAGTAAGAATAATATATTTAATAGAATAAAATTATTTAATAAATAAAATAAAATTAAGAATAATTATATACAAAATTTATTTAATTATTTACACAAGAGATTAAAAATAATGATGATGATGATTGATGGCAGTGGGGTCAAGGTTTTGTTTTGACTTTTCTAAGGGATGATTCACGTGTTGGGTTGTCACTCTATCAATGACAGCTAACACTTGAAGTTTTCTCTATAACCCATTTTCCCCCTGCCCCACCCATTCCCTTTAATCAAGGACCTCATTGTAATAATAATAATAATAATAATAATATTGAATTAATATTTTTATACGATAATTTATAATTTTTGCATGTATTGTCTCGCTTTTTACTGTAATTTTAAATTAAATTTAGGGTCAAATCTGGTAATTATTTTAGATTTAAAATATTTCCGATCATTTCATCATATATCATAACATGTGGGTCTAGAAGATATTTTACTAACTAAATTTTGGCAATGAAATTAGATAATGTGACACGTGTTAAAATCTTATAATTTAGGAAATTACAAGAAATTAAAAAAAAATTTACGGGTCAAGTCAAGGTCATACATTCCGCGTATGACGACACACCCGCACACAATAATATATAATTAATTTGACGTGTCATATTTATATAGGTAGTTTACAGAAGGACAACGACAGCTAGTGCAGATAAAGTGTGCAAACCGCGTGGTTCAAAGTCCTCTTCATAAGCACCTTCTTAACCACTCTAAAAGCAGAAACTGTGAGCTGTTAGGACTTGAAAGACAACTATTTGTAGCTTTTGCCACAAGAAATTCAACCCCTAAAAGCACTACTGAGAATGGAAAGTTGATCAACTTTGCAACCATCATATTCTGTGTCATTTCTCTGCTAGGAAAGGGACAGGAAGGGATGATAATCCGAAAGACACTGGCAACAGGGAGTTGTTTTAGTGTTTTTGCTGTCCCACAACAGCTAGTTTCTAGTGTTCTGCAACATTTCTGATTCCAGGATCTCGTGCCCACCGGGGGGTGTTTAGGGTGGGTTTACAATTTCCAAGCAAACATATCCCTAAATCTTCGTGCTAGCAGCTTATTTTTTCCATATTCTACAGTAACAAAATCCCCATGCGTTTCAGAAGGGAAATGGGTAAAAACCAAACATGCCCAAGACCCTAAAACCGGGGACAAGGATGCAAACTGCACAATTTTATCAAACTATCATCTGCAACATAATACATCATACTTGTGACATTTTTTGTCACCTTTATAACATAAAACTTAAAACTTATCAAAAGTTACATTCTGGTATCCGTACAAACTTCCTCCTAAAATAACAAACAGTTTCTATAATGTATGGGAGACTAATGACGGATTGGAGTACTTTTCTAATTCTGATGGCTGAATCTTTAGAAAGCAAAGTTTTTTCTCGCATCTGTTTAAGGTTATAGGATCTATGCTTTATGTACAACTTCTAAGCTTCGGCTTGTTATTCTGAGGAAGCAGACCTGCTCAGGGGAGAATTTGTGCCGGAAGCTTTACAACAAAATTACTGCTACGGTAATTATCAAGACTACTGTACATATCAGAGCCTGCAACAGTCATGACATTTGAAATAAGTGAACGGAAAAAAGGTAGATGCCAGGGGCGGTTATTCTTCATAAAATGCACGTTACCATCACAATTGAGGCAATTACAACACTTGCCAAATTTCTGCTAACAGTTTTAATCTTGCAACATGAAAACATAGAAACTTCTTCCAACGCAAAATGGAGTGGATTGGAAGAAATGAAACTACATGATTGCAAATAATATGCTCTCACAGTTAAAGAATGAAGTAATCTGCTGTATTTATATGCTTATGGCATTTAGATGCAAAAGAAGAAATAAAAAAGAACCACAAGAACAAATAAAAGGTTTTCACTTTGA
Source organism: Xylocarpus granatum (assembly GCA_019650275.1). Classification (NCBI taxonomy): domain Eukaryota; kingdom Viridiplantae; phylum Streptophyta; class Magnoliopsida; order Sapindales; family Meliaceae; genus Xylocarpus; species Xylocarpus granatum. The sequence continues at coordinate 86,152 of BNST01000726.1, forward strand.
CGATTGATTCTTTCTTTCGATGCTCATGCCTCAATTATCTAAAAATATGAAGCCTAAGCAGATCACTCACAGCAATTGCGGAAGCAGCAAGTCCTGATCGCTCTCTTGGATCCTTACGATAATAGTTCCCGAAGTAAAGGATTGTTGCATAGTACCACATCAATGGGCATAAAAATCCAAGAAGAAGGCTGCAAAAAGACATGGACCCATAAGAGAGAGAGAGAGAGAGAGAGAGAGAGAGAGAGAGGAGGAGGAGGAGGAGGAGAAGGAGGAAGAAGAAGAGTGCATAAACTTACGAAAACCATCCAATTCCACAACCAAAGCACGGAAGGGGTTTGTCGTACAAGCCCAACTGAGGGTTTTCCTCATCTCTAAGAAGAACATATTCACCATTTTTATGGCCCACCTCGGCAGTTGAGGTCCCTGAATTAAGAAAATATGCTTAGCAACTTTTCTATTCACATTTCACATAGTTCCAAAGAGATTTTAAGGTTCCACTGAAAATAAAAATAGCAAAATATTTATCAAACCTAATCGAATTGTCATGCTTGAAATGTGGCTGAGTTTCATGGGTGTAAACAACAATTTCATGATGAACTTATTAAAACACAGAGACAATATTCTGTGTATGCAAAGGAATCTGAAATAATATCTCATTTACCCCAATTAGAATTCTGCGTACAACTAGTCCATCAAGATTAACTAACAATACCAGAATCATATGCAGCAATTTTGCATGAAGTTAGTGCTGTGTTACCATGAATACAAAAATTGTCGAGCCTAATTAGAAAACAAAGGTGTCAGAAGAGGTTGATTACTCTGGTCCACTTCTCCCATTTCTAGTATGTTGGTACTAGCAGCTCTCCTCTTTGATTAAAACGTACCTGCAACATGAAACACTCATGCTGCTATGAATGATATAGCGAAGATTACATATAATGAATTACTCTCAATATGAATTTTCATTCAGAAAATCTCGAGCCCAATCTGAATTCCCGTTCGGAGAGTTTAAATAATGCAATACAGAAAACATGGGATATCAAAGTATTCATACCAAAGTTTTCTCAATAAATGTATATTAACACCTATACAATAAGATAAGTCAGAGCTATTCTTCAACTCCTTAAACAATGACATCATTTCCACGGAAAACTACCCAGTTTAGAATTCAACCATTTCTCAAATCCACAGAGAAAGCATGATTATTAAAGCAAGAATCTCAATTTTTTTCATTCCTAATTGAGTTAGCACCAAGCAGCAGAACAAAATCACACATACAAAACCAAACACAGTCATTTGAAACAAAAACACTAATTTGTCAAAATAAAGGATCATGCAATACAAGCTACACAACCAATATCAATCACCTTGAATAGACAAATCAATCAACTCCACTAGTCCCCATCTGATCCTGTTACAATCATGGCACTAAGCTTCGTTTTCAGAACAACATTTGAAATGCCAAGAGAGGCGAAAGATAACGAACTTGCCACCCACTTAAACGCTATATATCTATCCAATCATCATAACTTGCAGAGTGAAATGAATTCAATCCAAACCTCTATAATTACTATTTATCTTGCACCAACTCACGAAAAATTATGACACAAGAAATCCTAATTCAAGAAAATTAAAGCAACCCAGTTCAAGATAAACAAGTATTGTGAGATTGCTTACAAGTAAAGTGAGCAGAAAGCCGTAAAAAAAAATACCTTGACAAGAAACCCATATCAAAGCAAGGAACTTTTACCAACTTTTATCAACAAATACAGGAAAATAAACGTAATCACCCAGTATAAAATAGAAAGAAAAATAAATCTTTTTAGCAAGAATATACGAAGAATTGGAGAAATTAACAGTGGAGAGATAGAGAGTGTGCTAATTTACCTGTAGAGAGCCGGAGGAGCTGCAGCTGATTGCCGCTCTTCTTTCGTTCCTCTCTTCCTTGGCTTAATAGAAGAGAGAAATTACAGCACCCCAAAATTTATTGACAAATGCAAAACAACGTACGAGTCCCTAGTTTCTTGTGTTTTCATAAACAAGGAAACAATGTTTTAATTTTAACAAACAGGTCCTTAGTTCCTATTACTTGACAAAATTACTCTTATGATTGACTTTAACCTATTAGAGTATGTGCGTGACATTAAAGGCTATTTTTGTTATATTAAGATATGAGGATTGAGGACTAAGCATGGATGTCAAAAATTATCATTCCGTTCCATTCCCTTTTTGGGCAGAGAATTCACGTGTTTAGTGGTCATTATTTTATAACTAATAACTAATTTATATAATTCTTTATAAATACATTAAGAATTTATCGAATATTTCTGTTTTTAAATAATCCTATTTTTTTGGTTCAAAAATATAAAACGGGGATAATGGACCTATTTGTTACAAATGGAAAAATTATCAATTATTTGTAAAATTTTAAACAATGAGTGACTCCGATGTTATTACGAGGAACCAAAACACATTTCTCTGGTATATTCTCATTTTTTTTTCTTATTTATAATGTCATTTTAAATTAAAATTTAAAATTAGAGATCAGTCTCAGCCCAACTGTGAGCATAATGGGCTGGGCCTGGACTCTGGGCACAAATGCTCACATCTTCCAAGCATGACCCACAAAATACTACTAAGTACACCCATATTTAATGGCATTCCATTATCTTTCATTAAAAACATTACACTATGATTTCTCATAAGCAAAATGTCAAAATGGAAATTGGTTTTTTAATCAGTTGGTTTTTAAGTTATTAGAATATAGCTTTTGATAATAATAAGAAATGATTTGGGTACATTTAGCAAGTTATTTACATCGGTCCCTATTGAAGATGGGCCGCGCCGGGTCGGTCTAGGCCGGGCTAACTATGGCCCATGAAGATCCCAGCTTTCGGAGAGAGGAAGTTTCTCACATGACCCCTGCACTGGCGGCAAAATGGAAAATGTCTCTCTTCGAAGAGCAGCGATCAAGACGAAAGAAGACGAAGAGTATGCTGTTGTTCAGATGGAGCACGGAGAAGAAGAAGAAGAAGAGGAAGAGAGAAAAAGCCGAAACAGAAGTTGAAGAACCAGAAAGAATCAAAGTAATGGTATAGTTCGTTCCCCGAGCAACCCAACAAAGCCCCACCTCTGGTTGGATACTTCCCATCGGGGTACAGCCATTACGAGGGCGGGAATGGCGAAATTGGTTAGAAGAACGATGGCACACGTGGAGAAAAGCCAAGAGTTAGAGTATATAGGAACACGAAAGAGAAGAAGAAGAGAATGGAGTTGATTCAAGCGTGGAGTTTGTGGGCACGAGCTATACTGGCGAGGCTTTGGCGCCGCAGTTTTGTCAGTATGCAGTCGGGGTTTTCGATAAGAAAAGCCGGACATTGAAGGTTGTGCCTATTGCTTCTAATGAGGTGAAAAAGTTGGTAACTTTGGTAATTAGATATGTAATTTATCATGTGACTGATTTTTTATGTGGTTTTGTTGTGATTGTAGATATTTAAATTGGAACCAAGAATTGGAGGGGAGAACTTGTTGACAAGGAAAGGAACGAGCAAAGGAAGAGGTTTCTGCAGAACAGCAAGTTAATATGAAGCAAATGCTTGATACTCTTCATGGAACTAAGAAATCTCTGAGACAGGTATGCTTATGCTTGTTTTTGTGTTATTGCAGAAAATCTTTAGTTTTCCAGTTCGGATTCTAAGATATTTGGTTATATTTGTCGTTGCATTTGATAAAACACTTTGTTGGTTCTGCTTCGTCAAGGTCTCATAGAGTTCCAAACATTTTGCACCAGAAGTTTTTAACAAGGTTTTCAGATGCAGATTCAAGAAGACTGTCGGATGACAAAATCCATCTTCTCATTAGTTATGTTCTGGTACTCACTCTACGCGCTGATGATTTCCGTACTAACCCTACAGATATAGCTAAGGATCTGAGAACGAGCGAAGTGAAATTGAGAGATCATTTCGAGAAGTTGGGGTGCAAGCTCTCTCGGGAGAAAAACATGTTGTTTGCTACTCTTCCTGTTCCTCTCCAATTTCCGAAAGCAAGGCAAAGGCGGAGATGCTAGATGGATCAGCCTCACGTCATAATTTTTTTACAGCATATGGGAAGATATGGGAGGTATGTGTGGTAGATTTAGAAAGCATCTCTGATAAATTTTGAAATCTGTTTGTATGATTATTTTTGCTTATTTTGTTACACCTTTGTGGTGTTATAGACATGAGGATACTATTATTGGATCGATTTTATGAAAACCTACTTACCGAACTGAGTTTTATTACAATGAATTCGTGTTCATTGACTAGTACCATAATTTCTGAAACTTTATGCTGTTTGAAAAGCTATAAAGAGGCTTGTCAAGCATATCTTCTTAAGGTATGCCTACTATTCTTATCCAACAAGAATCCAGGTCAGACTATAACATAATGTATTTGCAAAGTTTGGAACTGCTCTTGATGAGTATTTCTTCATTTTCTTGAACCGTAAACCAGAACCCGCAAAATCCCCAAGAACCTAGAAACTCAAGGGGGGGCAAATGAGTGGAAGTTGCACTGAACTTTGTGGTACAACATTGTATAATTCTCTTGTTAGATATAAATGCAACAGCTAGGATTTATATAAAAGATATTAGGTTTGGGATGCCACAGACCAACAACCCCAGATAAATTGTCATTCAGCAGATACACTTTCTTGTACACACATTAAGCCCATGAGAAAAAGTAATGGACCAAACTATGTAACTTCATTAGATGTACTATATTCTAATATATGATATAGGTATATTTTTAGACTTTGGAACCCAACTATGACAGATATGTGAACCTTATTATTTCAAGATTTGCTCTTCAATTTCCTTTGAGCTTTCAGGTCCACAACAATCACAGAGACATTGTCTTTGCTTCCTTTTTGAAGAGCAAGCATCGAAAGGCGGTCAGCTGCAGCTTGAGCTGCAGGATCGATCCCTTTGCCCCTTTCGATGAGTGGGGGAGTCCCGTTCTTTTTGTGCCAGAGCAGAATCCGTCTTCGAGCAATTTCACAAGCTTCCTCATTTGACATGACATCCCACAAACCATCACTTGCTAAGATAAGGCATTCGTCATCTCTAGCTCGAGGAATAAACATGACTTCTGGTTCAGGAATGATCCATGGTTTCAAGTATCTATCACCTGTGAGATGTAGAAATGAAAATGAGTAAAATCCCAAGCTTGAAGTAGAATTCCCACAAAACAGTCTCGATATGACAGTATATACAAGTAATAAGACTTTTAACTAATCCATTTTTAAACAGAATTTTAAGATAATTTAACAAATTTTCACAGATTTTCTTTTTAAGTAAACATACCAATGGACCTTGACATTGCAAGAACACCAAAAACACGATGTCCATTCCATTGTATGACCTTGCCTCCAGATGCCTCAATCCTTTCATACTCGTCTTCTCTGTTTGGCTGCACTAGGCATAAACAAAATTGGTTTCCCTTTGAAATAAGTTTAGCTCTAATCAAGCAGAGATGGAAGAACAAAGGCAAATGCGTTACTTTATGATCTATTGATAAAGCCATTGGTTCTTTGCCACGACAAAGGACCGCTCGTGAATCACCGCAGTTTGCCACTATGATATGGGAGGAACAAACTAAGGCAACCACAGCTGTTGAGCCTACTGTTTCTGGAGCAATAGCCTCAAACATGACTTCAGAAGCATCTCCATCCCCTGCACTGATATTTCTGCCAGTGTTTTGTCCAATCTCATCATCAACCTTAAGAAAACAGCTTGTGAAAGTCTTCTCCCATTGTGCATGTTGACTCTCCTTTGCACTTTCGTCAGTTAAATCATTCTTAAAGGTTCCAACCTCCTCAGCCAATGCCAAGTGAATTCGCTCACGACAATAGTTAGCAACCTGCAAGAGGCCCGTCCAAATCATGCTAACAATCCAAATTCTGGATCCATTCACCATAGAGAATATCTCACATCTAAGACTACTCGAAGTGTTGTGAATACTGATTACTAAAGATACAATTCATTTGGTAATTTGGAAATAGACACAGATGGAAAAATAAAGCACATATGCCACCATGAAGTTCTCACAATAGAATGAGGAGTTTGAAAAAAAAGAATCCTGGTTGAGCATGCTCAGGGGCCATTCAAGTATAATTCAAGAAATTTCAAAATTGAAACAAGTCAAAATGCACTTAAATGTGTGTGTCACATCTGCTAAGAATAAATTAATCAGGAGAGTCAGGTCACTAGAAGGAAAGAAAGAAAGAAAAAACGAAAAATCAAGGGAATCAAGAAAAAGATTACTAGGAAAGTTGTACCTGAGAACCCCCATGGCCGTCATAAACACCAAAAAAGTGACTGGTTAGACCATTCAAACTTTGGCTCATTCCATCAATAACACAATCACCAATAAGCATTTTGATAGGAATTTTCATGAAGCATGGCACTGCAGCAACAGCATCCTCCATTTCTGGTCTTCTTCCGCAAATAGAAACAGTACCCCAAAGGGGTATACACTCCACCTCAAAAACACTTCGGCTAACCTCTTTACCAAGATTTTTCTCAATAGGCAACTGAATAACCACTGAAGAAGCTTTCAATTCTGATTTATCGGAAATCTTCTCATCTGGGCTTCCAGGAGTGATAAGGACTTCTGCTGTTGGCACCTGCTCTACATTTGATTCTCCCAAAATAATAGCCTTAGCAAGAATCCGGCCATTATCAATTTCCACAGAATCTGGCAAGCTTACTTGGGACCCCAGATCCAAAACTACTAAACCCTCATTGATAACACCATTTGGGTCCTCCACAACTGAAAGAATTTCATATTCCTCGCTTTCCTGAATCATCGCACAATCAGAAATGATACTGTTTCCATTCCCAGGAAAGATTTCCAACAAACTAGCTCCTCGTCCATCACTTTTGTCTACTGCTGACAGAATCACCTTGTTAACTTCATTATTAGTATCACTACAACTTCCATTACCACTGGAAACAGACTCCTCTGACACCAACTCATTAGAATCTGACAACAAGCTCGCTGTATCTGTTACAAGCTTGAGTCGCGTGATTTCAGCATGGGTTGTAAGTCCTGAATTATCACTCATAGATTTACCAAAACTAAGCGTCAATGCCACAGCTGGAGACATCTCTTCCATCAATCCTCCCACTAAATACAATAAACAATAACCAATTAATCTCTCCAATTTCACAAAATCTACCAGTTTTCATCTTCTTCCAGCAATGAACTTGAAACGAAGATGGCAGCTTTCCACACCACCTCTTCCATAGAAACAAAACACAATAATCCACCAATCTCCTTACAACCCTACATACACTGAGACAAATTACACTGATCAAATTAAAGATGGAAACAGTTTAACGTGATCAAAGAGCAAAAGATTCATCCGAACTTGTGACAACTAATGGATCTATCTTTCTAAAGATCAAAATTCAAGACATCACTAGCAAGCTAGAGTTTATAAAGACACCACTAGAAATCAAATTCCTCCCCCTGTTATGAAAGAGAACAACCAATACAACCCAAATCTTATCCCAATCACCAACCCTTAAATAGACTATCAAAATGAAACCTTTTCTTTTATCTAAAAAAGCCAAGAAGTGAAAGCAAAAGAAGAAACGAGAAGAACCTGGGAAAAAGCAAAACCACACCTACAAATAATCACAAGAAAGACCATAAAAAGTTGAACCTTCTTTCCACATATAAAACTTGGGGTTTTCCCGGATCTAAGGCAACCCATCACAACCTCTCTTGAAAAATGAGCCCCTTTCATCTTTGACTCCTCCTTTCAATAAATAAACCAACCACAGATAATCAACAACAAGAATAATCATACATACAGAAAAAAACATTCAATTTTAACCATCTGAGTTCCTAAAAATCTGATCTTTAACCCCAACAAGCAATGAAATAAATCCAAAAAACAAAATTAAAACCAATTCAGGCAACTTACCAGTTGATACTGAAGAGACTTTGAAGCTTGATAAACAAAGTTCTAGCGAAGCCTCTTTGCCTAGATTTTCCTAGTTCTTTGTTCCTTGGACTAGAGGCTTGCCAGAGAGAGAAAGCCTGTGGAAACCCCTTTTAACGATGCACTCGTTATAGTGCCACGTATACGTGTAATTATCTTACCTCATCCGTTGAGATATATAAAATAAATAATAAATAATAAATAAAAGAAGTGCTTAGGTTAAAGAAAGGAAACAATATCATATAATACCCCTATACTTTTAATATATTAAAATTATTAATATCTATATATACTTGTATCAAATAAGTCCTATTTCTCCAAAATGACCGTGGAATTAACAATGAAGGGTATTTAAGTCATGAACTGAGATTAAGCAGTTATTTAACAAAAATGAGCAAATAATGTCCTCCTTTGAAAAATTGTCAAACGTTGAGGGATTTGAACGTTATTAACTCATTAGACGAGTGTGCTAACACGAAGACAACTACCGGTGGATTTTTCATGAGAACAGCCATTAAGGAGAGACACGTGTCCCCCGGTCAGAAAAGTCACAGCCAGACCAAAAATGGCTCTGTACTAATTGTACGGTACTGGACAGTACAGTGCTTACAATGTGTGCTAATATTTTCGTATATTTATTTTTAAAAAATATTTTTATTTTATACTCATAATTTTGCATTAAATTTTTTAATTTAAACATCGTATGTTAAAAAAAAATTCAACAAATATAACTTAAAATTTTAACGATTTAATGATTTTGTAAACACATTCCCGATAAATTCAATAATTATCATAATATAATAAATATATTTTTTGTTTAATATAAATATAAATATAATAAAACGTGAAGGGTATTAATTTATTGTAAAAGTAATAAAATATTATAATTTTTTATTAAAATAATATTTATAATTATTAAATTTTAATTTTTTTTTATTTAAATTTCAAATGTTTACATGGACGAGAAGAACAAAGTAGAAAAGACAACTAATTAATAAAATTTGATTAGTTTTAACTATTAATAATTAATTAAAGATAATTATAGTTTATATGTAATTTGTGTTGGTTTTTTTCCATTGTTACCATTCCAACAATCTTACTAAATTAAGTAAAAATTGAATAAATTTGAAAAAAAATTATCATTTTTCTTTTTTATTTGTTAATTTGTTACCCGGGTATTTAACGTTTAATTTATTGACAATAACAGTGGTGATGATAGCTCAATGCAAAGTTTTAGCAGAAAGCTTGAACATTTTTTGTGGTCTTTTTCATGAAATTTCGGAAATGACTTTGCTAAAATCATTGTCAGAGACAAGAGGAGGCAGTGCAATCACTGCCATTGCCATTGATGGAGATAAGAACAGTCTATTTGCAGTGAAATGGGCAGTGGACAATCTTATGAACAACGATCATTGGGATTGTATTTTTCTTCATGTTCAGAACAGGAACTCGAATCCGTGTGTGTGTGTGTTTTCTTCTTTTATTTTTAGATGTTTTGATAAATTTATCTGAGGGTTAGTTTTTCGAAGAATACGAGTAACTTGTCGAGCAAGAAACGAATGGTTGTATTATGCAAAGTCACTGTTGAATGTGTTAGTGTTTTGATTTGTGTTGTTTGGATTCTGCAGAGGATTCTGATTTTTCTACCAAAGGAGGTTGACCACAAGACACAGATGAATTGCAGAAGCTGTTCCTTCCATTCCGAGGATTTTGTGCTCGAAAAGGGGTGATAAAGCAGTCATTTAATACCAGTGAGGATTTTCGGGCAAAATTTGAGGAGCAAATAAGAAAAATAAGATCATAAACTGCTTGAATCATCATATCTTACTTTGCATTTCATTGCTGTTTATAAGAAATGGAACTAAATTTTCATGTTCAATGAGGATTTCCAGATTTTGGCAAAGCAGGTTGTGTTCTTCATGACACTGATATTTCCAGTGCACTGATTGGCTATGCCATCAACAACTCTGTTGACAATATTGTTGTCGGCACTTCCAGCCGGAATCTTCTTACGAGGTTTTTCTCTCTTTCCCTTCAGATTCTGATGTGTATTTGCATCGAAAACACATAACACAAAAACAGGTGCATGCATACATGCACAGATGCTTGATTTCCCAGCTAACAAGCACCTTCTGGCAATTGTCTGTGCACACAGGAAATTCAGAACTTTGGATGTGCCACCGAGCTTGCTCAAATTTGCGCCAGATTCCTGTGCTGTCTAGGTTATAGCATCCAAGGAAAAGTTCAGGTACCAGATCAGCAAACGAGCCGCATACACCGACACAGCTGATGACGTGACACACAAGCAACATCCTCACTGGGAACTTTCCTCTTTTCTTCAACCTGACACCAAAAAGTCTGTTGAAATAAGCGGGTAAATTTAGGACGGATTATGCTATGTTTATTCCCTGATCGCTGACATGACTAATATTTCATTGCTTGATCATGCAAAGTGTGTTTAGCTGTGACAGTTAGAGAAGTCAAGCTACAGAAGGAAGCTATTCCGGCACGGAAGACTCACAGATGGCTGGGTGTAGCAAGTCCAAATCAAACTTTCCAACCGTTTCACCCAGGACATCAATATGCAAGGTTCGTTTAATTCAAAATCATCATAAGATATAAGCGAATTTTCAGTGCCAGTGAGTTACCGATCAAATGACAAGTCCGAGAATATAGATTTCTCCTCTGGCTCTAATGGTTCCAAGAATCTTATCTCCTCTCAAACCACTGTAAGTGTACCATATAGCATTCAGAATGGTATATAATTAATCAATAAGTCTACCATTATTAAAATCTATGCTCTCGTTGAAATGAGTGACTTGATAGAAAGACTCGGAAGCCTGGATAAAAAGGTTGAGGCTGGAATTGAAGCAATCCATGGAGATGTACAACTTCGTAACCAAAGAAGTTCTTTCCCCGAGAGAGAGGGTAAGGGAGAAACATAACTTCAGCTTACAACAAGTTCTTTGCAGTTCAAACCTAGCAGGTTTGTTTGTGTTCCCAGGCGATGGAGCTTCAACAACGGAAGAAAGAAGAGGCAAGGAAGTTAGAGGAAGCTAGGCTTGCTGAGGAAGCTGCATTGACCTTGGTAGAGGGGGAGAGACAGAAGACTAATGCTGCCGTGGAAGCAGCACAAATGGCAGAATGTTTGGTAGATTTGGAGGCGCGAAAAAGAGAGATTGCGGAAATAAAGGCCATGCAGGAGGCAAAAGAAAAAAGGAGACGATAGAAGCATTGGCTTACAACAATGTTAGGTATAGAAAATATACCATTGAAGAGATTGAAACTGCAACAGATTACTTTTCAGATTCCCTGAAGATTGGCGAGGGAGGCTATGGACCTGTTTATAGGGCCATGCACGATCAGATGCCCGTTGCCATTAAGGTCTTAAGGCCAGACATATCACAGGGACTGAAGCAATTCATACAAGAGGTATTTTATATGCTTGATCTATTTAAGTGTCAGATAACATATCCAAATTTGTTCTTTTGTTGCATATGTCGTAATGATTGTTTCATGAAGGTTGAAATTAAAGGCAGCATGAGACATCCAAATATGGTTATGCTCCTTGGTGCCTACCCCCTGTATGGTTGCCTCGTGTGCGAGTATATGGAAAATGGAAGCTTGGAGGACCGGCTGTTCAGGAAAGACAGCACTCCTCCAATCCCCTGGAGAATTCGTTTCAAAGTAGGTGCTGAAATTACCACTGCCCTTCTTTTCCCCCTTGTACATCTTGATCTCAAGCCTGCGAACATTCTTCTAGACCAGAATTATGTGGGCAAGATTGGTGACGTGGGTATAGCCCGGCTAGTGCCACGAGCAGCAGCTGATAGGGTCACTCCATATCACATGACAGCAGCATCTGGCACATTTTGGTACACTGACCCAGAGTATCAACAAACAGGAATGCTGGGTGTGAAATCAGATCTATACTCAGTAGGTGTGATGCTGTTACAAATGATTACAGCTAAGTCTCCCATGGGTCTGAGCCATAAGGTCGAAAAGGCAATTGAGGAAGGAACATTCTCGGAGTTGCTTGATCCAACAGTGAAAGATTGGCTGTAGAAGAGTCTTTATGATTTGCCAAATTGGCTTTGCAGTGCTGTGAACTTAGGAAAAGGGACAGGCCAGATCTTGCCTCAGTTGTATTGCCGGAGCTGATCCGGTTACCAGATCTTGGAACAAAAAGTACAGACAGCAACAATGACAACATTTTTCTCGCCCTAGTTTCTTACAATTCTGTTACAGAGATGACAACAATGAATGAGGTAATCGAAATTGCTTGACTAACCATGCTCATTGCTATCACTCATAATAACCAGCATGTCAGAATGTCATTTGATCACTGTAAAATAAATTGAAGAATGAAAATGGATCACAACAACAATTCTTAACCCTCAAACGCTAATAAGATAATATACAATCTCGTCAGAAAGTGATTGATCTTTTCTAACTAAACCTTCCATGAGCATAAAGCTTGGGATATGCAGCAACGAGACGAAAGATTGTGTTCCCAGCTCCACAACCAACCTGCCAGTATATACATAACACGTTAAATTAATTCTATATATCAACAAAATAATTCACAGCATACATCCAAAACGACCTTGCCGTTCAGCCAACAAGAATCTTCAGAAAGTAGTTTCCCCAATCTTTCTCCAAGTAATGTCTATGCTCGAAAAGCTACACCGAAAAGGACAACCCTAGTGGGAATTCGATATAAACGACATGTCTTTTTTTTGCTTAAAATGGGAAAAAAAATGTAACATTGTTTTGGCGGCGTTTGTAGAAGCTGTCTCACTACTTTTTGGCTTTCTTCTGGTAGTATTCTTCTAATAAACATTGACATTTATCGTTATCGGGTAGTCGGTAAGACTGCCGTACGGGAGTGGCGGTGGACGGTGGTGATAGAGCTGATGAACGACGAGATGTTGTGAGCATGAGCGGCTGACAAAACTTTCATCTGTTGGCGCCGTGGGAGAGTTGTCGAGAAGTGCTGTTTGTAAATTACAACTAAGATTAGGGGTATTTATGTTACTTAATTGTCAAATTGGAATATAATTGTAACTTTATATAAGCTAGGGATATTTCTGCATAGTAAGAGTATTTCAGATCATATTTGAAATATCAGTTCTAATCTTCCTCGTCATCAACCTTCTAACGTAGTATTCTTCTGCTCCCTAGCTTTGTTCGTCACTGATTTTCCGCGCTACGTGTCGTTTTGGCAGGTACTAACGGGGAAAGAAGAGCTTCAAACTTTGAAGTCAAACAGGCGCTGTTTCTGCAAAACAGTGGATTTTTTTAGCCGAATAACTTAGAGTATGGGGAGAAGAACAGGCGGCGGAGGCTGGAGGTCGCCGTCGGAGATTCTTCGTCGTCGAGTAGAATCTTGTGGAGATAAGTATTCAACGGTTGAAGACCTTGTTGACTATCTCCGATCAAATTATTCCGACTACAGACGAACCAAGCAGCAGCCATTCGCTAGACTCGTACAACAAGTCCTAGATTCGTTGCGGAGCAGGCCGAACAAGATTAAAAAGAGAAGTCGCGATTCCGAAGAGAAATTGACGCGTATGGAGAACGAACACATTAATAGAAGACGACAAATTGATCACGACTGTCCGTCCACGTCAGCGTCATCGGAGGAGGAAGAAGATGGATCGGTGTCAACGTCAGGAGATGCCATTTATGGGGAGGGAGTTGAGCCGGAGTTTGATTTGATGAAATCGATGTTAAGAGAATCTTACTCGGCGTCGAAAAACACGAAATCGAAAACCGAAGAGAAAAATTTAGAATTTGAAGTTGCGCCGCGGAAGATTGAAATGATGAATGCGGAAAGTGGGGAGGTCGAAATAAAGAAAGAATCAGTAAAAGTTTCGGGTTCGAGTGATATAGAGTTGAAAGGAAAGGAGGGGCCGAGGTTTCGTGATTTGGGAGGGATAGATAGCGTGTTGGAGGAGTTAAAAATGGAGGTGATTGTGCCGTTGTATCATCCGCAGTTGCCGCGGTGGCTGGGAGTGAGGTCGATGGCTGGGATTTTGCTGCACGGGCCACCTGGGTGTGGAAAGACCAAGCTCGCCCACGCCATTGCTAATGAGACTGGTGTTCCATTCTATCAGATTTCAGCTACTGAAGTTGTCTCGGGTGTTTGCGGTAATGATTTGATGATTTTCTATTCTAGTGCATGTGGTTTGCTTGCAAATTTCAATCATGATTGAGAATATGATAAAATATATGAATGGCTAATGCATGTCAGTGAATAGACTTAACTATATCAATCATGGAAGAGATAATTGCAGTTAGTACACAGTACTGATCGTTGCTTAAAATTTGGCTTAATTGAACCGTTTATCTCCTTTTTGTAAAGTTGGTAGTATTATAGTTGCTGTTGTTAATGTTTTCATGATTTCTTTGTATTGTGCTAAGAAACTCAGGCGCATCTGAAGAAAATATCAGAGAGCTATTCTCAAAAGCATACAGGACTGCACCGTCAATTGTATTTATTGATGAGATTGATGCTATTGCTTCAAAAAGGGAAAATCTGCATAGGGAGATGGAGAGACGGATTGTGACGCACTTAATGACTTGCATGGATGAATCCCATCGACTTGTACAACCAAGTGATGCAAATTCTATGCCAGATGCCTCTGATTCAAGACCTGGCTATGTTCTTGTTATTGGAGCCACTAATAGACCTGATGCCGTTGATCCTGCACTGAGGAGGCCTGGACGATTTGATCATGAGATTGTTCTAGGTGTTCCAGATGAAAATGCCAGGGTAAAGATTCTCTCTGTGATTACTAAAAATCTAAGATTGGAAGGTTCTTTTGATCTTGGAAAAATAGCCAGGTCTACGCCAGGGTTTGTAGGAGCTGACTTGGCAGCGCTTGCTAACAAGGCTGGTAATCTTGCCATGAAGAGAATAATAGACCAAAGAAAATCTGAGCTTTCTGGAGATTCTGTAGTTGAGGAGCATATTAATGACTAGTGGAGGCAGCCATGGCTGCCTGAAGAAATGGAAAAGCTCACAATTACTATGTCTGATTTTGAGGTAGCTTAGAACCTTTTTTCTTTTAATCCCTCATAAGACAAGAATATTCTAATTTGCAAGGGCGTGGTAGTTTAAGATACAATTTTTTGTTTAGTTAGTGAGAATGTGTCTAAGGATTTGTTGATTGTGTTTGCAAATTGAATTGAATAACTTGACAGAGCTAATTTCTTTTTTTAATCTCCCACAGGCAGCAACTAAAATGGTTCAACCCTCTTCAAGAAGAGAAGGATTCACAGCCATTCCTAATGTTAAATGGCTGGATAATTTGAGGCAGGAATTTGACCGCTACATAGTTAGGCACATACAATTTCCCGAGGAGTATGAGGTAATTATAATTGAAGATTGCCTTTTGCTTGTCCTTCTCTCTTACTCTTTTATCACAAACAGAGAAAAAAAAACCATAATTCATTGGAAGTGCAATGAGATCTAAGAAATGCACCTTGGACAAGTGCTCCTGAAAAGAAAGGAAAACAAATTGAAGAGTTTGGGAATGAAAAACTAGAAAAGGTTCTTCTGAATGGATTATTTTCAGGATTGGTTTTCTGAGTTGCTGAATTCATTTGTTTCTTCAGGAATTTGAAGTTGATTTGGAGACAGGATTTTTGCTTTATGGGCCACCCGGCTGTGGTAAAACACTTATTGCTAAGGCTGTTGCCAATGAGGCGGGAGCCAATTTCATTCACATCAAGGTCATTCCTTTTACCATTTAACCTTTTTTTTTCTGAGTTTTTAGAGAAGCTGATTTCAGTGCTTTGGTGCTACAAATCTTTCATTCGTGAATGTTTACTTTTAACTTTAAAGATTTGTTGTTACTTTAGGGCCCTGAACTTCTGAATAAATATGTTGGAGAAAGTGAGCTGGCAGTTCGAACATTTTTCAGTCATGCAAGAACATGTTCACCATGCATACTTTTCTTTGATGAGGTTTGTGAATCTCTCTGCTTGAAAGTAATTTGTCCATTCTGGGTTCTGGTTAGAATCTATTTTGTTGCCAACATTTTGATTTCTTTTGTAATCTATAGGTGGATGCTCTTACGACAAAGCAGGGGAAAGAAGGGGGTTGGGTTGTTGAGCGGCTTTTGAACCAGGTTAACCTGATTTGCATTGATTATGTACAAACAATTGTCTCTCTCATATTCAAAATTTTGTTTTCCAATCCATATGACATGAACCTGTTAATCAAATTTTCAGTTACTAATAGAGTTAGATGGAGCAGATCAGCGGAAAGGGGTCTGTCATTGGTGCCACCAATCTGTACAATAGATTACCTAATGATTTCTCAGTTTCTTTGACTGCTATACCTTAAAAGTCATGAATTCTGTTGGCAGGCCGGATGTCATTGATCGTGCAGTCTTAAGGCCTGGTCGGTTTGGTAAACTTCTTTACGTCCCTCTGCCTACTCCAGATGAGCGTGGATTGATTTTGAAAGCTCTCGGAAGGAAGAAACCTGTGGATGCCAGTGTGGATTTGTGTGCCATTGCACAGACAAAGGCTTGTGAAAACTTTAGCGGAGCTGATCTCTCTGCATTGGTTTATCTCCATTTTCTCTCTTATTTTACCTTTATGTGTTTTTCTAAATGCCCTTTAATCTTATCATATATGCTTGCGTTGGGGGATTGCCAGATGAACGAAGCTGCAATGGTTGCTTTGGAAGAGAAACTGATAACATCAAGCAAGAGCTTATCAGATTCCACTCCATTTACCATCAAATTAACTCATCTCAAACGTGCATTAAGTAAAATCACAGCCTCCGTCTCAGACTTGGTAAGCTTCAATCTTTACATGCATAAAGATAACTTCCTCTTTCTCTTCTTGTGTTTGATTGTCTGGGATGCAGCAAAAACAGCGGTACCAGACTTTGTCGGAGACATTCAAAGCCGCGTGAGATGAGAAGAAACATCAAGTATTGCCCAACTGCCAAATTATTGAAAGAATCGTGTGTGAATGAGTGGCGGAACTACAATATTCCAGTGCTTGATAAATTCAGTATCAAGCTCTTCATGTTCAAGAGAATTTTGGTGTGTTCTGGGTTTGGTTTCATTCATGCCATCTGTTGGCTGCTGCATTATTTTAATAAAATTATATAAAAAAAAACTATAGTTTTATCCTATGTATGGTTAATGTTTGTAATTTATTTATTATTATATTATTAATTTATTTAAAAAATAAAATTTTAAAAATATGCACACGCGCACACACGCCATAAGATATGAGAATCTTTGAAAAGTCACGACGCTGTCTGTAAAAACCTAGAAAAGGCATATTCTTTTTTCTCATTAAAAATCTCTCCCCCTCTTTCGAGATCGATCGATCTCGATCAAACCGTAACCCTACAATCCTCAATCGAGACCTTGAAATGGCTCATCAAGCTGCCGGTGGTTCGGATCACGAACATGACCCGAACACCCGTCTCTACAACCCGTACGCTGACTTAAACCTCCCAATGCAAACCCTCTATAAGCTTCCCACCTCTCCCGAATTCCTCTTTTCTGAGGATTCCTTGCACGAGCGCCGATCCTGGGGTGAAAATCTCACCTTTTATACTGGCTCGGCTTACCTAGTCGGCTCCGTCACCGGTGCGGGCATTGGTTTGTTCTCTGCCTTTAAGTCTACGGAGGCTGGTGACACCACGAAGCTGAAAATCAATAGGGTTTTGAATTCTTCTGGGCATTCGGGTCGGTCTTGGGGAAATCGGATTGGGGTTATTGGATTGATTTATGCGGGGATGGAGAGCGGTGTCGTGGCGGTCACGGATCGGGATGATGTTTGGAGTAGCGTCGCCGCGGGACTTGGGACTGGCGCCTTGTGCAGGGCTGCTAGAGGGGTTAGGTCGGCGGCTGTCGCGGGTGCGCTCGGAGGACTGGCTGCGGGTACTGTTGTTGCGGCGAAACAGGCAATGAAAAGATGTGTGCCTATTTGAGAGAGATTTGTATGATTCCTATTGAGTTTAAATTTTGATACTGTAGAATTAGTGCAATGGTAAATTTTTTTGTAATGAAATATTATTTGCAGCAAATTTGTTACGCGCTTGAAGCATGAAATTAATTTCATTCGATAGACATATTGTTATGAGTTGATGTAACAAGCAATGTGATGCTGAAAATACACAACTTTTGCTGGCAATGTAAAGTGTATTGATCAGTATTTGATTCGATGACCTTTGCATCTTTTAATTTGTTGTTCCATTAATTAGCTTGTATTGATAATCTGTGAATGGTTCCATTTAGTGATTAACATATGATTCATCAGTTTGATGTTGTGTTATGAGATATTGAGCCTTTGCTGGGCATCTGGGTTTTACATGATTACGGGGATATAAATTTTCTGTGTAATTTTTCTGAGAGTTTCAGTAGCAAACAATAAGGTATTGCTGTAATTTAAATGGCGAATTCCTTGGGTTTGTGACATAATGATGAATTTTGTGGAATATAATTTTATATACCTTTTAAAACTAGTAGTTGAGTAGATTATGTTGAATTATGAGATCAATGAATTATTTTGTGTGTGATTGACACGATCTGAATTTTTAAAATGTGAGGTGTAATATGTGGTGATTTTGTCATCTTGATATCAATTTGAGGCCTGTAGATCAATGTGTGGTATGGGTTTTTATGCTTAACCCGTGTTTCTGAATCTTCTGGTCTTGAGATTAGTGGTTGAGTGGTGTTGGATATGATTTCGTATCTTCATAAATACTGGTTAATGAAGTTGTTTGTATTACTGTCATTTATGATATGATTGATGTCATTCTATTTACGTTACATGGGGCTAGTATCTAAAATGGTAATGTGAAGTAACATGTCTGAAATGTAATTTATTTATTGAAAATTTTCTCTCAACTACTTCCCTTGTATGTTTTATGTATACTAAGTTGTTTTGTTGATTAAATAAGTCCGGTGAAGGTGATTGATGTGAATGTATGCTCTTCTGTATTTGTATCATCTTGGATTTTCATGTTCTGCTGCCCTTGTCTTGCTTGTGAAGCCTGCAGGTTTTTTAACTGAAGTTTAAAAACTGGTAAATTCGGTAGTCTGAACTGTCTTTCACCTTATAGTTCCAGGAATTTAATTGAATATAAACAAAATGTTCTTAGCCTTTGCGCCAATATTTGATCACTGGTTTCAGTCAACTTTGGCAGAATGTTTCGGGCATGTGCCTACTAAGTATGTTAGTGGATCATACTAGATGCATAATTCATTGGAATAACCAAGTACAATATACTTAGGGTGTGGTTGAAATTGGATTTGGAGTGTTGTGACTTCTAATCTACATTTGTTCGTTTAGAGGTACTGTTTTCATGCTTAAGCATAACCTCAGCAATTCTGAACACACCCTCTCAAGTTTTTAAGTTTTTGACGGGTGTGTGGATGTATTCTGCAGTGCTGATTGTAAATGGAGTCTGAGCAACTTTGACACTGAAATTTAAATACTAGTTACAAATCAATGATAACCAGATGCAAAATCATTAACTAGGCAAAAAATTGGAGTCCACAAGACTCTCTAGGACAAGAAACTTGGCAACAAATTTGAGTGAACTCGTTGATATTACAAGCCAATGGACGCCTGCATCTGGGTAAAAACAGTTCTTTACCTGAGAAACCGGTGCAACAATCTTTAACCAACGGCTTCCAAAGTTTTTAACTTCAAAAATAGATAGTTAAACATGAAATTTGGGATATTTCAAGGTTATTTCCAACAGTTCCATAGGCATAAATAAAAGAAGAAATCAACTCATTCCCTTATCGTTTTTCTTCTCTTCATTTAATTCCTTGGAATGATTTATGATCATTCAAATAAATGGTAAGACCCTGACAAAAATATCGTAGGTTTATAAAACCATCATCCACATCAAAGGGGTAATTGACCTCAGCTAAACCATGTTCATGGTTCCATGCCTCAATCACCTGGTTTTTATTCCAAAAAAAGAAATCAATCTAAATTTGTTTTTTTACCCAGAAAACATAAAACAAAACAGAAGGTGATCAGTGCTACGATTTGTCCCAATCTGATCTCAGAAGAACTTTATGTGATTGAGCTCAAAAGTCCCTAGTCTAAATTGATAATGCCAGGAAAAAGCAATCTCAACTTTGGAAAAAGATGGTGTTTTGATTTAGAGTAGCATTGATTCCGGATTCTCAATGTACCCTTTGAATGCTTTCAGCCATTCGGCACCAACTGCACCTGTAGACACAGCAAGCAGAATCATCTTCAATAAAGCTTGAGCTGGCATAAATTGATATCCTAGAAGATTAACAGAATGCATACCATCTATCACACGATGATCACAGCTTAGTGTTACCGACATGAAGGAAGCAAATTTGTACTGATCTGGACCCGAACCAGGCACAACCCTCTTCTCAGCTGCTCAAGATTAAGGTACACAACCAAAATTACTATAGCAAAAGCAGAAGAAGACGATGAATTTGATCTTCGGAATTGTGCAATTAATAGCTGATCTTACCAGATCCAATTGCAAGAATGCCAGATTGAGGAGGATTGATGATGGCACAGAATTGCTTGATGCCAAAGGGTCCTCCCAAATTGGATACTGTAAATGTACCTCCCTGAAAAGACAGAAAAAACCAACAATCACATTAGATGATCACACTCCAACTGACAACCATTAACATGAAAAAGCACTAGTGACCTCATAATCTTCTGGTTTTAAGCTATTCTCTTTGGCTTTTTGGGCCAAAAGTTTGACCTCTTCGGAGATTGTTGATAAGCCTTTCTTGTCAGCATCCTGAAATTTTGCACCATACAAATTCTTGTTAATGGGAATACGAGTAGTAGTATGAAACACAAAATTGTTCAATAGGACAAGAAACAACTGCTCACCCTCACAACAGGGACATAGAGTCCATTATCTGTTTGCACTGCTACATTGATATTCACATTCTTAAATCTGGATCAGAAATCAAAAAAGAAATGTAAACGTTTTTAATCTGTACAATGAGCTGATTACAACTTCTAGTATAGTTTACTTACTGTCGGATATATTCATCAGTCCATGAACTATTGCACTGCGGAACTTTTCGTAGAGCCAAGGCTGCTGCCTGCAAATATATACAAATCAAATATCCATAGGAGAAACTTCTAAACAGTCAACAAAACAATAAGAATATATTGCAGTGCATGTACCAATGTCTAATGGTCATCTACAAAGGAAAACAGTGTACCTTAATTACAAGATCATTTATGGAAATGCGCTTCCCGCCTGAAGCCTCTTGTATGGAATTGAGTTGAGTCCGCAATCTGGAGACAAACTTAAGCTATCACAAAATATGCAATAATGGCCATACATGAGAGGTGTCAGAAACAAATACTTACTCCATGAGTTTGTCAACACCTGTATCAACTGTTAAATAATAATGCGGGATAGTTTGCTTCGAGAACAATAAGCGTGAGGCTGTGATCTGTCAAAATTATACCAGACACTAGCTTCAGAACATATCTTGATTACGAAAAGATTAACAAACTCCTAATTCTACCTTTCTGATTTGAGAATGGGGAATATCCACATAGTCCAAAGCTGGAGCTGCTCCATCCTTAGCCTTGGGAGCTTTGGCTGAAACCTCTTTCCCATGAGAAGCTACATCATTGGAAAACACTTCAGCAATCAACTCAATTACATACATCATGAAGAGCTTCCACACTGTTAAATTTAAGGCATATTCAGATTCCAAGCACAAAAATACAAATGCAATACCCAAATAATCTTCAATATCAGCCTTCACAATGCGTCCTTCAGGACCAGTTCCCTTGATGCTAGAGAGCAAAACCTAAAAGTTCATACAGAGAAAAGAAGTGAAATAATACAAGTTAGGTAGAAATGACTTCACACATTATTGACCAATAAATTTAAATTGTGGCACTTAATATGACTAACATTATTTTCTTCAGCTAATTTTCTGGCAAGTGGACTGGCAAAAATGCGATCTTCAGAAGAAGCAGCACTGGGCTTGGATACCTTTGGATCCAGTGAACTGACTGGTTTTTCAACCCCTTCTGACTTGGGAGGGGGAGGGGGAGGAGGCGAAGACTCTTTAGCTGGAGCAGAACCACCATCTGATGCTGAAGGACGGTAATCTTTGAAGTTGCTAATATCCTCCTCCTCTTCCACAGTTATAGCAATTACCTATAATATTTTCATACATAAACACCCACCTGAAGGGAAGAAAATTTGAACAAGTACATGCAAAAAGCATCCGCAGAATAAAACTATTACCTCACCAACTTTAATTTCTTTTGACCCGTCACCTTTTACTATCTTGGCTAGATAACCTTCCTCCATGCATTCCATCTCAACAGTGGCTTTATCCTGTTAGTATCAAGTCAAAGTAAGATAACATGTTCCGAGATGAGAAATGCAGATAAACCTGAGACTTAATCAAGTGCGGAAATTTGACCGATAAACAGAACGAGAAACCTACAGTTTCAACTTCACAGAGTACTTCACCAGGAGAAATCTTATCACCCTCTTTCTTCAACCACCTTGCAATATTGCCCTGCATTGCAGAAAAGAATAACTCAACATGAAAGAACCAATCAGAATGTTTTAACTATTGTAATTAGATCAGGTGAAAGTACGTGCCTCGGTCATTGTGGGTGAAAGAGAGGGCATTCCAATTTCTTGGTGTGGAGGAAGGCCTGGAAGATAATTTTCAAGACCTGTTAGTAAATTGGAACTACTGGAAATAACAAGGATAAATATTAAATCTAAATAAGAGAGATGGTGAAACCACAGGATTTTGCTTGGTGACGAAAGAAATTAGTCAATGAAGTCGGTTATGATACAAATGAGTGTGACTTGCTGTCAAATGGACTAAATTTTCAAAGATAATATGGTTCTAGCTGTAAATAGCTCGCCACATTACATTATTTAGAAACCAGAAAAAAGGAAATGTTAGAAAAATGGAAAGGTTTAACATGAAAGAAAGCACAAATGCTAGATAACTTAAAAAAAAAGTTATATATAAGCTACAAAAGGATTTATTAGAAGTTTTTAGGTAAAGATACAAAGCAAACCTGAATCAGACGAAAATCCTCTCCTTGAGTGTACCTGTGAACTGATAATGGATAATGAAATTGTAAGGAACAAGAAAATCATCAAGAAAGCATTTGACCTAAAGATGAGAAGAAAAGGTAAAAAAATTCTGGACAACACACCATGCCAAGCCCCTGTTGATTAATGATCCAGCCCGAGGATTGCCTGCTTCTCTTGTTGTAGTAGAAAAGCTTTTCTTGAATGCACCTAGTGATGATAACTAGATACCAGAATCTGAAGGAGTTAATATTTTTCAACTAAGTTCAATCTATAATACAAAAAAAGTGACAAATAGCAGAAGTGCCGAAGAGAAGTGAAAATAAAAAAAAGAAGCAATGTAAGGGCTTCAATCACTGTTATTTATTGCTGAAAGAGAAGATGGCTGCACTTACAGTGCCATTGGTGGAAGGATTCAGAACCCTCTCCATCTCCAAAGGCGCATAGCAATGACTAATGTTCAAAAGATCTGGAAAATAACTAAATTCAGTAAGTTAAAAGCATCATTAATCTAAGTTTAGCTGTTTATACTAAACTCATTAAGAGGTTTAAATCTTGGATCAGCAGAATGCATGGAGACAAAACTCATTGAGGTTTACTGAAATGACACTGAATAATCAAGATTAGCCACATACCATCTCTTTTACTAGCAGCATTGTTTGAAAACCAACGAACCAAAACAGCATTCTCATACTGCAGCAAATTTGAAACATTCTTCAACTGCACAAAAGCCAAAAAAACTCCATAAAATTAAATTACTTATAAAAAATAAATAATGGAGATGCCTGTAAATAATAAAAAAAAACATAGATTGATCGCATTTGGGCTGAAACCTTGTAAATAAGAAGCCATTATCACTAAAACTATAGCACGTCTACGATTCTAAAAGCAATGTGATCAAACTTGACACAACATGAATGCATTATCAGCAAAATACCTATTAATCCAACAAGCCTGTTAACATAATAGGCTAATGCCAAAATTCCTATCAAATATCAAAGAATAACCAAAGTTGAAGCTCAACCCTAAAGCTAACAATCAAAACTCAATTTACCAGAAAACAATAACAGTACCTAATCCAAAAATACTTCATTAGATGAGATCACCAGGCCATAAACACATATCCAATATTAACAGTGCCAAACTAAGGAACTCATATTAAATTCACCAACATAATGAACTCAAATTAAATTTCCTGCAACGTGAATTAAATATATTCACTAAATTTCATCTGAAATTGACACAAGTACAGAATCTAGCACCGACCATTAGCCCATTACATTTCAAAATCATAATTAAGCAAATAATGAACTAAAATTAAATTTCACCAAAGTAATGAACTCAAATTATTACCAACATCATGGATTTAATATGTAAGCTGAACTTCAGCTGAAAACGACCCAAATAAATAATATAACACCAACCCATTACTCCATTAAACTTCAAAATCATAATTGTGCAAAATCACAATTAAGCTAATGCCTAAATACCCACCAAACAAAAGCGATACCAATTTCAAACTAAGATATGAACATTGAAAAGATGATACCTTTTTGGAATGATTGATGATGTGAGATGCATACGCCATGAATAATATCTCCAACCGAAATAAAGGTTAAAAAAAACCCAAAAAATTTGGGAGTTTATCCCAGAAAAGCAATTTTTATCGGTGAGAGATGATAAACAGAGTAGAAATCTAAAAGGGGTTAACTTTTGTTTGGTAGAAAAAGTGAAATTTATAAGGGTTTGGTGCCTAGACATACACCAATGTAGACTTTCCATTTTTTATTTTTTTTATTTTTCTATGAGCTACTGGTGGGACGAGAGTTATATTCTGATACGACAGTGTTGAGAATTTGAGAGAAAGTGGACCCTTCATTCAGCCAGTCCATGAATTAAATGGACGGTCGAGATTGGTTGCATCGGCTTCGGGCTTTGTTTGGCGGCGCCTCCTTTGGTCAACTGAAAATTACATAATAAGAATTTATATATATATATATATATATTTCATTATAATAAATCCCAAAAAATATATAAATTTATTTATTTTTTAATTTTAAAATAAATAATATTTCATTTTTTAAAAATATATTTAATTAAATTAATGAATATTTAACGAAAAAAAAAGTAACATAATTTCAATTATATATGTTTACAAATATATAAATTTATTTTTTTATTTTAAATTATTTAATATATTATCTGATTTTATTAATAAATTTAATATTTTTAGTTATTATTTTTTAATTTAAGATATAAAAAAATTAAATAATTTTGTATGACTTGTCATTCCCATTTAACAGAAAACTGAATGATGATGACTTTGGAATAATTAAAAATTTGTATAATATTTTGTTATTTAGTAAACTAAATGGACTTATTTGATAATATTTTATTTTTCTAACTCAATTGTCTCAGTTGTCTTGTCTGTTCCCAACCGACATTCCACCGTCGAAACTTCGTCTCCTTCTAGCAGGCATAGAGCTTTCACGGTAGAGATACTGCGAGAGCGAGACCGACAGAGAAAGGGGGAGAGAGAGTGAGAACTGAGGGAAAAAATGGGGAATCAGAAGCAAAAGTGGACGGCGGAGGAGGAGGAGGCGTTGTTAGCCGGTGTGGAGAAGCACGGCCCGGGAAAGTGGAAGAATATTTTGAAAGATCCTGAGTTTGCCCCTTCCCTCGTTCATCGTTCAAATATTGACCTCAAGGTTGGTGTAAAGTTATCATTTTTTTTTCTACTTTCTTTTACTTGTTTTGTTAAATTGATGTTGTTTTAGTTCAATTTGTAAAATGATGACCCTTGTCGTGATTTGTTTTGTTGAGAATTCTGATGGGTTTTTGTTTTAATTTTCGTTTTATAGGAGAATTATTGTAAAAGTTATATTTTTCGCAAGGAAAAATTGCAGAAGTTAAACCCTAATGTTTTCCGTTGTATAGCTGTGGGTTTTAGTAAATAAATAATGAGCGGCCTCCGGTGATTTGAATAAATAAGGAAACATGGCAAGAAAAAGACATCGCTTTTTTTTGCATGGCAAAGAACATAAAGCTCAGGCAGAGGTTGAGGTGCACTGCATTGTAATGACATGGCACGATTACAGTATTCCGGAATTATGATGCAACTGAAGAAGCATACATGTGAAGAATGAGCCATGTAGTTCGATTACTACATTTGTTGGTTAAAGTATGAGTTACATGTTACTATGCTTATGTTTTCATTTTGATTCTCTTGTTTCTGAGTAAATGTTATCACTTGTAAGTCTTTGTGAACTACAGTTTTAGTTGAATTGACTACCAACATTACGATTTGTATTATGGCTTTATTATCACAACTTCAGTCAAACTCCTTGCTATTTACTTGTCTGTTTGCAGGACAAATGGCGAAATTTGAGTGTTAGTACTGCTCAACAAGGCTCAAAAGACAAATCAAGGGTACATAAAATAAAACTTACCGCCACTACTTCTCTGTCCAACACCGTGAACTCTGGTGCCTCCACTTCCCTTGCTCGTAATGTGTCTTCTGGTGCTGTTGTGAATGATCCTTCTGGTAGCGCATTGGATGGGAAGAATGGTCCAAAGTGTGTCTTTTTGTTCCTTCTACTCTCACATTTACGTAAATAATTAAAGTTTATATCAAGTCGTTCTCTTATACGCTCCAATAGTCCTACGAATGGAAAAGGAACTAGGGATCCAAAGTAGTCTGCACAATTTAATGCTGTCAATTCTGCGTGACTGGTTATTCATGCTGTTACACTCCAATTCACTTATTATAGCTTTTATATGTTAATGGAAGTTATGTAAAATTCAGAAATATTGTTGACTGATTATTAATTTGCTTGGCATCAATGACACTATTGATGTATGCATGCCATGAATAACAATTCAGTTTATCCAACTTATTTTTTATGCCTTGAGTGATTAGGTAATGAAATTTTGAGATCCTTTATGCCATTGATTGTTTACCAGGTACAATGCAATGATATTTGAAGCTATTTCAACCATAAGAGATACTAATGGATCTGACATAAGTGCAATTGTCAAGTTCATTGAGGTCAGATGGACATGTCCTGTTATCTGCAGCTTTATTTTATTTCATTTTGAAGTGGCTGCATCAAAATATAGAATCTTTTTAGCCATCTAATTCATGCATTAGATTTGTGGAATAATTGAAGCAAAATCTAACTTACCATGTGGCGTCCCATCCAGTTTTTCTTTTTTCTGGTACTTTTGCACAGCATGCATGCAGTTGTAATTGTGGAAGAAATATATGCTTAGACTTAGTGAAATCCCACGGTGCTCATTGACTTTTACTTGATACTTGAATCCATGGTTATTGTCTAGCAATCAGTAACAGTGTCTGATTTCAAATGGGATGGCAACTGACTTGATACACATGCTGCAGGAAAGACATGAGGTTCCACCAAATTTTAGAAGATTATTGAGTTCAAGATTGAGAAGGCTTGTCTCACAAGGCAAACTTGAAAAGGTGAATCATTGTCTTGATGCTTATTTTACTTGTGATGTGAGAGACTGAGCTCTTGTTTCAATTTTTTTCTTTTACCAATTTAGATTTGTGATTTGGGTGTTATTGATTTTTCTGAGTGATTAAAATTTACCCTGATAAAATGATGCCTTTTCCAACTCCAGGATCTGGTACTTGATCGTTGACATATAGATTCGTTGATGATTCACATTTGCTTAACTACGTTGTTTTTCATGGGATAATGTAAAAGTTATGTATTTTTATTTTTTATTTTTCTCTCTTGATTTTGTCATGCCAGCAACATGCAACAGTCGAACAATTTCATGCTTGCAAATATATCCTTTATTTCCTTTTTACCTTGTGGCATCTACTTTTACATTTTTCTGCCAATTGTTGCTTAGTAAATGATTCTGTTTTGATATTTTTCTGAGACTTGCATCGGTGTTTCTTATCTTAGATGGTTCTTCAATAATATTAATGTAGGTCCAAAACTGTTATAAGATTAGAAAAGATATCTCCTTGGGAGTGAAAACACCTACCCTAAAACAAAAAGATATGAGGTTACGGCTACCACAGAATACTGCAGTAAAGACCCCTAGTGAGACTGTGGAGGAAGCATCAATTACTGCTGCCTACAGAATTGCCGAAGCAGAAAACAAATCATTTTTGGCCGCCGAGGCAGTTAAGGAGGCGGAGAGAGTCTCAAAAATGGCTGAAGATACCGATGCAATGTTACAGCTAGTGAAAGAGATCTATGAACAATGTAATTTCATTTATGCCTGCCTACTATTGTCGGTTCTCATATTTTGAAATGTGACCTTCATTGATTCTTTTCCCTTGTCTTTTGGGTTTCTTCTGCAGGTTCACGAGGTGAAATTGTTCTTCGGGCTTGAGCATCAGTTGTTAAGTGATAGAAGTGTAATTTCAGGAACATTTATGTAAATTCATTGATCCAGTGGAACACTCTCGTACTCTTATGCCTTGATGCCTTCAGCTGCATCAAGAATCCTGTCCCTCTGAGATCAATGAGACACGAGGCTTTGTACAAATCGTTTTTCATCTATGAAGTACAGTGCGTTCAAAATGCTTGAAAACATGCAGCTGAGAATCAGAATCCTGGTGCCAGCAATTTTTGTATAAAAAAGTGATAATAACTTCAATACCAGATCCAATATTTCCGTAACTTTGTCATCTGAAAGCAATTTTTGATGCTTATGGAATTTGAATGAATCAGATTTTAGTGGGTTTGATCCAATTTGGAAGACTCAATGAACTGAAATATATCAGTGTTGCTTGGCAGGAAGATCTAAATTGTTCTTTGGCACTACATTAAGTAACCACGATTTTAGACCTGTTTCCTGAAACATAACCATTATTTCAAACAGAGAAAACAGAATCAATGGGATTGGGTCCTAAACCCCAATAACCGAAACAAAATGTTGCACTGGTTGAGTCGGCTCAGTTCAGTTTTAGTGTTTCTATTTCTATTTTTGTTGTTCTGTTTCTAAAAAATTGAACCAAATCGTTCCCATCACAGGACACTTGATGAGAAAGCAGAATAACTTGTTGACATCACCGTCTTTATTGAATCCTAACATGAAGTGAAAAGCTCAATACATTTGAAAAATGTCTGTGAATCCCAGTCCAATAAAGTTCACAAAATTTGTTTGATAAATTAGCACTGAAAAATCTAAAATCTAAACTTTGGCTTGCCACAGTTAATACAATCACACAACCAACCAAAATTATAAGGAAATGTCTATCAAGAGTGTATCCTGTCAGGTCTTTTACCACAAGAAATTTTCAATGCTCAGACTACAGGAGTACAAGACCAAGTTCGGATGGGTGCATCACCTGTCTTAGTCGATAGTTGTAAAGATAATAGTGCAATTTACCATCACCTGGTCCGAATTTAAGTTCCTTCAAGAAAGTTTCGTTTTGCATAACATCCAATGCATTGAAAACATCGAAGTCCTTCTGCTTCGCCATGATAAGAGCATCGTTCATCAACTGAAGCAATGGGGTTTTTGTGGATACGTTATAATATGAGTAAGCTGCTTTCAAAGTAGAATAGTTCTGGTTGCCAAGAATTGAAGAGGGAAGGGTATAAAAGCTGCAGAAATCAGTGATTTCGTGTGTTTCGGGACTTTCAACCAGAAAACTATCCACAACGTTCTCTTTCGGAAGAAGCCAGTGCTCCACGTCATTTTCATCGAAGTCAGGTGCCACGACAAACTGGCCCAAATACTTCCTGAGTAGACGTGTAACAGCAGGAACATCATGAGGCTCCATCTTCCTGAACCCTTGAGTGATAGGTGACTCTGGCAACTTGTAAAGTTTAATTGTTCGGCTCATCGTCATTCTCGCACCCAGTCTAGAAAACCCAACATCAATCAGCTTCTTTGGATTCAAAGATCTATGCCAATATTGACAGGTTGATACTGGTGTCGGAAGGACCACTCCAGCAGTATAAGCAGCTTGCCAGATATTCTCCAAGTGAACTCTCCGAGTCACCTCTTTGATCATGACAGGAGCGAGTCTTTTTGATCTCAGCTTCTTATGAACACACAGGAAATTTACCTCCGCCATTGTAACAACCTGATCACGGACCCGGATCCTTGCAGGAACACCAGTGATGAAGGCAACTAACTTCTTTGAACTCTTCACACGGACACCAATGTGCCAACTCTTGAAATAACCCGGAGGGCGAAGAGCCCAGCCAAGAAACTCCTTTGAATAGTTAAATCTAAACATATTCTCATCATCCTCAACATAGTTGTTAGTCAAAAGATTATAAACCTCCACGCACATCTCTACGGAGTTCATGTCACAAGTGACCCATTCATACGGGTTGGGAAGATTGTAGGGTTCTTGCTTGACTTCAGATAATGGCACCAGGGGTTCAATTGGGCCTTCAGGCAAACTGGAGTTTCCCATGTCCTTGAATT
Source organism: Xylocarpus granatum (assembly GCA_019650275.1). Lineage (NCBI taxonomy): Eukaryota > Viridiplantae > Streptophyta > Magnoliopsida > Sapindales > Meliaceae > Xylocarpus > Xylocarpus granatum. The sequence goes on from BNST01000726.1 coordinate 116,663, forward strand.
GCCCAACGGGCTGTGTTTCCCAAAATTTATGTCTATTTCCAAGAGCAAGCGATTGAACCTGTCGAGCAAGTAGATCGAGCGAAACGTCACTCTCAGAGGCTGCATTTCCATCAGGCCTGAGGCTTTGAGTTTCTTCAGGTGTACTAGAAGATTCGTTGCTATCAACCATTTCGAAAGTATCTCAAAGGTCTGTACAAGACAAGTAGTTAAAATCTCACCAGAAAAAAAAATGCAATGTGTAGCAATCCTATTGTACTCTTTCAAAGGCAATGAAGAAATGAGACTAAATGTTTGAGGTCTCCAACTTTTGATTAGCAAAACTATATTTGGCGGTGTTGACTAACATTTTCAATGAGCGAAAATATAATTTAGAATTCGGTATCTTCCTTGCTTCTCTTAAAAACCAGAGAGGACATGGAACAAATCATAACAACAGATATGACATATATTTGAGTGAACAATAACAAGAGAACCAAAATAATGCAGTAAGTTTCAACAAAAATGTCGGAAAGAAAAGCCAAATGTGCCTAGTAAATCATATTGCTATTCAATTACTATATTCAAACATTGAATCTGACATATATAAGATTGACCACCAAAAGGGTTAGAACACTTGTAAATCCATAAAGCTTAATTAGTTTTCCAAAAACAATACAATGAGACAAGACTCCAAACGTAAAGTCTAAACTATATCACAGTCTAAATCAAAAACCAAGCAACATAAAATAATATCCAATCTCTTAACCCTTTCGCTTGATTTAATCAACAATAAACAAAATAATTGAAATGTAATATATGTTCATCTACAGCAACAAGAACACAAGCAAAACCAAAACAAAGTAGGCCTCAAACAATTACAGCACTGGAAAAACAATTTACTTCCTTCCTCTTTCCTTCTCTTTCCCCATAGTTTCTCAGCATCCCAAACAACAAAATCAATGAAAAAACACAATAAAAAACAGAAATAACCCAGCAAAATTGCTAAGATCTACACAGTCGAACAAGCCAAGGAATCACTAAAACTCCCCTAAATCACTTATTCTCGTTTCAAAACATGTAAAACCAACAACAAACACAAGATCCAAGCCCACTTTTTCTCTCGTAACCATCAACAAAACGTCTTAACTCTCACCTAGAAATTCCGTCCGGATAAAACTGAAGCGAAGACCGAAGCTTTTCACAGGGCGACGAGAGTGAAGCGGGCTGCGGAGAGACCGAAGGAGAATAACGCGAGAGAGAGAGAGAGAGAATAAAGAAAGAGTTTGGTGGGTAATATTGGAATAAAAAAAAACAAAGAGTGGAAAGAACTTTACCATTTTTTCCTTTGTAATTAAGCATGAATATAGGGGCATATGCGGCATTTCACAAATTAATTATGAAATTATTCAGGATATTATATTTATAATACAGTAATGACTAGTCAAGGAAATGCCAACAGGATGGATGGACAAATTCAAACTCCCAATTAAGTTTGGATCAATTTTGATGATTCTTTTGTTCAATTTCGATTTTTTTTAAAAAAAAATTAATTAATTTTTAATTTGATTAAAAAATTTAATTTAAATTGAATTCAATTATACCCCGTTAATTATTTTACTAATCACACAATTAATTAATTAATTAATTGAACAGGCATGAAAAAATATTAAGAATATATATTAATATTTTTTTAAAAGAAAAATTAAATAATATTTTATTTAAATAAAATAATAATTAACAACTAAAATAACGTTATTATTAATATAAATACAAAAAAATAATAAAAACAATTAGACAACTTGTAATTTAATTTCATTATTTATGAAATATTAATAACAATAATAATATATGAAATATTTTTAATTTATTTGACTATTATATTACTCGTTTTTAATTTTATATTTGTATTTTAAATTTAATATTAATTATTTTAATTTTTTATGAATTTTTATAATAATTATTTTAATTTTTTTATGTTTGATGATAGTTATTTTAAGTTTTACGTTAAAATGTATTTTAACCAAATTTATCAAATGTGTTTTTCATGTTAATTATAGATTTTAAGGGTCTAAATGTAAGAAACATAAAGTTTAAGGACAAACAGATAAATATAGAAACTGAAGTGGAACAGAAAAAGGGTTTCCGAGTTACATCAGTAAAACCTAAAAACAGAACACAACTCAATGCTTCAGTTTGGTATATATAAGTCGGACAAAAACTCAACTTTGGCCCTCTTTTCTTGCAACTCCACGGCGCAGATCCGAGGAGTTTGGTCACCCTAATATCCTCTCTCTTAAATCGCTTTTTCTGCTCCTTTGCACAGAAAAACTCGGTCTTTTTCTCTCTGTTTCAGCATCGGCACTAGTAGGTGACTGTCGTTTTTGTTTTATTTTGGTTGGCTTGTATTGTTTGAGAATCTGTTGAAGGTCGCTGATTTATGTTTTTGTCTATGATTATGTATGAAAGTTTGATTTTTTTGGGAAAATATTGGTGGGTGTAGTGGATTTCTGTGCGCTGATTGTTTTGAGATTGATGGTTTCTTTGTGTTTTGGGAACTGAGCTTGTGTTGTGTTTTGTTTTCATTGTGTTGCTGTGTATTGGATGATCAGGGGGTTGATTTGGTTAGATTTGTTTCATTTTTGGGGTTAACAGATCTTCTTGTAATAAAGATTTACCTTAGTTGAGATTGGTTTTTGTATTTTGTGAAGATATGAAACAGAATGATAAATGAGACCCACTTCTTCTTTGGCGGTTCTGGGGTTCTGTGGCTTTCTAAGGCGAAAACTGTCTTACCTTCTGGGAGAATTTTCGAGATTGGTTTTTGCTGGCTTTGAAGAATTGTTGGAATTTTAAATCGATTTATCAGTTACTTGTCTATCTGCGATCATTGTTTTTTAATGACACCTTATTTTTGTCGTGATTATACTGTTGTATAGTTAGCTTTAGTAAGTCTGTAAATAATCAACATATTCAAATTCTAGCGGGTTCTATCAAAAAGTTCTTTCTTTACATTATTCTTATTATTATTATTTGGAAGCAAATATTGTTTTCAATCTATTTTCATCTGCAAGATACTCAGTTTAGTTCCGTACATGCCTTGCATTCTCTTGTTTCATCCGTCTAAGTGTTTTGAGTGTTGCTGAACTCTGGAGAAGGGAGCAAAGCAGTGTCTGGTGGTGATATCAGATAACTGTCTGCCTCTTAGCTGATCTTCTCCGGACACTAAAACAGAAGTTTAATGCCTGCACATCTCTTTGTTTGGTTTGCAAGTTTGGCTCTTCTGTTACATTTTCTTTCAGTAACAATTTTTTTGGGACTAGTGATATAGATTTCCTTGCTATTTGGCATGGTTGGACGCTTGTTGCTTGAAGTTTTTGACACTTGTCTTGCACATTGTCATTTATCTAATTTGCTTAGTATTTTCTCTCTGCAGTCATGGCAGGTTTGGCAGAAGGATCACAATTTGATACTCGTCAGTTTGACACCAAGATGAATGAGCTGTAAAATTCTTGTTACATTGTTCCAAGTCTTATGGTTGTCTTTCAATTCATCTTCAGGAAGAAGTTGGCTCTAGATGTTCCCTAAAACATTTTGCGCAACATAAATTGATGTTGGGAGTAACATCTGTTTCATTGATTGGTTGATTGATGCAGGCTTTCTACTGACGGACAAGATTTCTTCACCTCGTATGATGAGGTGTATGACAGTTTTGATGCAATGGGATTGCAGGAAAACCTTTTGAGGGGTATCTATGCTTACGGTATGTGCATCAAAGTTTTGTTTTACGAGTGTATTTTCATGTTTTGTGATTAGAGTTGACCTTCTAATCTTTGTTCCTGTGGTTTGGTTTAACTCTTGGTATGATACTGTGAATGAAACTGTAAATTTCATTTTGAAGGGTTTGAGAAGCCATCTGCAATTCAGCAGAGAGGAATTGTTCCCTTCTGCAAGGGACTTGATGTAATTCAGCAGGCTCAGTCCGGAACTGGGAAAACTGCAACTTTTTGCTCGGGCATTTTGCAGCAACTTGATTATGGTCTTGTCCAATGTCAGGCCCTGGTGCTGGCACCCACTAGGGAACTTGCTCAGCAGATTGAGAAAGTCATGCGAGCACTTGGTGATTATCTTGGCGTGAAGGTTCATGCATGTGTTGGTGGGACAAGTGTTCGTGAGGATCAGCGCATTCTTCAAGCTGGTGTCCATGTTGTTGTTGGCACTCCTGGTCGTGTGTTTGACATGCTGCGCAGGCAGTCACTTCGCCCTGATTACATTAAGATGTTTGTTCTGGATGAGGCTGATGAAATGCTTTCCCGTGGTTTTAAGGATCAGGTTTGTTATTTCATGCCTTTTATCTCAGTTCTTTGGTTGGTTATGTAGTTTAATATTCTATTTTCTGAATATGATTTTCTGTTTGGTAGATCTACGACATTTTCCAGCTGCTGCCAGCTAAAGTTCAGGTTGGAGTTTTCTCTGCTACAATGCCTCCTGAAGCCCTTGAGATTACCAGGAAGTTTATGAACAAGCCTGTGAGAATCTTGGTGAAGCGCGATGAACTCACCCTTGAGGGTATCAAGCAGTTTTATGTCAATGTTGAGAAGGAAGAATGGAAACTTGAAACACTCTGTGATCTCTACGAGACTCTGGCCATCACTCAAAGTGTCATCTTTGTCAACACACGGCGCAAGGTTGACTGGCTTACGGACAAGATGCGAAGCCGTGACCATACAGTCTCTGCCACCCACGGAGACATGGACCAGAACACCCGAGACATCATTATGCGCGAATTCCGCTCTGGCTCTTCTCGTGTTCTCATCACCACGGACCTGTTGGCCCGCGGTATTGATGTGCAACAAGTTTCTCTTGTCATAAACTATGATCTGCCGACTCAACCAGAAAACTACCTCCACCGTATTGGAAGAAGTGGTCGATTTGGAAGAAAAGGTGTTGCCATTAACTTTGTGACAAGGGACGATGAAAGAATGCTTTTTGATATCCAGAAGTTCTATAACGTGGTCATTGAGGAGCTCCCATCCAACGTTGCTGACCTTCTTTGAAGTGGTTCTTATTTTTGTAAGCTTGTCAAGGCAAGGAGGGTTTTTCCTTATTTTTGCAAGTATTACTTAATGTTTGTCATTTTCCTTTCATGCTTCGATTTCGCAACTAGTTGTCCTAAAATGTGGTTCTTAAACAAATCTAATCATTTTAAATGGTTCATGCACATTTGCACATTGAAGGCAAATTCTGTTAAAATTGCTGCTTTGTAGTGGGTTTATATTATTGAAAGTTTTGTTATCATACAAGAACTTGTGTTTTTGCAGCACTAGTTTTTATGTTGCATAGTTTTTATGTTTTGGAAATAAGTGTTGTGTTGTTAGTAGGTGCTTGTGATGTGAAAAACATGGCAAGATGGGCTGTTTGAGGTTCCCCAACTAGATCTTGTCCTAGTTCCCTGAACTCTTTTTTAGCTTTGCAATGAAGTAATCTACCCTTTTTTTTTGGCAAAAAATAATAAAAAAAAAGTTTTAACTCATCTATGAATTAATTATTATAATTATAATTATAATTAAAATATGAATGAACGCTTGCATATTTTTCAAATGTTTTTAATTATTTAAACTCTCCCCATTAAGGTGTCAAATCTAATAAATTGGATTGGATTCAAATTTCTTGCCAGAAAAATCAAAAAATTTTAATATTAAAGAACTGTCAAATCTAGAATGTACACGTGGCAAATACCCATTTAAGACCATTCAAAACGAGCAGTTGTAACAGCTTCACGCAAAGCAAAGCAAATTCCAGTGTATCCACTAATATTTATAAGTTGAAAGTATCAAAGAACGTGCTTTTTAAGGTATATGACTTTACAAACAACAATTTGTAAATGTTTCCAAACACGTCTCAACAATGAACCCACAACAATAAGTTGCAAATCCATTTTCCTTCCCATATTCTTGAATCTTTTTCTTGTCTTGCTGGATTCAATGAAGGATTTTAGATCCAAATCATGCAAGATGGAGATCTTTTATGAAGTAGAAGCAGACGCAGAAGCACCGCCAAGCAGCATGCAAGACCTGCAGAGAAGTTACAGTACAGGCTATGCTGCAGACCCTACTACAGATCATCATCAAGAAGTACTGGGATATAAAGAGGTCAAGCTGAAGAAAAGCAAAAGCACTTTTGGATCAGCTTCTTCAAAAAGCTGGAGCTTCAATGATCCTGAACTGCAAAGGAAAAAAAGAGTTGCAAGTTATAAAGTTTACACTGTTGAAGGGAAAATGAAAGGATCTCTCAGGAAAAGTTTCAGATGGATCAAGAACACATATTCCCAAATGATTTATGGATTTAAATGATCAATATGGTGCCCCCTTTTTTCCTGATCTAAGATTGTTGTTATGTTGAATCTCTTCAGCAATGAAATCACACCTTTTTCCTGTTTGTTTATTGTGATCTGAATAAAATATTTTCTTGTATGCCAATCAGGTTCTGATCAAGAAATAAAAAATAAAGAGATGAAGCAGAGATGATTTTTCTTACTAAATGAAGTGATATTTCTTATTGGTGATTGTTTTGTTTTTGCAAAGCTGTAATGGAGAGTGACCTGTTTGAATCCCTCTTTAAGTGCTGCCTTTTTTTGACTTCTGAACTGCTACCTACCAAATTTTGAACAGAGAAAAGTGGCATACAAAAATATAAACCATAAAACAACAACCCTCTTAGTACCAGCGGAACTTGTACTCCAAACTTCTTCCATCACTCCTAATGTTAGTCCAGAACAAGATTTTCGTGCATCAGATTGCCGTGTTCTCCATTGTTTAGTAGCACATAATTTATCAGTACGATTTCCAGCAACGAGAGTATAAGCAGAAATAGGTATAAATTTATAGATATATTATGATATGAGCTAGATGTGACAAGTTTTACATTCCAAATTACAAACATCTCACACTTATTTAACATCCGGAACATTCACAACACCAACCTATACAATACCAAACTAGGTGAAACTATCAGAGCTGTGTCTGCAAATAAGCAAATTAAGAATCCTAAAAGCACAGAGAAAAATGAAGAAACAATTATTAACTTAAGGCTTAGCCTTGCATCCGAAGATCAAATACAATTGCCAAGTAAAAAACAATTGAATTACAAGTGTGTTTACATGGTCTTCAGCCACAATCAAGAAGAGTTAATGATTGATAGACATACAGGAAATGTAACTTTTAACACAATAAAGTGGTGATAAAAGCATACTAAGATATCAATACAACAATTTTCTTTGATTTAGGTACTAGTTTTACTTTGATTATCTCTTCTCCTTCGTTATTTAAGTTCATACAGTGCCGATTCCCATCTCGAACTTTTCGGCTTTGATTTCCTACAACACATTCCACAAACACAATACGCCACTTCATACTAGTGACAAAAAGTTTAGTATTAAGAATTTACAGCAGGTGAGGATTTTCAAAGAGTGGAGCTAAAACTGGACCCTCTTGTTGTTATTGACATGCAGGCTCTCGATGCCTCTAAGAGTGGACTCAAAGTTCTTTATGTTTGTCGTGCTTCTGCCAGAAGTTGTGTGCCGGTTTTCTGACGGTACAACAGGTGAACTTCTTTGTCCACTTGAAATCTTGTGAAACGTTCCAAGGATTGCATCTGTGGTGCGAACACGAGAGTGATCAGATTCATTACCGACAACAGCTGCATCACGACTGCTGGAGACAGCAGCTCGTCTTGATGATCCACTGGACCTTAGTAGATTATAAGTGGACATCTGTGCAGACCCAAGTATGAGAATAGTGCACTGGGCAATAGAAGCAAAAAAGTTTTGCAACAAAAGTACTAACCATGGCATCTTTAGAAAACGCCGGGTCAGTTGACATTGGACTTTTTTGTTTTGAGAAGTTCGCAGAATTTGCCAGTGGTCCAGAATTCCTCCTGCGAGTAGGATCTGCTGAGGACCAACCGGTATGTCTACCTTCTTCCCCACCTGCAGTAGAAGTTTACTAAATTTTGTATACAAAGCTATGGATGTCCTCAATAGAATGTAATAGCACAAAATTAAAGAGGTAAAACAAAAGCAGAAAGAAGTACATGGCAGAACTACCTGATTGCCTTTCAGCATTAGCAGCAACCGGAGGCATGCCAGTACTTGGTCCAGCACCAGCACCCTATAAAAATTTAATAAAATAAAATTATATATAACGTTATTGACTATCCATCAAACTCTAGAATACTTCTGTTGTAACACAACCATCAAGTGTTATTGTGCCATCTGCATATTCATTTATTGTAACTAATCAAAATTGTCTGGTAGTAGTTTTCAAGATAAATCCATGCATCATGCAACTTTATTGGGTTATCTATAGATGATGTGGTACAATGGAGAGGTATTTTAAGATTTGAACTTTCTTGAATCACATGATATTTTAACTTACAACAGCACGGCCAGGAGGGTTGGAAATCTGTGATTGCTGATACTTCAAAATTGTCCAATCAAACACATAATCAAATTGGAAACCTGAAGCAAGAATATAAGAATAAATTGGAAAGATGAAACAGTTTATATACTAGGGATAAATTCATGATAAATGGCAAAGTACAAACCTTCACGAATAAAAAGGTCACGGAAGAGTCTTTTCAAGTAAGCATAATCTGGTTTATCATCAAATCTCAGTGATCGGCAGTAATGAAAATAGGAGGCAAATTCTGTAGGATAACCTCGACACAGGGCCTAAGGAGGAAACAATATGTTTCCAATCAGTTTAGAAATCTGAAATAGATCCTTGGTATGAAGATGCATCCAAGACACCAAATTACCTCAATAGAAGTTGACACTTTCTTCTCACTGATCTTCTCATACTTCTGCTTCTTAGTTCCAGCTTTCAATCCTTGCCATGGAAGACTACAAAGATACGAGGTTATGACCAAACAAGCTACAAAGCAATTGTAAAAACAGTATGAGAACACAAAGACAGGCAGGAGCAATCACCTTCCTCTCAGAAAATAAATAAGAACATATCCAAGTGATTCTAAATCGTCCCTGCGACTTTGTTCTGTGAAGACAAATATTCATTAGATAATCAGTTGTCAATGGTAAAAAAAAAGGTGAAAAAGAAAATGGGATAGAATAGGCATACCAATGCCAAGGTGAGTATTCATGCTTGCATATCTTGCGGTTCCTGTCAAATTCTTATTATCTCTGCAAGTTATAAAGCATGTCATAAAAAACTGTAAATCTGCATTAAAACAGTAAAGAACAAACTTTTTAACCACACAAACAGAAAGAATTCATCTGCTTAATGGCGTGAAAAAGACCAACCTATAAGGAATGTGTTGATGCGTTGCGGTGTCTCTATACCTCTTAGCCAAGCCAAAGTCAATGATATAGACCTATGCCCAAGAAAATATCAAGTACTGCCCAAAAATAAAAGGAGCGAGAGATGGAAGCATAGATGTTGGTAATAAAACAAAGTTTGTATCAAAACCTGATTTGCACGCCTCCCTAAACCCATGAGGAAGTTGTCTGGCTTGATATCTCGATGTAGAAATGATTTAGAGTGAACAAATTCAACTCGATTGATCTGAAAGAACATAATAATTTTCAAAATAAAATCAAATGGAAAAATAATCAACATAGCAGAGACATACAGATGCGACAGAACAGATCATACCATCTGGTCTGCGAGCATAAGGACAGTCTTGAGCGATAGCTTCCTACTGCAGAAGTTAAATAAATCTTCGAGGCTAGGGCCCAACAAATCCATTACAAGGACATTATAGTCCCCTTCAACACCAAACCATCTCATATTTGGAATTCCAGCTGCCAAAAATGGAAGGAATAGGCAACAAAAAATGAAATCAAGCTAATCAATACGCAATGCAACTTCTAAAAAGAAATGAAAGGAAAGTAACTGGGATATAAGGAAAGGTCATTACTTCCTCCTTGCAATATTTTATACAACTTTGCTTCGTACTGTAGTTGAGGATGCTTTGTTTTAACATTTTCCTAAGGAAAGAAAATATTATCAGAATTTATAAATAGACAATACAAGCATAAATAAAAAATTAGTTCTTCAACAAAAAACACCAGTAAAAAATAACAAGATGGTGACAGAATGTCATGCACTAGAAAAACTCAGTTATCAACATGTTGATGGAATTGCATCTTGAACATTTAAGTCACTTCAAGATCATGTAAGGAGAAGCCGTGGAACTAAATATCAAATAAGAAACAAGAGATTATATTTCCCAATACCAGAGAGCTCAACCAAGACATAAACTTTCAGATGCAAACCGCAAGAACTGAATTCCATTATTTTGTTGACTAATACGACATCAAATTTTCAACTAAAGAAACTCCAAACAAGTAGATAGAGCACATAGCGAGACAGCTAAAGCATGAAAACCAATAACCAAAAAAGCAAGGTCGTCTGCAGAGCTCAAAAAACCATACTTTCCATAGCTTCAAAGCATTACAATAACAAATTGAAGTTCATCCACACACCACCGTCCCCCCCTTATCTCTCTCTCATTCATTATATGTCCAAAAATCAATATTTGTCACAAAATACTAACAAAATTAACAACCAAAAAGGGCATAAAAAATAAACTCTTAGCTAAAATTAAAGCAGAACCCACGAATTAAATACACTCACAAGCTTAATTGCAACTTCCTCGTTGGTCTGAATATTAGTACCTGGAAAATGTAAAATAAATAAATAAAAGTCAACATAAAAAGAACAATTAACAGCAAAAAAGTTATCAAACATAATAAAAACAAAATACAAACCCAGATAGATCTCTCCAAATGACCCGCTACCGATCTTTCGACCCAACCGAAACTTATTCCCAACTCGGGGCTCCATAATCAAAACGAAAAACCCTAATTTTGACCCCCAAGAAATTAAAAAAAACACTAAAACCCCAGAAAAATTAAATTGCAACCTTTTCTACAAAATCTGACTGCACAAAACGAGGTATTATAAGCATGATCAATGAATTGTATAAGTCTCCCGCGTAGATCGGAGGTGGATGAAGTTTGGGGCCGTGAGTGGAACAAAGGTGAGAACTTTCCCTCTCTAGACGGATAGAGAGAGATATAAAGAAAGAAAAGTTGAAGAAATCGTCGTTGTAGTTGGTAATTGATTGTGGGCTTTTTCTGCTTTGATCCAATCGAAGACGAAGAAGCTGAGGATTGTCTTCGGGGTATGAAACGACACTGCGTTTTGCCGATTTGTTTCGGATAATGTTGAGGAAACGACCTAGTTTTGGGATATTCCCAAATTAGGGTTTCTTTTGGACAGTGGCTGGCTCTAAATTTGTCTTTTTCATAATTTCTTTAAATTACCTAACTAGATTAAAAACAAAGTTTCACTTTTTATCCTTTTAGTACTTCTTTTTAATCTTTGATGCAGAGAAAGTCTTAGCTGAAAAAAATTTATTAAGAAACCATTCAATTAATTTATTGTGATGAATTAAAATTTTTTTAAAAATTCTCGTAAAATTTTTTTGAACGATTTTTTTTAAATTTTTTTATTTTATTAATTAAATAATTTTATTATTTATTATGATAATATGATAAAATCATACCACCTATTAAAATTCAACAACATGAGTTTGGTTAAATTTGGCAAATGCTATGAGGAAGATACCATTGCTTTAATTTTGAAGTTATTATGGGTGGATTTGGGGAGCAAAGTTTAAGGGTTGGTTACAACTAATGCTATTTGTCTGGTGATATGACAAACAGAATGATTAGGAAGATTATAAAAGAAAAATACATCAAGGAAATGACCAAGAAGCATGCAAAACTATGGAAACTTGAATTGCAAGCAACTATAGTTGGTAATGTGTTGTGAGCTTCCATTACTAGGTTGTTTGAGCTGCATTTTGGATAAGGAATTGGCCCAGTTGTTTGAACTGTTGAAGAGCAAAGAAGCAAAAGCAAGAGCGTAAGCAGATTTTCAACTCTCTTCACAAGCTGTAATTATCTCATCAGACCTTTAAATAGTGTTACATACAAATACATCAGCTCCATGGCTTTTCTTTTTCTTCTGTGTCATGCATGAGCTTTGATGAACCCGGGTGAACGGGTAAGAAAGAATGATCAAGAAAATGAATCGGAAAATGGCACTGAGGCAAAACTGTAAACGGCCAAAAACCCTAGAACTTTTTTTTGCAAACTGAAACTGAAAAATCACGGACAATTATTATGATGGGGACATTACATTATGCAAACCTAAAGAAGAGGTTTTCCTATGCAATCTTCCTCTCAAATGTCTTATCTTCGCCTCTACCCTTGCCGTGAAACCAATCTTGGTTTCTTGTCTTGCCTTTGATCGTTCCCTAGTCCACATGTGTCGATCCTCAACGTCCTTCTTGTAGTACTTGATTTCTTGAATAACGTGATGATCCATGGGTTTGAAACATCTTTGGTACGCTATGTGTGCGAAGTACAGGAGATTACACGTAATTGTTACCAATATGGTAGTTAACCAATAGATGGGTGCCGGAGAAAGAGCTTCAACAAGAATTTGGTATGCATTCCCGGATATCAAGGGAGTTGTCATTCCGTAAAGTAAGAGAAACAAATACCACATTGCAATGCTTCCCCAGATAAACAAGTGTTGGATCCATGTGAAGTGGCTTATCGTGAGAGCAATCTGAACATTGACAACCCAGATGATGCAAGTGAACATTGTAGCTCCCACAACAGCCATGTCAGCAGTCTGGCCTCCGACCCGAAAAGCTTGGTTGTAGAAAATGATGATAGTGAGGGTAAAAATGATGAGAGAGGAATAGATACCATTGCCAATCCAACCCAATATTCTATACCAGTCGAAGAACAAATTCCTTGGCCCTTGCTGATACAGTGCAGGGAACTGCAAAAGAAGTACAAGTTACAACATACATAGTAGAGAATAGGCAAAATACATCAAACAGTAGTCATTTGTGGGACAAACCTGTAAGCAGATCTCAGAAGAAACATCTTGTTCGAAAACTCCAAGGGAAATGACAGGCAATGCAGTGAGAAAGACATTAAAGGAGAGCATATACCAGTCATCATAAACTGATTGCCCAGAAAAGCTCGCAAATGCCTCAAAGTAGAAGAGGGTGAGACCGAATGCAATATTTTTGTAGAAAAAATAGCAAATCTGATTACAAAACCTCATGGTTAGTCAAGAAGGATGAATTGGATATAAATGAAATGCATGCATAGACATGCATGTTCTTGGGCATGCATTCACCGTAGGCAGAAATATCAAATGCATGAAAAGGAAACATTAAGTTGAGAAATAGTTCATTATTACCATCTGAGCAATCCTCTTGTAGCACCAGTGTCCGTGGACTACCAGAAGTCTTTCCAAAAACCGAAATTGGGCAATTGAGAAATCACTCGCCATCACGGCCTGCAAAATGTTGCACAATCAGCAGAGTTTCAAATCACAAAGGAAGGAAAAGACCAAAAATAATAATAATAATAATAAATACCAGTTAGATCCATTGCCTACCTGCATACCTTCCACCCCACTGATGCCAACACCAATGTCAGCTTCTTGAATCATTCCCACATCATTTGCACCATCACCAATTGCTAAGGTGGTTTTTCCAGTTCCTTCTTTTACTAATCTTGTTACCTGGTGCCAAATGTGAACAAATGATCTCAAGGACCTAACAAAAGAGCACCATAGTATCTTGTCTTTTGTATGATTACAAGTTAACAGGTAACTGAAAACCACAAATGGTCATTTTGGAAAAGTTAAGTAATTGACAAGAAGAAGTACCATTGCCTTCTGCTTGGGAGAGACACGGCAGCATATGACAGATGCACAATCAACAGCTAATCCCAAGAAATGATGCTTCATATCATCCTCCAAAGCATAGGTTAGTGTTTTTCCATCAATTATTAATGCAAATGCAGCATGTGGATCTTTCTCTAGCTTAATCATTTGTGAAGCATTGGTGAGTTGCCTCATGATGTTATCTTTAATTGCCTGTTTGTTAACGAAACACAACAAAGTCTAACTTCAAATGGAATCAATTTCTCAAAAGAAGAAAACCATATACACTTTTCTCTCAAGACTATACATGTATATATATACCTCTTTGGCATCTTGGGCTATTGCATCTGAGTTCAATGCTGTTATACATATCTGTCTCATGCCTTGTCTAAGCAAACTACACGCAAATCTGCATCATGCAAGAAAAGATTTCACTATATTGGCCTGAGTTCCAGATAGAATTCCATTTTCAGATGACAGATTCAAATGATTAGCAATTGACATTAAGGAGAGCTGGATGGTAAAGATTTAAGAGACAAACCCAATGTTGATTGCAGTTTCCATCTTGTCTCCTGTCAAAACCCAGAGCTTGAGACCAGCTTGTGCGAGTTTGTCGATACACTGGGGCACCTAAGAAAGGATCGATAAATTTTGAGTTGAAATTTGTCAAATGGAACACATTTTACTTTAGTTCTGAGGTAAAGTTAACACAGACCCCATTTTGCAGTTTGTCCTCCACAGCAGTGGCACCAACGAGGATTAAGTCCCTTTCCATTTTATCTGACACCCCCTCGAGCATTGCCTCTCGGTCAGCCCCTATAGAAATTTTGGCCTTTTGAAACTCACTGTTCCAAGCAGAATACTCAGACTCATCAAGATTTCTATAAGCAAGTGCCAATGTACGCAACCCAGCTTCTCCATAGTCATTCAAATGCTTAGTAGTAGCTTCTTCAAACATTCTTCCGTTCTTTGATAGCCGATCAAAAATGATGCTGCAAGTCCCACGCAAGGCAAGCATGCATAGTGAGATACAAAGATGGGATTGCTAAAATTATGCAACAGTATAGCCTACAGTATACCATCTGGCCTCACCAAAACTCAAATATACGAGTAATCATGGAATCTGACCAACAATTCTATGCATGTAATCATATCATCTGTCAAGGCGTCTAACGGGAAAAATATAGTTGTGAGGCTAACCTGTCGGCACCTTTACAGAAGAGAATAATCTGGCCATCCTCATCTCGAACAATCACACTCATTCGCTTTCTTTTGCTAGTAAAATCCAACAGGTTGAGAATTTTGAACTCTCTGCAAGATCCCAAAAGATAATTTTAGATTCTACGATACCTAGAATTCAAGAAGAAACTAGAGGGAAATGAAAACTACAGATATTCACCTTTCAACAGTTTGTCCCCTGGAAGCATGTCTTTCGCGGATAAACACGCTTGATTGAGTTCTCTTACAAAACTCAAAACCAAATTCCCTGGCAGCAACAAGAAAAGCCCCTTCATCAGGTGACTCTGCTTCATATGTGTAATTGCCAGTCTCCTCGATCAGTTCGGGAATGGCTGTGTGACAGACTGCTAAAATTCGGAAAAACAACAACATGACATCAACATGAGGTTCTTTCAACCAGTTTCCATCCATGAGGCGGTTGTCCTCAAAGCTAAAGCCCTTTATGGGATGTTTACAATCATTTCCATCTTTAAAAGTGATGACAGACTCCAGTTCAATTTCTGATCCACTATTTTTACGCTTTGTATCATTAATTGCTCCATTATGCTCATCAAGGTCGATTGCCATCTGTTGTGCCGCAGCAAGTTCAACTTCACTAGAACGCACACCATATGCAGTTCCAGCAATGGAACACTTCAAAAAATCCATCTGATTGCAGGTCAAAGTGCCAGTTTTATCGGAGAGGATGGTATCTACCTGGCCCAACTCCTCATTCAGATTTGATGTCCGCGCTTGAGCAGGAATTCCACTTTCATCATCAAACATGTTTATGTCCTGGTTAATGAAGATTGCTTGTAAAAACTTCACAATCTCAATTGAAACATAGAGCGAGATAGGAATTAAATATCCGTAAAGAATGAGAGCAGTGACCAGATGGGCAAGCCCTGACAAAAGGGGCTTCTGAGGATTAAAGTATACATCTGTTTGCTTGGGTTTTAAGTACCACCAGTCCGGCGTTTGGAATTTAATTTTCACCGCAAAGCCTATTGAGCTGATTAATGATATTAAAACAAGAATAGCAAAAAGGATGAATATTATCTTATCCATTTTTTTCTCTATTCTGCTCCTTTTTGAAGGTGAGCTTGTTGCATTCTGCATGACTTTGCTATCGTGACCAGTGAATACCACACACCCAAAGACATAAGCTGTATTCCTGAGCTTTGAATCTCTGAGGAGGATTTGAGTAGGATCAATAGCATAAACCTGACGATCATACTCAATATTACCGACAAAGGTGTAGAGACTGGGGTTTGGATCTTCACATTTTATGGATCCAGTGAAATCCTTGAAAATCTCTTCGTCATTCAAAGGCGAAGTTGCCTCCAAAGATCTCTTCACTTTCAAATTTGTCTCACCATCTAAGTTCATAGTCTCTACATAACAAATTCCATCCTCATAACTTGATGCCAAAAAAAGCAAATCAGCAGGAAAAAATTGATCCTTCTCCACTTTTACAATATCTCCGACCTGAATCTTTTCCCACGGCTTATAATTAAAAACACCATCCCCTAGATGAACACTAACTTTGCGGGCATTCACCTCCTTATCCTGCATAAATCTACGCCAGTCTTCTAGAGCTTCCTTTGCCATGCTGACCCCAACGACAATTGCCAACGGCAGAAGCATACTTACCGGAGTGAATGGGGAAATCGGTGTCAAAGAAAGAAGAGCAGCAATAAGGAAGTAAATATTGGCAACTCGATTGAATTGCTCAAACAGTGCCTTAGGCAAGAATGTGAAAAAATTATACTTGGTGGTTGATATATAATTCTTGCAATAGTTATATGGTCTTTTCCGGTGCATAAGAGGTTGATTGCAATATACAAGCCTTGTGCATCCGGGACCTAGTGAACCCTCGGATTCAGTGACATGTGGCCTGATGCACGCAAATGTATAGAGCTGGCTCCGCCTGAGCTTCGCCCTAAGCCTACCTCGTGTCATAACTCAAAATTTAAGCTTGAAAACAGTTGATGAGACACACAACATCAAAGAGGAACCCCAATTCTTTCCTTCGGCACTATATTAATGGCGCCCTGCCACCTCTAGGATCTAATTATGCAAGAACAAATGTAAAATATCAATACATATAAGAAATTGCAGCACATAATCAAATCGCAAATAAAAAATTTTCTAATCACAAAAATCTCAAACAAATCGATGCATATAATAAAACCTTTTATAATTCAAACCCTACATAATGGAAAAAAAAATCAAAAGTTCACGAATTAAGAAGCATCAACATCCCATAATAAGAGAACACATTCAGATGTTCAGGGGGAAAATGCTCTGATTTCTAAATTTCGAAAAATACAAAGTAAAAAAAGGAGAGAAATCCACATTGAATAATTAAACAAAAAGAAAAAAAAACAATTGGCCACATTCAATAATATACACAGTGTTGTAAAAATTCAAAATTTACAGCTGAAATCACAACCCCAATTGCAAATATCTCACAATGTCCAGCTAAAAACGAAAAGAATCCATAATTTTCATTACAAATCACAAATTCCTCAAAAACAAAACTACCCAGCAATCAAAAACACAAACTTGAACACAAAAAAAAAGAGCTTCACAAACTTTCCTAAAAAAGGGGGTACCTGCAATCAGGAGGCTGGTTCTTCTTCAAAACAGAAAAGAGAAAACACCCATTTGGCCAAACCTCTCAAGAATGAAGCTGGTGTATTGTAGATCAAGAACAAGGCCTCAAAATTTTTTATTTAATTCGAGAGAAGGGAGAGAGAGAGAAGAGACAGGGTTTTAGACCCTTTCTCTCTCCTGCTGAAAAGCAAAAACAGAACCAATACCAGGAATTTCCGGGGATCCTTCTCTTCCCGTATTTATTTATAATATCATTTTAATTTTAATTATTTGTCTTTTTGACTGAAGAAAACTAGCTGGTAGAAGAAGAAGCCATGGGAAGTGGGATCCACTTTTTTGACTCTACGTGGCAAGTTCTCAGAATCTTGGCTTGTATTTACTTTTAACTCCCGTTCTGTCCTTTTTTTTACACGTGTAATATTTTTTCAATAAATGAAAAAAATAAATGTGGGTAATAAATAATCATCCAAGAATTTTTTCAATCGAATCGGACGGCAGTGATTTGACTGATAAATTTTCTGCCACACCAAACATGGGTCCCAACGTGGTGAGGCCTCCCACTACCTTCCAGGTGGCCTAATTTCATTACAGCTATTTTTAAAAATTTATAATTAAATAAATTAATGTTCATTAATTAATTGAAGTTATTGAAAAATAATAAAATTTTAAATTTTAAAAAATATATATATATAAATATCATGTGGGTATTATTAATTTTCTTTCTAACTTAATTTATTGTCTAATTTCTGCCCAATTAACTCTATTTTTATCATAATTAATTAACTAATTAATTCTATTTAAAGCCAAATTTTAAAATTAATTATATATATATATATATATATTAATTAGTTGTTGCATAGGGTGTACAAATCCATTGGACGCTAGTGGGTTGGTTGTTTCTTTCAAGAGACCAAATCAAAGACGGGATTAGATGGATTTGGATAAGAATACAACCAAAAAAAGACAAAAATTTTATTTTAAAAATAAAATTTGGTAATATTTGATGATTGATTTAAGCACACAATATATATTTGTATGTAAGATTTTAAAAAGAAAAATAAAAAAAGAAATTTTGTATAAAAATTAATCGTATTATTTTATTATTTATATTTTAATTCTACGTACGAGTATAAATAATTTATTATTAATTATTTTAATATTATTTAATTATTGAAAAAGATATGTACCGTTTAAAATAATTTTGTTATGTAATATAAAAATTTTTTATAAATTACAAAAAAAAATTACTAGCAAAAAGAGAAGCTCAAATTTTACTATAAAAAATTAGAAAGACGAAAATGTTATACAAATTTATGTCATTGTCGATGTAAATAATTAAAATATTAATGAATTTAAATTGAATTGAGTCGATAATCAAATGAATTTTGATTAAATTTATATTAATTTCCTATAAATTAACTATTTTTATTAACACGGAATGTCTATCAAAAAAACACAAATGTTAATAGAATTCCAAGATTGACCGTCGAGAATTTCTCGACAAGATCGAAACCCGATTCGTACTTGTTTCTGTCTTCTGTGTTTTCGCGACTGTCCTTCTCTGCCAGCCTGCATGGACGCGTTCTTTTGTTGAAATCCATGCAAATCGCCCGCCGTGATTGGTGTGTTTGAATTTTCTAACTAATATCGAAAACCATTGAAAACCTTTTCCCAGTAAATACCCACGACCGTATGGCAGTAAACGTATGTATTGTTGTTATTTTCCGAACACGTGGGGACATGGGATGGGGTGATCATGAATCAAATCATCAAAATGAAGTTTAGCGGTGGAGCTGGGACCAGACATACTCTTTCCTTTACGTGGAATCTTCTGATTGAGGCAAACGCGTAACACGGACCGTCAGATTTGTTGACCTTTTCCCCCGTCTTGCGCGCAGCCCTGTTGCCTGTCCCCACACGTCCTCTGCTCGGCTGTGTTGGCCTGGCCAAGAATCTACGTCTCATAAAAGTCATTCCGTACGAGTGACCCAGCCAATCAAAAAGATTTTTTTCAAAAAAAATAATTAATAATACAATAATATTATAAAAATATAATTTTATACATTAATTCATATATAAAAAAATTTATATTTATGATATTATTTTTAATAACATAATACTTTATATATAATTTTACTTTGTATTTGAATATTATATTAAATATATATATATATATTATATATATGTATATGTAAAAGAGAGTTCGTTATTGATTAAAGACAAAGAAAAGGCAAAAGCAAGGGCTTCAAAGGCTAAAGGAATTAAAATAATTAATTAAAAATCTTACTATTAATTAAACATTACATTACACCCTATTTGAGTGTTTAAATCTTGATGATTATTATAAGATTACTAAAATTAATTAATTAATTAATTAATTAAAATGATAATATTGACCCAAAATGAGTATCATTTGAGAAGTGTTCTTGTCAGGTGCTCTCTTGCCGTTGCCAATGCTTGAGATATAGTCTGCAATATCACAAAATATTCGCGTGTGTTAAGAGTGAAACTCGACTAATACATATTTTATATTTTTTAATATAAAATTTAAAATATATTATGTAAAAAATTTGAATTTGAACGTAAAATTTAAAATAAAATTTTAAAAAAATTCAATGTACTGTAGATTTGGTGGTGGTCTTTTTTGAGGAATTTTGTGAAGATCAGGGACCTATTTGGTATAAACGATGAACTGTGTCCTTATTTGTTATCATGTAAAAAATCAGGGATTTGGGTGTTATTCCTTGACTTATTTTGCTTAGGACTAAAGCAAATGTACTGTATCACCTGCTCGGCCAAGGGTGAACCCGCATCCAAGCTATGGACTGCTACCTTCCCTGCAATCACACTAGCATCTGTTTCGAGTATCATACTGCAACAACATATAAAAGCTACACAGATTTAACCAATAGTTAGTTAGGTAGACGGCAAGAGCGAATAATGATACGCTACGCACCCTCGATCAACAATCTCATCGAGGCATAGGAAAATGAGGTCAAGGTTCTCGAGAGCTTCCCTTTTGTCAACATTGTTCCTATATTGCAGAAAAAGGAGGATGTATAGTGGGTTGAATTGAAGAAACTGGCCAGCATCATGATTCTAGAAAGGGATGATAGGAACTACCTGAGGAGAAGGGTAATTGCGTCGAAGAAACCCTGAAGTACACCAGCTAAGAGGAGTTCATTTCCGTCTTCATCACCAGTAACAAAGAAATGCAGGTCCTGGACAAACTTATACACAACAATGTTCTCCTGAAACGATAAAATCTCCGCTGCAACAAAGATCATCTCGGTAACCTCAAGTTATTGCCTAGGAAACTTCGAAAACGAAGACATGAAAGACTTAGTTCTATGTAATCGGGACAGCCTAAGTACCTTCCACCCGGGCATTTGTCCTCAAGGTCTTCGAGAAAACAGCTTTTTCGAAAGCTAACTTGTTATTGTTAGTTGGCCAATCATCTGAGAAATACTTGACCGCAACCCGTTTGCCTTCACAATCTAGGAGGAGAATGTTTTTCACTGAAGGGCAGAAATCCTGTACAAGCATTATATTCAACAGCAACATTAGGATAATTCAACCATTCAATTGTGCCATGCGTGAAATGAGATTGCTTTGAATTTGATAAGCGAAATATGGAAGAACACAATCCCAAATTTCTTTTCCTTGAATTTGATAAGCAAAACAAGAATGAACACAACCCCAAATTTCTTGCAAACCTGTTGGACTGTTTACCGTTTATTAGATTGTTGAGTTATTATTACACGCAAAACCAATCAATATTCGAAAAGTACAAATTCAAATAGTTTATAATATTCGATATCATACCCTGCAGGGTCCATAAAACTCTACAGAAGAGCAACAATCAATGGTAGAGATCGGCATCGTGAAACTCCATCAAAACCAATTATACTATTACATAAACCAGACCAGAAACCAAGCCAGCTGCTTTTATTTTTTCAAGTTCTTAGCTGGAACCTATGCATTTAGAAAGCAGCCCTCCCCGATTCAACTAAATCAACAACTAATCAAATACAGCTGGCTTTTGAGCTATAGGCATGAATCGTTCACTCTCACAATTTTTCTCAATGTAAGACTTATGAACCATCCCAGCCTTGCCTTCGTTAGCCATTAGAGATGCAAACAGTATTTGATTGCAACTGATGTTCACGTTACCATCTAATCTGAAGAGGAAATAACATTGCATGACAACAAAGCCAACGCTGAATAATTTTTATAACCAGTAACAAACCAAATAAGTTTCATGTGATTGAGAATGTACATTACCAAAACCAAGACTGAATAAATATTCCACATCTTTGAGATCACAGAAACACTGAAAAGTTTTGTTGATTCAATTTAACAAACATGTCGTTAAAATCATCACCTTTAAATGCATAAAAAATAAATAGTTTAAGCGGATGAAGTGGTTTTCAGAATTTGATTTATTATCTAAGAAGTCTCATAGGTTGATTTTAAAAAAGAAATAGAAAATTTAGATTTTTTCCACTTCTTTGTAAGAAAAAAGAAAATCCAGTTTATATTTTGTTCATACATACTCATAACATTCCTCACATTTCAATGGAGTTTTCATTCTTAGAAATGAGAAATACGAGGCTCATACATCAGTTTTGTCCCTTTTCTCTACATTTTCTCAGCCCCCAAACAGAAAATAAGCAGAGTGTCTGCAAATATAATAAACAGAACAGGGATGTGTCAGATCCTGTCTCAACAACGCAAACCCATGTTTGGTTGTCGAGCAAAAAAAATAATCCAGAATCTCTCATTTAATTTGTCTTGGATCTAGAACAACGGAAAATTCGGGAAACTAAATCAAGTTTCCTTTCCTTTCCTTTCCTACACATTCTATGCAACCAAATAGAGAGACAGAGCATGTTCAGAACAGATTACAAAATCAGATCAGCCAACTACAATTTCCCATTGTGAAAGATCAAATGAGAATCAATGCAGACGAATCACAGGAAATAAGTGATAATAAGCAATTTTTGGTGCAAAAATTGTGGAGATCAGAGTGAAAGAAAGACTTACATGAGAGGTTAAGTGGGCCATTTTGATGGAATTATGAGGCAATGAGTCAGATAGTTTGTTGAGAGAGAGCTATTTATACACATTTATTATGTATGTGAGAATTGAGAATGAGTTGCTGGTCATTTTGGTTCAGTTAAGGGGCAGTTTGGTCATTTTGTCATTTATGGTACTATTCTTTATTCTTGAATTTAATTTAAATTATAATTTATCTTTCATTCTTGATTATTTGTATTTCATAAATTATAAAAATTTGTATTCCATCCCAGGCTGGGGGTATTCATGACTTGAATTATGAAACTTTTGTACTCATTGGAATCGCAAAATATTATTTGCATAAAAGAAAAAAGAAAAAGAATTTAAATAAATAAATAATAAATTCTCATTTGCTAAAAGAAAATTTCTGATTACAACACCAACTATTTTTGAGTTGCAATCTAAATTTTGTACAATAATGTTGTTGTTGTTGGTTGATTGATTGATTGATTCATGGAGTGTAAAGAGAAGGTCCACATTTGCATTTCCAGCCCTCTGGTTCATAGTTTGCATATTGAATTCCCAAATGGCTGCTTGTTGTGGGAACTTGAATTGCCTCACATGGTATGCACCCATAACATTCATCAGTCCGGAAATATGGTTGCTTCACAAGCTAAGTCATGAATTTCCTGGTTTTCCTTGTGCAAATAGCTCATACAGTGCAAAAGCTGTTTCCATAAGTCTAGAATTACAGCTCCTTTTTCTGGGGTCCGCCAAGAAAAAACCTGCAATCTTGTCTAGACTGTAGTGCATTTTCCTTTCCTCTTTCGTTCCTGTAAAAGACGGAGAGAAAGAAAATACATTAATGCAGACAAACATTCATTGAGAAAAGCATCAATGTCTAAGACATTCAGGAAGTCAGTGGATTTTTAATGAGTTATAGTTATTTAATGCAAGTAAGGTACAACTTGAGTCAAATTGATACAGCCTTGGTAAGTGGGAAGCAAAGTAGGATTGATTAAATCTGAACCATCCATTTTGAAGACCATGAAAGATGATTATTAAGAATCATGAAGGTCCCGACTGCCTTCTGAGTATCTGCAGATTTGCATAATTTTATGAACACCGGATTCCATTGCACACTATCACTATCTAATTCAATCCCCTCACTTTTTTTTCAGGGTTCATCAAGGAAATTGCAGGACTGGAAGTAAAATGAGAAGCCACTAGCCCAAGAGCATTCTGTAAATTTGCAATTTTTAGGTGTGAGCTACGAAAGGAAGTCCCGATAGAACCATTCAGTCTTGTTATAAACAAATTTGGTACTGATTTCAGAGAAATAATTTTCCAAAATGAGGTGCTCCGGGGGCATAGAGTTGTATAAGGGAAGCATTGAAGTCAGTTGTCTGCAACAAATGCATCTATATCTCATCAATACCTGTGCCTGATTGAGTGATTTGATCATTCAGTATGCTGAATCTGTACAGTCCCAGTCGGAGCTTTCTTGCAGCCTCGACTCATCCAGTATTTCAGAAACAGATCGTGTCAATATCAAGGCCATTGCTGAACTCTTCATCGAGCACCAGTTTGTCCATGCAAAATTCAATGACAGTGGTGTCAATGTGCATGGCCTTCAACAGTGAGAAGCCAAGCTCCCAGGCCACCTTGGTTCATACTCCCCCAAGTGCAATGGTGGTGAATTCATCAGTTGGGGTATCCTCATCAATGTCATCACTGGTTCCCTGAGTTTCTCTGGTACTGTGTGGTGATTAGTAAAATTCAATTTGTTGAGTAAAATTCAAAATTCAGAAAATACTTTGAAATCACAACCGAGTATGTAATTATGCTTAATAATGTGAACAAAATTCCTCAAGCCAATCATTTTCATTTTGTGTGTGTCTAATACGTGTGTGCGTTCAAGTTTCGACTTTCCTTGTATTTTCAAGGTCAATCAATTTTCTCTTCTCTTCTACAAGACGTTCAAATTGGAAGCTCGAGTACTCGAGGGTTAATATTTGTTCCCTTGCGTGTTTGAAGGTCACCAATTTCCACAGAAACTTCCAACTTACTGTTTTTCTTCATAAATATGGAGGCATTCGTCTCCAACTTCTTGTTCATCACAAATTTCTCAGAAGAAGAAGGAGAAGAAGAAGGTTCTCAAGACACCATATTCCAGCACCAAGTGAGATTAATCTCACAGTGGGTATTTATTACAATATTTGGCATTGATTTGTGGGTTTTCTCTTGTTTATGTCTGCATGGAATCACGAGACAATCCCGTTGGATATTGATTCTGTGCCCGAGATGACTTGCTAGAGTTCAATTTGTTCGATTTTTATTACAGTTTGATTGGTTAGAATTTAATATTATGTTCTTTACATTTGACCAGAAAATTTTTTGTAGAATTTGATACTAAAAGTTGTAAAATTTTAATTTTGGATTTAGCAGAAAATCACACAATGAGTAGTCTGCTGGGATCGATCAATGTCAACTCAATGGAAAACGAGATCAGCTTCAAGAAAACGGAATCGGAAAACAGCAATGCTGAGCAATCCGACTTACGCGACAAGGTCGGAAAACTCGGAATACCGAAAAGCTTGGAAACACAGAAAAACTGTAATCATAATTTGCTTCTGAAATTACAGAATCCAGCTTCTTCTTCACCATGGTCCGAAAACATTGACCTCGACGGGGCTGTAACCAAGCTGCAGAAAGTTTACAGAAGTTATTGGAGTCGACAAATCCTAGCAGATTGTGCTAGTGTTGTGGAGGAACCATGGTTTGTCTTTCTCGACGCAGTTAACCCGACCCTCAACTTAAAATTTTTTTCTCGATGGTGTCTGGTTTTTCAACTAGTACAAAATAAACCATTAGCAAATCTTTCCAGTCAGTCTAGTATTATTTTTCTTATTTTATAAATATTTGTATAATTAATTTACACATTTAAATCCTGTTAATAATTTTAAAATCTATTTACCTTATTGAAACAGGAATTAAAAAATTATTATAAATAAATATATATAGTGATCGCTCTTCTTCTTAATTTTTTATGCAAGAGTCAGTTTGAATCAGAGCTACATCGAATCTAGAATGCTGTCTGCAACGAGATGATTTCTCGACAGTTATGGGTTCAGTTTTTCTCATCTTGGTTCGTTAACTGCAGTTGGAAAGATATGGAATCGGCAGCTCTAACACAAAGCTCAGTGTCATTCTTCAACTCTAACAAGGCAGAAACCGCAGTTTCTCGATGGGAACGTGCAAGAATTAGGGCAGCCAAAGTATTCTTTTTTATGATACTAAAATTAAACAACAATGTCATTCACGTTATGATGAACTGCAATGTTATATTTGATTTGAATTTGCAGGTCGGAAAAGGTTTGTCCGAGGACAAGAAGGCACAGAAATTAGCTCTAAGACACTGGCTTGAGGCTGTGAGTACTCCTCAACAAATTTATTATGAAAATTATTAAACATTAATTTCATCACTAATTGTGATAATTAATTAATTTTGGCATGTATATATTTAATTAGATTGATCCTTGCCATCGTTATGGTCGCAATCTTCATCTATATTATGATGTTTGGGTTGCTACTGAGAGCACCCAGCCTTTCTTCTACTGGTAATTCTAGGGTTTATCTTGGATTCCTTAATTATTTCTTCACCATTTTCTTCATTAATTTCTGAAAATCCTTTAGGTTGGACATTGGAGATGGTAAAGCAGTAGATATTCAAGGGTGCCCAAGAGCTCATCTTCAACATCAATGCGTCGAGTATCTTGGACCAGTAAGCATATATACATTTCTCTGTGTGCACGCAAGCGTGTGTGTATCTATGCATATATATGTATCTATTCTTATCCTTCAATACTTGTATGATTTAACGTTGAAAATTGAAAGTAAAAATTTACTCGATTTATGTAATTGGTAATGTAGAAAGAGAGGGAAGCATACGAAGTAGCTGTGGAGAATGGAAATCTTGTGTACAAAAGAAGTAGGGTTTCTGTGGATACACCAGAGGGTTCTAAATGGATATTTGTGCTCAGTACTTTGAGAAAATTTTATGTCGGGGAGAAGAAGCAAGGCTTTTTCCAACACTCCAGTTTTCTTGCTGGCGGCGCCACCGTTGCCTCCGGCAGACTGGTTGTCCGAAATGGGATCCTCGAGGTATGTATTTTGTTAAAATTTAAATTAAAAGAAGAAAATCAACCACAATATTCTTGATGTTATATGTTCTGTCTTGGCAATTCAGGCAATATGGCCATTCAGTGGCCATTATCGTCCAACAGAGGAGAATTTCAAAGAATTCTGTAGCTTCCTGGAGGATCATCGAGTAGACTTGACCAATGTGAAGGTAAAATGAATAACGTGGGATTCTGTAACTTGACATTGTATTGTTTACTGCATGTTCATTCATTTTCCCTGCATGCATGCAGAGAAGTCCAATTGACGATGACGTTCAACCAAAGGTTTCTAGCAACGACGGGCTGAAATTGGAAGCAAATGTAGTAGAAGCGAAGAACACAGCAGTAGCAGAAGCAGAAGCAGCCTTTTTCGAAGGAGAACAAGAGCAGAATAACAAAAGCAAAAGCAGAAGCAATAATCCAGAAGCAGAAGCAGAAGCAGGTTCTGGAAGAAGCTGTGGTAGAGATTACCCAACACAAATGCAATTCCATGCACTTCAACAAACTCAATTTGTCTCCAAGAATCAACCCACCACCACTATCTGCAAGTAACTCTAATCCTTCGGAAAATTCTACTCTCTCCTAGCACTTGCATGCATGGAACTTGACCCGAATCCTTTGAAAATAAAGTCTCGTTCACATTCATATCACTTATCATTGATGGAATCAGAGCTGCTAATTCCTCCAAAGACTTCCTCCGGAATTCATTTCTCCTCGAGACTCTGCGTTCATGCATGGAACTTGACTCCATTGAACACTTACCAAACCCTAATAACTTGAAAGATTGACTTATTAAATACTCTTTCACTGTAATTTTTATTCTTGTGATTGAATTTATTCATCATAGCTTGTTCTAAATGTTTAAATTAATAAAGATGCTAATCTCCTCTTAATTAAGTTTATCCTTGTTTCTTAATCAAATTTTGATTGAATTGTAACTTAATAATAATGGATAACCAAAAAATATAAAAAATAAAAAATAATTAAATAATATATTAATTTATAATTTAATTAAAAAATAAGATAAGTTAGATCAAGAAGATATATGTATTAATTTTTTTATTTTTAATTTTTAATAAAATATTAATACATGATAAAATTAATAATAATATTATATTATAATAAAATTTATAAATTAAATTTATATTTTATAATATAAATTAAAAAAAATTAAGATATAATTTATTATTAATTATGTTACACGTTTTATATTTATGTTAATTATTTTTTTAGTTAATCAATTATAAAATAAAAAATTTAATATCAAAAATCAAGGAGCGGTTAGACTACTAAAAAGTCTTAGTGTATTACCGTTACAATTCATTATTTATTAATTTAATTTAAATTCGAATTTTGAAAATTCAAATTCTGTCTGACAATAAAAGCCTGCTACCACCCACCAACGGCCTCTAAACCCAAAGTACGCTCCTATTTTTGTTGGCAGAAAACGATTTTCGAAGAAGACAACTCTACTTCACTTTCCAGTTTCTGAACTTCTTTTATCTTCAATCTTGAAAGAATTAAAACCAAGTTCAACCCATCTCTACTTTCGAATTCTGTTTCCAAAAACACTTTTTTTTTGTTTCGCAACAGTTTTTGCTATCAACAACTCTGATTTGAAATCAAATTTCTGTTTTCTGGAAAAAAGAAAGCTCCCATTGTCTTTCAGAGACTCTGTATGAGAAAATATTTTTGAAACACTTCTACTTCTACTCTGTTGTCTTCATAAAAATAGAATTTTTTTGTTTAAATCTTCAAAATAATCTTTTATTTTCTACGAAAAAATCAACGATCTCCAGATGGGTGTTTCGGGAAAATGGCTGAAATCACTAATCAACCAGAAAAAGGCTCAGACCCCTGAACATGTAAACCCTGGAATGATGTATTTCTGTTGTCATGTTGTTGTTTTCCATGTTTTAATTTTTGTTTATTTATTTGTTTACTTCTGTTTTCAGGAAAAAGTGAACGACAAGACCAAGAAGAAGTGGAGGTTATGGAGGAGCTCATCAGAAGGGTTTGGATCTTCATCAAAGAGAGGCCACGTGGCGGGATCAGAGGCTTCTGATTCTGATGATGCTTTCAGTGCAGCTATGGCTACTGTAGTCCGTGCTCCTCCCAAAAATTTCATGGTGATCAGGCAAGAATGGGCTGCAATTCGAATCCAAACCGCATTTCGAGGCTTGTTGGTAAATGGGTTCATCTTCTGTTTCTGTTTCATCAACTGTTCCGTGATTTCTGTTTCTTTATTTTTGAATTGTTAATGGAATTGTCTCAGCTCAATTTTGATACACGTCCGCTTATGTTTGATAAGTCAATTTTATTTTTAGAGAATTTTTGACTTAGATATCTAGGCTTTTTTTTTGAGTTCTAGGTACAAATTGCAAAGAAAATGCCTTTTCTGGATATTATGATTGATAATTTTAGGTGGGCGGTAAACAAATTTTAGCTCATATGTCGTGGATGCTTGATGAAGCTCAATTGTTTTCAATAAGAAGGGCAGAAAACACTCCTAATTTTGTCACCATACAGTTTGTATGGCTACCATTAATTTGTTTTCAGAGTGTTAATCCGCTTGGAAACAGATCGATTTGTAAGGCTGATTTGATTGGAAAGTAGTCTTAAAACGGCTTATAGATTAAGCTCATAGTGCGGTAGTAGTTCTTTGATTTTTGTTCTTGCGATCAAATATTTTGCTCGGTTGTGTTTTGAATACACAATTTTTTAAAAGTAAAACCGGGGGGAAATGTTGGTCTGCTCGCGCTTTTTCCTCATTTTCTCTGTTTCTTTCCAAGCAAATGAAACTATTAAATTCTTCTTGTAACCAAATCATTTGAAAGTTTGGTCTGGAAACAGACATTTAATAAGTGGGGTTCGAGAGTTTATCTATCTATTACATGTCATTTTGCTGTTGTATGATCTTAAACTCGCAGCAATTATTGTTGGGGAAGTTCTCATTAGTTTATGATATTTCACCTTGTGTCATAATCTTCTGGTTCTAAATTTTCATGTTTTCAACGTGTGAATGAGACTAAAGCATTTGTTGTGTCAGCTTTTGATGTGTTTTTTCATTGTTGAGTGGCAAGTCTGAAATGATTGCAGGCAAGACGGGCTTTGAGGGCCTTGAAAGCGGTGGTGAGGCTCCAGGCTATATTTCGTGGGCGGCAGGTCCGGAAGCAAGCCGCTGTGACACTGAAGTGCATGCAAGCTCTTGTTCGAGTTCAGGCTAAAATAAGGGCAAGGTCTGTGAAGGTATCTTCTGAAGGGCTAGCCGAGGAGAACATGTCTGATGAATATCAAAATAAGGTTGATCCCACCAAGCAGGCGGAGGTAAGATAATTCCAGGTTTTATATAATTCTGCATGGTACAAAATCTTAAATATTATACTCAACATTTGGCGTGGTGTTTTTTGACAGCAAGGATGGTGTGATATTCCTGGAACAGCAGATGAAGTTAGAGCAAAGCTGCAGCTGAGGCAAGAAGGAGCAATCAAGAGAGAGAGAGCAATTGCATACGCCCTCTTCCAACAGGTTTGTACTCTTTATTCTGCGTTAGCTAGTTAGCCGAAGACATTTCCCAAGTGTGTTAAAAAGAAAGATTCAAGTGTATAATTTTTTGCATTTGCAGCAATCAAGATCATGTCCTAGTCCCAATTCAAGAATCAACAAGCCAGTGAAGTCTGTCAAGTATCATAAGTTTGACAAGAAAAGCCAGGGATGGAGCTGGCTTGACAGTTGGATGGCAGCCAAACCATGGGATAACAGGCTTTTTGACGAGATCCATACTGACCCATCAGAGATGACTCCTTTGTCACGGAAGAGCGAAGATAAAATTGCTGGGTTTTATTCCGGTTGTTCTCATAATGAGTCGGTAAAAGTAAGAAGGAATAATGTCACAACTAAAGTGCTTGCTAAACCTCCGATTGTTAGTCAAATTACTTGCACCCGTTCCTCAACAAGTTCTGACTCTCCATACGATGAGACCTCCCCGTCTGCTTCATCTTCATCTGCATCGACAACTACTGTGTCTGGCAATATACTTATGATGGAAAAAACGGAAGAGAGTTACTATCGAAAACCCAGCTACATGAATCTCACTCAGTCTACCAAAGCTAAGCAAAAAAGCTTCAAGGTTTTGTTCTCACAAGGACTTAATGGAACTTTCTAACGGGACATGAGACATTTTGCTGATTCTGATCCTTCATTCAATTTCTCCAAGGATCTATCCACCATTGGGATTAATCATTTAATCAGCTGGGATATTGACAATACTAAGCAGATTAGGATTGCTACCATGAATAGGTTCAAGCAAACAAAACTTGATTGAGTTCAACAGCTTGTTGTGCATTGCCAATTTCCAAAACATTCTAGTTATACATGCATATAATTATAGATGTGTGGTATCATTAGAAATATGCATTACTTCCATGGATTTATGAAGGCCGTGAGACAAGAATTTAAGAAAATTTGTAGGGAAATGGCATTAATTTTAGGTGTACATGGTTGAACATTGTAATTTTCACTAATCCATTTAGGATGATGTTGATTTACTGATAGACTGAAAGAGTGTTGTTTTGTGATTCAATCAGCTTGAAAATACAACTTATTGCCTCTTTTTCATAACTAGTACTTATTCTTTGTCACATGGATACGTAAAATTGTCCAATCCAATCCTGTGCACCAAACATACTCTATCTCATATAAACATTTGCAGGAAAGAATGAAAGATTGTGTTGTTTTTGTGATTTCCTTTGAGTGAAAGCAATTCCTGTTGCATCATTTCATAACCATTTCTTGTTCTTCCTTGTTTTGTCATATTCACCTTGAGTGAAAGCAGTATGATGCACCGAACTGACTCTGTCTCGTGCAAGAAATAATGCATTCTATGATGATGGAAATCATCTAGCTTTGTCAAAACAATTGAAGATTCTCATATAAATTTTGCAGGCAAGCTAGCATATATGATGGAAATTGACCTAGCTTTATCACAACATTGAAGATTCTCTCAAACAGAGTTTATCTGCTTTCCATACTCAAGTAAACCCCAAAACTGATAATTCATTGCAGAATAAGCAAAAAAGAAAATTTGTGGGGGTGTGTGTTCGGTTTCTTTCGGTATTTTGCTTCAGGTTTTCAAATACCTTTACCTGCTGGTCCCCCCAGAATTTGGCCTTGGAAACCCAATCATAAAAGCAGTGGTAATTACTGCTCCCCCACAACTTAAAGCCATGGTTTATATATTCTCATTCCCATTTCCAAGGTCCACGCCTTCAAGCATGCTCACTTAGAATGATTGTCTACTTGTATTAAGATTTCAAAATCATGTGATTAGCAATAATTAAGCTTTATCAAACCTGCGTTCCTGCATCATTGTTACAATACAGTAAAAGTAATAGAACAAATACTTGACATTTATAAATTATATAGTAAAAATTTGTAATGTTATTGTTATATCTCACGTTATTAATGAATGAGTCTGAATTATAATTTATATAATATAAAAATTTTAAATCGTAAAATTTAATAATAAATTAGCGACGAATTTTGTGTTCATTTACAAAAATTAGACAAATCTTGATAGACATACGAAGATTTGATCACATCAAATCAAAAGCTGTAAACTTTTTTTCTCGGCATGCATGCATGCATGACTTGAATACAATACACATGGTGATTTTTCACGAGTGCATGAAGGAAAAGAAAGAAAAGAAAAGTTTTGGGAAAGTTTTTTTTTCCCTATTCAACTTTGAGTAAGTGGACTTTTATTTTAATGGGAGGTTGCATTGTGGGTCTCAAAATCAACCCCATTTTCTTGCAAATCCATTAATTTTTCTCTACATTTTTGTACTGTTTCATGCCCTAAAAGCTGTTGTTGATGACATCAAATTCATATATTTATACGCCTCTTCCATATAATTGGTAGCTAGCCATGCATGATTCATTCATGAAGATCATATAGATATATAGTTTTAAGTTTTACCTAAATTGTTACTTTTTTAATGCAATCAAACTAGTTAAGATTCCTCCTAACAATTTTATATAGGTGATTGTGTATCACTTTTCCCAATTGAAATAAAGAGAATATTTCTTTGTAACCCTAATGCATGTTTTCCTTCCCCACTCCTTTCAATTCACAACTTAAAGAGAATTATTCTTGTGGGAAGTGGTAATGCCTATGTAACCCATTGTAATTCTTTTAATTAAGAAAAAAATTTGGTTTATTTTCTTGCTACACACAATTAGTTAATTATTGCAAGTTATTTTATACGAGTAATCATTTATTATTTACATATCAAAAATTAACTATTTGATATGAGAATTTATCGTAATTTTTTTAAAGTAGTTAATTAATCGTTTTATTTTTTACGTACGCAATCATTAATAAATTATAAATATCATTTGATTCTTTGTATCTTTTAAAATCAAAACATCCGAATTTGCAATGTATCCCACGACCATATTCATGTTGTATATCACAAACCCTCCTTTCAAATTTTTTGGACATTTCATTCCATAGAAATGGTCAAAACATCTCTGACTTTTTAGCTTTTACATATGAGAAGCAAGATGAAAAGAAAAGCAAGCAAGCAAGCCAGACATGTAGAGTGAAAATGACCTATACCAAAATCAAGATCAAAATTTCAAATTCTTTCAAAGATGACAAAGAAAATTGCCCAATAGCTATAGTTATTTTGTCAATGGAGATGTACTTGGAAGGGTGCTGATTTCAGAAAATAATAAGAGTTTTGGAAAGAAAACAAAATTCTGCTACAGTCTGTTGTGTGTTGTCCCATTGCTCAACAGATAAAGCAAAATGTATTAATTGTTGCATGTGCCAACAATTAAATCAAGAATCTTGTTTGGTTCCCTCTCTTTATATGTTATTTGTTTCTTTCATCACAAGCAATATTCCAAACAATTACTTTTTTCTTTAGGAAGCAGCAAGCAACAAATGTAACTATGTGCTTGTCAAATTCACCTGTCATACATGCATGGACTTGGCTTTCATATTTTTCGTATATCTTACATTCTTTAATATAAAATCTAAAATATAAAATAGAAAAAAAATTAAAATAAATAATATAAAATATAAAAATCAAAATATGATACATAAATAATTTGAAATAATTAATATAAAAATTAAAAAAATTAGATATATTTTACATCTAATGTATCGGTACAAAACCTAAAAATTTATTTATTTGCAATCTTCTTTAACTTTGTTTAAAAAGTGAATTTCGGTCGAATCCCTTTTTTAAATTAGAATTGATAGAAAAAGAATTATTCTATTCTTATCATGCTTTTTCATACCAAGAGTATAATTTGAAAAACAAAAATGAGGGAATTTTTCTATCCAAATCACCTCGAATTACCAAAAAGTAAAATATTTTTTAAAAAAAAATCTTTGAAGCTAACTTTACTTCAAACTCATCAAACTTTTACTTACTGTTGAAGAATATTCTTGACAATTTGATCTCAAAGGACACAGTCATCAAAATTATGAAGACATGTTTTGAAAGGCCTTTGTTGACAATTCTCAATCTTTTTTCTCGATGGACTATATATATATATATATATATATATATATATATAAACAGAATGTAAAAACTTTACTTTAATAATCTAAATGTCTTTCATCATTGATCAAAGTAAATGCAATCCAAAAACCCAAAAGAAAGAAAGTTGCCCACAAATTTTCTTTCCTTTGCTATCATTGTCTCCTTTTGATGAATTGCCTTTGTCATGTCTTGTCCTCTTTGTGAAATTAAACAAGTTTAGAAATGGATTTTAATTATCGTTAGTTATGTTGTTATTTTCACTATTATATTTCTTATATTTTAATTCTAATAACAATTAATTTTCTAAGATTGCCCTATATCTTATTATTTCTTATAAATTATGTGTCAAAACTATTTTCCAATTGTCTAATGAAGGGTTTGTTTAGTTTCAAATCGAGGTGTTGGCATGGTGATTTTTCTGAAGTAAAATCATTAGTTATTTAGTATGAATAGTATTTATAGTAGTTTGTATCCTAAGTTAAACTTTAATTTTTATAATTCTAAAAAGTGAGCATTTTGATCTTCAAATTATAATATATTTTTAAAATTTTACTTAATAATTTTATTTTTTTAAACATTTTGATCTCCTACTTCTCATTTTTAATTCAATCTCGGCTTTCACTATTGTAATTTTTAAAAATATTTATGAATATCATGTTGTATTCATGTGTCATATTAAAAGAGATTAATCTTAACTCATTTAACAACCATGTAGAGAATTATAAAAGATGTTATTATTTATCATGTCGTGTTATTTTATATTAATTTAAATATGCAAATTTTGTTTTGTATTTGTGTTGTCAAGTTAATGAATCTCGTTAAAAATTATTGTACCTTAATTTCAAAGCATACATTTCATCAACTTAATTGGATCTCCAAATAACAAATTCCTATTAGAATTAAGAAGATATGATACTTAAAAGGCAATTAATAACTTACATTGATCAATCACATTAATAGAGTATTGTGACTTCCCATAGGCAAAAATTACTATGACTTCTTAACAGTTGTGTTTTGCTTTTCAAATCAGTTGACCAAATAATTTATTATAGAGTATTGATTACTAAACCTCCCTCATGATACATGTGGGCTTCTATGCAATCTACCAAAGCAATAACTATGTCTTAATTACTAATTAGTGTCTAATCCCTCTACATTATGGAGCTTAAGCATCTATAAAAGCAAAATCTACCTCTTCTTACATGTTAATTAAACAATATCCAAAAGTTAATTAAAAAGAAGAGAAAAAATATAAAAAAAAAGAAAGAAAGAGATTCCATTGGAATTTGTTGTTGTCTAAACATGGAGCCAAAGTGTTGCCACTAAGTGAACATCCGAGAAGACTTACACACATAATTCATTCAAGGGTTTGCATGATTTTCGATTTTTGGGAGTCTTTCTTTAAAGTTTTTCAAAATTGCTCAAAATCTACTTCATCAAAGTACATCTTGTATATTTTATACTTTTTAACGTAAAATTTAAAATATTTAATGTAAAATTTAATATAAAAGAACATGAAATATAAGATATAAAAATTAAAACGATTAATATAAAATACGAGTGTAAAATTTGAAATGTAATAATTAAAATTTTAAATTTATTTTACTTCAAATAAATTGTAAAGAAAACTCTTGAATCGTACCATTCCCAACAAAAATCAACGTGTTGTTAATGCAATCACAACCATTTGATCTACTTAATTACCTTAATATTAACTAAATTCATGGTAATAGTAATAAATCACACACACAATCTTGGAATGCAAATGCAAAAAAGACAAATCAAAAAAATTTTAAAAATGATAATGAAAGAAGAAGAAGAAAAAGAAAAGAGTTCTGATTTTGATTCTTCAAATATGGTCCGTTCGATAAGTCCAAAGTGGGACTCACTTCAAACTCTGCATGATCAAAATGTGTGCAATAAGCTCAGGTCCTTTGCCCACCGTCACTAAAGTTTGTATAGCATTGGTACAGCTCCCAGCAATAAATTCTGAAGCCTGAGTGTACGCTTACTTCTCAGTCAATCAGAGAGCAAAGAAAGAGAAAAAGAGTGAGGAAGAGAGAGAGAATTTTCTGTTTCAGTTTCTCTGTTAGTCTTCTGTGTAAAATTTTTCTTTTTCTGTAAATTTTCCCAGCAACGATTCTGAGAAAAATGGGACACCACTCTTGCTGTAACAAGCAGAAAGTTAAGAGAGGATTATGGTCACCGGAAGAAGACGAAAAACTCATCAACTACATTACAACTTACGGCCATGGCTGCTGGAGCTCAGTCCCAAAACTCGCAGGTTTTCTTTTCTCTGTAGCAATTTAGTTTCTGTGATATCATCGTTAAAACGATAGAATGTTCATTTGTTGTTTGATTCTATGGCGGTGCAGGGTTGCAGAGATGTGGAAAGAGTTGCAGACTGAGATGGATAAATTATCTGAGACCTGACTTGAAACGGGGTAGTTTTTCTCCCCAAGAATCTGCACTGATTATCGAGCTGCACAGCATTCTCGGCAACAGGTAAAAATCATATCATAATGGTCGTGTTCAACATATGACCATGAGAGAATGGATGGTGGGATGATTTTGTAATTTTTTTAAACAGATGGGCTAAGATAGCTAAGCATTTGCCAGGAAGAACAGATAATGAAGTCAAGAATTTCTGGAATTCAAGCATAAAGAAGAAGTTAGTCTCTGATGAAATTGTTCCTGAAACAGCCTTTCTGGATTTCCCATCTGATCATCACTTTGAAAACCCTAGTACTACTGCCACCCCTGATGAAATTTCTCCCGGTATTTTCCCAGGAAACCCTAATTTCATCTTAGCATCATCTTCTCATCAACAACAAGATCAACAACTCTTCCTTCCTTCTCTTTCACCATTTATGTTACAGAATTTTGGTCCTGAACTCAAATTCAATATAAACAATTTCAATCTTCCTTCTCTTCATTTCCCACCTCCTTCAGTTGCTCCTTCTTCTTCGCTTGAATGGTCATTACCTTATCTTCAGCCACAACTTGATCCAAACCAATTAGAAAATCAAATTTTCTGCAACGTTTCAGAATCATCTGCTCTAATTTATAACAACAATCTCATTGATCCCAGCATTGTTGCAATGCCATATGATCCAAACCCACCACCACCAGTTCCCACAATGCCAAAACTTTGTGAAATCCTTGAACGAGACGTTTGTAGCATGCCAATAACTTCATCTCCTGGTACATTTCTGTCTCCGTCTAATTTCAATCAAACAGCAGTACCAAATCCAATGGACTGCATTGATGCAATCATGTCAACACTACAGCCATCTTCTTCTTCGCCGTCGTCGTCATCCTCATTATTGTCACCATTATCAAGAGGGCAATATGCTGCTACTGCTACTGCTGCTACAACTACTACAAACCCTAATTTTCCTCCAACTAGCTGGGTCAGTGGACATATATAAATACATATGGTCGTCGTACTGTTTTGGAATCTAGGTATTGTATGTAAAGTATTTAATGATAATTACAGAGTTATAAGCGTTTATTTCTTGAAAAATTAGATAAGATGGTAAGTAAGTGCAATACTCTTATGGAAATCCTAAGTATTTACTAGTTCAGGCGTCTCAGTGAGCAATGCTTCCATAAAATTCTGCGTAGGTTCTTTCACACGTCTAATCTGTAAGTATATCAACAATCCTGTAGAAATCAACAACTATTTCTACTGACTGCCATTGATCTCTCTTTCTGCGTTCTACAAGTACGAAGAATACGGATATGCTTTCACAGTCATTGACTTAATACAAAGAATTGAAGAAACTTTTGTCGAGGGATTAAGCAAGAATGTCGTTTTCTAGAGAAATGTTATCAATACAATTGCCCTTTTTTCCGAAACCAGTTACACATTTCTTAAAATGCAGTCAATGGGCCGTTATTGCATGAGAATGGATAGCTTATGCTGGTTGTGACTTTTCATGCCTTCCGACTAATGGGTAAAAATGAAATCTTGTGGTCTTGTTGTTTTCATATATTTTCCCGTGCAACCAAAACACTCTTTTTGTTTCTTTTTACACCTTCAAACCCATCTCGCATGTAGACGAGATCCAAGCTACTAGTTATTTTCATATGATTTCACGGGCACCCAAACACTTATTTTTTTTGGTTTCTTCTTACATTTTAATCCTCTTCAAAACCATCCCGCGTGTAAACCAGATCCTTTCGATCTAGTGTGAGTGAATTTCATTTTTCTTTTATTTTTTATTTTTTTGTATCACTGATGTTTAATTAGAGATCGTATTAACTGAAATGTCAATATCCGGATAGTGTAGTGAGTGTTATGTAAATTTCACGCTGAAACTCCGCATGCTGCTCTATAGTAGTCCTCCGAAACTTTCACTCAACTCACTTGAATTCCAACTGGGATCCTGGTTATTATTTGAAGTAAAGAGCATCCACTTCACATACTGATACTGCAAGGTTTAAATTCTTTGTGAAGTTCTTGGCCAAGTGTAGTTCATTTTTCTTGAGCTTTCTGGGGGCCTTAAATCATTCAACTTTAGATGAGCCATCGGCCCTGCTAATCCGATTATTTTTAGCCCTGACCTGCTGGAAAATTTGCCCACCTGATCGGCATCATTGCACTGCATCAGCCAGCCAAGCTGCTAAGTACTGCCCAACGCCCAAGCCCTGACCATTCTAGGCTAATTTTTCCCGATACATATGTTTTATTTATTAATGTAGTCCTTCAAAAATGCACCTACTTCAAGGATTCACTATGTTATTTGCTCTCACATTGAAGAAATCATGTAATGCAAATAAATTTCATAGTTACAGCAAACTACAGAATGGCATAATATTCCAAATAACAAGATGTTCCCACAAACATATTTATGAAAAGTAAAATCTTTTAGTGAACAAATCAGGACCAAAATCCCAGTCATTCCAACTGCATTCCAAAATCACTTTAGGCGTTACAATTAGGTACCTCCAACTTGCTTGACCAGACCACGAGCTAAGACTGGTTCTAGTCTTGGTTCAGATTCCATTAAATTTGCCATAAATAGAGTTTACTAAGCAGTAACTCGTGACCGACCCTTTGCTATTCTTCGAGCAATGACTCTCCGTCCACCCTTGGTTGCCTTGCTGCTCACGTAGAAAGAAAAACTAATCACACAAGTCTGCTATGTTCTACATGTTTATTGAAAATGTAAAGAAAAGATAAATTCCTTCCAAGGGGCATTCCGCCTGGAAAAGTTCGTTATCTGATATCCAAGATATCCAAATGTTAATTCAACAAACACAACCAGGAAAAATAAAGCACTCCCTTAAAGGACTCAATGGAAAAGAGATCTAAATTTTTGAAATGGATTATCATAGGTATGACACTAGGAAAGGGACAAAGGGAATTTGGGTCTGTACTCAAAGTTCTCAAATTCTCATTGAATGTAAAGGGGAGAGAGAGATGTACCGAGCAAAGAATCCATGATTCCTCTTTCGCCTTATGGTACTAGGCTGGAATGTCCGCTTGGGAAATAAAAGCATTGGCTCACTTGATGAATCTCCTACAGAAAAAATAAAAAAAAACACCAGTCATGCAGACAAGAGAGCACAAGGTAATAGACTCGATTGATTCCACTATCTACCAATCTTCTCCAACAGAAGGAGTAATGCTCATAAAACATAAGGTTCTACTCAGCAGCTGTAATGATGGGTAGCAGACTAATTTTGCTGGAAAAAGCCAAACAGAAAATGTCCAGCAACATCAGCTGGCAGTGAGTTATGCAAAATATTAAGACTTCTCTTCTGATGATTACAGCGAATTATTAAATTTCCATGCACACAATGGATAGAAAGGAAATAAGATAAATAAACAAAAGGACCCATCAAATGAGAGATTAAAATATTTAAAGACTAAGGAATAGATTCTATTACTAGAAATAAGTCAGAGTAGAATCTCACATAAAACCGGCAATCAGTCATCATTGAATATTCTTCACCAGTATTGGGTATATTCAAAAATTGCTTATATTGCCTCAGGTAGCCATGGACATAATCTACATCTATAAACAAGCAAGCTTGCCCTAACGTTATTCAGAAACAATCAACAAAAAAAAAGGATACCAAATCCCAATTATCCGGATCAGCATATTGTAGAGTTATGCGCTGCAACTGCACCCTAATGCAAGCATAGTAATCTAGGAATCAACAATATATAGAACATATACGACACACACTAACTGAAAACAATGCAATAATCAGGTAATAGACCAACAATCCTCCAATTTGCAAGCAAAAAAACCACTAACAAAAACAAAAACAAACATAAAAAGACCACTTGACAAAATTTGAGGTCATCCATTTCCTATCTCAGTCTAAACATCATAAAAATCCCAACTTCAACCTCGCAAAAAACTCCAACCAAAAAATTTGAAGAAAAAAAATCCGCAAAAAAACACAACAAATAAACAATGAGAGAATAACATACCATGGGGCAAGAAGAATTCAAGAGAAGGAAGGCCAGAGGGATAGAAGAATCCTGGAGAGGTCCATCTCGGCAGAGAAGCTACGTCGTCTTTGGGGGGAAGATCGTGAGAAGTTTGGAGTTTGGAGAGAGGAGGGAATAATAGCTGGTGGTGAGTCGCGTTATTCTGACAAAGAAGAAATGGGTTTGATCTCGATACCAGTCGGTTTATCAGAGACGCTCCGGTCCGTACAAGGGTTTTGGTCGCCGCCATTGCTTTGCGCTGGAGATCAAATTCTTTCGTCGTTTTCGCAAACCCTAAAGCTTGTTAATAGTCCCCTGGAGTGGGCAGAGCACTCTGCTTTTACTGTTATACAGAACAATTTTTATTTTAATTATGATAAAAAAAAATTATATAAATAATTATTATAAAATTTAATTCAAATAACCAAAAATAAAACATTTAAAATATTTAACAAAAATCTTTAAATTTATAACAAAAATTGCATAAAATCTTTTAATTTTACATAATTTTTATATTTATTTTTTAATAATTAAATTATAATTAATACATAAATAAAATACCATATTAATTATTTAAATTTATTTAATTTAATAATAAAAATTATATAAAAATTAAAATTTTTAATCATATCAATATAATATTTGAATGTATTGATATTTCTTTTTAAAAAAATAAGAAAATAAAATATAAATAGCAACATGATATAGAAAATACAGTATGAAAGCAGAGGATCATACAAATTTAGACCCTGCTGTTAGCAATTACTTGGGTTTTTGTATATGTTCATATCAACTAAAGACAGACAAACAAACCAGCCAGTGCCACCAATATTTGACACCAAAAGGGAGGAAATGAAAATAAAAAAAAAGGGAAAATATATAAAAATAATAATAATAATCTCACACAAATTTGGATAATTAAATTAAGAGAATTGCTTCTGCAAATTGTGTACAGAGTCATTGATTATGATTGTGTAGATGAGCTTTGTGGTTGATCAGCAGACAGTGCAGCAGAAATCCATTCTGAAGCAGCTGCAGCTGCAGCTGCTTCTGCTTCTGAGTTTGTGTACGAATGAAGGGTTAGAGGAGTGATTGCCACCTGAAATGCCAGATGTAAAAAGCAGAAACTTAAGATGGTTAGCTTTTCCCAAAAGTTTAAATGAAGTTAACGGATGATCTCTTTACTACAGAATTACATAAACTAGCTGGAAAATATATCAGCTTCAAAATGTTAAAGACTTACAAATCCCTTTTCAAGTGCTCTAAAATCCAAGTCTTCGTTGGTATCTTCTTGCTCCTTCTCCAGAAACTGCAAAAATACCCATGGTAGCTTGAGAACTAACTGAGAATTGCAAAGAGAACAAAGTAGTAGATTAGGGCATACAATTACCAAATACGACCCTGGCAAAATTTTTTTTACCTCTAGTCTGAAGTATTTCTTGACACGGCTGGTATCAGATTTACCAGCAGCTCCAACTGACTCGATCTCCACCAATTTCTTCCTTTGTGTGGCCAAACGCCGAGCTGCACCCTGGGAAAAATTTTAAGAAGGTTTAATCCTGGGAATGGCCACTGGATAAAATGCAATTCGAACAAAAATTTAAGCTACTCACGGCAGCAGAGGCATCTCGGCTAAGCTGTGCAAGCTGTAAGCCAAGACTTTGTTGGTTAGACATAAAATGACTAGCACCAGGATGCCTGTTTGCTGAAACCACTTGCCAGCAAGGAGTGAATCTCCACAAGCTTTGTCTGGTAAATTTGAAACCCTGTCAAGCAAAAGATTAAAAAACAGTACCAGGGAAGAATCGGATAACATGTGAAGGCAAATATAAAGTAAAGATTATAACTTTGCTATGAAATCAAGTGATCTGACATAAAAGTTGGGTACTTATGCTTACTGCTTTATCCCACATACAGGATATCCCATTGCATGGGAATAACAACCTGGCATTGGGCCAATAAAAGAGGAAAAGAATTGAGTTATTTAACAATTTTAAGCAACAGCAACATTTTTATGGATAAGCACGATGAGAAACATAAGGAGGAAAAAAACAAACTTAATAAAAGAAAGATTATTCTCTCAAAGAATAGCAGGAGGAAGAAGACAGATAAAAAGTGGGCCCAAGAGATGAAATAATACGTTGCGGTTT
The DNA here is from genome assembly GCA_019650275.1 of Xylocarpus granatum. NCBI lineage: Eukaryota > Viridiplantae > Streptophyta > Magnoliopsida > Sapindales > Meliaceae > Xylocarpus > Xylocarpus granatum. The sequence goes on from BNST01000726.1 coordinate 159,614, forward strand.
TAGAGGAAAAAGTAAAATAAAAAGAAGAGAGGACAAATGTAAACATAAGAAAAATCAATAAGATCAGCCAGCAGCGAAGGTGAATGAGCTTTAATGAACGGCTTGATTATTACATTAAGCAACCAATGTTAATTATAACTCTACTCGTTATTCCTCTGTTCATGTAAAAGATACCATTGAAAACTGTGGCCAATAGCATCTTGTGTTCAACCACATATTAAAGAAAATTAAATTATAAAGTCAATATTTTAGGAGAACAAACCTTGTTGGTCAATGGAGCTGTAGGGATTTCAACATTCAGAGAGCAGCTCTTGGGAAAAATTCCTTTCACAATATCTCTTATAGCTGCATTTATCAAAGGTAAACAGACAGTGACTGCATCCTTGAAATCACTTTCTTGGCTTTCATCCTTCTTCCTATAACAGATGAAACCAAAATAATCACTTGTTAGTGATTAAAGAGAACTGTAATTACATCTGGTATAACATAGGATGGTTGTCTCACCAGTTTAGAGAAATTGATAGAGAAGGTACCCCAGAAATTAATGCCTCCCTGGCTCCAGCAACAACACCTGAGTAGAACCTGGTGTATTGTCTTAAGTTATAGCATTAACTTTGGACATTGAATTAGGGCCATAAAGATTAACTGGAGGCAATGATAAATCACATGCAGCTTTGAACAGATAACTGAGTGATGCATATTCAGCTGACTGTTATAGATGCTTAGCAGAATAAATAAGAGACTATAGAAACAACTCACATGTGATTACCACAGCTTGAACCTCGGTTGATTCCACTAATTACCTGAAAATCATATTACACGGAGATTATGAAAAAAGCTTAGAGTTGAAATCTAAATGTAAAATCAAAATGGCAACAATTAATACTAACCAGCACAGGCTTTGACCAAGAAAAAAGTGCCCCAGATAATGCTAATGAGACACAATCCACGGGAGTCCCTGAGCAACAGAACCATCAGTAAAGGTCATATTACCATCAGGGAGCACAAGGCATTAAAGCTGTATTAGATTTACACAATATTGTTTAACCAGTGATGATAGTTGATGGCAAAAACTAGCAGAAGACTAAAATTCATCAGTTTCTATGAAAAATTGTAAGCCACGTTGCGCTTACATGCTCTTAAAATAACAGAAGTTCAAATATGCTTCACCTGGAACTAAATAATACTTGCAGTTTAGTTTCTTCACCATACATGGTAATTTTGATAGCTTCACATCACAGTTGAATAAAAACATATGACACCACTTAAAAGAAAAGCTTATTAAAACAGATATGAACTTACAGCAATACCTGAAACTTCATAAGCTATGGCTCCGTTAATTTCAGTAGAGCTCACAGCAATCGTTTCTCGGGGCGTCACAGAATGACCTGCCACTGATTTGTCCCTAAAGCAACCGATTCACAAACTAACAAATCACAAAATATTCCCATTTTGAATACCTACATATCAAAATAATTAGAGACACACAAAATACCATATAAGAAAATCAATCCAAAACACAAAAAGTCAAAAACTTTAACAGAAACCACATCCTCCAAGAAGAAAATCGTGAGAAACAAACAACATAATACCCAATAGTTGACAAGAGAATCCAGAGCAATTCTTCATATACAAGGTTGCCCCGGATGGAAAAATTCAAAGAATAGCCAATAAAAAAGCCCAAAAAAAATCAGAATTTATATAAACCCACGTACCAAAATAACAAATCAAGAGAAAATAGCAACATACAGAAATTAGAGAGAACCCATAAATATAAACATAAAAAAAAATCACTAGAAAACCGCAAATTGAACACCACTCTGATAAAAAGGCTCGAACTTTAATCAGAGAAACTGGAAATTAACGAGGAATAAGGAAAAAAAACCCACAATTGAGGAGCGCAGACATGGACATTGTAGAGCCCTTCACGAACTAAAGCTTCAACAAGACAAACAAGACCTGGGGACTCAATTCCTTCGCCATTGGTGACCAAAACGACAGGCTTTGAACTATCAGAATCAGAAATGGACGGTTCCGTTGATTCATTAGTCTCACCGTTTGATTCCTTTGTGTTATTTTCATTATTATCCTCATTGTTGTTGTTCTTCTTCTTCTTGCTTAAAAGCACTTCTTCCAGGTTTGAAACCAGACTTGGAGGCATTAAATTATACCTCACAGAAGTCATTGTTTTTGTCGAAAACAAGAAATTGAAAAAAGAAGTTGTTTTTGGAGCAGAGAAATGAAACAAAACCCTAAAAACAGAGAAAAAAACAAAGGGAAAGAGGAGGAATGATGAAAATGGCATAAAGGATAAAGGGAAATAAGTGAGCAGAGTAGATGGACCGAGACTTAAGGACTTTGGATGTTGAAAATTGCGGATTGATTGGAGAGGGAAAGAAGGAAGGTACACCGTGTTCGTTTGATAAGGTATAATAACATCTGGATCTCTAATATTTTATTTTTCACGAAATAAATCAAGTTATTAAAATTATGACAAATAGATCCTATAATTATTAAATAAATCTTCAAAAATGTTTGTAACTATATATTTAAATATTATAAGTTTTTTGTGAGTTATTTTAATTTTTATTCATATTTTAAATATTTTTATTTTATATTTTAAATTTTTTTAATTATTTTTTAATTTTTTATTATATATTTTAAGTTATTTAGACTATTTGTGTTAATTATTTTAAATTTTATATAAAAATATGTGATCATGTGTATATATATTTACGGTTTCTTGCAACGTAAAATATAAAATTTAATATTTAACAAATATTTTTTCAACATATCATTTTACAAATAAGTAAAAAGCTATGAAGCAAGTAGTATCAAACATATTTTAAATATGGATTTGCCTTTTATATATATATATATATTAAATAAATTATTTAATTATGTTATAAAATTGTTGTATTTAATTTTTCGTCATTTATTATTTATTAAATGATTGTAGAAATAGGATAATATATTAATAAAAAATTTATTTTATTAATTATAACAATAATAATTATATAATACATCTAATATACTTATTAAACTAAATTATAATAAATAAAATTTATATTTATATAATTTTTTTTAAAAAAAATTGAAGATATAAACTATTTTTTATTGGGTAATTTTTTATTAATATAAAAAATATAACTGATATATTTTTACATATATATTTTATTTTTCACGTTTAAAATATTTCAACTTTTATATTAAATGTTTTAAGTTGTGAAAGTTTAAATCTTTTGGCAAAATTTAAGATTTTGTTTTAGAGTTTTTAAATGTTATATAAGATTTTTCAATGTATAAATATATAAAAAATTTGTAAAATAATACTTGCGTTAAAATTACAACACGACACGATATGACTCGAAGAAAACAAAAAAGGAAATGAGCAAATGATCATAAATTTGGCTGAAAAATTTTATCATATTTTTCACTAGTTTTATATTGCATTGCACTTATTTCACTTGAAAGTTCTTTGGTGCAAATGAACAAGATTCTACCTAATATCTGTTGCCTAACATGTTTTCCAAAAGCAAATCAGATGGGAAATCTAGAAATGGTGGACAACATTAGTAGTGTTGCATCTACTTCTCCAAGATATTACCTTTTCCCACATGTTCTACTTGCATCTTTAAGCCGTTTTCCAGTAACCCAAGTTGCACTTTTCTTCCCTCCTTGGATTGATGATAACATGCAGAGAACGAAAACACTTCATGAAAACCTTTAATTGCAGATCCTTAGGGTTTGTTGTCCTTGAAACCAACTTGCTCTGCTGCCTGGTGTTTTCTGTTATCTGAGGCCTAGACTGTGACGATCTTGGCTGCATGTATTCATCAACCTGTAGTGTTTTCATGAGCATGCGTGTATGCAGGTTGTAACAATGTCGTTGTTAACTAAGAAAATTAAGTTCGAAACATTACCTCTCCCTCGTTTTTTCCGAGATGATTGCTGTAGAAGAGCACTTAACATTTCTTCCATCCTTTTTGACCGATCGTCACGGTCTTTCAGAAACACCTCGACAGTGCTCTCCAACCGTTTGATCTTTTCTGCTTGGTCTAGTATCTTTCTGTTGAGTTCTATGTTGGTCACCTAACCAGCACTTACAATTTCCCTAATAAGCTTCAGATATGGAGAAACAAACGGTTACATTTCTTAAGGGCGACATCATCAGCTTACCATCAATGTGGAGTCTTGTTCTTCAATAGCATCCCTTGACGTTGAGTCCAGTTCCTCATCTGAATCTGTTGATGCCGAGTTTTCACCTTCATCTGAAGTGATAGCTTCATAAATGAAACCCTCTAAAGGAGGCACCTAAGAAACAAACAGCATTAACTAATCTACCATTACTTTTACACATCAATTGTAAATCATGTTTTTCCCTCAGAGAAGGAAAAGGGAAAAATTAGGTTCCATACATCTGGTCGTTTTGCAGCTTTGAGTGGTAGGAACAAGGGAGACTCAAACTTAGGAGGCTTTAGTACAGCATACGCTCCTACATTATCAAACCCACCAACCTGAATAAATTGACAAATGGAAACAAGCAACAAGATTAAGTTTCCTTATGATGTATTCAAAAATGAACAATGCCATTTAGAAGTTGCAAGTGAAGTTGTAATATTCTGAACCTGCGGGTAATTTGGAGCAGTGAACAGAGTATACAGTTTCCCAGAGGGTACGTCATGATCTTTGCAATAACCATTTAACATATTTCTAGCATCGTCCTGACCAATCCTTGCGTCAGGACCCTCGTGTGATCGTATGATCAACTGCAATCCAACAAACAAAGTTATCTAATCTTAGCATAATAGTTGTAAATGTTATAGACATCAACCAACAATAGCTTTGGCATTAAAGCTTGAGCAAAGTTGCATTACCTTTAGATGGTTTTCTCTCAAGAACTCCTCCGTGCAATCTGGACCCCATAGTAGACCAAACTTTTGATCATTGTTTTCTCTCAGCCCAGTTTCAGTAGATGGATCAGACCATAAAACATCAGTTAATAAACCATCATCTGGAACATCATTGAGAAATCTGTTTACTTTAGCTAACTCCTTTAAAGAACCCAAAGATGGAGTATTCAGTTTCTGTCTCTTCTCTCCATTAGAAAATTGTGTACTGGCACTGCACGTACTGCGAAATAGCCCTCCGTGTGTTGTGTAAACACCATGAGGAATGATTGAGGCCAAGGGAAGTGTTCTGAAACACTCCAAGAATTTATTGTAGATGACTTTGCAATATTTTTGGCCAAATTTGGTGCATAACTCTGCCCAGAAACCACATGCCAATGTGCAATCCTTTGATTCGTGATTTCCACGGAGTAAAAATACTCTATGAGGCATCAAGACCTACACATCAGAAAATAAAATCAAATGGACAAAAAAAAACAGAAAAGAATATAACTATAGGTAATTAAAATTTTCAAAAAACAAAATTGACACCCATAAATATGTATCATGCAAAGAATAACAGTCTGTTTGCTAATTATATGGAACTGGAAAAATTATAAGACAGATTATATGAGAAGCTAAACAAAATCCATGATAAAACAATGCTAAGTTAGCAAGAAATTGTCCTAACAAGCCAAAAAAGAAGCTTGTTCACCAGCAATAACAAACAAATACATAGCATACATTCCCTAATCCTCTTTCCTCTTTCGGTTCAAGTCAGAGATAAACTGATAATGCGAAATTAAACCAATTTGAATGTCACATCTTTATCATACCTTCCATGCCAACAAAAGTAATAGTACTTCCAAGCCCCAAGAGCCTCTATCAACATAATTACCGTTGAAGATGAAATATCGATAGTCAGATGGAAATCCAGCATTTTCTTCAAAAAGAACAATCAGGTCATGAAACTGTCCATTAATGTCACCAACAACAACAACTTCTGAATCCTCTCTAACACGAATTTTCACACAGTTCTTTTCAGCTCTCATGATCCTTGAAGCGGCATTAATCAACTTTTTTACCACGGTGACTGGCATAAAATTTTGAAATTCCTTTGGGTCTTTCCAGGAGGACCACTTGAGGGTTGAAATAAGAGTCTGGATCCACTCCAGGGTTATACGTCCTTTTTGAGGCCATGAAAGAGATGGCATGCTGGATGCTAGAGGCAAAACATTCTGTTCTTCACTCACATTCTCTCTTTCCCCGCCTACTATTATCTCTCTAGTTGTTGAACCAACTTCTACTTTAAGTTCTTCAAGCACACCTTGTTGACTTGCATCAAGCATGCATTGTTTACTTATAATATCAGATGCACTTCTTAACATCTCCAACACCACTTGCTTATGTCGTTCATCTAATTCCTGAAAAGCCATCTCTTGTGCATAATCAATGACCTGCCTGGCCACAGCCACCTGCAGAAAATTCAAATCATCCGGTAAAACAATCTGTTGCAAAACATTATTTCTTGATAAGACAATATTCCCACTTCAAAGTTAGAAAGCAACAATATCCCCACAAAATAACTTTTCCCTCAAAGGATACAAGATCCCAAATCCAATTAATACCGTTCTTTGAAACCAAAGCCACTCATCCGAAAGTCTAAATATTAGCGATAAGAACTGTAAGTTGTGATATTAATTCATAAATTTATCCGGCATTCACCAGGAAATACTTGTTTCATTCTCTCATGGAAAGATTTATCTTGTTCCAAACAATGAAAAATCTTAAAAAATTTCTCCCAACTTCTCTCAATCCAAGCAAACAGACAGTAAGCACCAATAACAAAACACTCACCACTCCATCAACACCAGAGCACCATAACTGATCCACATCAGCTTCCGTCACCTGTAAATTCATAAACATAATGCCAAACCAAAAGAAACAAGATCAAATGAAATGACAACAAAACCATCCTCTCTCTCTCTCCCTTACCTGTTTCATTCTCCCATTAACCACCCCGCTTGCAATTTCGAAAATGGTAAACACACGGCGAAGATTCCCATCACTTAAACTAACCAAATCCATTTCTTTGTTGATGATTCCCATAATCTCTCTGAATTCATCAACTTCCCCTTGCACAGGAAGGAGGTCGAGGTCCATTTTGTACTCAAACAAAATAACTGCAAGTCGCCAACAAAAATTAAATTAAATTAATAGATAAACACTTGAACGGTGACTAAATTTTATCCATAATCAGCTTAAAATTTTACCTGAACAGAAACTTCTGGACAATAAAACCTGAAGAAACACAAGAAAAGCACCGGCGACCGAGCAATCGCCGTAGCAGTAGCTGAAATTAGGTTGCGAAGCGTGTGGGTGGGAACGAAACAATCCAGTTTGGGGATTTCCCGAGGCTTTTAGTTGTCGTTTACTGGTTGTTAGATAAACGACATTGTCGTATTGGTATACCCAGAAATTTCAATTAACCCCCCATCTTTTGGCTTAAATTTGCTTGACACCACATGTTTTACACATTCGCCGAACAACCCCTCTGAAATTTAAGAGTCACTGAAGAAACTCCTACCGCGGGAGAAGTACTCCGTCACCGGTGACTGTAAAAATCGTCGTTTTACTATAAACTTTTAACTCTTCTAAGATGAGGAATTTTACAGGCCATTTCAGAATTTTGCTCTAAGAAATAGACTTCCAAAACGTTGCACGACATTGCATTCTGCAGTACTGTATGCAAACGACTTATTATAAATAAATATAAAAACAAAACGATGTGTCATCCTCACAGTTCTAACAATTATATGACTACCCTTTGATAAATGCAAAGCAGATAAACATTGCCTACATTTGAAACTTTATAAACAACATTGTCGTTTGTGATAATTACAGGCACTAAATCCAGAACTACGTTAACTAATTTAGAGTTCATCTTCGTTTTGACCGTCTTCACTAGTTCTCTTCCTCCTCTCCAACACCTTGAAACCCCACTCAGTTCGACAAATATCGACAACCAATGTTTTAATCTTCTCCACCGCTACCTTGTTTTTGATATTCAAGCATTCTGTTGAAGCTGAATATGCCACCATTTCCTGGATTTTCATCATTTCGGCAACCTGTAGAAGCTGTAAATCATGACCAAAGAACATTAGTTTCATTTTCTGCACTGGAGAAGAAACATAGGAAAGGAAGAAAGACTCTTGCTGACTCTTAATTGAGATGGAGCAAATGCTTTCCTGTGATTACCAGTAATGTTTGAATACCATTGAGTGTATTTGGTTTCACCCATGTCACTCCCATCATCTACTACACCCTCAACAATATTTTGCAGGCGGTTTGACCACTCCTGCAATTCTAAATCCATTCTTTTTGATGTGTCCACCATTATCAACTTCATTACTCTTACTCTCACAATACTGAACGTCTTTTGGAATTGATTGATGCAAGCCAAACTGCCTCAAACAACGGTTTGGCAAATGCCATTCAGCTTTTTCCTTACAAATTAGTAATGTCCTAGCCTTTGAGTATTAAATCATCTCTCAGATTCTCTGGTATGCTGCCATCCATATCTTTGTAAGGAGTCCAATCAATCTGCTTGTAACAATCTGAGGTATCAGCTGTCAGCAAATTAAAGTCTGGACTAACAAAGTTGGAAAACTTATGTTGATTGGCTCTAGAGAGTCCAGCTTCCAGTGGTACACAACTATATCAGATTTAGTTTGATTATTTTAGTCTCCCTTTCCAATGAAGAGCAAGTGGAAAATGATGGGACAAGTCTTGCTTAAGCTCTAGTCAGCCAACGGTAAGATGAAAGTAACTCCAGCACCGGGGAAAAAAATTGTTCTATACAATTAACCCCAGCTTTCCAACAAAAAGCTATAAAATTAATACAGTAACCTGTCAAAGCTTTGCATATTTAAGCCTGTCCATAAATAGGAAATGCATTGGTAAGAGTGAACATAAAATAAAATGCAAGTTACCTGTAATAGTGCCAAAGAGCAGCTGATAATACCTTGAGATTTCATGGAAGCTTTGCCAAGCGGTCTATACAAGAACACCAGCGCAGCAGCACCCTATGCATAATTCCCAGCTTTGTCGAAGTCCTTGAACAATGGTAGGTACAAAAGAGGGACAAGGTTGCCAGACATGGCAAATATAGTGCTTCCTATCAAGTATAGTAGAAAGGCACGTGTCTTGCTTGATCTCTTCATTTGAAGCATCTTTAGGACACTCAGAAAAATTTTCCTTCAACCAACTAAGCTTCACATTCCAACTTTATATCCTCAGCATCTGAATTTGATGCTTTCCCCAACAAACTTTCGAAAATTTCTGCATTAGTACTTGAGAAAGTGTTATCTCTTACTACAGCTTTGCCATCAACCCATAGTCCAAAAATTTGAGTAGTACTTGAGAAAGTGTTATCTCTTGCTACAGCTTTGCCATCAACCTGTAATCCAAGAATTTGAGTTACCTCATCAAGTGTAATGATAATTTCCCCATTCGGCAAATGAAACATATTAGTTTCTCTCCTCCACCTCTCAATTAGTGCAGAGATAAGTGGATTGTTCAAGCTGACCTGTCCAATCAATCTAGAATGCCCAAAGCCCGCTTTTCCCACCAACTCAATCTGTTTCTTTGTGAGCTACCACCCATCAATTTTAGAGGCATGTTCATGACACCTCAGTGTACCACAATCCTGTCCTTCCCATATAGCTGAGGAAACATGCTGCTCTTGCTCATATAACACAGATGGATCAATTGGTCCGGGAAAATTTGTAGGAGGATTATGAATATCCATTTCACAACCTAAAGTCAGTAGAACCTATTTCAAAAAAGCCAAAATTGCAAAATGTAAATTAGAGTGATGTAAGTTAAATTGCAACACAGCACACTTACAAAAGGTAGAATTGACAAAACTTCAAAATTGCCTGGATTGAGGGAAATGGATAGAAAGGAAACGAAATGGAGGAAAATAATGAAACTCACCACTTTTGGGTATTTAAGTTTAAAGGGAAGAAAATGATTGGACATTTCATTCAAGGAACAGAAGAAAGAGAAGCAAAATGCTGGGATATAGTTTGTTTCCATTGTTGAGTAATAGATGAACAAGGCAAACAAGAGAAATGACAGAAAACAAAAGTATGATTGTTTTGCTGACAACATTTTCCTGTCACAAAACTGTTTCAATGGAATATTACAAGAGGAAAAGTCCATTTTTCTCAAAACTTTCATGCATAAAAATACATCTACCGGGGAAAAAACCAGTCAATAGTTGATAAATGAAGAAAAATAGTAGTCGACAGCTAGAAATGGGCCTCAACAGCAATAAAAAATGGCCATCATCAATAATCTGTTGTACCTAACATCAGTAGTAATTAACAGAACCTCTTGATGGTAATAAAAAATCATCAAAAACAACATCCATCATTCAAGGTGAACAGCATGAAACAAACCATAGCAACTTATGAAGCTCAGAGTTCGCTGTCATTTCCCTCCTTCCTTTCTCTCCTATCGCCCGCCAAATGCTCCGAGTGTGTTTCTAAGTACTTTTTGCATATTTCTTAAACCCATCTTTCTACAAAAACCACTTGAAATACCCTTTTTTTAGGAAAATACATATAAGCTGATTCTCCCAAAAGCACTTAACCTCAAAAAGTGCGCTTTTGCAGCCACATATTACATGTCAAACACAAAACTAACAGAATTTCACACCATTTTCGTTATACCGTTCATTTTCTGTCCTTTTCCCTCAGAAAAAGATAAACTTTCCAAGCACAAATAAGAATGTGTGAAAATTCTATCAACTCGTCGAATTAAAGAGAACTGCGAAGAAAACAGAGGGAGAAACAGGAGCGAAAACTGTACCTTTCACTTGTCAACAGCTAGAAAACGCGGAGTTTTAACAGGAATTGAAAACAATGGAGCTTGCACATCTCTGCTAATGGCTTGCCCCGAGGTTTTCGAAGGAACTTGAAAATTTTGGCCCATCTACGAAACGACATCGTTTCTTTGTCAGACTATGAAATATACGAAACGCTGTCGCTTTTACAAATTAATTAAACTACACCGTTTTCTAGAGATGGTCACAAAACCGGCCAACCCAAATGAACCACGCCGATCTGTACGAGTTGGGTCGGGTTTAAAGTATTTTCACTCAGTCCTCCCTACCGACCCATTAACTTGACAACACCAATGCCATTCTCAACGCGTTCTGCTTCAACATGAGTGGCATTAATGGCTCGTTGAGCCTCCAGTCCTCGACAGCAGTGTCAAAACCACAGGATTTGTCTATAACCTGAACCGTGAAAAAACAGTCCATCGTTCACTAGGATTGTGTAAACGTGAAAGTTACAGTAGATGTCGGGCATAAAATGAGTAAACAGGAATGTCATTATCGATAGTCCTAGGAATTCCAGCCACTGCAACTTTCAGTCTATGCCTTCTAATTTCCTTACAAGAAGAAAAACCATATGAATAAACTAATATAATTGACTACGACGATACAGTAGATAACTCCATGGATAATCCAATCTGCTATATTATTACCCAAAAATCACAGAAGCCCTTTCCATCTCCTCCAATTATGCAATCCTGGGATACATACATTTTAGAATTCTGAAATCCATATGCTGGAATTTGCTGCAGAGGCAGAAGAAACTGTGCGATTTCACTGAATTACACCATATTGTACAAATTAGAAATGGTAGATAAGATATGCATGATTAATGTCGCAGTCCTGAATGCTATCGACAATCTTTGACGTATCGTGACCGCTGCGTGATGTCCCAAGGATGGTGCCGCCAAGCTTATGGATGTCGTTCACAACTTTCGGAGTCAGGGTATTGTATTTTGAGCTTAAAAGCCTCTGTATTCACCTGCAAGCAGAAGTCAACCTCTTTAATTAACGGATTCTCCACAATGAAGGAATCACAGAACCAAAACATTTTAGAGCATGTTTGAATGTAAATGAAACAAGAATACGCTTACCTCTATTCCAATAACTCTATGGACTCCATAGGATTTGTAAACTTTCTTTTGGGCCAACTGTATCATCGACGTTAACGAAATTCTGCCTGGTAATCCGGAAGCATACCCTTTTAATTAGATCATCAGCTTTCTCAACATCATCCATAACTAAGCCCATTCATTAATAATCAAACAAATTCCAGGAAGACCTCAAAATATGAGTAAACCAAACTTCATCACTGAATATAAAGGATTGTCCTGCAATGGATTAGGATTTGTCTGCAACAAAACATTAAACATAACCAAATATTATTCAGCACCCAAAAAACAACAAAAGAATTCTCCCTGTCGTTTGGTGTTTCAAGACAAGAAAAGCAGAGCTAGAAATGGAGTCCATTGAGCTGGGTGGTGATGAGTACAGAGGAACTGAAACAGAGCATATTTATAGCCGTTGATCAGAAATGGACTGGGCAGTGGAGTACTTGTGTTGACTAGAAAACAGTATTAAATTGGGTTAATAGAGAAAAAAATGAAAATGATTTTTTTTTATTATATATATTTTTGGTTCGTAAGTTGTTTCAGTGGGAGGTCTAAGAGGACTGAAGATGCAAGAAGAAGAAGAAAGGGGAGTGGGTCAGCGGTTAGGGAATTGGATGGGAATTCCAAATTTGTTCTGTTAAAGAATATTAATATGTCAAAAGCATCGTGCCATGTCTTTGTTCCTTGGAAATTAAAGGAAATGGCAGGCTATATACCGATATTTTTCGGATAACAACATTAAAGGAGTTGAATCTTATTTATTATAGAAGAAAGTTGCAGGAAGGAAACTGGAGATTACTGTCTCAACGTTGCTCACGTTCATATGCTTTGAGTTAAATTTGGTGCCATCAAAATGTGATGGCAACCCTCGAGGTCTGCTGTTGGAGAGGCAATTAATTCTAAATGCGGCGCCTGAATGGGCACAGAACACAAGTAATGGGAGTTGAAAGAAGAGGGCTTGAGAAAGATTACGTACTCACAAGCCAGGCACAAGTTAGAATTAAAGAAACCCAATCATCAACAGTGCTGCCAGTGCACAAGTCCATTAATTTAGACGAAATGGAGAATGCAGAAGACAGCAAACGTGTCCCAGACTTCAGCAATTTCGGTTACAGCAGTGAACAAAAGCAACACCAAGACAAGAACAGCGAGCTGTATTTTGATGGTAGAGATAAACAGAATTTATTACTATAAGTATTATAAAATATTTGAAGGCTGCATGCAGGCTTAGCTTGTGCAAAATTTATAGTTACCAAAAGCACTTGTTAATTAACAATAAAGACCATGCATATCCAAATTGTAAGTATTGCAGAAGCTTTTAGAGAATGATGAATGAAACAAGCTATACCTTAGCAGTCAAGTGAAGGCTAGAAATAAAGCAAGCATCATGTGCCAACAGAAAAGAATATGGGAAGTGCCTGGGGAACTTATACCTAAGCCAACATGTAAGCGAGGTTAATAATATACTTTGCCCATGAACCGAAATGTTCCTCTGTATCCATGCACCATAAATATAGAAACGTCGGCAACATTATTTCCCACAACATCATTTCCATTTCATTTGAAACTCAATTTCATTCTCCTCTCTTGTCTTTCGTTAACGATCTCTGCAAATGGCTGCCGAGACAGTTGTTTCCGTCCTCTTGGAGCAATTGTCTACACCCGCGTTTGAAAAAATACGAAAGGGGGTGGGGTTGGTAGCGGGTGCGGGCAAAGCAGTTGAAAACCTAAAAAGCAATCTCGAGAGCATCCAAGCCGTGCTGATGGATGCAGAGGAAAAGCAAGTGACTGACAACGCTGTGAGAGTCTGGTTAGAGAAGCTGAAGGAGGCATCCTACGACGTGGATGACGTGTTGGACGAGTGGAACACAAAGAATCTGAAACTGCAACAAACTGATGGGGGGATTGTAAATGCTTCATTAGCTCTTAAGAAGAAGGTATGTCGCTTCTTTCTCTGCCCAGGCTATTGTTTCTGGCGAACCATTTTTCGTTGTGAAATTGCTTTCGAGATTAAAGAAATAAGTGAGAGACTAGATACCATTGCTACAGAGAAAAAACAATTCAATTTGAATGTGGTTAATAATCAAAGTGTCCACAAACGTCATGAGCGTGCTACCTCATCTTTTGTAGATGTGTCTAATCTAGTTGGTCGAGATGACGAGAAACAAAGATTAATCAGTAAGCTACTGTGTGAGAGCGATCAGAAGGGAAAAGGCCCCCATATCATCTCTGTTGTAGGGGTGGGGGGGATAGGTAAAACAACCCTCGCTCAATTAGTTTACCATGATCCGGAGGTTGTTAGCAACTTTGAAAAGAGAATTTGGGTCTGTGTTTCGGAGCCTTTTGATCAGTTTCGGATTGCCAAAGCAATCCTTGAAGCTCTGGGAAAAAATGCCTCTAATTTAGGTGAATTGCAAGCTCTTTTAGAGGGCATTGCAAAATCAGTCAAGGAAAAGAAATTTTTTCTTGTCCTAGATGATGTATGGGAAGAGGATTACAATAAATGGGAATCATTGTGCAACTGTTTAAAACATGGTCATCTTAAAAGTAAAATTTTAGTTACCACACGTAAAGAGACAGTTGCGCGTATAATGGAGTCAACTGATACTATTAATATTAAAGAACTTAGCGAAGATACATGCTGGTCATTGTTCACACGTTTAGCATTTTTTGATAAGCCAAATGCCGAGTGCATAAGATTAGAAGAGGTTGGTAAGAAAATTGTAGATAAGTGTAAGGGCCTACCCCTCGCAATTAAGACTATTGCTAGTCTTTTGCGATTCAAAAACACTAGTGAAGAATGGGAAAGGATTTTAAATAGTGAGATGTGGAACTTAAATGAGGTTAAGAAAGATGTTTTTCCTACTCTATTATTGAGTTATAATGATTTGCCTTATAAGATAAAGCGGTGTTTTTCCTACTGTGCCATGTTTCCAAAAGATTACGACATGACAAAAGATCGGTTGATTCAATTGTGGATGGCTCAAGGTTATCTTGGGTTAGATGACAATGAAGAGATGGAGGTAATTGGTGGAGAATATTTTGATTATTTAGTGGCGAGATCATTTTTTCAAGATTTTGAAAAAGATGATGATGGTGTTGTCATAGGATGTAAGATGCATGATATAGTACACGACTTTGCTCAGTTTCTGACAAAAGATGAATGTTTTGCATTGGAGTTTTCTGGTTCAAACGAACTAATCGGCGCGCGTACTTCTTCGTACGCGAAAGCTCGTCATTCAACGGTGACATTTGGCATTGATGGTGTTGGCTCATTTCCTACAATGCTGAATGCCAAAAAGTTGCGTAGCCTCTTGATTTATAGGTGTTCTGCCGAGGATTTTAAGTTGTATGATGAGTTGAAATGTTTAAGGGCGTTGGGTCTTATTGATAATTGGGGAGTCAACAGGGTTTCAAGAAAGATAGGAAATTTGATCCATTTGAGGTATCTTAATTTGAGTGAATGGCATAGTTTAAGAGAATTGCCCGAAACATTGTGTGAATTATATAATTTACAAACCTTAGATATCACATGTTGCAGACGTCTTAAAAAATTACCTCATGGAATGGGGAAGCTAATCAACCTGAGGCATCTGTTAAATGATGGTACTTGGAGTTTAGAATACATGCCGAAAGATATAGGTAGATTAACTGCTCTTCGGACATTAAAAGAATTTGTGGTGGGTGGTGGCGGCAAAGGAAGCGGCCTTGAATGTCTGAAAAACTTGAGAAGTCTTCGAGGAGAATCTCTGAGGATAAGGAATCTAGGAAATGTGAAGAGTGTGGATGAGGTTAAGAAAGCACAACCTCTTGAGAATAAGGAACATCTTACTGATTTAAGTCTACATTTTGGAAGAAATGATGAATCAGGAGATGAAATGATGAAAGGGGTGGGAGACGAACAAGTTCTTGAATCCTTACAACCACCATCAAATTTAGAGATATTAAGCATATATTTATACGTAGGCAAAAGTAGTACTTTGCTTTCAATTTGGAAGACGGAGTCACTAACAAAATTGAGAGACTTAACTCTCTCTCACTGCTATAATTTTGATCGCTTGCCTCCGTTGGGAAAGTTGCCATCTCTGGAAACCGTCCGTATCGAGTGGTTGAACAATGTGAAGAGAGTGGGCAATGAATTCTTGGGAATATCAGAAGATAATATTAAGATTGGCACATCTTCATCTTCATTTATTGCGTTTCCCAAACTGAAATATTTATCATTTGTGGGAATGAATGAATGGGAAGAGTGGGATATTCATATTCCAGATGAAGACGCTATTTCAGTTGTTGTAGACAAGGATGGAAAAGAAGACGTCTTCATGCCAAGTCTTCGTTCCCTGAGAATTGATGGCTGCTTGAAATTAAAGGAACTGCCACACCATCTTTTCGAGCTAACATCGCTAGAGGAATTGATTATCGTCGAGTGTCCTATTATATCACAACGTTGCAGTGAAGAAGAGAATGGAGATTACTGGCCCATGATTGCTCACATCCCAACCATCCTACAAATCTAACGAGGCTACTGACGGGTAACCACCCCTCCTCCTCCTCCACTAATTTAATTGAATCAATTTCTCCTCTTTTTTAAAAAAATTTTCTGAATCATTCATTTTAATTCTGAGTGTGTGTGTGTGTATATTAATATATATTATATTATATAATTCTGCAACAATAATAGATTTCTTATTGACTTTTTATTACAATAAAAAATATTTTAAAAATTATCTTTTAATTTACGTGTTTGTTGACTAAGGTTATCTATTTCTGTAATTTTTTAAAAAAATTTATTCTGGTAATCCATCTATTTATGATGATTAGGTTTCTCTTTCTATATGGTAGTGATTTTAAACGTGTCATCTCATGTCTTGAATTGTGTGAATAGCACTGCATTGGAAACTTTATCCGCGAGGGATGTAACTTCAAGTGCGGCCGCTGACTAGCCTTCTTAAGCTGGAAAAAATATGGCATATCTTAATTGCTGTTCAGTCTACGAGGACATCAATGTCATGCAAAGCTTCACACTTAGCTGGAAAAGATGACACCCGAGAGCACAAAAGTAAACTGAAGCCATGCATTGTAAGGGAATAATTAGAGGCCATACGAAGTTATATATCCGTCTCTGCCTTTTCCGGAGCAGATGGGTGAGACTTTTGATGTTCTGTAGTCTTATGTTCCTGAAATAGTGGAGTTGCTTGTCGACTGTGTGAGGAATCCTGTGTTCTTGGATTGGGAGGTCAACAATGAGGTAGTCTTGCATATCTTGCCACTCTTCTGTTAAAGTTAGATAGCGTTTCTTTGTGTTTGCTTATTTTGGTGAATAGCGGTTGATGTGAGAATTTCAGGAGTTGAACTATACGGCTCGTCCCGTGGTGCCGACAGCATCTGCTGTTGATCTTGACGAGCTTTAAAGCCAAAATCTGTTTACATTGGAGGGGATTATCTTCAACCAGCTCATTCACCGGTTTGCGTTACTAATTGCCTTATCCATGATAGTCCTAGTATAAAAGAACGTTGCAGTAGAGAAGAGAATGGAGACACTACTGGCCCTTGATTGCTCACATCCCAATCATCAAAATTGATGGCAAATATGTGAATGGATATGGCATTCAAGTCCAACAACACTACTAAAAGGTAACTACTCCACTGATTTAATTAGTTTCTCTCTTTAATTTTCAGATGCATATATCCTTCTTTGTTTAATTCAATTGCTTATCATTCAATGTCTTGTGTGGAGCTTCGCAGTTGCTGGAAAAGATGGCATTCACGAGCACAAAATATCAAAGCCACGCATTGTAAGGGAATCGGGGGCCATCGGAAATTACATATCTTCATCTGCCTCTCGGGAGAAGATGGGGTGACAAGACTTGTGCTCTGTGTGAGGAATTATGTGTTCTTGGACTGGAAGGTCAACGAGGAGGTAGTCTTACATTTCTTGCCAGTCTTACGTTAAAGTTACCTAGCGTGTCCTTGTGTTATACTTTCCATATCCACCACGCTTGTGTTTCGAAAAGGAAAAAAAAATTTCAGTGTTCATCGATTATAATTGATAGATTTACTTTTATTCTTGTTGCCAAATACTCCGTTTTATTTCGGTGCCCTATATCTTTACACAGCTGTGCAAGTTGAAATCAGAGCTTGAAGAACATCATAACAATCCTCAAGGTCTACTCTTGGAGGCATTTTATTCTACTGGTTATTCCAGTACTTTGGAAGATCCACTTATGTCTCCTGAATCAGCATTGAACTGAATGGATGCACCTGTTTTGGAAGAATTTGCTGCTTTAAGATCTTTGGGAATTGCGCTCCTACTGGTTTATTTGCACCTGTTCTTTTATGTTAACCTGGCTTTTTGTCTCTTCTGTCTTCTTATCACACCCAGTATCATGAGCCAAATAACTATTCAGTAATTCGGCATGAAATAACAATTTGAATGTTCTGCAGGTGCTTATGGGAAGAGGTGGCTCATTTTGCAGCCTAGGGCCACGGAAAAGGGATGCACTCACGTCTCTGTAAGTTTTGCTTGATGGCTGCATTGTAATCTTTTCTTGACCATTTATTTACTTCTGTTATCAGTTATTTTTGTACGTGAACTACACACACTTATTACTTTGTAAAATAAGCCAAATTTGGTATACGATGTTGAATTCTTCTCAAGTTTTTAACTCACGAGTTTTATTGTATTTTGAATGTAGGTCTTCGTGTCTTAAACGTGTATCAGCAGATTCAATCTTTCTCCGCTTTCAACAGACCCTTTAAAAATGGTGGAATGCTTGCCATCTATGCTAGTACGCACCTAAGTCACCTATTGCTAGCATTTCATCAGTATCAGCACTGAAAATGGATATGATGTTGTTGACTGTCAGTTTTTGTATATGATGCTGAATTATTCTCAAGTTTTAACTCAATTTTTATTGTATTTTGAATGCAGATCTACGTATCTTAAATGAGTATCAGCAGATTCAATTGTTCTCTGCCTTTAACGACCTCATTCAACAATACTGGATTGTTTGGCATCTATGCTAGCACTCAAATGTATCATTTCATGTTATGAATGTGTGAATAGTGCCGTCTTGGCAACTTCCAAGCCACCGGGGTATGCAACTTCAAGTCCGGCGGCAGTGACGCCATCCTTAGCACGATTCTTTAGCTGGCTTACCGGAGAATGACCTAGTTAGTTCTCTTCCTCCTTTAGACACGCCACTTGGAGGGATTTCCTTGCAACCTTCGCTACCTGATTTTGTTGAACCAGGCAAAGTTAAGATCACAGCTCCTGAGAATGGCGTCAGAATAGCATCGGAAACATTAGCTGTATGTTTTAATTCTTTGTCTGTTTTTATGCTTTGTATTTTTGAGCTCCGAAATCATGTGGGGAAGTTTTATGCCTATTATGATCTATAGGTTTATATATTGATTGCGGTTCAGTCTGTTAGACACCAATATCATGTTGAGCATCACACTTGCTGGAAAAGATGGCATCAAGAGCACAAAAAAAGGATTCACGTGTGCATTGTGACAGATGTAGAGGCCATCTGAGGCAACATATCTGCCTTTGCCTCTCGGGAGCAGATGCGTTACACGTTTGATGCTCAAAAGACTCGTGTTCCTGAAATGGTAGGGTTGCTTATTGATTGTGCGAGGAGGTAGTCTTACATATCCTGCCACCCTTCTGTTAAAGTTATATAGGGTGTCTTTGTGTTATAGTTTAGATACTTTCTATCTCCACTGCGCTTGTGATTCAGAAAGGCAAAATTCAGTGTTCATTGATTATCATTGGTAGATTGGTTTTTATTCTTGTTGCCAAGTACTCTGTTTTATTTTAGTGCACTATATCTTCACACAGCTGTGCAAGTTTGAACTCGGAGCGTGGAGAACTTCAAAACAATCCTCAAGGTCTGCTCTTGGAGGCAATTCATTCTGCTGGTTATTCCAGTGCTTTGGAAAATCCACTTTTGACCCCAGATTCAGCATTGACCAGATTGGATGGACCTGTTCTGGAAGAATTTGTTGCTGTAAGCCTTGGAAATATAGCACATATGTTACATAAGTGCAATAAAACACATGCTTATATGTACGCGACTAATTTGTTATTCATAATTTTGATATGATCTTGTTTTGACTCTTCTGTTTGTTTATTTTGGTGAATGGTGGTTGATGTGAGAATTTCAGGAGAGCTATACTGCCCCTCACATGGTGCCAGCTGCATCTGGTGTTGATCTTGACGAGCTTTTACCAATTGTGGAGTCACTTTGTTCGGACATTCCAAGAGTTCCTCATCTGGCAGAGCCAAAATCTCTTTTGCATGGGAGGGGATTATCATCAACAAGCTGATTCACTAGTTTGAGTTACATATTAGCTTTTAAATGATTTTGTCTCTTCACTGTCAACAAAAGGAAAAAAGAAGAAATTTTCTTTTCTTTTCAGCTCTCAATTCCTTACAAGTCCATTAACACTGTTATTATTTCCAGACCACACATGTCGCTCATGCATTTGGAGTGCCTAGTGGCTGGCTTAAAGAGAAAGAAGCTATAATTTTGACTGTTCTTGAGTTGCTGCATTTTTCAACTTTTCTCCTTAAAGAGGTTTACTTCCTCTGCTTTTATGATGACATTGTATCCTCAGTATTGCGCTCCTACTGGGTCATTTCTACTGCCATTTTATCTTAGCCTGGCTTTTTGTTTTTTTTTCCTGTCTTCGTATCATACACAATATCATATGGCAAATAACAATTCAGTAATTCTGCCAGATGCTTATGGGAGGAGGTGTCTCATTTTAAGCCAAGGACACTCGAAAAGAAAAGCACTCATTCCTTGTAAGTTTGCTTAATTGCTTCATTGTTATCTTTTCTTGACCATTTATTTCAAATTTTTTTCACTGTTATTAGTTATTCTCATACGTGGTACTTGTTAGACTTCCGCAAATTGAGACAGTTTTGTTGACTGATGTTGAATTCTAATCAAGTTTTCAACGTACTCACCATTTTTATTGTATTTCGAATGCAGATTTTGGTACCTTCAAATGGGTATCAGAAGAATCTTTCTCTGCATTCAACAGCCTCTTCAACAATACTTAGATTGTTTGGCATCTATGCTAGCACCGTAAGTCACCCGTTGCTAGCATTTTTATTTTTCCTTTTTTTACTTCTTATTTGTGGTATCACTTCATTTTACAGAAGATTGTTATAGAAGATATGTGTCTCTGGATTATATGCATGGTCCTCTTTTCCGCATATATGTATCTCCTACTGGAATCTAGAATTGAGAACTGAAGAAATCTTTTTCTGTTAATCTTCTGAACTTCAGACTCGGCAAGCAGTAAGAAAAGCCTCGGGCGTTTAGTTTGCTGTTATGAATGTATATTTTGCTTCTCATAGCATGAAGTTTTGTCATTTTCCAGGAAACGAGTGGAGCAGTTCTCAAAGGCTGTCGATGAAATCACTTTGAACGACATCACTAAGATTTCCCAGAAGAAAGCTATAATTTCTTCACCTCCAACAATGGCATCTCATGGCAATGGTAATTTCCTGCGTTCCCAAATAGCTTCCACTCTTGATTTCTCACTATACTCCGATCATCATAAACTTAAATAACTCTTTCTTCGTGGCAGTGTTTAATGTACCCAGTCACGAATCCGTCAGCTGCAAGTTCCATCTCTCTATCTCTCTACCAATTTTCCAGCCGTCTTCACCTCCTTAACGACCTGCTGAAATGAAATGGCGATGACGAAAATGATTCATGCAATAGCTCCCTGGATTTTGTTTTCTGTTTTGCCTGATGACTGATTTGGATGAACATGGATGCATGTTCATCACATTCGTCATCATATCATGAAACATTTTGTCCCTGATGTTTTCTCTTAAACATGCTCATCACGTCAATACATTTTTACATAAATTTTTTATATTATTTATTAAAAAATTTAATCATTAAATAACATGGGATTGACGGATGTAGTCCGACCCGTGTACAGAAATCATACCTCGACCGTCCGGTCGTCTGACACCTTTTTTTTGTTTTGTTTTAGTGAACTTTTAGTTTGAAGAATAACGGAAAGGTCCATCAATTATGAAAAACTAACAAAGAGAGGTATGTTTTGATCTTTTGTAACGGATAAGTTCCTATCATTACAGATGACAAAAATTGTTTCTTTATTTGTTATTCTCCCAAAAATCAGGGACTTATACGTCAATATAGCTTTCTTTTATTTTATCCTCGGTATTCTTCCAATTTCAACAAAATTGCTGTTTAGCAGTCATGCAGCATAGCCGCCGCCGCCACTTCCTTCGCGCCACCGCCACGCGACGCCATTTCGCGACGAAATACGTAGCCAAAATCATCTCCACGTCACCG
The DNA here is from genome assembly GCA_019650275.1 of Xylocarpus granatum. NCBI lineage: Eukaryota > Viridiplantae > Streptophyta > Magnoliopsida > Sapindales > Meliaceae > Xylocarpus > Xylocarpus granatum. Next base: position 181,869 of record BNST01000726.1, read on the forward strand.
ACAGGCCGTTCTGTCACCGCCGAAGTCACCCCGCCTAAGCCTATCCCTTCCGACGCTCGCGGCTACCCAATCCCTCGCCACCACATCATCTGCAAAGCTACACACCTCCTCCAATCTCGCCCCTCCACGTCAACTCTCTCCGACTTCTTTTCCTCTCTATCCCCGCCTCTCACTCCCTCCGAAGCCTCAGAAATTCTCAAATGCCTAAAATACCCCCGTCTTGCGTGTAATTTCTTCAAAATTTGCCCCTCGTTTTCTGCCAATTTTCACCACAACGCCTTCACTTACAATCGCCTCATATTAATTCTCTCGAAATCCGCCCTCCCAGATAGGTTTGACCTCGTCCGAGCACTCCTTGCCGACATGGAGAGGTCCAACACACGGGGTAACATCTCCACTATCAATATATTGATCGGATTTTTCGGTGGTTCTGATGATCTGAACAGATGCATTGGGTTGGTTAAGAAATGGGATTTGAAGATGAACTGCTACACGTACAAGTGTCTGTTGCAAGCGTACTTGAGGTCACGTGACTTGCACGAGGCGTTTGGGGTTTACAGTGAGATGAGAACGAAAGGGTACAAATTGGATATCTTTGGCTACAATATGTTACTGGATGCTTTGGCAAAAAATGAAAAGGTTTGTTATCAAATTATAATTTTGGTGATAAATTGTACGTGGGTTCTTGCAATTATTAATAATTTTGGTGTTTACTAGTGCATTATTTATGTTACATTACGATTTTTATGCTTATTTTTATGTTGGTATTTGACAAATTTTAGGTGAGATTAGTTCTCTAATTTTAGAAATTTCGGAGACGTTTGTTGAACAAACACCCAAAAATTTAGATCGAGCTTGCAGAAAGGCCAGTGAAATTTGAAATTTTTTTTCCTTTTTATATGTTGGCATATGAATTTTGTGTCATTGCAGCATGGTGCCATGAGTTGGATGTGATACGGTGCATATGCCAAAATCTTCATACGTTGTTGGCATAAGCTACTTGTAGTCGATGGTGATACTGGTGTTTTCCTTATGAGTGCATTTGCTACCCTTATTATGTGTCTATTGATTCAGTTTTAAAAGTAATTATTGTGAGAAGCTCAAAGGAGAGGACATATTGTATAGCGTGTTTGGGAAGATTGTCCATTTCAAGAACTTGGCATGTAATTATGAAAATGGCTTGTTGGGATGATATTGTTATCAACACTGCAGTTTGAAATTAGGTTTGAACTTGAGATGGATGAAGTTTATTATAATTTATATGCTTATCATGTTTTGGTAGCGTGAGAGGAAGTTATTTCTGGGAAATAGTTATTATTTTGTGTGGGAATCCAAGTGACAAGCATGTCTGTTTCAGTGGCTTCATAAGTTCTTGAATCAAACTTTTGCGTAACAAAACCATTTTCAAGTAACTCAAGAAATAATATTGGAGTTCATCCAATTATGACAACTAACCCAAAGCCTTGTTTTTAGATACTAGTTGTCAAACAGTACACCAAATTAACATTTAGAACCCACAAAATATGAAATGAGAATAATCAATTGCACCAGAGGATAGTTAGTACAAAGGAAAACAGCTTGGATGGAGACAATGTAGAATGACCAAAAACTCTTGTGTTTTCTATAAATTGTATGAACTTGCAAATAGACTGGATGCATATGATTGCAAACGGATTTCAAGAATAGCAGAGACAAAATTATCATGAAGCAAAAATTTTCATTGAGAAATTCCTAAAAATGCTTCTGGTCTTTTCTTTTTCCTTTTTCCTTTCTTCTATTTTTCATATAGATTGCTGTGTTGTAGTTCATTAATTAAAATGTTTCTTCAACTGGTTGTTTCACTTTATCTATCAATCCCATGGGTCCTTATTATCTGATCTGCAGCATTTTGATAGGTTGACCACGCATACAAGGTTTTTGAAGACATGAAGCGGAAGCACTGTGAACCTGACGAGTACACTTACACTATTATGATCAGAATGACTGGAAAGATTGGTAAAGCTAATGAATCGCTGGCACTTTTTGATGAAATGATATCGAAGGGCTGCATTCCTAATTCAATTGCTTATAATACTATGATCCAGGCACTTGCCAATGGCCGGATGGTTGACAAGGTCATTCTTCTCTTCTCTAAAATGGTGGAGAGAAATTGTCGGCCTAATGAATTTACCTATAGTGTTATTCTGTATGCTCTGGCAGCAGAAGGGCAGCTTGGTAGACTAGATGAGGTTGTGGAAGTGTCAAAAAAATACATGAATAAGTCAGTATATGCATACCTCGTAAGGACTCTGAGCAAATTGGGCCATGCAAGTGAAGCTCACCGGTTGTTCTGCAATATGTGGAACTTTCATGATAGGGGAGATAGGGAGGCGTACATGTCCATGTTAGAGACTCTGTGCAGCAAGGGTAAGACAACAGAAGCTATTGACCTCCTGAGTAAGATTCATGAAAAGGGTATAAATCCCGATACAATCATGTATAATACGGTATTTTCAGGCCTGGGAAAATTGAAGCAAATGTCTCATCTTCATGATCTTTACCAAAAAATGAAGCAAGATGGCCCTTCACCAGACATATTTACCTACAATATTCTGCTTGCAAGCTTTGGGAGGGCCGGAAATGTTGACGAAGCCATTAAAGTTTTTGAAGAACTTGAGAATGGCCATTGTAAACCTGATATTGTCTCATACAATTCTTTGATCAATTGCTTAGGGAAGAATGGTAATCTTGATGAAGCTCACATGAGGTTTAAGGAGATGCTGGAGAGAGGTTTGAGTCCTGATGTTGTTACATATAGCACACTCATTGAATGCTTTGGCAAGACAGACAGAGTTGAGATGGCATGTAGATTTTTTGAGAAGATGCTTGCTGAAGGGTGCTGTCCTAATATTGTAACATATAACATCTTACTCGACTGTCTTGAAAGAAGTGGACGAACTGCCGAGGCAGTAGATCTTTATGCAAAACTTAAGGAACAGGGATTAACGCCGGATTCAATCACGTATGCAGTGCTTGAACGGCTGCAGAGTGGTTCACATAGGAAAATCAGAACTCGCAGGAAGAATCCAATCACAGGTTGGGTTCAGGGATTGCATCTTCATCCTGTTGCTGCGGCTACCTGAGCTCCCTTGCCCTGACTGTGATTTTATTTATAAAGAAAAACGAGGACGGGACTTGGGTTTGGCGTCTAAATTTAATCCACCAACTGATAATATCATTCTATTTCTATCCCAAAATATATTACTTGAAGTATGCTTTTAAGATTTTTTTTTCATTCCATACTTTTAGCTCTATTGCTTTCGTTGGAACGTAGCCCATAATATTCAACGGTAAAGACAACTCAAAATTTTCTTGTGTCGAGCTGGTAGGCATTTATTGATCTACCGCATGCAGAAATATTTTGACACATGCTGCGGCCTTTGTGGGTGTGGCTTTTTCGGCTTATATATTTCAGCAAGAAGGCATATCAAACTATACAAAATGTGAAAAGCCAGTTCTTGTAGATTTCTTGTTCATAATGATGGATCAAACACCGAAGAATGGTGCTATCTGTCGAACCAGCACCTCTGCAAATGGTGCCTATTTCTTGAATCTTTAATATTGGATGCCTCAGAGGATGTATTTATGTTTGAAACAGTCAATATAACCGTTTCTTGTATCATGTAGTTAGCAGGTATGCTCTACTGACTGACCTCAATCTTCCCATAATCATCATTTCTTTCTCTTGTTTGATTTTATCATCAAATATTACAGATTGATACTAGGGTTCATGGGCTGTACTGGATTTACACCCCGTCCATTTGACACCCTTAATAGTTAGTAGCAGGATATATAGTTAGAATTAGCATACGAAAGTTTGGTGTTGCATATTATCACATGTATCATATTCCCAGAAATCAAAAGCAAACAAAGCATCTCCATGGCAGCTTTCTTTTATCAAATTACTGAGAAAGGCTTTTGTGACAGGCCCCGTATGTTCAGTCCCCACCGCGGCAGTACGACTGCTAAATATGATCCACAAATGTCACAATTATTTTCATTAAGGTTTTGCATGTCGACTGCTGTTAAGGCATGGAAGCAGAGAACCAGGTCAGGTCATGAAAAAAAATAAAGGCAGGGACAATTGGATAGGCCCAGATTGATAGGTCACTCTCATTATTGAAAACGTGTGCTATTTACAATACAAATGTCATTCATTATTTATGTCTGTGGTTACAAACCAATTTATATGCCTCTCTCTTTTATTTTATTTTATTTTTATTTTTTTATTCATTATTTATTTTCTCTTCGAAGCAGACATTTAAATTCGAGTTCTAACTGATAAATTGTTTTGGCAATTTAGTAAATAATGTTGAACTAAGGGTCATTTTGACAAGAGATAGCTTATATAAGAAACCAGTATGCATGATGCCTCTCATGCAACACCAAGCAGCATTTTCAAGCATAACAAGAATGAAAGTATTTCGGATCAGCTTCTCCTTCTTCTTCTTCTTCTTCCTTGCCGTGGCATCCCAGTCAATTCCCTTCCAAAGTCACCTTCTCCTGCCACACTCCAGTCCCGTAGGGCAACCCGTTGTTACGGGCATTAACTGTGCCAGCTGGCAGACAGCCGTGGAAACGAACAATATTCGTGACTGGGACATCGTTCCACAAGAATGTGCGAACCATGTTGGACATTACATGCTAGGTTCCCAGTACCCCGAAGATGGCAACTTTGTTGCAGCTTCTGCGTACAAACATGCTAAGAGCATGGAGCTCAATGACGATGGCATGGACATTTGGGTTCTTGATATTGGTGAAACTTCACTCTCTAATCTTGAGTACTATGCTCGTCCTGATGTTGCCTTTGGGTAAATAATTAACATCATCTCTCCATATTATGGCACAAAATTTTCTTTAAATGTGAAAATTATACACAAAAATTGATCATCGGGTATTATTATATCCAGAACTAATTTTCATTTTGATGCCAGGTCGAAGGAGTACAATGCTACAGCGAAAAAAGAATGGGTGCTCCAAGGCAAAGCAAAAGCAATGCGAGCCACTCTTCACCTTTACAATAAACTACTGAAACTCGGGTACAAGGTTGTCTTCCTCTCAGGCAGATCTGAAAGTTTAAGAAATGCTACAGAAAACAATCTGAAGAATGTGGGTTACCTTACTTGGGAGAAACTCATTATGAAGTAAGCATCACTCGAATGCCAATACAATCATTTCTTAACATCAATCTCACATAAGATTTGACCTTCAATCTTCATTCATGAATGGTTTGGTTGTTGATGACACACAGGCAAGCCTCAGAAAAGGGAATGAAAACAGTGGAATACAAGTCAAAGAAAAGAGGGGAGCTCGTGAAGGAAGGATATAGAATTCTGGGCAACATGGGAGATCAATGGAGCGATTTGTTGGGAGATAATGCTGGCAACAGAACATTTAAATTCCCAAATCCAATGTTCTACAATAGCTAAAAATAAATGTCACCCCCAATCGCTAATTTAAGCAAAATGCATGACTACTGCATGCATGCGAATTAAATAAATGCTAAGTTCTTGGCTATGCTTGCTTCTTCTTTTCCTTATTAATGTGTTTTTGCCTTTGAGCAATCTGATGAGGCTACGACTTCTGCCTTTTTTGAAAAAGAGAGACACAGTAGCTGCTGCATCCGAAAATCTAGCAATAATGAAGCTGTGGCGAAATGATAATCTGAAAATGATGGGGCAAACGATAAAATCCATTGAACTTTGATGCCCACCTTACATATTTGAGATATATAATAATAAAATTTTAAAAAATATTATTTAAATATATAACAAATTAATTAATCAAATGTTGAACTGCTATCGATTATGTATAAGCCTGGATTAGAAGAAATATTATTTCCTTGTCTCTCCAGATTTAATGTTCCTTATTGAATGAGACTCGGGATATTCTGGCCCGTGACTTGTTGGGATACTGCTAAAATTGCAGCTACAGACTCGAGTTAAGAATGAAAACACTCCCATGCTAGCTAGTTATATTGCTAAGTTTTGGCCGACACGCAGCTTGTTTGATACTTGGAATGTCCAATTTCCATCGTTTATAAAAGGGCTAAGTGTTGAAAAATACCCAGAAGTATCATCAGTCTAATTCTTTTGACACTGTTGCCGCGACCTTTGTGGCTTTTTCTGCTTGGATAATTCAGCCAAAAGGCAAATTGGGTTCCATCAAAACTTTGTGCGATGCGGAAAACCAGTTCTGGGAGATTTCTCAAAACTTTGTTCTCCGAATGGAATCTATGTCTGGTCCATTTAAAAAATTCCTTATTAATTAAAGAAACTCAGAGCTCTTATGACACACAGTTCAAACTCTTATCTAAACAAAACGACTGTTACACAACTCAACGAGGATTTGATTTATGGCTGAAAAGATCCATACATCATTTCTCGTACCATGAAATTAGCAGGGGTGCTGAACTGATTGAGCTTGTTGAGAATTGCCCATCACAGCATAGTTGTTGGCTGGATGGCAAGAGCTAGCATATGAATGCAGAATGCTTATTCGCTATTTGGGGTAGAATATGATCCATCTCAGTTTATGTGCAATAATAAACTATCATATAAGAGTAAAAATAGAAAAACCCATGATTGATGTTACACAGTTTATGTACACGCAAAGGCTGCATCTCCATCTCAGCTTCAATTATCATACTACTGAGAAAGTAAATATGGTCCACAAATGTCACTTCAGCTTTTGCAAATCGACCATTAAAGCAAAAAGACCAGGTGGAAACATAGAAAGGGTACGGAACCGTTGGCCCAGATGTGTCACTCTCCCTCTCCCAATATTGAAAACGTGAGCTAGAAATCCTTTTCAAAGTCATTTATGTGTGTGGTTACAAACCAATTCATGTCTATCTCTTCCATTTTACCTTCATTCATCGCATAAAAAAAGAAGTAAAAGGTATGATTCACAGAATATTCCCAAGTAAAAGAATTTTGTCGTTCAAAGCACATGTTCCACGTGGATTATATTTTTTATTTTTTTTCAAAAAAAATATAAGAACATATAAATCGTAAATTTAATTAAAAATTACAAATAAATTGAGTAATTTTGTAAATAGTATTTGAACTGGGGGTCATTTTGTCACAATAGAACTTATTTAAGAAACCAGTATGCATGGAGCATCTCACAAAACACAAGCAGCGTTTTCAATTATTACAGAAATGAAGTGTGCCCTATCACTCCTCTTCTTCCTTGCCACCGCAGTGGCAACATCACAATCAATTCCCTTCCAAATTCACCTTCTCCGGCCACACTCCGGTGCCGCAGGCGAACCCGTCACCGGCATTAACTGTCTCAGCTGGCGGCTAGCCGTGGAAACGCTCAATCTTCGTGAGTGGGACGTAGTTCCACAAGAATGTGCTAACTATGTTGGACACTACATGCTAGGTTCCCAGTACCGCGAAGATTGCAAATTTGTTGCAGCTTCCGCGTACAAATATGCTAAGAGCGTTGAGCTCAAAGGAGATGGCAAGGACGTTTGGGTTTTTGACGTTGATGAAACTGCTCTCTCTAATCTTCCTTACTATGCACTGCCTGAAAATGCATTTGGGTAAGGAGTTAACATCATCTCTATCTATTATGCACAACCTTGCCTTTAAATCTCAGAATTATACTCAAAAATCGATTATCGGGTATTATATGGAGAACTGATTTTCAATTTTGATTTCAGGGCAAAGGAGTACAACGAGACATCATTTACAGAATGGGAACTCAAAGGCATAGCACCAGCAATACCAGCCACTCTTCATCTCTACAATAAATTGTTGAAACTCGGATACAAGATTGTCTTTCTCACAGGCAAATCTGAAAGTATAAGAAATGTTACAGAAGCAAATATGAAGAATGTGGGTTACCATAGTTGGGAGAAACTCATACTGAAGTAAGCATTACTCAAATGCCAATACAATCTTTTTCTTTTCATTAATCTCACATAGGATTTGATCTGAATATTATAATAACTAAAAGAATTTTCTTTTCAATTTTCATTCATGATTGGTTATTGGTGGTTTGCAGGCAAACCGCAGAAAAGGGAACAAAAGCAGTAGTGTACAAATCAAAGAGACGAGGGGAGCTGGTGAAGCAAGGATATAGAATTCTAGGCAACATGGGAGATCAATGGAGCGATTTGTTGGGAGATTATGCTGGCAACAGAACATTTAAATTCCCAGATCCAATGTTCTACATCGGCTAAAACTAATGTCACTCTCAATCACTAATTTAAATAAAAATGCATGACTACTGCATGCATAAGAATAAACTAAATGCTGAGTTCTTGGCTGTGCTTGCTTCTTCTTTTCCTTATCATGTGTTGCGTTTGAGCAATGTGATGAAGTAGTAGAACCAATGTTCCTTCAAAATGAATTCTTACAAGTAGGTAGTTTAAGCTCATTTGCGGTCAAATGATCATCAAGACCACCAAACTAATATTTTCTGATTATTGTATTTCAGAATCTTTAATAGCTTACTCAAACTTATTTTCAGTCACAAAAATATTATTTTGATTTTTTCACCAAACAAAAAAAAACAAAATACTTTGTATCATATTTAAAGTGAACCAATAAACGGGGACTCCTTGATGATATCTTGTCTATAAGGTTGTCTGTTCAACTATTTTGCATGTGAGTGTTCCGGGTTTGTCAAGAACCCAGATCAGACATAGCAATTAATTGGGGGGTCGGTGAAAGGATAAAATCTAGGGATCTTCAATAGCTTCATCAATCAATAGGCTGTTTATAGACCAAATTTATTGGTTCATCAAGCCAAAACCAAAATAAAATTACTATAACATTTTGTGTCATTAACACGTTAAAAACAGTCTCTCTGGTTGTTTTCGTTCTAGAGTAAGAAATGAATAAATTTGCAATCAATCCATTTTGGTCTGAGTTCCTTTTCCCAACAGTCCTCCGATTGAGACTGGCAGGCGAACTGAGTACTGTGGTGCTCAATTTGGAAGAACAATTTCAAATGCTTACTCATAATATTCTTTACTTTTATGTATTGTTTTCTTTGGTAGATTATGTAAATTTGATGCTCTAAGAATGCAAAACTTGCCTTAAAGAAAACCTGTATAAACAGTAGACATCACATGCTATGTTCATATGAAATAGAATTACCGATTCTTGAAGCAAGCAATTTGGCATTTAATCTTCTCTGTTAATATCTCGCGGGATTACAATGAAATCCATGTTCCAACAATTTGATTCACGAGTTGTTCATGAATTGCCTTGCCACTAGAATTTTTCTAAAACTTCTCAGTTCCCATATCTTTTGTTGTTGCTCCCGTCACGAAAACAAACCTCAATCCCAATATCCAATAACTTCTCGTGGGGACTCAGACTCTCTGGCAACTCCGGCGCTCTTGGCTTTGTTCATCCACTCAAAAGTAACCGAGTCTTCCATTATGCTAACTTGGGTCGGGGGCGAAGAAATAAAACGCAATGCAATCTGGCCAGCTATACATTGTTTTCGGAACAGTCGCAATGCAATGCCTTAGACTCCCAACCTAGCTAGTGCTTTTCGCAGAAGATAGGATCAGAATGAATCGTCTTTGTTTTCTTCTCTTGGAGACCAAAATAGTCATTATTGGGGGGCAATGAAAACAAAAGGTTTAAAAATAATATGTAAAACTGTCCTACATATTGAAGACATGATCAATTCTAAATTATTAAACTCAAGAAAATGACTGAAAAGGAATAATAACCTACTGGATTAACCCTTTTTTTTGGTAATTACCAACATTTCAGCTATTGAATTAGAATCTATAGACCCATAAGAGCCAGATCTTTGTGAGGTTCGAACCATGTGAGAGAAGGCAATTTTAATTATTTTAAGCCAACTTTTGTTAGTTGGGGAAAGGCATTCCAGATGATATTGATGCCCCTTCGAGGGCCGATGAAAATGTGTTTTGCAACTGGAACACTGAAGAGCTTCACTTTGATTAAATTGGGAATTGCTTAAACAGGTTTGGGAACATGAAAATTTATTAATCAACTAATACTGGTGCCCTGAAAAAAGAGTACCAGAGAAAAGAGTGAAACTAGAAGGAACTTGAAAGTCCTTTTTTATGGTGCGTAGTACATGGGATTAGGGAGCTTGAATGTCCGATTGCCAGGACAATCACCAAGGAGATCACTCCATTCATCACCAATGTTTCCAACGATTCTATATCCACTCTCTACAAGCTCACTTCTTTTCTTTGATTTGAACTCAACCTGTGTCTGGTTATAGTCACTAGAATTCCTGCAGAAGAAAGAACAGATTAATTTTCTGGGTAAAAGATTAAACTAAACTAAAAGTAATCTGCTTAATTAATTACCTCAAGAGAACCTTCTCCCAAGTGTGGTATCCAACTGACTTGAGATTTGTTTCTGTGGCATTTCTCTCATATTCAGTTCTTCGCACCAGGAAAACAACCTTAATCCCAAGTTTCAACAACCTTCTGTACAACTTCAGGCTCTCCGGCAGTGCCGGCGCTTCCCCTTTCATTACCCACTCAATCGACGCCGTCCCGTTAAACGGGTCAGCCCTGTAATATTCGGCAATTACAACATTATATAAAAGCCTTTCATTATGACTAAGTAGAAATTTGACATGTAATTACCTACCCGAATCCATACTGAGCACAAAAGATCAGATTAGAAAGCGAAGTCTCATCTACGTCAAAGATCCATATGTCCTTGCCATCGCCGGCCAGTTCCAGGCTTTCAACATAACGAAAAGCTTCTTCGACAACGACTCTCGAGTCTTCTCTGTACTGACCACCTAGCAGGTAATCCCCCACGTATTCTTGGCAGATTTTCGGAACAGTCGTCCAATCTCTGATATTATTTGTTTCCACAGCCAGTCGCCAACTCAAGCACGAGAAGCCAGGTGAAGGATCGCCGCCGGCGACCGGCTGTCGAACGAGCAGGCATGAAATCTGATCGGATACTGCTGAAATTGTAGCTAGTGAAAGGAGGAGTGACCACACACTCATGTTGCTATTGTTTTTGGCAGAAGATAAACTGGCACTTAAATATTTACGAGTTTATTTTGAGCGTAAAGTTGAGACAATTTCATTATATTAATATAATAATTAATAAATTATTTATTAAAAATTTATAAATTTTTTATAATTTTATTATTTAAATAATTTAATTATATTAAAATAATAAAATTGTATTATCTAAATTTTTTTTTATGTTTGAGAATTCATAGTCAATATTGGTAGGCAAATATGGTGAGAGATGAAGGGTCCAGATTGGATTAGGATGAAGATGAAAGAGTGGGCCCATAGCACCAGAAGCAGGCCCACGGTCAATAACGGCTTCAGCCCGCACGTGGTGGGTCGCCAAATTTTAACTATGTCCTACAGGTTTAGAATTGTTGGTTCTTGTACTAGTTTTGGCATTTTAACACTTGGATTGTTTATTGAAAATTTTTATTAAAATAATATTAATTATATTAATTTAATTAATTAATTAATAATATAAATTAATAAAAATTAAAAGAATTTTTTTATTTAATTTATTTTTTTAATATTTCTTATTTTTTATCAACTCGTAATTTTTTCATCAATTGAGTAATATTATTATATTAATATAATTAAAATAATAAGACTATTTTATTTAAATAAATATTAATATGTATCATAATTTATAATAAACGGTTTAAATTATATTTATAATTTTTTTAATTTATATCATGAAATATAAAATTAATTATATTATATATTATCGTCTTATTAAAAATTAGAAATAAAAAAGTCGTTCCCCAACTATTTATGCTCCGCAATACATGGGATTAGGCAGCTTGAAAGTCCGATTACCGGGATTAGCACCAAGGAGATCACCCCATTGAGCACCAATGTTTCCAACGATTCTATATCCACTTTCCACAAGCTCTGTTCTTTTAGTTGATTTGAACACCTGTTGTGTCTGGTTCAACTGGCTCGATTCCCTGCCACAGAAGTAAATGTCTATCTTAATTCAAAGACCAACCAACCCAAGTAAATTTCAGTAAAATCGATAACTAATTTAGCTTATTAGAGTAATTTTTTTCCTTGTTTAATTAAGATACAACTTTGCTTGCTGAATTACTTGAGTATAAGCTTCTCCCAAGTGTGGTATCCTACATTCTGTAGATTGGTTTCTGTACAGTTTCCCAGGTACTCTGGTATACCTACCAGGAAAACGACCTTAATCCCAAGACTTAATAATGTTCTGTATAGCTTGAGACTCTCAGGCAATGCCGGTAATTTGGCTTCTATCATAACATCCAAGATCGCTAATGGATCTACTGCATCAGTCCTGAAATTCTCGAACCAATAAAAATGATTATATCCATGAACAATATGAGTACTAACTATTTGCTAACTCTTTTCTTTCAACCTTACAAGAGGTGGTTCAACATATATATTTTGTTAACGTTTATGATCATAATGTAACACCAGATTCATGCCATACATGCAACAAAACATAATAAGTTTATGATTATTTACCCGTATCCATATTTAGCGAAGAAATCCGCATAAGAGACTGCAGTGTCATCTGCGGCAGAGATCCATATGTCCTTGCCACCTCCGGCCAACTCCAAGCTTTTAGCATAGCTGATAGACTGGTTGATGACAACTTTCGAGTCTTCAAGGTACTGGCCACCTTTGAAGTAATCCGCCATATAATCTCTGCACACCTTTGGGACTAATGTCCAATCTCTAATATTATTTGTTTCTACGCCAAATCACCAAATTGACAACTCAGGCAGAAGTCTGAAGAATCTTCATTTCGGTCGACGGGTTGTCGAATGAGCTCTGGAACATGCAGGCCTGAAACCTGAAGAGAGATTGCTAAAATCGTAGCCAGAGAAACAAAGAGTGACAACGCCCCCATGCTGTAATTGTTCTTTGTCAGAAGATAAACAGTTTTGATTCGATACTTTCTGGTAGCCAATTTGCCTCCTTTACATAGACTGCGTTACCTCATCTAATCATCGATCGGAGTTCTCTATCCTGCTGTGCTGGAGCACAAGACACTTCCATGTGGAAAATGAATTGATTCTTGAAGTTAAAGTTTGGCATTGTTTCAGTCATTTCCTCCTTGTTCTTACAAAAAAATAGATTGATCCTGTTGAGCATGCCCTCTTTAAAATGTGTTCCAACACACATGAGATGCCTCGGTTATCTTGCTAACATGCATATATGGGCTCATCTTTCATTGATATCGACATTGTTATTTGCCTTATTAGAATAATTTAATTGGAAGATCAATCTGCACATGCATTTACCATTTCATTGCAAAAGAAATTTTATTCAATTTGTTATCATTTAAACCATTAATTTATTTTTAATTTTACGATAATTCTACAAGTCACATGTTTTTTATTATTTTAATACAAAAATTTATTTATAAAATATGTTATAGCATATGATTTTTGAATTATAATTTTTTTCTCGTTTTTATAACAATTTATTAAAATTTAGATCAACAATTCATTTTTAAGAATAAACGTATATTATAAATTAAATATACGTCCAAAAATTTACGCTGAAGATATATTTTCTACAATATATTTAATGTATGTCACATCCAAATTTTTATATTTTTATATTTTATTCATTTTAAAAATTTTTTCATGTTTTAAATTTATGTATTATTCATTTTAAAGTTTAAATTTTTTTCAATTGACTACTAAATATTTTACATTAATCATTTTAAGTTGTTTATTACATGTTTTAAATTTTTAATTAAAAGATGCAAGGACATTGTATGTATATTATTAATGATACCCACAAAAGAATTGCCAAATCTACGTATAATTAACCGATGTTAACGTAAAATTATTGGTTTAAATTTCGCTTATATTCATAAATAAGATCTGTTTATATCTTAAAATTCACTTTGAACGCTCATATTTTAATAAAATATGGTATAATTAAAATATTATTAATTTTAATTTACACTTAAATGGAATTTAACATTAATAAATGTCAAGTTGTAATCTTTTCTATTAACCTGATTAATTCCATGAGAGTAGAAATAGCTTTGGACATTCTAAGTCAATACAAGTTGATTAATTAATTAAAAAAATAATTTATTATTAAAATAAAATTTTAAGTAAAAATTTTAATTTACTCATTTTTTTAATTTTAAAATATTTTCTAAAATAAAATAAAATAATATTTTATTATTTTATCAAAGTAAGGGAAGGTAATTTTTGCTCAAAATTTATCATAAAATATTATTTATATAAATGGGCCGGGTCAAAACCCGAAATAATATTTTCGGGCCGAAGCCCATGCTATCAGAAGGGCATTTAAGTAATTAAGACCAAAAGGATCTCTAGTGCACACAAAACCCTAATTCCTCTGCCTTCTCCTATATGTATTGTACATACAGCGATTCACCAGCCTCGCGTGAATTCGTCGCTTCTGGTTCATTTAGCCTTCCACGTGAGTCGATCTCTGTCTCTTTGTTTTGGGGTTTTGCGATTAACTGGAAAGTTTTAATCTTTCTTTTGAAATTTTCGTGATCATTGTTTTAGGGTTTGAACATTTAAGATTTGATTAAGCAGGGATTGTGTGTATCGGCGTTGTGCTAAGATCAGTACACATTGTATCCGAAAGAGTTCCCTGCAAAACCACCACATTTGGGGAAGATGGGCAGTTGTGTTTCAATCTCCACCGTTGATTCTCTCAACAATCATCTTCCCCACATCTCATAACCATACAACATGATGTTGATTTCTAAGCCCTAGTGCATTGATAATAGCACGGAGCATTAATGCATGAACAATATAATTAATAATTTTTTTTGTAATTTTAAAAAGTAATTAATAATAAAAAATAATTTTATAAATTTTTTTATTATTTTTATGTTTATAATAAATTTAATTTTAAAAATTTTCCTTATTTGACATGAAAAAAATAAATCAAAATTCTATTATTTTTACTATGCAAATAATTTTATTATACAAATATATAATTAAAATAATAAATTTTATTATATTAATATAATTAAAATAATTATTTTCTAATAATTTTATCACAATAATATATAAAATAAAATTTTGATAATCAATATAAATAATTTTTTTCATTTTTATATTAAATATAAATAATTATATTTTTAAAAAATTTTTACCTCGTAATAATTAAAGAGCAATTAGTCTAGTGATAGAAGTAGATTAGTAAAGTTGGGCCTAGTGCCAGCTCTTGATGGGCCAAGTTTAGGCCCATAGTCTAGTCTCAATTAGTAAAGTTGGGCTTAGAGCAAAAGGCAGAATTTAGATCTGACTGTCATCCAACACAAAGTAATATTATTTGGTAAACCCTTGAGAATCAATTTATGAAAAATCCAACTTCAAATAGTCTCTTGTTCATTCTAGTTGTCAATCAACATAAGGAATTTGTACCCAATTCTCTTTGATGATGTAATTAATTCTTAGATTAAATATATTTATTTTTAATTTTGAAAAAATAATAATAATAATTAATATTTTTTATCAATTATTGTGACATATTATTTTTCCTTTACTACCCAATTTATCCAACACATGTTATGGCAAGCAAGCAAGCAAATTGGAGCACATTCCATTGAGACATACAAACTTTGACATGACCTAGTCAACATTCAACATTGTAATACCAATTCTTTAATTTCCATGTGTGGATTCATAGTATTAAATGTTTGAATAATGTGGACATGGGATAAAGGGTAGATGTTGAGTTCTATCTTCAATCAACCATTGAGTTCTCTTGTTAGGGGACTTGATTAATGGAGAAAACTCATTGAAATTGACATGAATTGTTGCATTTTGGGAGAACAAAGAAATTCTTAAACAACCAACTTTTGCCTATTTTTCTAAAGATAATCTTTGCTGTTGCAACAACTTTAGATTCATGGATATCATCAACCAAGAAAATTAATTTTATATTTAATTAACGTTAAAAAAAATTTTTAAAAATTAAATTTTTAACATAATTAAATATTCTAAAAGTAATTTTATTTTTTAAAAAATTACAAGTATAATAAATATATTTATCGGTAAAAAAATCATCTCATGGGTTATGATTCTTAAAAAATAAATAATTTTATTTATTAATTGGCGATGACTATGTGTTGGAATATTAAACCATGTATAATCAATTGAGTTAAAAATCTAGAAGCACTTATTTGACAAAAGGAACCTTCAAATATAAAGATAGATGTAAAAATAGAAGAAAAGTTGGGGATGTGGGTATTACAATTAGATTTAGATGGTGACTCAACATGGATGAATTCATAAATGCTTATCTCTTCAGTCTTCTTTCTACCACCAAATATAAAATTTTGCAAGGTCAAGCAACTCAGAGGAGATAATGTAGAATCCAAGGATAAGGCCATCATAAATTTATGGCAAAAAGATGACTCATGATAAAGACAACTCCCATTACTACTTCAAAATGCATCAATTTTGTGTGCAACCTAACCCAAGAGAAGATTGAGATGAACATAGAAAAACTTTTAATGAAAGCCCTGTTAAAAAGGTCATTTTAAAATGTTTTAATAGTCTGAAAATCATCTAATTTTATATGAATAGTTTAATGTTGTCTTGTATTGTATCATGGAGATTCCATACAACATGGTGTCAGCTATCACTTTTGGCCTTTTAAATCATGGAAATTTCATGTGTCTAGATGTCAAGAAACCATTTTCTCAGAACATGACCAACCTAATCCGTGTGCCCTTTATTCCTATCCATTTGTGTACGTATAAAAAAGCAAACCCTGGCAGCAAATTCCTGTGTGCATTATCTCCTGAACCTAATATATCATATCCTTCTTCTTCTTCTTCTTCTTCTGTTAATGGGTACTGAAGCTGATCAGAAACAAATAATGCTGAAATCTCCATCCTTGACGGCGGAGAATGGTAATTACAAGCATGGAAAAGTACACGATCAAGATGATCATCAATGGATGATGGTCATGGAAGGTGGTGACGATCATCAAGAAACATTATCATCATCTCTTGGAGATTCAAGTATTTCCAATAGATCCTCAACATCTTCTTCAGAATTAGTTGATGATGCATCCTCCACAAGTACTTCGTTATCATCATCAAATTCTCCTTCTTCTTCCAATTCTGATGGCCCTCTCTTTGAACTTTCTGAGCTCATGGCACAACTACCCATCAAGTAAGTAGTCTGTACCTGTTAACTTTCTCTTTCATCTTTCTTTAACAATTTGATCGCTAGCTCTTGAAATTATCCATACAACATTAACAAAAAAGCACCTTTTAAAAGAAGTGATTCTTGGATACTGACGAGTATAGCTTGAAAGCTCTACCCATATATTTGCTTCATATTTCTTCATACAAGAACATGTGCTGATGAATTTGAAGCATTACAATTTGGTTATGAAAAAGGCTTCTTCCATATGCAGGAGAGGACTGTCTAAATATTATCAGGGAAAATCAGAGTCTTTCACATCTCTGTCAAGAGTAATGAGCATAGAAGACCTAGCAAAGAAGGAAAATCCATACAGAAAGAAAATGAAGCCATGTAAGAGTTATGGTGGTAGCTTAGACATCAAAGCAACCATATCAAAGAAAGTCTCAAGAAGTTCTTTCCATTCTTCTGCTTCTTCTTCTTTTCCAGCAGGCAGAAAAAGCAGTTTTCTAGGTAGCAGTAAGCCTCCTCCGATTTCTGAACAAAAGCACTTTTGATCATCTCTAAAATTATACACACACACATGTATTGAGCTAATTCATCAGTAAAATTTATGGATTCAGCTACCAAAATTTCGTTTCAGTTAAGAGATTAGATTCACAAGGATTGAGATTTGAGACCTAGTACTAATTGATGTAATTATAATGAGTTTATGAACAACTTTTGAGAGGTAAAAATGCACAGTAGACAAGTCTTTTCTTGCAAGTCAAGGATAAGATTCCAAAATACTTTTAATGGACTTGAAATCTTGAACAAATCCCAGTATTCTAAAGCTTGAATACTGATTATTATCCACTCATTCTTTCTAATTTAAATAAGCAAATATTCCACTCATGATCAATTGTTAAAGTAGTTGTTGGCACTTTTTGATCCTCTACAAGATGGCTTTTTTTTATTATTATTTAATAGAGATTTTAGACTTTTCTATATCCCTTTATAAGAGATTAGATCCAACTGTAACCCTTTATAAGAGCAACTGTTTTGTCTATTCTAGCACATATTTCAACTCCAAAAACCATGTTCTTGCTTTCAAAACAACACCTGAAACTGTGGTCTATCTTCTTCCACTCTGTCTCACTATTTTAACATTTTGCTATCTTTTTCTTTACATTATCTTTTGGCTAGTAACCAAATTTTTTATCTCATGCAATAACAATAATATACCCTACTTTGTATTGTTGTCAGCTTACATTATCTACTTTGATCATGGAATCCACTTCAAATCCAATACCATATTATATCACATTATATCATGGGTTCTTTGGTTCATTGTTACCCAATACATTTATTTAATACCATACTTTGTTAATAAAAATTAATTAATTAATAATTATTAACATATAAATCTTTAATATTTTATATTTTTGTAAAAATAAAAATTACTTGTATCAAATAAGTTCCTGACCCTACTTAATAGTTAATACTAAAGAATATTTTTGCCATTTAAATAAAGATCAGAACCCATATAATACAAATAGGAAAATTATCTATTTTATGAGAGAATTTAAGAAATTAGGGAACTGAATGTTATTATCCCATAAAATAATTCAAAGTACTTCTGCGGAAGCACTTTTGTGACTGACAGATGAATTCTTACTGGATAAAAAGTAACCAAACATATTAAGCACATAAATGATTGAAATTAGATTAATGAATCATCAATCAGGTGTGTTACATTACATGAGTAGTGTTTTACAGTGGAAAAAGAAGCTGCAACAGGAAACATTAGAGAGAATGCTGTTTCATATCTGCAACTGCAAATCAATGGGAAGAATGGTAAAGATGATGAATCATGGAGTATGTGATTGCACGGCAGCGGATGCTGCTTGATCGCCTAGCTGGAGTCATAGACGCCGCCGCCGCCGCCACCTTCTGTTTTAACACAAGAACGAGCAATTCATTGAATTTGCTAAGCTTAATTGGATTAATGCAAATGCAAGTGCCTAATTCAAGAACTTGAATTATTCTGACCTCTTTCTGCATCATCTTCTTCATATGAAACAGAACTGCTGTTCACTTCACTTTCTCCCCGTATTGCTGCTTCTCAAGCCACAACTTCTAAAGGAGTTTCTACTAATTTCTCCTGCTGAAAATTGACTGAGCAATTCAATTGACAGAGCTCTACCTTGATTCAATTCTTTAGAGTCCACATATTCATTCTCGACATGTTCGATGTGCCTTTTCCTCTCAGTGGGAAGTTCTGAATTGCATTTCTCGGCTACCCCAGATTCATTAATGCAAGAGTTTGTGATTGGAGAAGAATCAAACCATAATATGAACTCGAAGTTTCCTGATAACTCCCTGAACTTATTCATGGTGGCCCCGTTCCATGTCTCGCTTCACAGAGAACCTCAAAATGGGCTCTATTTCGTTTTACTCCATCCATATCTCAATTTCATTTATTTAATAGCTCTCTGGTTAAAAAAAAATCATCAAATAATAATTCAGAAATTAAAATATAAAAGAAAAAAAGGGAGGTGTGTGATGATTTTTCAATCTTAGACTAAATTGAGAATCTGAAAACATGTAATTCCGTTAGCCATACTCTCAGAGATGAAAACCTCAACTGAGTTGTCAGCAACATTTTCAGTTTTTGTCATCTCATCAGTTTTAACCATTCATTTTCTTGATTGTTAACTTCTTCTGGTACTGCTTCCTTTCCAAAATCATTTTCTTGTTCAAAAGCATTAGACATTATTGGCATCTGATCAAATTCAATATTCTCAACCATCTGATCAAAATAATCTCCTGTTTCAGTTGTAGTTACATGATCATAAACATCTTCATCCTCATTTTCCCTACCCTCTAGCTCTACCATTTCTCCATCATCTCCTCCCTTCTTCTCATTTACAACTTTACTGTCTCCAACTTGTACCTCTACCACCTCACTCAAATTATCACTAATTTCTTCCAACCTCACCAGGTAAACATCTTCAATCATCTCTTCTTCTTCAATATATACGCCAATAAATGTTTGATTTAACTTCATCAGCCCCATATTTCCATCCAGTAGCTCTAACAACCCCAATATATTTACAACTTCCTTAAACTCCATTTTATCCAAGAAATTGTCTTCGCCCCCAGTTCCATTTATGTGATCATGAATCTTGAAATACCCATCTTCAAAACCCTCCATGGCTTGTAAACTAGATGAAGTTTCAGGAGAATTCATTGAAGAAGCACACACAGTTGAGAACACCAAGACAATAAAAGCATCAACTTCAAAAACCCCCTCTTCTTCTTCTTCAACTACCCCATCTCCCTCGTCAATTTGTTCAACTTCTTCGGAAGCACAAACCAAATCAGCCTCCTCATCTTTCTTACAAGGCAAGGAGATATCTTTACCACTGTTTGACCTCCTTGGCCTCATTTTCATGACGTAAGACGTTACGTCTACGCCTGTTAGGTTTGTACCTTAAAAATTGAGGCCTTGGTGAAGGATGATTTTTCCGTGAAGAGTCACAAGGCTTCAAAGATGAAATATCGTTAAGAGAGCAAGAATCTTCAGAATTATCAACATCTGGGGTTTTCTGCATATTGGAATCAGAGATTTCGCTCCTTTCGGCTAAAATTTTCTCTCTGGGAACAATAGCTTTTGAGGCAGATGCTATGGTCGGTGACATAAAATGCTTTGTCATTGGTTTCTTTGAATTTTGCAGATTTATACCCGTTCGTTGATAGGACTGATCATTCTAATCTGTACCTGTGAAGAGGAATTCTTCAGTATAAATTCAAAATAAATTTAAAAAAATTGTAAAAGTTCTTCAAAAGCTCTGTTTGGTTCCTTACAAAACAATGGAAAAGAAAATTTAATCCAAGATTCTCTGCTGAACTACAAGCCCACGACCATATTACTCATTATCTTTCTTTGACTTTTCTAGGTAAGCAAACAAAAGAATAAGGAAAAAGATAGACATACTAGCCCGAGATGGATGCGAGTTTTGGAGTTGAATACCGTTCGATGCACGTTGATGATGAGATACTACTACGATCAGAACCATCCATTTCTTTGATTTATTTTTGTCTTAAAAATTAGAAGAAAATCTGAAGCTTGTGTGCAGAAGGATCAGAAAGAGAATATGAACGTGGGAAAGTTAGAGTAAATCATATTTAACTAACGTTTGAATTTTGAACGACCGTTGGTGCAACGGTCAGATTCTAGTTAACGCCAATCTGACCACCTGAGCTAATAGACCGCTACTCATAACCTATACATACATGCATGCATCCATCCATCCTTCCATACATACATACGTACTTACGTACGTACATACGTGTGTGTATATGTATATAAAAATGATAAAAAAAATATATAAAATTTATACCTATTTTTAATTTAAATCTAATATGACGTAAAAATAATACATGATTTTTAGTAATAAACATATACTATCGGATAAGTAAGTATTGATTAATTTAATTATTAATTTTTTTAAATTTATGTAAAAAAAATTGAAATTATTATTTATCAAAATTTAAATTGATTTAATTTTTTATTTAATTAATATTAATAAATATATTTTTTAAATTTTTTTATAATTTATGAGATGAATCGGTGTAAATATATATATATATATATATATATTATTGAGGGAATAAAATTTAACTTTTCAAACATCGAGTAGATTTGCAATACTAATTAGGTTGCCAACAAGTGCTTAGCACATGAAATTTCAATTAATCTAATTACAAAACATAATTTATCTAATCCACATTGTTGTTTCTCCCATAATCACATTCCAAGAATGTCAAAACCAATCAAATGACACTAAAAATCACATAAAACTAGGAAATTAGGGATTGTAATTAATGCAATTTTGACTCAATAATTCTTTCCAATACTAAATTCAATTATACCTTACATTTAAAATAATAAAAAATAAATATTTAAAAAGTGTCTAAATTTAATATTTTAAATTTTATTATTATTTTTATAAATTTTTATACTACTATTTTAAATTATCGAATAGGATACTTTTTCGAGATATCGTTTTATTTCAATCCATTAAAATTCTTTTTCAAAAAAAAATTCAAAGTTTTGCAAATTACAATGCCATAGCAACTAATCCTAGATTAGTGTTTGATTAATTAATTAATTAGTTAAACTAGATGTGTTTTAATTATTATTTTTATTAACCCTATAAATTTTTAAGTGTGTGATATATGGTCTTAAAATTCTCAAAGTACCTTTTCCTTCTTGATTGAAAACAATATTTGACGACGAAAGCATAGCCGTTCAACCAAACAAATTAAGCCCACATGCTCTCATAAAAAGTGCTTCTTAAAGAAAAGCACTTTTTTTTGTATGTTTGTTTTAAATGTTACTTTTGTGATTATCAAATGTTTGTTTCTTGTATTCAAAGTTACAAACAATGGGGAAGTGCTTCTTATCATTTGTGCTTTTGTTATTGAATAGAGGCATTTTGCATTGTAAACAAGAATTACGGTGATCTAAAATTATATACTATTATTATGATTATTTATAAATAATATTTATTAAAAATTTAAATTTTCTCGTTTTAAGAATTATTAAATAAGAAATATTAAAAAATAATTTAAATTTTGATAATCAAAAAGGATAATTAAATTATAATTATTTTTTGAATCATTTATTTATATAAATTTTTGTTGAGATTAATTAATTTTTTTAAATAAGAATTAAGTAATATTTTTTGAGTTAACTTTTTAAAATATTATAACATTTAAAAATTAAATTAAAAATTATTATATTTTAATCTTTGTAATAATTAAGAGAGGCAGCGTAGGCATAGCGTGTCCTAATTATGGGATACAACACACTTATATGCAATTTGAACAAAAAGTTGTGGGCAAAAGTGGAATTATAATATTTTGTCCGAGACAAAACTGAGGGATCTTTTCATCACACTGCACGCATTTGACATCAAACACATGTAAATGTCCCTCCATTAGTTTTTCCACTGACCAAAATACCCCTCAATTGTTCTGCATTTTACCTTCCCTTGAAAAAAAGCATGTGAATCAATGATAGGTGAAGCTAGCTCACGAATTATCAAATCAAACTCTAATCATTTGAGACATGACATGAAAGATTCACTTTGTTTTTTTAATGGAAAAACACAAAAACACGAAACCACTTTGATTTCATTGACAAGCAAGATTCAGTGAGAAAAATGTTGAAAGAATTTACACAAGCACCCTGTTCTTCTGTCTTGTTGCTTGTCAGCATAAAAAGTGGAAAGCTAAACCTTCAGGCAAACTTGTCTTACACTTTCTCACAATCAATTAAGTCAACTAATAAACCCTAGTTCAAATTCAAGCCTTCTTGAACTTGAAAACAAGATTTCTGCATTCTAACACTGCTTATGCTGTTTCTTGAAGCCATTATTTCGTTAAGGGAAAGCCTTTTCTTGGGTCTTGGCTCCGGTCTTTGCTTCGGGGCACTGTAAGACCTCAACTTAGCCTTGAAAGATTGTGTGTTTGCCATGTAATTTGGAGAGTTGGAGTAAGGCATGAGATAGCTGTCACCGCATACACTCTTGGCTGGAGTCGGAGGTGCATTGGACCGGGTAGAGTTTGCCAAACGAGGAGTGCTTTGAGCGGTAGAGAACTTGTATTCGTCACCTTGGAAACACCATTCGAAATTATGAAGATTTTGGCAATTGAGTACAGAGATTCGTGCTGGAACAGGACATGGAAGGGGCGATGACATTGCCTGGTAAGACAGATCTTCACCACATTCGGATAATGCAGCATTGAATCGTCTAGATCTTGATCTTGCTGGCTTGAATGTGTCGATTTCAACTATTTTTGGACTTTCATCAAACCCACTTAGAGGACTCTCAAGACTTGCAGATATTCTTTTACTGTGAGCTTCACTTCTAGTTTCATCAAATCGTTCCTGAAAATAACAGAACCACTCTCAGTTAGACAAAATGTTTAATGTGATCGTTGAGAAGTCTATGTAGAGTTTTCTTTCTTACAATGGATTTTCTGTGTCGAAATTGTGGTTGAAACCTGTTCTCTTTATTGAATGAACGGTGAGCACGCTGAGTCCTGACAGTAGTTTGAGCTCTTATTAGGGCTTGCATACTGTGAAGTGTTGCGGCTGCCCGTTTTCGAACAAGATAGCCTCTAACAAGAGCTTGTAACTTCACCAATCCCTTCAAAGCTCGAAGTGCTTTCCGAGACTGAAAATTAATCACAATACGATTCAACATACACAAATGCAGAACATTATTCACAAGCAAAACCATTAAATGAGAAAAGGCAGTCAAAAATTGAGCACAGATTCACCGCGAGAAAGTAATAGCATAAGCCATTCATTACGAAATAGATTCAACGAAAGGAAACAGTTCCAAAAATTATAGTCTAATTCAGTACAACAAATCTTCAAATTTCAAAAATTCAAATTCTGGAAAAGGGACCAGAAAGCAAAACAGAAAAACAGGAAGCAGAATAATTTACCAAGTCAAAAAGAACGTTGAAAACAGCCCATTAACCATTAACATTGAGGCCAGAACAGTACAAGTGCTGTTTCAGCAACAGTTTAATGAATACTTCCAACCATAGAAGTATCAATCAAGAAAAGCACTTCCACAACATAAATTAAACACTATTAGATTTCTTTCCAAGAAAGAGAGAGAGTTAAAAAGAAAAAAACATATCTTCCTTTCGTTGAATTCTAAGAATACATAGTACTGTTTCATTACCATTTGAAATCATGCTTCCAGCTTTTAGGGGCAGAGACAAAAGTAAGATTTAAGCAAACTACTTCCATAAACACAAAGAAAACGAACAAAAAAGCCCCAATGTTTCAGTGCGAAGCACGGACATACCTATAAGCAAAATAGATTGAAATGCAACGTACCTAAATAAGCTGAAGCATTCAAGATCTAAAAGTACCCACATCACAAAATCAAATATTTTGACCAATTTGGGCTGGAAAATGGCAACTAAACGAATAAAAAACAGTAACCCACTTACCAAAAAGCCCCTGAACAGAGTCTGAATTTTCACAGCAGCCCATCTCTCTTTCCCTCCAGCCAAAAGAGTCCTGTTACCATTACTAGTCAGCCTCACAACAGCCATTGCTGCCTGAGCCGCAGCCACAGCTGCATCCGCTGCTGCCGCCGTGGCGGCAGCCACGGCAATTGCGTGCTTGTTCTGCTCCTTCTCTGTGTCAGCCATGTGTGACCTGAGCCAAACCATGTCTTTCACTGGAACACTCACTGGAATCTGAGGATTCACACTTCTTTCTCTCCCTGACTTTCCAAAACTGAACCTTTTCTTCTCTTTTTTGTAGTCACTAAAACTTGAATTTGCATCTGAATTTGAGTTCTCTGCATGTTCACTCTCTTTCTCCTTTTTCATACCCAACAAGCCCTTCACCCACCTTGTAGCTTTGCCCATATTTGCTTCCACTTTAGGCTAGAATTCGAATCCTAAGAGACAGAACAAAGTGGTAGGAAATGTTAAGTAGCACTCCCTGTTTCCATGCAAAATTTGAAGCAACAAAACTATAGGAAAATGGAACAACCAAAGAACTCAACTGATTTTTACAGTCAGAAACAAAGAGCCGAGTGTAGTTTGTAGAGAAAGAGTTGTGATACAAACACCTTGCAAAGAGAAAAAGGGGGTTTTAAGGAATGGCAGAGAGAAAGAGCGAAACAAAAATGTGTTCAACTACTGAATCCAAAGACACAACAAGTGGAGTTTATGAACTTAAGAATCTGTAGAATCTTTACAGATTGCAAGAAGAGAAGTGATGAGAACAGCGTGGAGCAGAACAAAATCATAGAATAGCATCAAAGGAAACCATATAAAAAAATTGGTACGAAGACTGCGTTTGGAGAACTGTTTTGAAAAGAAAAATCTGACACAACCTCGTGAAGAACTGCATTACAAGACAAAAAGATGTCACAAAAAGATACAGAAGTGCCATAATATGATTTACAATAAAATAAGTTTCAAAACTCTCTCCAATTACAGAAAAACAGAGATTAGAGAACAAAAGAATTCGAAAATTAATTTACTTCGTGTGAAAAAGTAGTCATCATCACAAATTCAAAACGTACAGGGATTCTCTCCCTTTCTCTCTCGCTCTCTAACTCTGCGCAATAAAAATGCTAAAACAAAAATCCCTTTAACTATTTTAAGATTTTAACACAAACCCATTATCGTTTTTTCAGTCAACAAGCTACAATAGCCATTAAAGCAAGAGAGAAAATGAAAGAAACCCACCAAAGTATTGTGCTTTTTATTGCCAAAACCTTTTGTGTCTTTAAATAGGCAAAATTGAAAACAAAAGGCTGAAACTTCTCTTTCCCTGTTGGGCTAGAGAAGATACTGCAGTTTCCGTATCTTTTCTCTTCTTCACTGATCTTCTTTATGTGATCATTAGTAGCAGCAAGAGCTCAGTACATATACATATACAGAAACAGAAGTACTTCTGACAATGATTCTGCAGGAAATCTCCTTCTTCTCTCTGTTTAGTGATGCAACGAGAAGACTCTTTCTGCAAATTGACTTATAACAATGCCATTTTGAATCGTTTTTGTCAATGAAAACACAAATGTGATCATTAATATGAGAGAGATATAGAGTAGTAAACATGAAATCACAAGCCTAAAAATGATTTTAAATTCATCTTTTTGATTTAAATTTTAAATCAAGATCTTGATTTAAATTTTGATTTTAATACGAGGATTAATGATTTAAGAATATATAGTAATTAAAAAATTTATATTTAAATTATTATATTTTTATTTTCAATATAAAGTTAAAGATAAATGATTTTTAATTATTTTATTAATATTATATTTATTTTTATTTTAAAATATAAAATATTTTATTTTTTTGAAAAATAATTATTTTATTTCATTTTTTAAGATTCCATACCACCAAATAAAATATTTATATTCTTCAAATTTTTTTCAAAATCCAAAATTTTTGTTTGATAATCACAACAAAATCTCAGCCGCTTGATTGACATGATCACGAATTGGACCCACAAAACCAAAACGGTATCGTTGACGTTTAAGAAACTTGCCCAACCCCAACCAAGAAAGTGCCACGTGTAACGCGGACAGAAATCGTCAGGTAATTCCAACGCAGCGGCCGGCGATTCCCCGGTTCCCAAAAACAAATCCGGAATCCAATTCCGAAATGGAAAAACAAAAAACATATTTACAAAATAGATATTATTATAAAATGCACCGATTCACCGATTAAAATATCCCCCAAAATTTAGAATCAACCCAAAGCAGGTATCCTCGCGCTTCCTTCCCGCCCGCCTCTCTAGAACTCTCTCTCTCTCTCTCATCCTTTTTTTTTAATTTTTATTTTTGGGTTTTATTGGGATTAGATCAGAAACCTTGGACTTCTAATTTTCGTTCAGGGTTTTCAGTTTCTCGATTTTGTTGAGTTCTTGGCGTTGGGTTTTGGATTTCGGATTTCGTCAATTTTTTGTCAGAAAAAGAGAAAAAAAAATTGAAGATTAGGTTTTTCTTTGTGGGGTTTTATTTTTGGCGGTGAGTTCGGAGACAATGAGTTCGTCGCCGTCGCTGCCACCTAAGCAGTATGGGGTAACGAAGCCAATATCAATGGCGGGACCTACAGAGGCTGATATGCAGAGAACCCGTGAATTAGAAAAGGTTTTATGCTAAACTTTGATAACGATGAGGATTTGTTTTCTGGCTTATTATTGTTTTTTTTTCCCTGAGTTGGAGTATTTTTTGGGCGTTGAAGGTTTTGGTTGAAGCTGGGCTTTGTGAAAGCAAAGAAGAAGCGGAGAAAAGAGAAGAGGTTCTGGGTCGAATTAAACAGGCAAGAACTTTTTTTCTCTAAAATATTATTGGAAAATTTGATTCCTTTGTATTTTTTTCACTGTGTAAGGTGATTTTGGGGCTTTTTTTGTGTAAGAAATTATAGGGACAAACAACAAACTAAGAGTAGATTAAATTGAATGATGTGGATTATCATCAGAAAATCGATTATGGTTTTTGGTAATTTGTGATTTGTTTTTAATCATGGCTTGAGTTGAAAATTCTATGCTAAT
Organism: Xylocarpus granatum; assembly: GCA_019650275.1. Classification (NCBI taxonomy): domain Eukaryota; kingdom Viridiplantae; phylum Streptophyta; class Magnoliopsida; order Sapindales; family Meliaceae; genus Xylocarpus; species Xylocarpus granatum. Next base: position 210,130 of record BNST01000726.1, read on the forward strand.
CTCTGAGGTTTTGCTTGTGTCTACATCGGAGTAGGAAGCTATTGTTATTTTATTTTCATGTCCGAGAGGAGGCCTAACCGTATTATGCCATGTTGGGGTGAATGGAATTTCGGAAGACTGATTTCAACAGTTAACAATTAAAATTTCAAATTTTAAGACGTAAATTTGAACTTGCTGTGATGATCAAATTGTTTAGTGGCGGATTCTCTTTATGTTACTCTATTTTCCATTTTCCTATTTAATTTATACTACCAAAGTCCTGAAAGATGTTTCATTATGTATGAGATGGTTTTAGTGGGAGGTCTTGTTAAAAAGAATTGTTTAGAAATTTTCTTTGATGTTGCATATTCTTGATTTTCCAGCATCTGCTATTCGCAATACAGTTTGGAAGTTCATAAAATTTTTTTATTGTAACTAATATCTTTTATTGCCATATATTTGTTTTGATGTTTAATTATTCCTGTTTGTTTGCATTTATTTTACCTTGTCAACTTCGGATAATAATTCTTTCTTGATGCTGCCAGATCGTTAAAGATTGGGTGAAGGAACTAACTCGTTTGAGGGGATACTCTGATCAAATGGTGGAGGATGCTAATGTTCTAATTTTTACTTTTGGTTCTTATCGACTTGGGGTATGCTTCTCTGGCTGTCTCTTTGCGGCCCAATGGTTGTTTAATTTATATGTTCTGAAATACTGTCATGTGTTGGTATGTTGCTGTTGTCATCTTCAGCAGCATCATGTTGTGTGGAGGGGCGCTTAGCCACCTGCTTGTGCTTGCTAGCTTCTTACTGTTTAACCTGCTTGTTTCACTTACAGTTTCTCGTATTTTTGCCACTTGCTTCTTGTGCTGTTTGCTCATCTTTCATTATTTGAAGGCCTAGCTTATTTATTTATTTGGGTTAGGTACATGGCCCTGGTGCTGATATAGACACATTATGTGTCGGTCCATCCTATGTCAATCAGGAGGTAAATACTGATATAGGATATCTGTAGTGTTGGGATTTATTGGATGATCTTCATTAGGTTATCTAATTTTTGGGCTTATTCACCAGGAGGACTTCTTCTTGATATTGCATAACATCCTGGCAGAAATTGAAGAAGTTACAGAACTGCAGCCTGTACCAGATGCTCATGTTCCTGTGATGAAATTCAAGTTTGATGGAGTATCAATTGATCTTCTCTATGCAAGTATCTCTCTGTTGGTTGTTCCAGAAGTAAGTTAAATGATAATCCATTTATTTATAACCAAAAATTCTGTGAACAATGCAGAGCATTGCTGGTTGTTTCTCTTTTCTTTCTCATGTGTAGAAGCATATGTGCTTGCACTTTTTGACTGTTTCATTTGGGACTTATGATATGTTATTTGATGCAGTTTGGTCATGCATGCAAAGTTCTTTACTGTATCATAGTTTCTTCTCCGATACAATATGAATTTAATACTGTTATTTATTGGACATGCTTGTATTTGTGTGTGCTCTTTGATGTGAATAATGTGACATTCACTGATATAACAGTGTGTGTTTCTTTAGTTCTCATGATGACTTCTATTTGTATTAGTGTACAAGAGGTTTCGCCATTGAGGACCATTGTTTAGTGTTTGGAGATACTCACTTCAAATATGCTCTTTCAATCTGTAAAATGGTAAGAGAGGAAAGAGATGCGCAAGACAGAGGACTAAAACTTTACATTCTGATAAAGTTTTCTGCTTTCTAAATTCGGCAAGAATGGCCTCCGCCATTAAATTTGTTAAATTTGATTGATATGGTTCATGGAATGGTATTATGAGGGAAGCATAACCTCCCTTATTGTTATTTTTCCCATAATAACTGGTGCAGGAGTTATTCTTTGCTGCTCACTTCTTGACAGGATTTAGACATCTCCAATTTATGTGTATTGTATGAAGTTGATGAACCAACTGTTCGGAGTTTGAATGGCTGCCAGGTCGCAGATCAAATTCTAAAGCTTGTCCCAAACATTGAGGTGAAGTGCTTCGTGTTTGGGTGATTCACGCATTTGATTGGTTTACTGGATTCATTTGACCCCCTTTTTAGAGCTTTGTTTTATTAATGATCTTTTCCATGTCTTTCTAAGTGAAACATTTTCTTTGGATTGTAAAATTTTCGCACAGCCCTCAGATGTCTAAAGCTTTGGGCTAGAAGGCGAGGTGTTTATTCTAATGTAAGTAAGCGCTCTATTACTGTTAATGTGCGATGTATTTGGCATTTGAGTTTTATTAGATTTTTTCCACAATGTTTAGGTGACTGGATTTCTTGGTGGTGTGAACTGGGCTCTTCTTGTGGCTCGAGTGTGCCAACTTTATCCCAATGCAGTTCCCAGTATGCTTGTTTCCCGGTTTTTTAGGGTTTACACTATTTGGCGCTGGCCTAACCCAGTTATGCTATGTGCAAGTGAGGAGGCTGCACTTGGGTTCTCTGTTTGGGATCCTCGTAAAAATCCTCGTGATAAAACTCATCATATGCCAATTATCACGCCTGCCTATCCATGCATGAATTCTAGTTATAATGTATCAACAAGCACCCTCTGGGTTATGATGGACCAGTTTCAGCATGGTAACAAGATTTGTGAGGTAAGAAATTGGGAGTTCTTGTCCTCTTTTGTGCTCTAAGATTGGTTACTGAAGTCTTTGTACTTACAGGAGGTGGAGCTGAATAGAGCTCAGTGGAGTGCTTTGTTTGAGCCATACTTGTTTTTTGAAAGCTACAGGAACTATCTGCAGGTTGACATAGTTGCAACTGATGCTGATGACTTACGGTCTTGGAAGGGTTGGGTAGAATCCCGGCTAAGGCAGCTCACTCTGATGGTAATGTTTATGGTTCTTAAAATTGTATGTGGTGCTAGGAAGATTGTGTCTGACGTGATGTTATCTATATGCATCAATTCATGTTAAAAGATGAGAAATGACCCCAGGACCTTTCATACTTCAAACATTTTTTCTGCTCTTAACATATGCAGATTGAGCGGGACACCTATGGGAAGTTGCAGTGCCATCCTTATCCTCACGAATATGTAGATTCCTTGAAGCCATGTGCCCATTGTGCCTTCTTTATGGGTTTACAAAGGAAACCAGGAGAGGTGGTTTAGGAGGGTCAGCAGTTTGACATACATGGAACAGTTGAAGAATTTAAACATTCGATAAATATGTATATGTTTTGGAAGCCTGGAATGGAAATCTGTGTTTCTCATGTTCGTAGAAAGCAGATACCATCTTTTGTTTTTCCTGAAGGTTATAAACGATCTCGGCACCCAAGATCTGCATCACAACAGGCTAATAAACAGTTAGGTGAAGATGGTGATGCTTATCAGACTGGCTCTGGTGACAGATCCCTAAAGAGGAAAAAAGATCCTGATGCTGTGAATGAAGGTAGACCAGAGAAACGGCAATCTATCAGCCCTCAGAAACAGGAATCTATTTCGCCGGAGTCTTTTGTATCAAGTAGTGTGAGTTCTAGGGTTGGACTTAATAGAGAAATCAACCCAGATTACAAGATTTTGAATCGGGAGATTGCTGAGGGTGTAGATCTCTCGAATTATAGTGTTATCACATCTTTTATAAGTGAGGTTGGCTCATGCGAGGATGTTGGAAATGAGTCTGTAGCAGGTAGCAATGAGGGAAACAACAGTAGCATTGATGGAAGTGTTGAAGGGAGCAATAATCCTGGGTCTTTTCAAAGTGATTCTTGTGATGCAGATTCCCAGTCCCGCTTGGAGAACAGGCAACTGGATGGTAGTGGAGCATCGCCAGACAGATTATATGAAGTGTTAGAGGTTTTGAATATAAGTTCCTTGAATTCTTCTAGTTTACTTTAATCATTCTATATTTTAGTTTTATTTTCCTTTGCTGTTGGTTTCTTGTCAAAGGGCTTTGCGTCGTGCCAAGTTCTTATAATCTATATCTAGGTATAAAGAGAGAGTTGACTGGAAAATTGAACCTTTTGATCTTGGCTCCTCTTTTTTCCCTCTTAACCAGTTGGCAAAATTTACAAGCACTATGTTTCTGCATTCTTAGATATGAATTTTTTAATATGCAATGACTAATTTACCTAATATCTGTGATTTTCTTCCTTTCTTTTTTATTGTGAAGCCAAATGCTGGGTTTGGAAGATTACTTAAATCAACGGGCAGAATTGACTCAGAAGCTGTGCCGAAACCGGTGCTAAGGTGTGTATTTTTACAATTTTAATTGATATTAACACTTAATTCCCTGCAGAACATGTTTCTTTATACTGCTGATTTTGGTGGGCTTCTTTTCATAGCAGGTTGAGTTTGACTTCAACAGCATGAGAGATCAATGTTTTATGGGGAATCCATACGGTCCGGTGAAAGACCATGCTGGCGAAGAAGAGAAACAGAAAGCCAGCAGTTCGGGTAAGTGTTTTTTTAATTGCTGGCTTTCATTTCTTTTGTTTTTGCAGGGCAATGGCCGTTATCTTCATATTGTATGTGAACGAGTTGGAGCCTAATGGTTGTGGGAAAGCGTTGAACGGGTGGTGTTGGCTTGGTCTGTCATATGTTCTTCTCTATACAGTTTTCTTGTTCTTTTTTTTTCCATATCATCCGGGTGGGTTTAGCTGTTTCAGTAAAAGCAAATAGTAAACTCTGGAAGTGGTTTGTCTGGAGTGGAGTTTTCTTGACATGGCAGACAGTTATAATAGCCTTATAGGTCTTTCTATTTATATATATATATATATAAACATTTTCTGGTTAATGTGTCAAATGTGTGTGCTGGGTCTCTTTGATAAAGAGTGGTGGTGGGCGGGGTTCTGTGTTGGCCAAGTGCGCTCTTCTGGTGTTTAATGGTAATTTGTGGAATGGGGGCCTTAATTCTACACATTTTGTGTATACTTCACTCCGTCATGTAATAAATTTACAGGGACCTCTCTCTCTCTCTCTCACTCTGTGTCAGGAATGCATACTGATATTCATCGTACCCACTACATATTTGTTCAACGTCCTCACTTCATCTCGAGAAGGTCTAATTTGGGAATGCCATTAACAAAAATGACTTGGGTCATTTTGGAAATGTCATTATTAACTAAAGCGCTTTTCAGAACCAGAAGCAGAAGCAATGCGTTGATACAACGACGTTCAATGATTAAGGAACTTACAAGATATCGAGAAATTTGTTTATTTCTTGGTACGGGGCTAAATTCCACGACGGTAGCCGCCAGTTTACTTTCGGCCTGAGCAGAGGAATATCGTCGTGTTTAATTTGAAGGATTATCGCAAATCAGTGTAATCAACCATAAGATCAAAATATCAATCCATTGTGAGCTAACTTATTCATTAAGATTATGAGGCAAAATCCAAACGAAATTAAGTAATTAATTTATAGATAATTTATGTTTTCATATCAGCAGTAAAAACTGCTTGTTTTACAGAAAAAGAGGGAGAAGCTATGTCAAACACAAAACGGAAACGCAAAAAGCACTTGCCCTGATTCCGATAACTTCTGTTCGCTTTCCATAAATATGTTCCGTATCACCCTCTAAATCTTGAATTAGTCTTCTATCTAATAAAATCAGAGAACTCCCCGTATTGGCACTTATCATTTATATCCACTTTAATCTGTTATACCAAATCTTGACTCTAATTCACAGTGTATTACTCTTCATTCTAATCATTTAAGGACTTTTGCCTTGTAGATCTTCTGCGTTTTTCCTGACAGTGGGGTTGATAAAGATTCGTTTTTGGGGTTGAATAATGGGAAAGGTGGCAGTGGTGGTGGTCTGCGCGGCGGCTGTCGCAGCCGGTTTGGCGGCGGCTGTGGTGGTCCGGCGGAGGATGAAGAGGGAGGGGAAGTGGGGAAAGGCAATGGGGATATTGAAGGATTTTGAAGACAAGTGTGGAACTCCTGTTGCTAAGCTGAAACAAGTAGCTGACGCCATGACTGTAGAGATGCATGCAGGACTTGCATCTGAAGGTGGTAGCAAACTGAAAATGATCATTAGCTATGTGGATAATCTCCCAACTGGGTATTCTTTTCATTCTTTTGTTCTATAGATTTGGTAATGATAAACTGATAAATCATTATACATTTGATATTTTCTCTCTTCGTGCATGTTTTGCGTTTATGTGCAATGGAAGTTTATTTTATCTGTTGTGATTTAAAACGGTGGGCGGTTTCTTCATTTTCTATAAGAGTATGATTTGAATCTGTTTTTTTATCTGCGTACGACTGATTGATGCATTCGATAAATCAAGGTTGTGGGTTGTAGATTTGATGTGTTTTGATATCTGGAGGCGAGATTTAAGACATCATGAGCTGTTAAAATTATAGATAGGCTATTCGTGATCCCAAATGTCCTGAACAATCTTGTATTAGATATAAACATAGTTAACAAAACCTGTGCTTCTAGTAGTTGGGCTTAGAAATTTTTATTTTGCTACAATTCTTATATTTGTCTCAGTTATGAATGAATTATAGCACATTATCAAATCTATTCTTTTACTGATCTGTGTATTTTGGCTGCTCGACTGCCCAATCAAACTGAACTTTCTAATATGAATAAAATGGGTGAGTAAAATGACTGCCTGCTCTAACATGCAGACCTACACGCAATGTCAATTTAGTCTTCCTAAACAAACTTTTCTTTATCTCATTTGTGTATACCCTGCAAATCAAATATAAAAAAAAGTTGGTACTTCTGGCTCAACAAGTTACACCTATTCTTCCTGCATTCTTCATTGTGTGCCGAAGTTGCGGTGAATGTGTGGGATTAAGATTTTTCTTTGGAGCAATGATAATTTATTGTTAATTACTTTTCTTAACTGCTTCAACTTGCAACTTCTTAACCTAGTTCTGATTGTTTCTAGCAATTGGCGATATTCTTTTGTGTGTGGATTATCATCTTGAGACGAATCAAGCTTTGACCTACTTGTTATTTCATCAGTAACTGTTAGTTACATGCTAATAATGCAACCCATAGAGAACAGTTGAGTCAACCTGTTTGTTACTTCATCCTGTTGCAGTGAAGAGAAGGGAGTATATTATGCTCTAGACCTTGGGGGAACCAATTTCCGTGTGATGAGGGTACAATTGGGAGGGAAGGATGTTGGTCTTGTTAACCAAGAATTTGCTGAGGTGTCAATTCCTCCTCATTTGATGACTGGATCCTCAGATGTAAGTGCTGTGCCCTTACTCCCCCACCTCCCCTCACACCCATATTTCCATCATAACATAAACTGCTTTATGATTAAGTTCTCTCAAGTCTCAAAAATTAATGTGATTTCAGGCACTTTTTGACTATATTGCATCAGAACTTGCAAAGTTTGTTGCTCAAGAAGGTGAAGCATTTAAACTGCCTCCTGCTAGGCAGAGGGAGCTAGGTTTTACCTTCTCTTTCCCTGTGATGCAAACATCCATCAATTCTGGGACCCTTGTTAGGTGGACAAAGGGCTTCTCTATAGATGAAATGGTTAGTCTGAATTCACTAGGATCCTTTTATATTCTTTGCGTTGATTGTTTCTTTTGATTTTGGTTTAAATTAGCAATTAAAGAGAATTAGACATTAATTCATTTGAATTTTTTTTGGCAATAACACATATTATGGATTCGCTCGTCTTTATAATAACCCGGTGCAATCCATGTCTCTGAGTGGTAACTTAATATGTGTTTAATCCTGTTAAGTTGGTCTTTCTTGGAAGACATAGTGGTTCTATTGATTTAATATGATCTCTCATAGTTCTTGAAACATATTTTGTTGAATCATCTTTTCCTTTACTATTTTATGGGTTTATGTAAGATCATAAGGTTCTTCGTCAGTATATCCTTTGTAAATGTTTATATTTAGATGCAAAATGCATAGAGCTCCTTTCATCATTTATGCCAGTTGAATATTGATATTTAATGTCAGAAATCGGTCTTAGTTTCTCCAGGACTGAAATTGCTTGTGGAAAGTTAGTTTGGCTCATACTTCCAAAGATTTGTGTTTCAGGTGCCAGAATTTTTATCAGAAAATCCTATGGAAATGCATATAAATTCTAACGGAAGTTTTTCTATGCAATTTTTAATTCTTGGGAACATTTAAACATGCCAAGGTTTTTCTTAATTTCATGTAATCAGAAAATAAAGTCACAAAATTGACTCCCTTGTTCGCCTTCATTGTTGGATAAATAGGTTGGCAGAGATGTGGTGGCAGAATTGACAAGAGCAATGGAGAAACTAGGCCTTGATATGAGTGTGTCAGCTCTTGTAAGTTAAAGCATATATTTCCCTGTAGGATGGCTGGTGCTGAGGTTCAGATATGAACTTTTGGTGTTTATTGTTCTTCAGTTTGTGATTCTCTTTTTCATTTTAGTCTCAATTTGAAATCTTGATTCCAGGTCAATGATACAGTTGGAACATTAGCTGGAGGTAGATACAGCAACAAGGATGTTGCTGCTGCTGTGATCTTAGGCACCGGTACAAATGCTGCATATGTGGAGCGTGCACAAGCAATTCCAAAATGGCACGGTTTACCATCCAAGTCTGGAGAGATGGTTAGCAATTGCTTTTTTGGAAATTATTTCAACCAATTCTCTATTAGAATACAATTTTCTGTTTGTTGTCTTGCAATAAGTTATCAGCAAGAATTTCTTTAGGGCTAAATAGTCGAAATGCAGATGACAAAGGTGAAACTAATATTAAGTGTGCCGTCAATGTGTGACTGCAGGTTATCAACATGGAGTGGGGTAACTTTAGGTCATCACATCTTCCACTAACAGACTATGATAATGCTATGGATGCAGAGGGTTTGAACCCTGGTGAACAGGTAACTCAAAATGTTTGTGCTCTATTAGTTCCACCGATCCTTTGCTTTGCTTGTCTAGGTAACATGATATGTCTTCTAAGGTTTTTTACTAATTGTGACAGATTTTTGAGAAAATGATTTCTGGCATGTATTTGGGGGAGATTGCACGAAGAGTCTTATTAAATATGGCTGAAGAAGCTGCATTTTTTGGTGACACCATTCCACCAAAACTTAAAGTTCCTTATATACTGAGGTATAAACATTGCCATTGCTTTCTTTGGCGAATTCTTTTTAGCGACGCTGCCTGGGCTATAAGACCAGCATTTCCCTTATTGCCTCACCAAATATTCTTAAAATATTTTTGCTGACAAAGTGACTATTTCATATTGTTGATAATTTGTCATATGATATATGCATTTCATCTTAGTGAGATAAATTACCTTCAATGAGATAAAATTGTTTCCTTCAGCTTTTATTATCTTATGATCTGAACTACATTCACACAATGACAAAAAAAGTTTGGCCTCTGTGGAATGGTTACATTGTGAGTGAATCTACAGGACACCTGACATGTCAGCTATGCATCATGACACATCCTCTGATCTCAAAGTGGTAGAATCCAAATTAAAGGATATTCTAGAGGTACCTTCTGATCTTATATCCTTGTGCAGGTGTTTCAGTTGTCAAATTGCTTCCACTTTTCTCATTGTTTCAGTCCTTAGTTTTGATAAAAATTTTCTCTCTCCGTAACACAAATATCCAACAATTGCAAAGATGTAGACGAGATCTAAGTTCAATGGCGGTTCTTTGACATTTCTTCAATAAAGCAAATTGGCCAATAATGAAATTTGTGACATCCAGTGAACCGCTGTAGGATCTTTATATAAATATATTTGTTTATGTTTATTGTTCTTTTGTCGCAGATAGCTAATACCTCCCTAAGAATGAGAAAAACTATAGTTGAGCTTTGCAACATTGTTGCCACGCGGGGTGCCCGTCTTGCAGCTGCTGGGATTTTGGGTGTCCTGAAGAAAATAGGAAGAGACGCGGCGAGGGATGGGGATAAACAAAAGATAGTAATAGCCCTCGATGGTGGATTGTACGAGCACTACACTGCATATAGTAAATGCCTGGAGAATACCCTGGAGGAATTAGTTGGGGAGGAGGTATTCAAAAGTATTGAAATTGAGCACTCCAACGATGGTTCAGGTATTGGAGCTGCCCTTCTTGCTGCATCACACTCCAAGTATCTTCAAAACTAGTCATCCTGAAAATGGCCAAACATTGTCTTTTATTGGAAATTTCCACCCGACCTTGTTTTTCATTTTCAATGTTCTGGTTTTCAAAAATTTTCCTTTTAGGAGATTGTTCCTACAAATTGTTAAATTATAGCTTGCAGAATTAGTAATACACAACTGGATTAAACCTTAAAACCAGCAGGACCTGAAAACGGCCATGTTTTTATGCTTTGGCCTTCAATTGTTATTTCGTCCTTGGATTACCTATTCTTATGATGAGGTTAATAAAATTGAAAGTTTCAAGTTTTACTTTCGGACATGCTATTTTCAGATGTCTTCCAAATTGTAGAATGCTTTGTAAGACTGAATGAAAGGTTGATGATTTGGCAGAAAGAGTTGGACATTCTGTTCATAATATATGTTGCTGACATCAATGCAAAAATGAACAGGTAAAAGCACTTCTGTGAAAAACAATCTTGTCACATTGGAAGAACTTGTTGCCAATATCCTTTATGGAGGAAATGATCACTTCTGCATTAGACTTTGACAATAGTGATAAGAATTATTTTAGAGCCCATATGGTGCAAGGAAAATGACATTGGTGTGTCAAAAGATTCCATAAAAGCAACCTTGAAATGATCATGTGTTTGAAAAAAAAATGTAACTTGCACTCCTCATTGTCAGTTGCATATATTTTGCCTGGATGTCCCACTTTGTATACAACACTAGTATTAATAATTTCAGCTCAACAGTCAAATAGATATTGTTTATTCTTGAATTTTGCAACTTAAAACACATTTACAAAAGGATATACATTAGGGATTGAATCTGAGGCTAGACATATTGATAGTTATTTTGACAAAAAGAGCTTCCCCATTAGAATTAGAATCAGATTATGCAAGTTGGGGGAGTGTTCTTTCAAAGTGAGTGAAATCTCTATTGAAACTTTGTGAAAAGTTTCCATGTCACCACCAATGGAAGTAGTTGCAGATACAGCCAAACATTTTAAAGATGGTATAATAATCGTCTCCAAAAATACCTCGAATATTACATCATCGTTATCATCATCACCACCTCGTTGCTTGCTCGCAGGTCCATTTATGTATGTATGTGTGTATTTATTTTGGCATGTGAATGGTTATCCTCAATAGTAAGGGAGTGATATTATCCTCAAAACATGGTTTAAGAAACACCTGCTACACACAGATAAAATGAAGCCGAGAGCAAAGTCTTCAGTCTTATTTTGCGTCCATAAGTTAGGCAGGTCTCAATGAAAATGACACATTCAATTCTCCCCATTTCTCACTATAGCGAATTCCCTTTCAACTTTACCAATTTTTCCACTGCCCTTCACTATCCTGCACCCCATTCACCAAACAGATTTACACCACACAATTTCAGCTCATAAAGAATGAGCAGGAGATTTTTATAACTTGAAACGTTGAAACTTATAACTGAAAATACCAAAGTTAGACTATGTCAAGTGATCACAGATCAATGATGCAAAATCAATGAGAATTTTTTACGAGCAAAGAGATATTCAGTGAAGTAGGGTGACAGAAATATGAGGAGACTGTTAGAGGAAGATGATTTGGCCCAGCCCTTTGAACACAGAAGGGCGTAACTTTCTCCCTACTCAATGCCCTTTGAACAGAGTACTTAATCCCAGCAGCTCTCATGGAATCTTAAAAAGAAAAAAGAGCAAAAGCTCTGCAACCCATAATTATTCCCGAATTGCAATTGATCTACTGATTTTATTTACAGCAATTGTGAAATCACAAGACTTCATCTCAAACCGACTCTATAACTGCATTGTAAACATGCTTGATAGATTGATCAAAATCTCACTAGCTTTAAGTAAATTCGGTTGGAACAAAGGCTTCATCTTCAATTTGAATCAAGGAAAACATACACAGAAATTATACAATAAGGACAAAATACTTGGCTTTAAGCTTTGTCCCAAAGTTGCAACTGTGAAATCCATGGGAAGGAGGTCAAAAACTACACATAAGATAAGCTGCTACATATTATATTTACTGTGAGTTGCAACAAATTCCATACAGAATAGAGAAAACAAAAGGTCAACATAGGGAACACAAATCAACAAAGTCTCTTCTTCAAACTTTTACTGGACATCTTCTTCACGTAATCTTTTCTGATTCTCAATGCAGAGCCCTCATCAAGCCACTATCTTGGCCTGCTTGCTGCTTCCAACTGTAAAGTTATGAATACAAGTTCAAAATTACAGAAGGGAAAACACATTAACCGATCAAGTTTGTAATCTTAATGAATTGATTATCAGATACACTACGCACGGTTTAAGACAGAAACTTCAGAGCTCTTCAACACACGCAACCTCTTCACAGTTGATACAAACATACTGCAAATTCCATACGGAAGTAAACATGAGAAGCATAACATGTTAAAGAGTAAGAGGGAATTATTGGTAATGGATATGGAATCAAATTCTGTTTTTCAGGACAAACTAAACAACAAAGTTAGTGTCATGTTATAGGCTAATTCATCAACGGATGGGTATATAATGCATATGAGATAGAATAAGGTAAGAAAATGCATCAGATCCTCAGCGAAAGAGAGTCTTACTGCCATGGCACGTCCCCCACAAGCATCCTGTCTCCCTCGTTATCCTCATAAACAAGAGTATATTCCCCACTTCCATCCAAAACACCAGTTATCGTTTTCTCTTCCTCTTGCTTGTTCACTATTCCACCAGCACAGGAATCTCTTTGAGCTGAACAAACGACAAACTAAATGAGATTATCACTACATCTCTGTACTAAATCATTAAACATATATGCTAAACAACAAACCAATAGATTAACATTAATCCAGACATAAAATTAAACCCAAGTCAGATATGTTGACCATATGATGGCTAGACATATTAAAGAATGCACATAGTACTAACAGATTATTAATTATAGTGTAGGCTATCACACTCAAGTAATGTTCTAATGACATATACTATTTGATGAATTATAAATACAGTAAACTTATAAAAGAGACAACAATCAAAATCATAAATTATCCTGTACCATGTGCACATTATTGCTCTCTCTCTTTCAATTATAGGCAGTTAAATTAAATTGGGTAAGAAAATTCAACCACTAAAATTGACCACATGGGAAACATTAGTAAAATTTACGTAAATAACCTGCAAGGAGGCCTCTGAAGAGTTCATCAACAGCAGTTGAGAGTTTTTCATAGCTGTCATAAGCATTAAGGTCTACTTTCCGACCAATTGGGACACCATCCATGTTTATTTTCACAAACAGGGTTTTCCTGCTAGGCTCAGCTGATTTTTCATTAATTGGCTTGTTTGGGACACCAGTTGGACACTCAGAAGCTGGTTTGGACGCACTTGTGCTTGCAAGATTCTTCCTGAATGAACGAATTGGAGGCCAACCCACCACTGGAGCAGGAGCGGTTCTGTTTTGAGTGAGTGGTAAAGAAAGAATTAGACATCAAATATTATAAAAAGGAAAAAAAATAGGACTAGCCAGGAATGTGTTCATTATACAAAAGAGGCATAATAATAGCAGATAACATTAGAGATAAGGTTTAGATTATGATAGAAGTGAATAATACGATGGAAAATTAACTGAAAAAGCCAAGACTTCAAATAAAAAAGGTGGAGGGAGATAAACTAAGCGGTAAAACAACACATCAGATTCGGCCATCACGACGAAGCAGAAAATAGCAATGGTGAAATTTCAAAAAACATGGTAAAACTGTTCAAAACTTGCACTAAAAAGACACAACAAGTGAAAAAATGCAGAAGAACTGGGTAAAAATGCATGGACCATACAAGCAAAAATATAGGAATGTGACTCTCTAATTGAATATCCTGTCGAAGGAAAATGACCAAAAAATTGATAATAGCTAGAGAAGGAGGAGAGGGAGAGGAGAAGGGAGGAGTGAAAAGCTGAAATACCTTTTCTGAGAGTTGTTGGGAACAGATGTATTTTTCGCAAGAGATGGTGATGAAAATGCTTTCTTTTCTGCAGCAGACTGCAAGTCTACAACGTTAGTGCAACAGGGCTGTGAGGATTCCTTTGCCATAACCGGCAAGGTTTGTGGGGTAACTGCTGTTTTTGTTGATGAAAACTGGTGATGAAGAAATGAGAAACCACTGTTGTTCTGGTTGTTGTTCGTGGAAGAGAAGTAGCCAAGAGAAAGAAGAGATTGATCATCTCTTTCCATATAGCTGTTCTTAGTTTTGCCTTTCAGAGACCAGCTATCTTCCCCACCAGGTGGACCAAGCCTTAGCTCAAGTTTCTTCTCCTCTGAAGATCGTTCACCATCTCTCATTTTAAGCCATTCTCTTTCTTTAGGAATCAAATCCAGGAGTTGAGGACAAACCTCGCCATTTTTTGAACAACCCTCCATGGAAAGAGTTCAGAAGCAAGAATAAAGATAAAAGATCAAACTTTTCTTCTACTTTCAAGACCAAATATTTATCGAGAACCTGGAAGACAAAGCAACCAACTTATACGGTTGAACATCAAAATAACAAGGTACAAAAACAAAAACTTTGAAACATGCATATTTACACATATACATACCTTTCAAATGCTTAACCAGAGCTCAAAAACCAGTAGCCCCACATCCTGAAATCATCAAAAACAAGATTTTGAACGTTCCAACAGGGAACCCAGATACGGAAATGTGTGAGAACACCCAAGTTCTTCGCTAGCAAAGCAACAACACAAAGGAAAACCCAAAACCAACCGTACAAACTCTCAAAACTTCAACTCATAAAACTCCTGTAACCCAACAACGAATTATAATAACACCGCCACACCTTGAAAGGGAGAAATCAACCCCACAAGAACAGGAAAGCCAGGAGAGAGAGATGCTGGAGCTACAACAAAAAGGGTTGCTGGCTAGCAAAGCTTGTTTATCTGTACTACAAAAAGTTTTTTGCTTTTTAGGTTTCACTGCACGCCCAGTGGGATTCTTTGCGAGAGAGAAAGAGAGTAGATTCCCTTCACAGACTCAAGAACCCAAAAACAGGAAAACAGGAACTGAGCAGCGGCATAACGCACACGCAACCAGAGAAGTGTGTCTGAATAACAACATTAGGTTGGTTAGTTCAGGAAGCAAAGCGTGCTATTTCTGAACGCTGCTTTTTCTTTCTTACTTTCTTTTCCACATTGAAATTGAAGAAGTTTTCATTTTTTATATTGCCCAAACACTGTTTACATACCAAGACAGAGAAACAACCCGTCTTGCTTGCTAACCTTATTCAGCACATTGCCCCAAACATCCCCCCTTTGGTAGACTTCCGTCCTTGAAGAACACAGATACAGAGGAGAGAGAGAGAGGGAGGGACAGTGACAACCTTCAGATGACGACGTATGATGCATGCATAGCTCTATGACCATTTGATTATTAATAATTGTTCATTTGTTCTGCATAATTAAAAGGTAATACAATAAATTAATATACAATAACAATAAATTAATTGAGAAAAACACTTAATAATAATAATAATAATCATAAACAAATACTCTAAAAATCAAATCATAATTAATATACAATAAATTAATAATAAATATATAAATAATATTTTTACTTAAGTATTTAACATATTACTTAATAAAATTACATACAATTTTTTTAAAAACTAATAAAAAAAATTTATAAAAATAAATAAATGCTATTTTTAAAATTTTAATTAATTAATAAAATAATTTTATTTATATTAAAAAAATAACAAAAAATAGCTGTTGATAATGTACAAAGAGTATATCAGTGATATCTAGAAGTAGGAGTAACTTGTACCGTGAATTTTTCCTGTTAATTAAGCTAGTTAATTGGATAATTAAGAAGCTAATCAAGTTAATTGGATAATTAGACAAGCTTTTGCTTTTGCTTTTGCTTTTGTTCGAAGTTGAATACGTGGGTTGCTTCCTTTATTGGTCAACAAGACTGTGGATTGATGGATGGGACTATATTTGTCGTCTTTTCAAGGGTAACATTATTTATGTCCTTCAAATTTTCAAACAATTACAACTAAACTATACAACTTTCATTTCTTTTCACATTGGTCCCTGATGCCGTACTCCAATAAATTTTATTGATTAATTTGAAAATATATATTAATAAAAAACATTAAGCTATTTAAAATTCTCATCTTTTATATATTAATTTAAATTAATTAAAAATATTCTTCCTTGCATGCATATAAATTTTATTTTTGCTAAACAAAATTTTTAAGTTAATTTAAATAATTATAATTTAATTTCATATTAAAAAAATTTAACACGTGCCTATAACATCAAATATTTTTTATATTAAATTAAATAATAATAATAATATATTATTATTATAATATTAATATTTATTAAAGTCGAGCTTTGAAAATGTAGCCAAAGACTAATAAATTTTTTTAAAATATGATTATTTAACGGCAAATTGTTAATTTTTTATTACAGAAATAAGATTTGTGTAAAAAAGGATAATGTTATTATTAAATATAATTTTATAATAGTTTAGGGGTTCAAAATGATATTGTTTTTAAAAAAAATTAGAAAGTGAAGAGAGGGAGAGAGATGATTTTGCATGATCCGTAATTGCAGGGCTCTGTGCAATAAAAGCATGGTGATCCCATGATCTTGTTTCTTTCTCTCTCTTCCCGCCACGCAGACGGCAACAATCTCAACAAATCTCACCCATCGTAACAAATGTACAAGCTCATTTCCACCCGTTCGATTCTCTGATCTTCTCGGGTTTTGGTTGACCTAAGTCAGAACTGTCAGACGCTAATGAAACTCTGATCGTCGGACAGAAGCAGCAGCTTAAAGGAACTACTCTTTTTGCCACTGCTTTTGTGTGCAAGTAGCAATAGTATTATAAATTTCATAGTCTTGTCCGTACCCTAGTCAAACTCCCTACAATGAATAAAACGTCGTCGGAGCCAAAAATTTTAGGGGAATTCACCCATTCGTTCGCTCTTTTTCATGCACGCGTAGTATTCTCCCTTTATTGGCTCACCAAACAAACCGAACTTTTTATGACCATCATGTCCTTGTAATATTTGCCCATATTTATTTATTTATTCTCAAATAAAAAAAATAATAATTTAATAATTAGCTAAAATAAAATATTATTAAACTACTTCTAACATAATATTTGATACGAAATTATTTTTTAAAAATTAATCATTTTAGACAAATATTATTTATAATTCGATCCCACCCGTGAAAATTAAATTTTAAAAAATAAAAAATATGCTATTTTCGCAAGGTTGATGTTGATTAATCAAAGTAGTATTTTTCACGACATGTAAGGATCAAATTTGGTATAATTTTCAAAACAAACGAAAACCATGGGCCAAAAACCAGGACATGTAACAATTATATTGTCCTATATTTACAGTAATGTACCATGAAAATGATGTTTGTCTTTGCATGAATTTGGGTTAAGGAAGAAATATTCCATTCAAATAGCAACATTCTCTTGTTGTATTGGATAAGGAACAATGGCACTTTTGTTCTTATTTGATAATGGGGCTACAATTCAAAGGATTTTTAGCATCGACCATTGGTCAGTGAAAAAAAAATGAAACATCTACAAGCAACCACACAAAAAGACTGCCTAACACTAATGTTTTCGTTGGTTTGACACCCAAAATCACCAATAATTATGCAATTTATAGTAATTGGAATAGATTTGTAAATCAGATAGACTATAATAATACATATATGCATTATTTTAAATTATAAATAATAATTTTAAAAATATATATATATATATTTTGGGACTTAATCATGGTGACAATAGGAGACAAACAAACCTTAAGCATAACCACAGGCAACGGTTAACCTAACCAGACAGTGTGGTTAGTTCAGTTTAGGCCTTCAACAAGTGACCCCGGGGGGCCTGGCCTGGTCTGGTCTGGTGGGTCAGTGGCCTGGGCTTGAACGCTTGGAGGCGAAACCTTTGGTCAGTGAGCAGTGGTCTTCACGAGTGTGATTGGCACGTGTCAGTTGCCCTTCTGTGTGGGCGCCACCACTGGGAAGTTGTGACTGGGACTGGAAACACTGGGAAGGTGGTCATTGACACGTGACAATTGCCCATTCGTGCGGGGACCACCACTTGAAAGGGACTGGGCTGGCACTTTGCCTTTTGGCTTCCGACCATCCAACATGTTCGACGTTTAACGCCATCTCCACCTTGCGAGTCGGCGGTATAATTGCGCACGCATACGGTCCAACGTTTTCTGGGGAATATTATTGCGCGCTTGTCGCTAAGTCGTCAATTCAGCGCGTCAAGCGAGTGAGTCTAGGAGACTTTATAGACGTAATTACATTCGAGTACCTTATTAATGAAAATTTCAAAATAATAATATAATTTAAGTATATATATCAAATATACCCTACCTAACTCACGTTAGAATGCACATTTTTATAATTCACAAACCTTAAACCCGACCCACTCATGTACAAACAAAGATTAAAAAAACTTTTTCCATAGGCCATAAAGCTTATGGGAAGAGGTCAAACAGTAAGTTGGCTAGTTTAAGGACTTATATGATATAAATAAATAAATTATGCTATTATTAGAAAATATAAAAAAATTTTAAATGCCAATTATTATATTATTATATAAAAAGGGAAATTCCTATTTTGTTATAACACAGGCATCAAAATTACATAATTTCGTGTACCCTCAGTTAGGTTTGAATCCAATGCATCGCGTTCCACCCTATTAAATGTTCCCACATGAGACACCTACACCCGTCACAATCAACTCTCGCAAAGTACATTCTTTTGATCTGTATCCCGCCCCAGTCCAGCCCAGAGGATTAGACATCATCTGATGATCACCGATGGTGACCGTCGATTCCAGATCAACGATGATGATGGATGCAACATGATAAGGAAAGGAAAGGGAACAACTCGTGACGTATATGTCAATGTCGAAAGTGGCATTAGCTTTTTTATCTGTTGTGTAATGATGTTTGGTTTGTCCTTGAGAAGTAGAAGCGACAAGTTTATTGGATTTCAGACATGGCACACTCAGAGGAAAGCGCGTGCCCTGTCTTATCATGATTGTCAGCATTTTTTATGGATTGATATGATCTCCACCGTCTGATTTTTGATGTTTCATGGGCCAAAATGCTTTTGTGACATGGAATTTGGGATCAAGTTGAAAAACATCATAATTCATAAACAAGAAAGCGTGAGATAAAGAGTGCCCGCCGTATTAGCATACTCGATGTAACAAAATTTTTAATTAATATAAAAAAATAATATTTATTAATAAAAAATACATAATTATAATAAATATATAATTTATTTTTAGTAATTTAATTTTTTAATGTTATATATTTTAAATTTTATATTAATATTTGTTTTAATTTTTACCAAAAATTAAATTCAAAATAACTATCTTCATCCTTTCCCTTTTCATGCATTTAGCATTGTTAAGGACTTGGCTGGCTTTGATTGTCTGCCGTCAAGGAAAAGAGCATTGCGTGTGCTCTACAACCAGTATGCATGCCCCCAACTGATACAAATTAAAAGCTTCCCTTTCCTCCTTTTATATACATTTTCCCACACGTTTTCATACACACGAAAGTTGCATTGTGACACCAATTACAAACAAGAGCCATATTATATTCATCCATGCCCTTTATTGGTAGACCCCACCACCCTCCTCCTCCAAATATATATCATGTGATCTTGATCTTGATCATGATCGTGATCACTTCATTCTTTAGGTGCCATGATACATTCCCATATCCCCCTTTTTTCATGGTTTCTTTGGGTTAGTTTTTGTTGTTAGATCCTTTGTTGTTTCCTACTTTAATGTTCTTATCTTATTTTTCTTACACCATGTGCCGCTATACTAAACATGCAGAGATGATCATCTTGTCATTGATGAAATTTCTCGATCTTTAATTTAATTTTATTGATTTTATCGTTTACTATATAAATAAATATAATTAAAAGTATTTTTTTTTAATTTTATCAGTTATAAGCAATTGATTATGTAATTCCATAAAAATAATAAAAAATAAAAAAAGCGTACATGAATTGTGATTGTGATAATTAAAAGCACGAGGATTTCTTAAAAAAAAGTTAAGATATTGATAACTATCATTCACAAAGTTACTTTAATTAATTGCTAGTTATTGGTTAACAGGTGGGTTGAATAATTTGTAGCAATGATGCAATGCATGACCAAAGTTATTCTACCCATGAATTAATAATATAAATTAAAAAGTGAAAAGGTAAAATTTTCTATGAAAAGGAGATTAAGCCAAAGCATTTTCGCCTTAATTTAATCCTAAATCTTATTATTTTAGTGAATGACTCATCATATTTGATGATTATTAGGTTTAAGGAGTCCTCTTGCTTTGAATTTGATGATGACTTTACTTCCTATTTTCTAATTTTGAAATGGGTTTATGATATGTTTCCTTCATTAAGTCAAGATTACATTAAAAGCAAAGGAAGACTCTTCTTTAATCAGTCTTTGTCTCTAGAATGCATGCGCATAAGCAAAATCAAAGGCGAAAATCTATGACCATTGAATGATTAATGTGCAAGCAAATGGTGTAAAATTAATGGTTGAAAAATTGGGATTGTCATCTCAAGTCTATGCAAGTCTTGGTACAACAAGCAGATCAAGTGACTTTTGTCAAAATGAAAAGTGATGTCAAACTTGGCTCACATCTCTTATTTTGAGTAAAATCTTATAATAGCCAAAGTTTTTATTTTTCTATAAAAAATTACAGATATTATGTATATCTAAATATTTAATATATTATTACTATTATTTTGTTTAATATTAAAGATATTTACAGATAATAAATTTTATTAAAGTTCTTTTTAATTTAAATTTAATGATAATTTGATTATTTTTTTTTAATTTTTTTGTATTAATTTGAAGAATATAATTAATAAAATTAAATAACATACGTTTTAAAAAAGTGAATTTTGCAAATGACATTAAGGTAAAGTTATTGGTCCGCCTTTATATACTATTTACTTTGTGATAGAAATCATGGGTACCCTACCATTTTTTTTCCCTTGCATGTGAAAAGGAAATTATGCTTTTTATCTTCTACAAGTTATGTCTTGACATTAATGGAAGAGCTTTTCTTAATCATGGTACCATTTTATCAAAAGTGACAAACATGAAACAAAAATCATAGAAGTGCTTTTCCTATCAAGTGGTATCTATCTATCACATTTGTTTTTTCCTTTCCTTGTGAGTAAAGAGAAAAATTTAAATAAATAAATAAGCACCTATGCTCGGAAGAATGACTTGTGAACCTAATTTTTGCCGTCCAAATAAGTGATTATAGATTTGTGTACATATGACAAAGTATAAGAGAGGCTCATGAAGCAAAACCCAAAAGCACTTTTGGTCTCTCTATCTTCCACCTACAGAGCTTCTACTCCCACTCTCCCCACCTTCCATCTTTAACATTTTAACAAAATGTAGATATTGATCTCATTCTTTAGCATTTCGTGAATCAAACAAAAAACCCAATTCAATTTCGTACTAAAATATAATATTAGAATTTTATCACGGAGTTAAATTTTGTAACTTATAAATTGTGTTAAACACAATACTTAACACCATGCATTCATATTATAGTAGAAATGCATCGCTTTTATTTGTAACAATTAAAAATTATCAAAATAGATCTTTTTATTATTTCATGACCACTAAACAATATTTTACTTGTTAATACAAATTTTTTGAAAGGTTAGTATTACAATGACATCATGTAAACACTATCTTAATTTGAAGCCTCAACAACCCAAAATCTAAAAGGAAAGGGATGGTCCCTTGACATATTGTTTATTAATAAAACGTGGGACTTTAATTTGGACAAGAAAGAAAGTTAAGTTTGACGTAGTTTTGATGATGAAAATGAAGAAAGAAAGAAAGAATCAAAATCCAAAGAAAATTATGAAGAAACAAATAAAATAGTATCTCAATTTGAAGCTTCAACTATCCAAAATTATAGTTTATAATTGAAGGAAAGAGAGTTCCCTATATTCCCACCACAAGATGACATTTTTATTCTTTTTAAGTCATTCCTTTTACTTTATTTTTTAAAAAAGTTGTAATTTTAAGAACCCTTTTTGATAAAAAAAAAGTAAAGTAAAACACTTTTTTTTTAATCAAAAGGGTTTTGATGATTTCTTACAAATTATTATTATTTAACTTTTTTTTTGCTAAAGTGAGTAACGATTGATGGATCGTGTTCGTTATATTTTAAATATAAGAATAAAATTAAAATTTATTTCGTTCGAATTAAATTTTTATCAAATTTGAGTTTAAAACGTAAGTATATGTATACATATATATATATATTTTTTGAAGAAGCATGCTGATTTATTTATGATTTATTCCGCTTGTTGATACACATTTTAGTTATTCTGGTTTAATGTTACCATTCCTAATAGTTAATAATCGATGGAAAAATTTTGTTTGATTGTGTTTTCTTTCTATATTTTTTTGTATTTTGTGGGGGTAAATCCTAAATTGTTCTCTTTGAGTTCAAATGGGCCCGATGGTGTGAGCCCATTAACTATAATTCTTCCTAAATAGTTCTCTGAATTTTGTGCATTGTTCTTCCTATTGTTAGATAAGTGGGCTTGATTTGGGCTGAGGCAAATGTTTCTAAAATTATGAACTATTGTAGCTAAAATTCTAGCCTCATAAACTTGCACCATCATTGGGATAACAATCTTTCTTCCATAATGAAGAATCCAAACTGATTTGATTAAAAAAAATATAATTGAATTAATGATTATATAATTATTTTAATATAATTAAAACGGATGAATTCTTAATAAAGATGACTCGAATTATAAAAATTTTATATAAAATTTGAAAATATGATTATTGTCGAGCTTAATATCGAACTGAAAAATAAATGATTGTGTATGATTAGTTTAAGATTTAGATTGCTAATTATGAATCAAATTCTAAAATAACAAAATAATTATTCGTGTCATTTGTTTTTAAGAATTTATAAATTAAGAAATTAATAATTTTTAAAAACAAAAAAGTCTCCACCATGGTTATGATTGAAAACCCAAAAATCTAATGTAGATTAAATAGTTTAAATTAATAAAACAATCAATTTATTACAATTAATAAATCATAATAATGACACAACTCTGATCCAAATGTAAAGCACTGAGAAGAACAAGGTCCATGGTTTATGGGATCCAAAAGTAAGATTATAAAATAATTTAAAAGATAAAAAAAGAGAGAGAAGGTGTACATTGTCAACGGCATTGATATCAGTGGGAAAATTTTCACATAACTCCCTTAATTTTTGATATTATTACACTTGATGAAATTATTTCCAAAACTATAACTGTTCACCCCTCTTATTTTTTTTTCCTCTTAAACAACTTAACTTGAAAATTTTAAATTTACAAAATAATTACAAGATATAATTATTTTTAACTAATTTTTTTTATTTTTTAAAAAATATTGCATGTCAAGTGTCACATATACACTTTCCTTTAGAAATAATGAGTAACATATATTGATGTGACACACATCTAATATTAACAAAATATTATAAAGATCCTTATCATATGACAACAAGCTTATAAACTATATCATATAGATCAATTAATAATTAAATGGGTAAGTAAATTAGATTATATCATGTCACAAGGATGATTAATGTTCCAACTAAAACCCACATGCACATGAGTTGGACAATGGCTCCACTTTCCCCCTAAGCTTTACAAAAAAACACAAAGATAAAAACACGAAATATATAAGAAAAAATTAAAATAATTAACGTAAAATTTAAAATATATAATATAAAAAATTTAAAATACAAAGATAAAATTTTAAATAATTGATATAAAAATTAAAAAATTTAATATTTTTTTGTATTTAATGTGTTATATTTAAATTCTAATTTATGAAATTATAATTATTTTTTTCAAAATATATATGAATATTTTAATTTACGTCTAGCTTTTTGTCAACAATGTTGTACATAATTATAAATAAATAAATCTACCCACATCCTTTAGTAAAAAATAGGATTCATTGATAATTTAAAATAAAATTATTTAAAATAAAATTTCAAGTTATTTTTAATATTGAAAAATTGAGATAAATGTTGGAAATTATGATATTAATAAATTAAATTTGAATTAATAAGTATTATTTTTTTTATTAATTAAAAATTATTGACCAAGTCGAATTTATTACAAGGTCTTTACTGTTAGGGCGTGTTTGGTATATTTCGGGTTTTGTTCTCCGTTTCTTTTAAGCTATTATATTGAATTTACAGTTGTCTGCTTTCCACGTGTGGCCCTACATGGTCAACACCCCCACGTCTTCGATTAATTACTACCCTCTGTAAATCGGCTACCTTTGGGGTTCCATCTCCCGTTTCTCGCACCACCGTATTAACCTACAAAACAAGTTCGCTTTCCAATCAAAAGCAAACAACTAATTTATTATTATTATATTATTATGATATTTTTAGCAACTAAAAATAGAGAACTAGAAATATTTCACCAAAACGATGATCTTCAAATTTCTGATGAAAATACATATCAGTATAACAAGAGCAGACTTAAATCTAACGGCAGGAGTACATTTGGTCTGACTGGTGCAGAAGTGGGGAATCTTTTCTCAGCGTCGGTAACTGAGGATGAAAAGACGAAAAAGTCAGACGAGATTTTACCATTTGACACCAGAGTATGATATTAGTAGTGGAATAATCGGCGATTGTTGGAGAAATTGGCCGAAGGAGTAAAGGGACCCACAAAAGTGTCAATATCAATTCCAGCTCTTCGCAACTTGTGCCGTCCCTTTCCCCCAAAACCTGCCCCAGTTATTCTCATTATTGAATTATTTTCCAAAATTACCCTTTGTACTTTTAGTATTTATTTATTTTTAATTTTAAAAAATTAAATCTAAACCAAAGTTTTTTAATTTTAATTTAATTTAAATTACACTAAATTAATAATAAAAAAATGCTAACTAAATCAACTTAATTTAAATTCAGTTTAGTTTAGTTTGTATTAAATGGA
Source organism: Xylocarpus granatum (assembly GCA_019650275.1). Classification (NCBI taxonomy): domain Eukaryota; kingdom Viridiplantae; phylum Streptophyta; class Magnoliopsida; order Sapindales; family Meliaceae; genus Xylocarpus; species Xylocarpus granatum. The sequence continues at coordinate 235,190 of BNST01000726.1, forward strand.
AAAACTTATTTTTTTTTCAAAATTTTATTGGATTGAAATTAAATATATGTATTTTAATATTAATTAAATTTAAATAAATTATTATTTATTAATTAAAAGAATAATAAATAAAATATAAATTTTAAAATAATTAAAATAAATTTATTTTAAAATTAAACTTAATCAAAAAAACTAAATCAATGGATATCAGTGTAATTGTTGTTAAATAGAATTTAATTAATAAAATTTTAAATTATTAATTTAATTTTATTGTTTCATCTCAATTAGTAAATTATTTTTTAATATAAAAAATTTAAAAAAGAAAAAGGGTAATTTAGTAAAATAAAAAAGTTGTACCGAAATATCTGCAGGTGGGTGGTTTCCGTAAGCTCTGTTTGAAAACCCATCTCTGTGTTCCTGTTTCTCAGCTGCTTTGTCTGAAAGTCGCTTTCTCTTTTTACAGTGTTAGCAGTTACTAGATAGATAGACAGCAATCAAAACAAAACAATACAAAACAAAAACAAGACTTAACATTTAGCTCAAGGCATGCTCTTTCTTTCTCAGCACTCTCTTCTCCATTCCTCTCTTCTCGTTTCCTTCAAACCCCCTTAGCCATTTTCACACTTCTTCCTATGTTAAATCTTCCCATTTCTCCTGTGAGAAAATCGCCCTTTTCTTATCAGCTAAGAATACCCTTTTGATTTTCTCAACTCTTCTTTGATTTGTTGATGTTCGAAACTCATTTTTGTTTTGTTACTTTGATTAAGTTCTTATTTTTTTGGAATTCTTTGGAAGATATTTCATGCTGTTTGTGCTTACTTCAGCTCAAACTTTGTTTCTTTTTATTTGTTTTAAGATTGAATATTGATAGCTCAAACAAAAGAATGGATTTTGAACGATCGCATTTGTTATTGATTCAGTTGTTTTCTCTTGTTCTTGTTTTAAAAATCGAGTCTTTGTATTCATACACACTGCCCATGAACTGTACGGACACAACTCGGCTATGCACATCGTTTTTGGCTTACAGGATGCAGCCAAATCAGAGTCTGCCATTAATCCAGAGCATGTTTGATGTGGTACCGGAAGATGTGACCGTGGAAGGAAATGGGAACAATTACATCTTCATTAAGAAAAACTGTTCTTGTTTGTCAACGACGAAAAATTATGTGAGCAATACTACATATACGGTGAAATCCAATGGAGGGTATGTGAATGATCTGGTTAAGAATGCATACAATGGGCTGGAAATCTTGGACAATAGTACAAGAATGGCTAGAGCTGGGGCTGTTGTGTCGTTGAGACTGTTTTGTGGGTGCTCAAGTGGGCTGTGGAATTACTTGATGAGTTATGTGATGAAAGATGGGGATACTGTGCAATCTTTGGCCAGCAGGTTTGGTGTTAGTATGGATAGTATTGAGCAAGTGAATGGGATTATGAATCCTAATAATGTCACTGTTGGTGATCTGTACTACATTCCATTGAATTCAGGTTGGTTTGACCTTACTCTTCTTTTTTAGTTCATTGAGGTAGTTCAATAGTCTTGTATGGCAGAGATTTGTTTGAATTTTGCGATTGAAATATGAGTATCGGTTATACTTAATGACTTTGATTTGAAAGGTGAATCTGCTATAATTTTGAAGAATCCTATGATTTGGAATTGGATTTGCCTGTTGAGTCAACCAAATTGAGTGGCTTTTGTTCTTAATTTATATCATAGTGGATGACAGCTAAGTAGATGTAGCTGGACCAAAGGCATACTATTTGTCGTGTTATACTTTTAGATGCTTGGTAATGGTTATGGTTCAAAACATTTGTAGTGTAATTGAGGTTTGGTTGTCGAATTTGATAGAAATCTTTTAGAAATGCTTGTAGATTATTTGATGCAGATTGTGTCAAAACTGGTACCCTCCAGTTTATGAAATGTTATATCAGACATGAATGAGAAAACAAAGTGAAGACGCAAAAGCAATGAAGATTTAAGTAAATATTTGACAGCTTTGGATGATGAAATAATGAGATATTGCCAGTTGAACTTCTTTTCGTGTATATATATATATATATATTTCCAAAATACAGTCTTCACATAATGTAGGCAGCCATATAAAATTATTTCATATTTAAGGTTATAATCAATGTTATCTTTCTTTCTCTTCCCATTTCAAATAAAAAGCAAATTCAGCCAAGCAACCATGGTTGTTTTTGCCAAACATAGAACAGAATTGAACATTAATATGAAAGAACGTCCCTAGTTGGCTGATAATGATTTGTTTTGCTAGTTTTAGTGCTGTTATCCGGTTGAAGCAAAGTTCTGCTATTAAATGCTGTGAACTCGTGGTACTAGCTTCAGTAAGCTTTCCATTGTCATAGAAATAACAAGGATTTTTGTTGAGAAATAACTCATCAACATGTATATAAATACAAACACACACATATAATATGCTAAGAAAACACTATCAAGGAAGCACTAAAAGCTGGCACATCTCGGTTTCTCTCACACCTAGCAAAGGGCAGCTTCTTTTAACTGTTACTTTTTCAGACTCAGTTCATTTCTCTGCATATCTTGTTTATATTATTTCTATTTTGGCCTTTCTAGTTCAATTTTTCATTCACCCATATATTTGATTGGGATTTTCTCATTTCTAGCAGCGTTTTATTTGTCAATTTAACTTTTTATTTTTATTTTTTTTGTAGTTCCTGGAGAGCCTTATCCTGTGCAGAATAGCACTCCTCCTGCTCCTGCACCCTCTGTTGACAATCTTCCAGGTATGCATAGCAAACGAGTTTGCATGAAATAAATGAATACATATAGTTGAATGGCTTTTCTAATTTTTTGAGCTTCTCTTGTTTTAATTTTTATATCCTTGTTTTCTTTCACGATTTTTCTAAGTTTTCTCAACTAGCATAATATAATGACTCATTACTATTTATTTGCAGCAAGTGATGTGAGTCATAAGTCTCACATGCCATATGCATGGATCATAGGGGGTTTAGGAGTTGGGCTTGGTTTAATAATATTGAGCGTAGTTGTTTGTATTTGCTGGAAGTCATCAAGCTACTTTAAAGAAGCCGGACGAAAATCTGCTAAAGATCCTGACGGCAAGAGTTCCCATAAATTTCATATTCTTCGGAAGCCGAGTTTTTGTTGTGCTTCTGGAAGGTACATCTGCTGCAAGTCTAGTGATTATAAACGGACCGCTGGTGAAGCTAGTAACCCTCCAGTTACCATTCCCAAAGGTAATGTTATGTTCCAAATTCTTAATTTATTTTTTTGACTTTTCGAGTTTTTGTCATTTACAACTCGTTGTCTAAGAGAGCTTAAGCTTTTTGAACCATTACTTACAGGTAATTAGTTGTTATATGGCTCTTTTTCATCCAAGATCAAAAACTTGTAGGTTCCAGGAGGGTGTTTTGAGTGTTGACATGCAAATAATTGCTTCAAGATGTAATTTAAATGACATTATCTGAGGCCCAAGGGAAATGCACATGATTAAATAGATTAATTGCCCCCCCTTTTTTAAGCGTCACTTGCTGCTTTTCGTTGCTATATCAAACAATTGGATGGTTTTTCTTTTCTTTTCAGTTTTGAGCCTAGTATGCTTGAGTTGATGATGTTCTTGTCTTCTTGCAGCTCTTGGGCCTGATGTATTTGATGAGAAACCAATAGTTTTCATGTATGATGAAATTCTTATTGCCACCGATGGGTTCTCTGATTCAAGTCTTCTTGGACATGGAACATATGGTTCTGTGTATTATTGCCTCCTTCGAAACCAGGTTTGCAGTAGTTTACATTATTTCATCACTTAAGGTGTTTGACTCCATCCACACAACATTAGTGAGATGGATTTGAATCCTTTCAGGAAGTTGCTATTAAAAGGATGACCGCTACAAAAACTAAAGAATTCACGGCAGAGATGAAAATCCTGTGCAAGGTTCATCACACTAATCTGGTAATGCTCTTAGCACTTGAATGATTTCCAATTTTTATCAGTTGCAGGGCATCATGCTTTCAGTAATTCAGACCCTTGACTCTTATCCTGTTTAAACTTTGTCAAGGTAGAATTGATTGGCTATGCAGCTACTGATGACGAGCTCTTCCTCATATATGAATATGCCCAAAAGGGTTCGCTTAAAAGCCATTTACATGATCCTCAGAACAAGGGTAAGGTTACCTACAGGCACTTTCTTAAAAACACATTGTCCTATCTTGTTTATGGTTGATTTTGGTGTCATATTTTTCCTTATAATGATATTGGGTTATGAAAACCCTGATATAATAATAATGATTGTCATATAATCAAATTTACTAGTGTGGTATGACCTCTTAATTTTTCAAACACTGGGAATTGCAATTTTGTTTCCCCTGAGGTTTGAAGTTCTTTATCATAAATGTCAGTTGGAAAAAAAATGTGTTGAATTTTCGTAAATTAAATTCCCTATCAAAATGAATATATTTGTTTTTTCTTTCTAGGAAAGAATGTTACACCAAGCCCTTCTTTTAGGTTGGTCATATGTTCTCTTGTTTGCTGCCAAAATATGTTTTATGATACTTATAGTTACAAAATTTTCAACTTGCTTGAAGGTCATACTTTATTGTCTTGGATCATGAGGGTCCAGATTGCACTCGATGCTGCAAGAGGTCTGGAATACATCCATGAACATACTAAAACTCACTATGTCCATAGGGATATCAAGTCGAGCAACATTTTACTCGATGGTGCTTTCAGGGCAAAGGTTATAGCATATTACTTTTTGATTTTTTTTTCATTTTGTGGACATTAGTTTAATTGCCTCTTGCTGGTGTTATTTTCATTCCCTCGTAGATTTCAGATTTTGGTTTGGCAAAACTTGTTGGGAAAACTAGTGATGGAGAAGCTACAACAACCAAAGTTGTCGGTACATTCGGTTATTTGGCGCCAGAGTAAGAATGATTATTTTGTTGGTGACTGTGCATCTTTGACAAGTCCTTCCAACTTTTTAAAGTTTAAACTGTTTTGCCACTGGTTTCTGCAGATACTTAAGTGATGGCCTGGCCACAGCCAGAAGTGATGTGTATGCATTTGGTGTTGTTCTTTTTGAGATCATATCGGGGAAGGAAGCCATTATACGGACTGAAGGCTTGGTAACAAAAAATCATGAAAGACGTTCACTGGCATCAGTTGTAAGTTCTGCTATTGCATATTCTAAAAGACCAATGCTTAATCCAATACCTAGATAAACATGGGAATTCCAAAACAGGTTTTTGTCAAGGAAATCAATTTGATCAACTCATATTATTTCTACTTGCACATAGTGCTGAAATCAGAATGAGATAAAAACTTCTGTTGACTGACTGAGCATTGACCAATTAGTGGATTGATGTCTGGTTTTGTGGATCCAATAACGTCTGAGAAATGATTTTATGTAAATGTAGTGATATATGCATTTTGCTCTCTCTGAAATATAAGAAACATCTTTGGCTGAATACTCCAACTCCCTTGAACTTGTATTCTCAATAAACATTGTACGAAATAGAGTGAGCAGTTTATTGCACTCTGTGGATGTGTTTCATTTATTATGTCTGTTACTACTCATTTTCTTAACTATCTACTTCAGCATGGATTGTAGCTATTTTGTCACTAAATTCCCCTTATGTTTGTTAAATTGCAGATATTAGCAGCACTTAGGAACTCACCTGACTCAATGAGCATGTCAAGCTTGAGAGATTACGTTGACCCTAATTTGATGGATTTGTATCCTCATGATTGTTTATTCAAGGTAAATATAACTATCCTTTGATTTCTCTGGTTATGCTGTTTCTCGGGGAAAGGTCAGTCACTATATTTCCATAACTGCAATAGACAAAGTCCTTGTATCTTTCTGACAAACTTGACACATCAGTGGCATACCTTGGTCTGAACAAAAAAGAATGGCCTTCTACCATAATGACCTCCGAGGAGTCTTATGAGATAAATGATCACAGAAGTTGGAGCATAACCTATAACAATGAATTGAATGTGACAAGTTTTTTAACCTAGTTTTATGTCTTTAAATATAAGAAATAAGCACTTGCACTTCTTTGTTACCAAATGAATGTTTTACCTTATTGCTTCTTCTTGCTGGAACATTTCTCTGTGTAGGTGGCCATGCTGGCTAAGCAATGTGTTGATGAAGATCCAATTCTCCGGCCTGATATGAAGCAAGTTGTAATTTCACTGTCACAGATCCTTTTGTCATCTGTTGAGTGGGAAGCAACTCTTGCTGGGAACAGCCAAGTATTTAGTGGCCTCGTCCAAGGAAGATAATAGTGATGAAGCAATGGTTTCTTCTATATGCCCCTTTAGACATACTCATTTCTTCTTTATTCCTCTTGTTTCCTTCATATCTTTCTAGATGTGTGTGTATTTAGCAATGATTTTCAATATAGTGGTTATGGTGGTGTTTATAGGTTATTTATCCATTTTTTTCCCTTGTGCCGATTTAGTTTCTGCATCCTTTTGAAGTTTGATATGTGTGATGCAATGTAAAGTGAGATAATGTAGCTGAAGAAACATTTAATCGATTTGTAATATAAGTAAGCCCTTTGAATAGTTAAATTTCAGATTCCTCCTTGTGGCTTGGGTAGTGTTCCTCATCGCCATTTTTCTTTTTTGAGTAACAGTGCTTATTTATGCATCTCTGATACAAGCTTAAAAAAACTTAAAATTCATGTTGTAGCTACAAGGTGTATGCAAAGGTATGCCAGAGCATTATGCTGTGTCACCTTTGTGCTTTAAATCTTGCTTTAGTCAGAGCTATAATGACAGTAAATATCGACTTTATTTACTTTAGTTTGCAATCCTTCAATCATGTAGCCATTTATGCTTGAAAAATGCAGAAACAGTGACAAAAACAAGCTAATCGGGGCAACAATATGATATAAGTTCTGGCAGTTCGTTGAGGGAAAGAGAAGTAATTTCAGGAACATGAAAAGAAATTACTTGGAAGTAACAGGACATGCAAACTTCCAAGAATTTCAACCCTGTTGTCAGTGATCCAGAGATGATGGTGTAAAGTGGAACAATTCTAGTTGCAAGTTTATAATGAAGAATTATGGCTTAGAATTATTCAACAACAATTGGATAAAACTATGCGCCATGTTTATTGATTTATTTACAAGGTTCGGTTTTCAAGTGTAATTCAGCCTAAAATGGCAAACATTGATAGACAAGATTCAGACATATGCTGGATTCTGGCGTCTGAGGAGGAGAAATCATACACGAGAAGAGAGCAATTTCTACTTGCAAAGTGAAGCCAATACACGGCGAGGAGGATTGAATGATCTTCTAGCATGAAGAACAGCCCAGTTATCGATCAGCAGAACATCGCCTTTCAGCCAGGGGATGGCAACGCATTCCTCTTCAAGAAGTTTCAGACAGTCATGAACAATATCGGCTGGCAATGGCTTACCATTCCCAAAAGTGACTGCCCTAACAGGATCATTCCGCGCATCTTTCCAGCCTGTATAAGCAGCAACCATGCTGTTGAACCAAATCTTGCGTTGCCGGGATTTGTCATGCTTCACAGCTGGGATTGGCCCCATTATTGTCTTCACCCCACCATCCTCTGTCCACTCCAATTTCATTCCCAGCTTGGCAGCCCTGTCAAAACAGTTGAGTTAAAGGAAAGAATTCTAAACTTAAAACAGAGTATGGGATCCCTGATAATAAAGTATACCTCTAGTTATTGTGCTTTTAGAATAAAACATAATCGCAACAATTACAACATTACAAGGTAAAAAATTCTCAGAATTTATCCAATTCGGGAAAGCAAACAACATTATGCATACAGAATGATATTAATCTCAATTATCTCAACTATCAATTAGATGATCAAATCACAGACCTTTCTGTAGCCACACTCTTGTCTTCAGTCAAGAATGTGGACTTCCAGCCGCGGCCAATTGGAGACGAAGGGTCATCCTGTTCGCCTAATACCCGCGTATAAATCAATCCATGTTCCTCTAATTGTTCAACAAATTGGGGGTATTTCTGTTTCATCCTCTCGTAGACAATGTGGCTTAGGACTATAGGAGTTTCTCCCCCAGTTCCTGGCTCCACTTCGCAGAAGAAGAACAATTTTGATGGGAACTCAGGAACCTATTGAATAAGCACTTTCAGTCCAAAACAAAGAGAACAATACAGAAAACAATAGATCATAAAGCTATGAAGTTGCATCAGATGGTAGTTATGTTAATCAAACTACTCACAAACATGTAAACATCAGCAGATTAAATGAAATTAATCAAACTTAAAAAAGTTTTAGGCGGCTTATTAGAGTGAATCAAGAGTACTTTGTACAAAGTACTTTTTTGGTTAAAAAAATAAGCTTAAAAAGCATTTTCTGAACTCTAAAAATCACATGAACAGCTTTGGTATCCCAAAACAACTTTCAAGTGCTGCAATTTTTCTTTCCTATTTGTGTCAGATCCTATTTGTGTCAGATACTATATAATAACAACTAAAAAGCACTTTGACTATATAAGTACTTCCAACAACATCAAAAAAAACTCCCGACACTTTTTCTTTTCATTTTCAATCTGGGAATCAGAAGACAACTCTGCCATATAAATTGGAACAAATCCAATCACGCTAACAACCAACAAAAATGCTCCCAAAAAGCAAGATAAAACAACAAAACATACAAACCTGAGCCATTTCATGGTGAAAAGGAATCTTCTGATCTGGTGGAGATTCATTAGCCGTGAAAACCCGTCCGAAAACATTGGTTCTCGGAGCTGCACCGCCCACGTAGGGCAACTCCTCGTACCCAAATGCCTCGACGACGTCGTTGAAATCCTTGCTTGTCTTCACGTCAAACCCCCTGAAAAGCACAGCTCCTGCTTTCAGCAACAAAGAGTCGAGAAATGGCTTCTGGGTTCTAATCCCTTCAGTCAAAAGAGACGCAGAGAACGAAACTGTTGCCGCTTTTTCCGAGTTCGGACCGAGAACTGAAGGGAAAGGAATGAAGTTGTGGTTTCGTTGTTGCGGGATTTGGATTTCTGTGAAATGATCTGCCATGATGATGTTTTTGGTTCGAACACTTATTCTTCTTAATCCGTTTCTGCGTTTATGCTTCCAGTGTTGCGAGGTTTAATGTGATCAAAGAGTATTTTTTCCTTGTCAATGTTGTTTGAGTTGTGTGGTTCCTGGCTAGTCGAACCAGACACTATCCTGCTGTCGTGAAAGTTTTATCTCATAATGACGAGCATCTGTCTAGAGAGGGATTCAGCTGGACGATGGTGCCGTCTAGGTTCAGTTGATATTGATTTCGGTCTCGATAAATAAATGGGCCGCAGAGAGGAATGATGATGAGGCTCAATCCCAAAATGTTGGGCTGTTAGTTCCATCTTCAAAGCCCATTAAAACACAAATTATTTAGATATAGTTGATCCGGCCCAATATCTAAACCGGAGACAAATCCAACCCCTTCAATCTTCTAGAAAAATCAAAATTAAAAAAAAATGGAAATAAAAAATCCCGCCTCGTAATGAAGCAATTCAAATCAAAGCACCAGAGATTTCGATTTTCCGACTCACAGAACAGAGAGCGAGATGCCGCCGAGAAACGAAACGAAAACGAAATCGGTCAGGAAACCGCTTCGAGATGTATCGAATTATGAAAACAACAATGGAGGGGGAAGGTTATCGAAATCTGTGAATGCGAAGAAGAAATCGAACGAGAAGCAAATCGAACAAGAGACATTAGCTGACGGTGCTCTAGATCGACTCTTGCTTGTCCAGTCCAGTCTGTCGGCTCTCCTTCAACAGGTATAACCTGTTCCTTAATGAATAACAAAAGCTTTATAGCCTTTGATTCTGTCTGTGTGTATTTTCTGTTGGTTCTTTTGAATTTGGTTTCTTATGGTTATTGGGATTGCATTTTACGCTCAGATCGTGTTTGGTTGTTGGAAAAAATCTCTAGAATAATTAGAATTTGTCTTTGCTGATTTATATCGAACGACTTAGGTATTAGTGTATTATTATAATTTGATATGAACTAATTAGCCAAAAATTTCGCCTTTGGGTTCGAATTAGAGGTTGATCACGGTGTGCTTGTTTTCACTGATGGAATTTCACTAGTTGTTCTTGAAGATTGAAGAAGTATGGTACCGGAGTGCAAATCATTTGTAGGTTTATGGTCAGTCTTAATTCTCATGTATTTCATTCTATGAGCTTATCTGCACCTAAAATGAACAGATGCGTAGTTAGAGCTTTTAACATTGTTCTATTTACGATTAAGAGGGAATTGTTGCGGAAGAAGGATTTTTTCTCCTTCACATTAAGAATGAAATTCAAATTCCTACTTTTCCTTGCCCCTTTGTTCTGTAACCAGGGTTGTAAGATCCAGTTGGCCTCTTGTATGTGCGTTTTCCTCGCACTTAATCTGGATGCTTCTTGGTTTCAGGAAGTGTAAACTTATGTCTGGGGCTATCAAGCATTTGCTTTTGAATGACGCTGTGCTCAGCACCACAGATTGTGGTGTTTGACATGAATAATGGTTTACATAGCGTTGTTTTGCTGCAATAATTTTAGTTTAGTATCTAAGATTTTTATCATATGAAATATACACATGTATTTCTTTTGTTTTAAACATGGTGTGCTGTTGACAGACTCCTTGAGCTGTAGCTAATTATGCTGCAATTGATGAAAATGCAGATTGATGAGCTTGTTGTTCAAGCATTTAAAGTCAAAACAATGTGCAAACAGGGGAGAAAAGAAGTTGAATCTTTCACAAATGTCTTGTCTGATATGATATCTACTTTGAAGGTTAACTTTCAACTTTTCCTATTTCTTCGGCCTATGAGTGGTGACTGATCAGCATATATTAGGTTCCATTGATTCTTTTGGTGTACTGATTTGAAAAACCATGTTCTACAATCACAGCCATGGGTGCCCAGATTTCAAAAGATGCTCTCCAGTTCTGTTGAATCTGGGGAGCAGTTGGGAGAGTATTTGTCAAGTAAAACTGTTTCTACCACTATTGGTGATCTTGGGAGTCCAGAAGAAACGAAAGAGGACACATTAATCTCTCCTTCTCCCCTTGTCTCGTGGCATGCCAATTGCACTATTGAGAGAGGTAGACAACTGTTTTTGCTCACACCCCTTCCTATGTCGAAAGGGCTGTCATCCAAACGGCAGGACCCTTCCAAATCAGTGTTTGAAAGGATTACTTCCGACAGCATTGTTGAGTTACCTGCACTGTTAACCATTACTGGAGATGCAAATGATGATTTACTTGAATATGTGGCAATAAAGCCAACTCCAAGCAAACCTTCTGATTCTATGGTTGCTGGAATAGGAAACACACTAGAGTCTGATTTTGTTGCTTCACCAGTGTCTTCAAAAACCGACCACTCCATGCTTATGATGACTCCATGTTTAAAAATGTCCCCTCCTAAATCTTGTGTATTGCTTGAGCCCATTTCCAAGTCCACTCACAAACCAAATGCCAGAGTTCGAAGGCCCACTCCATTTCCTGTTGCACTTCAAAAAGGTTCAGAATCTTCAGAATCATCTGGTAGTGAGGATTCTGAGGGTCTGGCTTTTAAGTATCCAGAGCTGTTAGGGATAAGACAAACTCATAAATCGGCAATTGTAAAGAAAGACATAGAAGCGTCCCCAGTTTGGTTGTTTTCCCCTCCAAAGAGTTGTGTTTTGTTGGAGCCACCAGATGAGGAGTCAGTGGAAAATGCCCCCGCTGATAGTATCATGCCGGTTGCTTCTGTTACAAATCCGCCACAGAACCCTTCACTATTAGAAGAAAACAAGAATGGTGTTCAAACTGGCTGCCACCAAACCAGAAAATCTCGCCAACCAGGTATTAGTTTTTTTTTAATATCTTAGTTATCATTCCGGATTCTGTTGACTCAGGTATCATAGGGAACCCAATTTTATTTAAATAATTCCCCTTTCCACAAAACCTTTAGGAGGCAATTCAGCACTTCTAGAAAGCACTCCCCTGTGGAAGGAACCCGAAAGCACATTCAGGACGGGCAAACGTCCAGGTGAGAACACTCTAAAGAAGGAACTGTGGACAAAGTTTGAGGCAGCATCTACTTTTGGGATTCGATACAATGCCTCTGCAATCCAAAAAACTGCTCGGAAAGGATTTCTCGACATGTTAGAAGAGGCTTCTGGAGACGGAGAAAATCCGGTGTTTTGATGGTTTGAAATGACAAATATTCTCTCTTCTAATTTTTTTGTAAATGATGGTCTTGGTTCTTGCTGCATGGTATTGAAAGGGTTTGGGACAATGCCTCTCGTAGTTCTTCCACCACAGAACTACAATGCTAAACAATTTTTTGACCGTTTTAATTGAAAACCCATCTTTATTATAAATATAGGTTACTTCCTGTGCCCCTCTCTGCCATTTTTGCTTTCTTTCACTAGTCTGTTTTTGTTACGATTCAAGATAATCCCTGGGGTTTCATCTTATATGTTACAGAGTTGAAGGATTTTTTTTTCCTCTCAAAAGTTTGGCTACATTACATTAGATTGCCAATCATTAAGTTCAGATTGATCTCCATTTTAACATCAATATCATGGCATAAAGAATATGAATATGCATCAATTCTCACAACAAATTTTGAAAGTGCTATCTATGGCCAACACAAAGTGCATAAAAAATTTTTAAATAATTTTTTATATTATTTATTTTAAATTTTATATAAATTTTAAAATTTTTTATCTTATTTTTTTTAATTTTATGTTAAAAATATTAAATACATAAAATTATCTTAGCTAAAATTTTATTGAATAATGTTGTAAAAATTAGCTCCATTTTCATAATAGATATGAAAAATTCTTATAATTATAAAGGAAAAAAGTATTTATATTTAATTGAAAAATAAAAACAGGATATATATATATAACAAAACCCTCAATCAAGTGCCAAAAGAGTAAAATAGAAAAATTAAGTGGCCAAAAAGAGATAATAAAAATATTTGGGGTCAATTGTTAATTATGAAAACTTCCTTTCTCTTCTCAAAATTACCTTTAAAATTCGGACTCTTTACCCTTAAAACTCACCAAAACCTCGCGTCTTCTGTGTTCATCTTCCTTCTGCAAAACTCGTAGAATCCTGAAATCACTCAGCTCATCAATGGCAGAAACGAGTCAGCTGACCCAGTACATTGAGTCGTTCGTTAACTTGTCTACCTCCCTGACTCACCAGGTCCTACCGCTCAATACTTCCTACAAAATAACGCAGCTTTTTTTTGTGTAATTTGCTTAATTTTGCTTTAGCAGAGAAAGATGAAGAGCATGCAAAAAATTGAAGCTTGAACCTAAATTATTTAATATGTTGTTAGTTTTAACTGTCCAATTTTGTTTTGGGAATTTGGGTTAAGTTTCTACTTCTGTGCATAGTACTGCGTTAAAAAAAATTATATTTTAAGTGATTTAGCTCACTCTTTTTTTTAAAAAAAATTTTAAATTATTTTCGTTAAAATTTTGAACTTATGTGAATTAAGGCACAGTTGGGAGTGCTTTTGGATCGTCAGAAGCACTTTCAAGTTTCCGAATTCTCTTTGAAACTATTCTACAGTGTTTGGTCGAGATATAAAAGGAGCACTTAAGAGTGTTTATTAGGTGAAGCATTCAAAATAATTTTGGATGTTCTTGAAAGCGCTTGTTCGGAATATGTTTTGAAGCATCTGCAATGAAAGCGCTTTTTTAGACAAACAATCTCCCATGCTCTTAAATTGTGTAATTAGACTCGTCCTTGTGCATGTGCATGAAAAAGAGCAGTTTACAACATCAAATTATGTATTTATAATTAATTAATGTGATTTCGTATTATATATATATATATATATATATATATATATATATATATATATATATATATATATGCTTATTAATCAGAGTGCATTGCAGGCTGCAAGCTTGGATGCGATTTTCTCTTTATTGAAGAGTAATGCGTTAACTATAGAAACAATGGTATGGTTCTCCCATACAATCATATATTTTTTGGGGGAGGTGCTTTTAATTTCTTGGTCTATTATCTGTACTTGTCTATTTTGTATCATGCATGCAGCTTAGAGAGATGGGTATGTATTTGACTACTACAGATGATGTCATTCGTGCAAGAGGTAATCCTTTAGTGCATTGCGTTGAATTAAATGATGTTTATACTTAAGGATTGGTATTTGATTGCATGATTGGCATACAATTATTCTGTTCTTTTTTTGATGATTTGTGCAGATATTACTATAAAATTTATTTTAGTCATTGATCAGCTCTGCAGAAATTTTACTTTTCTGGGTGCTAAAACAATTGTAATTAATGCCTGAATAAATATTTGAAAATATAATCCTTTTGCAGGTATCCTTCTCCTCGGAGAATTGCTTGCATGTCTTGAATTAAAGCCACTGGATGATGCTACTGTGCATAGCCTGATAGCATTTTTCGCTGATAGACTGGTTAGTTTTGGCATTTTTCTTTACCAACATTATCTACTTAAGAAGAGTTTGCTTTGGCTTTATGTTCCTTCATTTTAACAACATTCTAAACCCTTCAGTAAATTTGGTTATGTAATGGCTATTTGATCAGTTTTTGCATTTTAGATTCAAAATTGAACAGATGTGATTATGCTAATGTCAGGCAGATTGGAAAGCTTTACGAGGTGCACTTGTTGGTTGCTTGGCGCTTGTGAGGAGGAAAAGTAGTGGTGGTACGGTCACTGCAAATGATGCCAAAGCAGTTGTCCGCTCTTATATACAAAATCTCCAGGTGCAGTCTTTAGCACAGCATGACAGGAAGGTAAGATAATTTGCTCAGCATGCCTATATACTTAAAAATATTACTGAAGATAATTTGCTCAGCATGCCTTTATACTTAAAAACATTACTGAAGAAACCAATCAGAAAAGTTCTCATTGAAGTTTTACATGTTTTGCTTCACCTTTTCGATGAACATCGTTGCAGCTTTGCTTTGAACTTCTGGAATGCCTATTGCAACGTTACCCCGATGCAGTTGCTTCACTGGTATTTTCTGTTGGCTCACACCCCTTCAAACTTAATATACCTGATACTATCTTCTGAAGGCTGGACTTTATTCTTTTATTGTGATTGTTTAAGTTCTGAATGATGCAGTAGAAATTATGGAATCTAGTTTATCTTATCTGCAAATTTTGTCTTGATTACCTTGTTCAACCCCATTAGAACATAAGTCACTTTACTTGTTTCGCTAGCTGATACTTAATAAGGGTCATATGGAAATTAGTTTCCATAACAACTGTAGAACTCCATTCTTATGCATGTACATAGCTAGTTCAATTTTGTGTGAATTATCTAGATTCAAGATTTGAAGACCTTCAATTTTTTATTAGAATTTATGATGTGAGTGAGCTAAATTCAATCATTCATATCTAGGGGGAAGACCTTCTTTATGGAATTTGTGAAGCTATTGATGGAGAGAAGGATCCTCACTGCTTAATGCTAACGTTTCACATTATTGAGGTTGTGGCACGACTATTTCCAGATGAGCTGCTTGAAAGTTTTGCGGGTGACCTTTTTGAAATTTTGGGCTGTTACTTCCCCATTCATTTTACACATGTAAGTTAAATGCACATCAGCCATGTTCTATTCCACACTTTTGTTTAATTCTGTCTATGATTTTTGGATTGGCATATGCTATTTCAATCAATCAATTTAAGATCACCCTATATTCTTTTTTTCTTGAAAGACTTCCCTTGTATCAATCATGCTTCAAACATCATTTATATTTTTTCTTGATATAGTATTATTTATGATTTTATCAAACCTTTTCATTAGTAGGTGTTTACTTTGTTTTCAGACCCTGTTTTTAATGTATTTCATACTTTCTATCTTATCTGTGGTTATGTGCTTGATAACGTACATGAACATGATTAGTACCAATAGACATGGAGTCAAGCCTTGTATCTTTCCATATCTATTTGCCTTTACCTTTCTCTGCTGACTGTTGAATAACATATGTACAATTGTTCGGTTGTTGATCTGATGAATTTTTTTAGTAATGAATTGGTGCAAACGGTAAGTCAACAAATATATAATAAGTTTTTTGTGGTTACTTTTTTCTTCTATTCCATTCAGTCACTTGAAGAAACAATCCCTTGTATGTTATTGACTTGGCATCTTGTTATTTACTATAAATCCTCTTTTTGCCCTTAGGATTTTAATGTTTCACATGGTTTTCCATCTTGTTGACCTGTGCTGTGTAATTTTCATTGTTTACTTTTACAGCCTAAAAGTGAGGATTTTGATGTGAAAAGGGATGATCTTTCAAGGGCATTAATGGTATGTGATGCTTTATTGTCAGTTATGCTACTTTTTCGGCAAGCTTGATCTCATTTGTGCTGTGGTGATCTATTGTCTCAACTTTGCTAGAACTTTTCCCTATAATGTGGAACTTTGGGTGTCATTTTCTACAGGTGGCATTTTCTTCCACTCCTCTCTTTGAGCCCTTTATCATCCCCTTGCTCCTTGAAAAGCTTTCTTCTTCCCTGCAATCAGCCAAGGTTAGTATTAATATTAATCGTATGAAGTTCTATATGTTTTGATTGATTTTAGTGCTCCAATATTTGCTTCTATGCCTTAGGAATGGGTCTGTTGCATTTTGAATTTCAGTTTTGTTTTTTTACATGCTTGCAGGTTGATTCCTTGAAGTACCTTAGCAATTGCACGGTGAATTATGGAGCAGACCGAATGGCAAAACATGCCCAAGCAATGTGGTCTTCAATAAAAGATGCAATATACACTTCAAATGAACCTTGTCTGTCCTTTACTGCAGAATCGCTGGATGGTGTTGTGGTTGAGGAGAATGGTATTTTAGCAGAAGCTCTAAAACTTCTGGAAATGGTTATCAAGCAAAATAATGGTTTGTTTTTAACTGAGATTATTGGGGATGAAGACATAAACTGGATATTCAGATCTATATCTAGTTTCAAGAGTTACAATGAAATTCCCCAGCAAAGCAAGCAGAAACTACATGCAGTTGGCTGTATCCTTTCTGTATCTGCAAAGGCTTCTCTTGCCTCTTGCAATGGTATTATGGAAAGTTTCTTTCCCTGCTTGATGGATGCTTTGGGGCTTTCAGTTCAAAATTCATCCCAGGATTGCTCTCCAAATGATGATTATGTACTCGAAGGGAGGCTTAATCATGGAGCTCTTTATCTCTGCATTGAACTTATAGCAGCATGCCGAGATTTTATAGCAGGTTCTGAGGAGTTCAAATCAGAATCTGCCCCTGCAAATGAGAAATGGTGCAGCTTGCTTCTGAGTTTTTCTGCTTCATTAACCAAGGCCTTGAGTTATGCCTTGGCAACAAGTACTTATGGAGATGCGTATGGTGCAGATATATATTTTGGAGGTGAACAGTTGTTTTTCCAATAATTTTTTCTCTGTATAAACTCATTAATATTGCTGCTTGGTCATTAATTAACAAGAAAACTAAACAAGGGGAATCATTAGTAATTTTTACTGCTTGTTCACTGATTAAATATTTCTGTAACAATTAGACCAAGGAAAATAAAAGTAGTATGTTGGATTGTTGTAATCATTTTGGGCAACTTATCTGAACTTGGTATTTTGCCATCCAATTGTCAAATTTTTGCCTGAAAAAAGGGATTGTAGGATGTACTATCATGGGTTCTATGAACAATAATCTCTCACATTGTGCAATTGCAGCTAACACTAAGTTTTCTGGCTAATTGGTTTTTCCTTGTGTGTTTCATTAAATGCTCTTCTACATGAGTGACAGTCTTCAATCAATTTTTTTTTCCAATTCAAATATACAGTGAAGGGTCTGCTGATTCTTGGTACATTTCGCCGAGGCTCTTTAATAATATCAAAATCCATATTTGAGAATATTTTGTTGACGTTCACATCAATTATCACTGTGGAATTTGAAAAGACTCTGTTGTGGAAGCTGGTACTGAAGGCACTGGTGCATATTGGCTCATTCATCGATAGATTTAGTGAGTCTGAGAAAGCACTGAGCTATACGTGTATTGTCATCGAAAAGATTGTTTCACTGGTATCTTCCCATAAATTTAGTATGCCATTTCTGCTCAAACTGGAAGCAATCTCAGAAGTTGGAGCAAGTGGACCAAATTATTTGCTGAAAACTGTTCAAGGACTAGAAGACGCAATTTGTGCAAATTTATCTGAAATTTTTGTACGTACAGCTAATAAATGTTTCATTCTACTGACCAGAAAGCATTTTCTTTGAAGGTCGTGAAATGTTCTCATATCAGGAAGATGCTGGTTCAGCAACGTTGTGCCATCTTTGATGCTGCTTGCTTTTAATATGTGGACATGTCTATGTTTCATATTCAGCAAGCAGTATCACCAAAGTACATCAAAATAGAGATTTTACCAACTCCATGCAGAGAACATTTCATGGGCTTGTTTTCGTATCTCATAGCTAGTTTTTAGATTTAATTTTGTGATCTAATGGTAGTTCAACTTTATATGCTATTTGCCTAGGTTCACGGGAATCCTAAGTCAGCTGAAATTGTTGTCCTGCTTCTGGAATGCTACACAACTAAGGTGCTTCCAAGGTAACAAACTATCCTATTATCACTTATTCTTTTTGGTTCATTTTACTATTCTTATTACAGAGGTTGTGCAGCCATTTTAAATTGTGTTGACCTCATTAGTGACATGGTTAGGAACTTTCCTTGGGAGGGGAAGCAAGGTATAAAATGGAACAAAATTTGATGTCAATAGGTGGAAAGCATTTAAAGGGATAAATACAGTAGATAAATAATGTTTTTAAGTTTTTAGGTGGGTAATCCTTGCACTGCCTGTCGTGTAATGAGTTCAACAGTATTGATTTGTTCAGTTTATGCCCGGCATTTTTCCAACTTTTCACTGCATCTACAACAATTTGTCAAATAGAAAAAACTGTCAGGCTTTGTTAGTTATTTGTTTTGCATTTTCTTAGTTATAGACATCAAAGATGCCTTGATTTTAAGGATTTAGGAAGAGATGCTTCCAAACTTCATTTTAATCACACTCTTCATTATTCAGACAGCATTGTGCTTTTCTTCCCTTTTCTTGTCCTGGAAAAAAAATCTTGTAATGATAAGCTTATGTGGTGCGTGGGAATGGATTCAAGTTGATTGTTGCAGTATGCCAGGCAGACCAAAGTAGAACGGTTATAGTCCAGTTATAAAACATAAGGCTGTGTGCATATTTTTTTTTAAGAAGTTAGATTAAATTCTGTGCATGCTTTTGTATGCGTGTCAAAGCCATCTGGGCCGTCTGGACCTTTCACATCTCCTATGTGTGCTTTTTATTCATTTTTAGAAATTAGTTATACATCAATAAGCTAATAGATAAAACAAGTCCTTGATATACAGAAAATGATTCTCATGAATGCTTTTCAAAGTTAAGAAGGGGGTATCAATTCCTATTTTTATATTCTGGTATTATTTTCTTTGTTGTTTGACATTGTTTCCTCCTATTATATAGAACTTTTGTTGTCTGATGTTCCCAGGATCAATGAAATTGGAGGTTCTGAGGAAGTCTTACTGCACTTTGCTCTAAATATTTGGAATCTAATTGAAAATTGTGTGGCATTCAGTTCTCAGATCCATGAAAAAGTAAGTCTTGTTCAATTTATTTTCACAGCTGCCATCTGGCTTGAAGAGTTATGTAGTGCTACTGGCTTGAAGAGTTATGTGGTGCTAATATATTCATTTACTGCAGGGGCTTCTTGATGCAACAATGAAGGCGATGAAGCTTGCTGTTGGGAGTTGCTCCGTGGAAAGTCAGAACATAATAATTCGAAAAGCTTATACTGTACTTTCATTGAGCAATTCGTTTCTTATGAAAGAGCCAGCATATGACATTTCAATCCAACTGAAAGAATTGCAGCTTCCATTAGAGAAAGAAATTTGTTCCAGTAGAGCTGTGTGGATATATTCATTATTTGCATCTGTAATTATAGCAGTGCGTCCTCAGGCACACATTCCAAATGTGAGACTGGTAATATGTCTATTTATGACTACTCTTCTTGGGGGTAATGGTCCAGCAGCTCAGGCATTGGGTTCTATGTTTAACAAATTGGGCCTAAAATCCAATGGAACAGAGATACCTAATACCTGTACCTTGGAAGAAGTGATGGATATAATTTTCAACGTGAATTTGTGGAGTTTCAGTGATGATGGTACTTTAAGGGGCAATGGTAGAATGGACAATGCCAGTGCTATGAGTATTACTGATATATGTCGTGGTGCTGCAAATAGATCACTTCAAATCCATGCAATTGCCGGGCTAGCATGGATAGGAAAAGGTTTACTTATGCGGGGCCATGAAAAAGTAAAAGACATAACTATGGTTTTTTTAGAGTGCTTACTGTCCAATGGCAGAACAGATTCCTTTCAAGTGGAACAGAATAACTCAGAACACAGTTCCGGGTCTGTGATGAAATGTGCAGCAGACTCATTTCAAATTCTTATGAGTGATTCTGAAGATTGTTTGAGTCGAAAATTTCATGCAACAATACGGCCACTTTATAAGCAGCGGTTCTATTCAACCATGATGCCCATTCTGCAGCCCTTGATTGCAAAATCAGAGTCATCATTCTCACGGTACACAACCTTGTCACTTGTTTCTCTTACAAAGCATGGCTTGCTTTACATTTTGTAATAATTGCCCAAGTTTTGAGCCATAATTGAAAGACATATTTGAATCAGTTAATAACTTGCTGTGAATGCTTTTTGATTTCAGATCAATACTGTGCCGAGCTTGTGCACATATTATATCAGACACTCCCCTAGTTGTTGTCTTGAATGATGCCAAGAAGGTCAGTGTTGAAATATTCTAAAATCTCTTGTGTTGGATCTTATGGCATTCTTATATTTCAGACTAGAGCAAGCATGCACTTTTAATTGTATTCAAAGTATTTAATTTTATTCTTGCAGTTAATCCCCATACTGATGGATGGCTTATCTGTACTAAGTAATGATGTTCTGGATAAAGATATCATGTACAGTCTCCTGCTGGTCTTATCTGGAATATTGATGGATGAAAATGGTTAGTATAGTTGTATGTATTGTCTGATCTTCGATTGCCATAATATATCGATATCTTCTCTAGAGAACCTTGAATCATATGTTTCATAGACTTTTAAAGAATGAAAAATATCATTCTTTTCTTAGATAATTTTTCATGTAGTGCTCTATCATCAATTGTTGCAATGGCCTTCACCAAAGTAATTGATGTTTTAATTTTTGCACTTATGCTTGCAGGACAAGAAGCTGTCATAGAGTGTGCTCATATTATCATTAATCGTCTTATAGAACTTATTACTTACCCGCATATGATGGTAAGAGATAATTTTCTCCAAAAGCAATTGATTTTTGCTGACTTGCTCCCTTAATGTGCTTGGTT
Organism: Xylocarpus granatum; assembly: GCA_019650275.1. Classification (NCBI taxonomy): domain Eukaryota; kingdom Viridiplantae; phylum Streptophyta; class Magnoliopsida; order Sapindales; family Meliaceae; genus Xylocarpus; species Xylocarpus granatum. The sequence goes on from BNST01000726.1 coordinate 256,568, forward strand.
ACATATAGTATTCCAGTGACCAAGGAAATGTTTTTATGTGTAAATGGCATCCTTTCACTCTTCATTATAATCACAGCTTCTTGAGGAGTTGTACTTTATAGGTATTGTTCATTTCATATTACTTGGCCTTATAGCCAAAATTTTGCATCGTGCAATGCATAAATATTGTTAATTATGCACAGAAGTGCTGTGCAATATTCCAGGAAAAAAAGGAGAGAAAATTGTTAAATGAATCATAACAAGTGCTTTTGCCACAAGCCTTTGGATGAAGGTGTCCTCCACAAATGTGACAGATAGTTTCAAGCGCTGAAAACTTGTAGTAGGATAAATTTTAGAATATACTCAGTGGCTTCTGCAATGAATTGGAAATGCATTCCGGTGCATTTATCTTAGTTTGAAGCGCTGAAAACTTGTAGGAGGATAAATTTTAGAATATACTCAGTGGTTTCTGCAATGAATTGGAAATGCATTCCGGTGGATTAAAAGATAAATGTAGCTTTCCAATACTTAATATTTACTAGCATGATAATTGAACTTAAAGTAATGCTCTTTTAACATCTTCAGCTTGTTCGAGAGACAGCAATTCAGTGCCTTGTAGCCATGTCTAGACTGCCTCATGCTCGGATCTATCCCATGCGAAGACAGGTTAGTTGAGAGCAGATAATCAGCTCTGCATCAATATTGTTCTTTCCTTTCCTCTTTCTTTATTTTGTAGTTGTCTACAGTTATTTCATTATTTCTACCATAGAACTTGTCATGCTTAACAATTGACAAACTTGCCCCCTTGCATTTATTAGGTACTGCAAGCTATATCAAAAGCTCTTGATGATCCAAAGAGAGCCGTGCGGCAGGAAGCTGTTAGATGCCGGCAAGCATGGTCAGTGCTCTAGATCCAATGCTATAGCCTTAATAGATTCACCCTTTGATGCTCTGTACTCGTTTACATTATTTTTTCTGCTCATCAAACAGGGCATCAATTGCATCAAGAAGTTTTCATTTCTGAAGGTTGCAGAATTTTTCAAAGCCGTTTTTTGAGTAATATTATTTATAGATACCAATATATAAAGATCATTTGTAAATACTGGCTGGTTACAAGATTTTCTCTGTGTTATAGTAAATTGTAGTGACTTATCTTCTTATAAAAGCAGCATGTTTGCTGTTTTCCTGTCCAGGCTTAAATCAATTTCAACCTTACAATTAACAAATTTCATGCACACTCTCTTAGTTCTATGTAGAGTTTTCAAGTTTCCTATTCTATTTTCTATAAAATTAAAACATCAAACATGATTAGTATTCAATTAGTAATTTGTAAATATAACCAATAGGAATCCTTATGAGAAATTTAATTGAAAGTATGAAAGCTGTGTTTAAACCCTTTTTGTCTAATGCCCATGCCTTTGGTGGTGAGAGCTTTAGTTGTTTTGATGAAGTGATTTTGAGGATGTTTATAATGTTAATTGCTTAAAAATTTTTATTTATACGTTATATTTTTATTATATTTTAAATTTTATATTGATTATTTTAAATTATTTATTTTTTAAGTTTTGTATTAACGGATATAAAATACATTCAAACAGATACCATCTGCTTGGGAGGCATTTTGACAGTTCCCAGTAATTTTTAGAAATACATGAATATATTAAAATTAATTGTTACAATTTTTGGGATTTTAACTAGATTGTTTTTCTGATGCAAATGGTACGCAAACTTTCCAGCAAGTGAGATATTCCAATCAAAAAAGAAATTTTATATTTCCCTTTTTCTGAGCATTAAAATTTCATAACTGGAAAACAAAGAATTCCTCCATCCTAAAGTTGGAATACACATGCATGTACTGTAAAAGTATCACAGGACTCCTAATTCCTCAATCTCACAAGCTGAAGGTAGCGTTTGCTTCAACAGCAGACAAAGTTTCATTCAGACATGTCATCTTCTGCTCCACTGGACTGATAGAGATCTTGGTGTTGCAAACCCTTGTGTAATCTTTCAAGACCCTCTTCAGCATCTAATGTTCCCATCTTTGAACTCGAGCCACTCCCCTTTAAGCTTGGATATACCTGAAAGCATCACCACGTCAAAGATGTCTAAAAGAAAACCAAACATATGAATGTATGTCTGAAAATGCATCCTGTTCAGACTTAAATAAACAGTGCCATAATACCCCTGGCTCTTTCAGTTCTATAGCAGCAACAGTTGATCTTCGCCTTACAGTGACACTTGAAGGAGTAGGAAAATGTTCAACCTCATCATTGGATCTTCCCTCTATTGCTCTCTTCTTTCTCAAATTAAGTTTTGTGGGAAGAGGCTGTGCATAATGCATGAGAATGTGTAAGAACTTGCAGATTAATCCATAGCAAACACATGTATTGAAAATATAAATCCAATTCGAGTACATACCACATAGCGAGCTTCTCCATCATCGAATGAAACAAGGTATGTTGTTGGGTCATCAGCATCATCACCCCGTACCTGTTGAATTGACAAAAGGCTTGTATTCACTGAACAATAAAAATGTTAGTTTGCCAAATATCATTACAAAAATCATGTACGTACATCCCAGTGGTACTCGCGAACCCATGAAAATGAGACATCTTCTGTTTCATCATACATATCCTTTGACAGCTGCCACCATATAAAGAACAAATAATTGATGATTAATCAGCAAAATTAGGGTCTGTTCATTAAATGTAAAAATGCAAGAATAGTTCCACCATAAAATACAGAATTAAAAGAATATGTACCTCATCTACAGAAGGGACCATGTATGCCAAAAACTTCTCTGGGTTGGCTGCATCCGAGCCTGTTGCCACATAGCTTTTCATAATAGCCTGCCATATCACGTGAAGAACAATCATCAATCAGTGAAGAACAATGTATCATCAACCATAGGAGATGAAGGAAAATAACAAATATTTAAATATCTTTTCCATCTTAAATGGAGCACACATGTGCAAGCGCATACGCGCGCGCGCGCGCGCGCGCACACACACACACACTCACATGTGGCATGTTAGAACATCCAATTAATAGGTAAGACATGCATTCATTTCGTTGATGTGCATGTTGCAATGGTGTGAGAAAGCACATATTTCTCACTAATTATAGTCCATCCGGTCAATAAAGTAGTGCAGACCAAAAACCATAAAATATGTGGTGCAGTATTCTCCACAAGCACTTAAACAAAAGAGTAAGCATCTGACTCAAACTTCAAAATAATCAGCCACAATTCAATATTATAGTTAAACAAATTAACAATCTTCTACTTGTAATAATAAATGTCATAAGTAAAATGTAAGCTAACAAGGTGAGACTACCAAAGATTTTCAGCAACATTCCAGTATGTCAAATTCATTTTCTAATTGGACAAAACCTTACTTCTGAATAAACCTTAATAGTCATCAGCTATATGTCAAAGCCCAATTCTGACAACAATTTTTTTTTCATTGAACCATCATATAACATCATCTATGCAATGCAACCATTTCGATATAACTGACCCGTGATTCATGGGCATCACGAACAGATTTGTCCAACTTTTTGTAGACTTCTGAATCTGCTGTAGGAGCACCATCAAAGGATGCTACAACAAGTTGATCGTCGTATCTGGCAAAACCAAAGCTCAAAGTTATGACAAACATGATAAGATAAAATACTATCATCATGACTAAATTGTCGAGGTCATATCCAGTCAGACATCACCAAAGTCTCCACGACGGATAGACCAATTTGTCATTCCAGAAGCAATATTTTGCAATTATTTTCCTAATGAAGAGCTCATGATTGATCAAATCGGCTAATTCAATCTCATTTCCAGACAAGCCAATCTAGAAAAGTCTTAAATTAAAAAACTGTCTCAGTTTCTTAATGTTTATAAAAAATACTGATAAATTGAAATTTAAGGCTTCAGTATTGCCGATTAGAGGTGTGGGAACACAGTTGAGGTTCTCATAAACTTAGCAATAAAAAATGCTACTGCTGTTTTCATATGTCCATGATATATCTTTTTTACAATAAAAGAGGAGAAACAAGCTCACATGAGGCAATCAACTAAGCTGCATCAAAGCTTGGACCAAAAATATATTTTCCCAAAAGAAAAACTGAAATAGGAAAGCACAAAATTAATCATACCGATCAAAATCAGGTAACAGAGGCATGATCTCAACAGGCTGCAAATTTTTATTGGTTGCATGAATAGGACGCAATTTGCATGCCTCAAATGATGCCTCAATTTCCTTAATTTGTCTTTCCCTGAAACAATTATTGATGATGTTTTCAGTAAAAGAAATGGAAAGTTAAATAATAAGTATTTTTCTGGTCTGATTTTGCGTCCAATGGGATGGGTTCAAATAGAACAAACCTATCATTAAGGTTATCTAATATGTTCCGGCCACCCTTCATCTCTCGCAGTTCTTTTGCTTGCTTTTCAGTCAAAGACTGCAAAAAACAATGCATTTTGTTACCACACAGCCTCCGCAGTATTTTTCAATCGAGTATCACATGTAGCAGTGTACTTGTCTATTACCTGTCTTGTTGATTCCATGCTAAGAGGAGATATATACTGTGTCTTGACCAGCCAAGAAACACCCTGATCAGTAGGTCGATCTTTTCTTTTTATACCATCTTTCTTCACAGGGGTAACTACTTCATCATCACGCAACAATTCCTCATCTTCCGGAGCAAGAGGAGGTCTGATACTGGGACGACTAATAGAACAAGTAGAAAAATGAAAATCAGGTCTGCCACAGTACAATATGTTGCTAAAGTCCTTAAAAGAGTTTGAACAGTTTGGAGGTAATACTTGTATACACTAAGGTCAAGCAGGTCAAGAGGTATCCCAAGATCTGGCTCAACATATAGTTTGGGCTTGTAATTTTTCTCCAGTGATGTGATTGTGTATCTTGTAAATCTGCAATAAAGTACTGAAAGATTACCTTGACAGTTTTGCACAAAATTAGGTCAGATCATAAAATCTGGATGCATGAAGACAACAAACTGAAAGTTGTCACTGTTTTCTTTGCAACTTCAAGAGGATAAACTACTCATCCATGCACGGAATAAGACATGTAGTTTAATTCAATTCAATGAGCAAGTTTCTAGTCTTCCACATAGTCCATTTAAAGTATCACATACTTTATCAATTATATGTCTTTCTTTTGCATTGTTACACATCACCTCACTAGAATTCCTGTATTACTCAACATGTTCCAATGAGACATAAGCCTTGTCAACTAGAGTACAAAAGAATTGCAGTAATATACCTGAACACGATTATTTTCTAATCCTACAAAACTTATAAACACATACACACACATGAAATGCTGATATATGTTGAGATAATTAGTAAAGAAAAAGAAATACAATCTCATACCGATCTTTATCTTTCTTCAAAGCCATGAGCTTTGGTTGTGCACTTGGATCAGGAAGTTCATTTCGGAATCTACAAAAGAGCTCAAAGGTTAAGATCGCATGCCGCCATCAGAAGTAAACAGAATAAGCAACTGATTGGGATAATGATGCAAGGACACCATTCCTAACCAAAACATCATTTCTTGCCCAATGACTCCCGTTAAAAAAACCTTGATTATTTAAAATACAGCACATATGAAAAGCAAAAACCCAGCACAATGTTCAACAGGAAAGTAAACATCATTCAAGGCATAATTCAGGCAGATTATTTTGTTTTCCAGTGTAAATTTCACACATACTTCCCACTGTAGTAAAGAATGAGCAATTTACAATACGTCTGCCCTTACAAAGCACCAAAGGAAAGAGGTCAAATCCACTCTGACAAAAACGTACTCACTTCAACTTGCACAAAAATGTGGTCGGCTTCTTCAACCTATTCTCAATTCTCTCACTGCTCAAAAGCGGTGCACCTCTTCTATCCCCCATCCTCGACCCAACCATTGACCCATGCCCTCCTTTCCCAGAAGCAATCATCTGACTCTTCTGCATAACGACATTCTGTGACTCCTTCATTTGTTGCCTATGCTTCTCCTCTTGCCTTTGCTTATCATACTCCCTCTTCTTCCTCAATCGCCTCTCCTCCTCTGTCTCCACTCTCCCCGAACCTCCATTCACCTTCTTCCCCACTGGTGGCACTGGTGGCTTCTGCTGTTTCAGATGCCCATGATCACGTCTAGAAACATCCTTAGACGCTGTCTTATCACGGTCACTCAATCCCTTATCTCTACCCTCAGTCTCCTTAGGTGGAGGAGGTGGGGGAGAACTAGGAGGAGGTGGTGGAGGGATAGATGAACTTGGGGGTGGAGATGATGGCGGTGGAGGTGGAAGTGGTGGTTGTAGTGGCTGCATTGGCGGTTGAAGGTTATACACTGAATTTTGATTATACTGATTATTCGAATAATACATTGGAGGCTGTGGTTGCTGTTGTGGTGCTTGTAGTGGTGGTGGAGGGGGAGGCGGGTAAGAAGATTCTGGTGGCGGGGGCGGTGGTGCTGCTGCATAGGAGTATTGTTGGTGATAATGTTGTTGTTGCTGTTGTTGTGGCGGCATTTGGGCACCACTACTACTATAACTCCAGTTTTGAGTGTAAACATTGGGTCTTTGCTGTTGTGGTGGAGGTGGCGGTGGTGGTGGCTGTTGAGCTTGCGCAGAGTTATGGTTTGGCGGTGGCGGGAACGAGGATTTAGGTGGTGGAAATGGCCTATACGAGGCCATAGTGATCAAAATTTCAACGAAAAAAAATTATAATTTTGATTCAAAACTAATCAAGATTTCAAACGAAACGCGGAGAAAAAGAACAAAACTCAAAATCTCACTCTTAAATACTGATTCGATTACAGTACCTAGACAAAACCCTAAAAACGAGAGTGCAACAGAAAATTCTGGGAAGTTTCTCTCTTTTCTAGCTCAAGTCAATCATTCCCCACACTCGACAGACAAAAAAACGAAACCCTAGAGACAAAATCAGATTTTGAATTCTGGGTATGTGTTTCCTCAATCGAAATTCATCAAAACCCAAGGTCAGCTCTCGAATTCACGTACAAAAAGATCAACAAAATTTAAATTACAAAGAACTACCCGAGAGCAGGAACCGAATCTAGCATCAAATGGCAGTTTTAAATTCTTAGAAAATCATAACCACATCAAAATAGAAAAATCCAGCAACAAAAACCAGAGATTGATCACTTAAAACTTTGGTCTTCCTAAAAAAGACTCCGCCGAACAGAGATTTACAATGAAAAAAAAACCCAGATAGACACAAAGAATCTACACAAATTGAGAGAACTTCGGTTACTTGGGACTAAGAACAAGACAACTTGGTCCTTTATATTGGTTTCCGCCGCGGAATTCTGAATGAACTAACCGTGCTGTTCTGTACTGCAAAATTTGGATTTGTTTTACAGGTCAGCACTGTTTTTCTCTAATCTATGATATATCGGGAAATTTCGGCCGAAACATGGTTCATCTTCGGTGAAATTGGGTCATATTTCGGGCTTGTTTTGTGACAATAATAATCTGGGTTGTTTCATCTTCAATTTGTTTCCAATTTTGGAGAAAAATAAAGCTGGATTTTGTTTGCCATACAAGAATTTGGATTTTGTTGCCATATTTTGAGGTGGGCTTTTAATAATCTATTGATTATTCCAATTACCTAATTTGGTTTTTTCTTTTACCAAATGTAAGAAAAAAAATTATTAAGAATTTACAAATTAGGTGTAATTTTGATTCATATTGTAGGATGATTTTGAATTATTAACACCCATAATTCATTTTAGTCTTTAGATTTGTGTACAATCATCATCTAAGAGAAAAGCAATTATGGTATTTTCCATTCCTATGTTTCCCTTGGCCTGCATATAAAACTACCCACCCGCCAAGTGTTGTTCGCTTGTTCTTTGATTTGTGGGCATTTAACCATGGTTTTTATTTTTTTTTAATTTTTTAAAAATATTTAGTGTAAAATTTAAAATAATAATATAATAATTAAAAATTTTAAATATAAAATAAAAAAAAATGGGTTTGCAGTCTGTTCAGACCTGACCATTTGAAAAAAATAAAGTCAAATATAAAAAGGACCGCGGATTTGGGCATAACTTAGGCCCTTGACAAGTTTTGGTCTTCTGACCGGCCTGATCTCTGTGTTGACGGGCCAGGCCCTTTTGCCATCTCCGTCTATAAACTCAAGTGTAAGCCCAAGAACTACAGGTTTCTAACTGAACCCACTAAATTGTTCTACATTATCGGGCAGCCCATAAAATCGAGAGACAAATTTGGGAAACTAAAACACTCACATTTCCTTTCTTCAAGGATAAATGCCTACGAAATTTCGGCCGAAACACAAATTTGATTCCGAAATTTGACTATTTTCGGTCTTTTCAAATTAGCTTAGTGGGTAAGTTGAATGATCTAATGCTATGATAATTGGGACCTTCAAAAGTATGAATGCTTTAATAATCTTCTTAATATTGACTAATTATTATCTAAAAAGTAAAAATGATTAGTAACAAATGAAAATATTCGCATTTTAAGATGGTTTGTAATGATACAATATCTCAAGTATTAATATCACGATTCAAATAGAAAAAAAAATGATAATATAAACACAACAAATTAAATATCACAAAAAACATTACTAAGAAAAATCGATGATATTTCGCATACAAATATATGAATAAACACAAGTAGTGAAAGAGTGAACTTACATGAAGCGAAGATTTTGTAAATTCTTATCCATTAATGCGACGAACACAAGGTAATATTGAGAAAAATTATGTAGTTGTGGTATATCTCTCACTACCCTTTTAGATTATTATCAAATGTTGAAATGAGTTAGGGTTTTATGCATTCACTGACCTTAATTTAAACGTATAAAAATAAAACGTAACGGTTACCATTAATGTTTAAACTTATCTAAGTTGCTATTTAAGGTTAATTTTTTACTTTCTTAAAAAAATTAAATATTTTAAATATAATATTGACTTGTAATACTTATTTATCGGTAATCTGTAAATATTTGATAATTTATTATATTTTTTTTTCAAACTCTCGAAACTTCTTTGAACATCTTAATTGCATAATAAAATAATGCGTGCATGCATACATACAAAATTATATAAAAATACATAATATATGTGTATATATATGTTCACAAACATACCATGTACCAAATCTTGCTATTACCACTTTAATAATAAGAATTGTACGTAATTCCATTGGGTTCACATCCCAAAACACATGGTTTTCTTGAATGTCACTAATTTCTAATTCTATATATGCAAGGCCCTATACCGATCCATATGACTTAAATAAGCCCAAGGCCTAAAATATTTAAGTGGACAAGCAATAAATTCTTAATTGTTAGGCCCAACGTGAAAGCCCAACCCACTTACCAAAATAGAGAAAAAATTCATGCTCTCTATATTTAAGAAAATAATTATAATAAATGATTTATTAAATTAATTTTTCTCCAATTTTTTCAGAAAATGGACATTTTAATACATAATTTAGTGTAATAAATATAATTTAATAATTAATAATAAATTAATTAGGGGACAATATTAGTACTATAAAATTTTTTCCAACTTACGAACTCACAATAAAACTGGGATGGCATTGGCATTGAAGAAGGGAAATACAATGCATAAGACTTACACCACTTGCAACAGAGAAAACAAAAACAAAAACAGAAGCAACAAAGGGCCGAGAACCAATCATTTGTTGGTGGATTTGTGTTTACTGATTATGAACAATAAAAGATTCACCAATTTCACATGTTTGTCATCAAATTTGCAGCAAGCCAGGGCTGTTCTCTGCCCATTGATGATGATTTCTGATTTAATTGGAACAACAAGCAATCTCCTTCGGCCCTGCTTGTCTTGCTACCTGAAAGTAAGCTTCAAGCTTCTTCTTCAGAGTTGCATAATCTCTCTTCAGTTGCTGGAAAGTCTTCGTGCATCTGCATATTGTGTTCATGCAAGTTAGTTAAGCTAATTATAATTATCATTAAGACTCTTAATTACATGATCAATTGGTTCGTTAATTACCCTTGTCCATTTCCTGTCTTGCAAGAGTCTCTAAATTGTGTGCTGTCAGCTTTCACCTTCTTAGCACCAATGCTGCAACCGAAATACCACATGATGAGACAATAAAAACTTGCTGTGCGGAAGGCAGCCAACACTAGAACATACTTGATTATGCATTTATTATTAATTAATTCTGTTAATAATTAATTACCTTGAGCTGCTTCCTTTGAACTGATGCATAAAGCTATCCAGTTTCTGAAAATCAAGAGGATTCTTCTCCCTGTATGCGTTATTGGTTGACAATCAAGATTATTATTGCTGTTAATTATGTTACAGAAAATGAAATGAAAATTAAAAGAAATTTAAACTTACAGTGCCTGTTCCATGCTTTTGATTAATTTGGCTGAATCGCGATAGTATAATGTGACAACTTCTTCAACGAAATTAGGGTTAGCATCATCCTGAAGTTCTTCTAATTGGATGAATTGTTCATCAAGATGCCCCTGAATTGGAAAATAAATAAAGAACCCGTAAAGTTCACCAACTTTGGTGTAAGAAGATTACATCTGCATGCACAAACATAGATTCTTCTATGAATGCAGCTCCATGGATAAAGAAGAATATTAGAAATTTGTGACCATTTTTAACTCTCAAATTATCAAAGCTGAAGCAGAAAATATTAGGGTTTTTCCTGCACTTGCTTCTACTAGAAGAAGAAGAAGAAGAAGAAGAGATAACCAATGAAGTACCTGATCAAATAGGGATTGCCTCATGGCAGCAAGTTGTCTGTGAAGCTGCTGTTTTCTGTCCATCTAAGGCAAAAACTATGTTGGAGAAAGCAAGGAAAAGTTGGGAGAGAAAGCTTAGGGAAAATAAACTTGATGTGAGTGAAAGAGATAATGCCATACAGGGAGGACTAGAAGGGTTTATATAGAAAGCAAACAAAGAGAGAGCACGCACTTACTAGATAACACTAATTAACAATAGTTATGACAAAAATAAAAATAAAAAATCAAATATGTGTTAACAAAAGAGTAGGCGAAAGAGTATCGAGAATTTTCAAAGTGCATACGTTTCCATTTTTGGGTTGGTATTCGGATTCTAATGGGAAAGAATAATAGATATGTTCATGAATTTATACTATTAAATTTTAATAACGATGTTTAGATTCTTACTTATAAATTTAAAATTTTGGATTTAACACTAATTTAACATAATATTATAATTGAAGAACTAAGTAATTTAGTGTTTAATAAGTTTATTTGATATTGATTTAAAATTTTTTTTTCTTTTCTATCACTGTTTGGTTTAATTCCATAACAGTCTTATTTGATGTGAAATATAATTCAGATTCTCGTTGATATTTGTTTTAGCGTTTTATGTACTCTAACACCTCAAGATTTTATTAAATCTTACGAATAGATGGTGATAATAACCTAATAACTAATAGCAACGAAGCACTTAATATCCAGAGATTATTAGAATAACCATACATTAACACATCTTAGTATCTTTTCTTTCCCACCTCTTATAAGTTGATGAAAATTAAAATGAACGAAACTTTAGTGAAATATTCTTTTGTTTAAGAGTACTTATTATGTCAATTGATGCTTTCACATATGCCATAATTTTAACAAGTATCAATAAGACATAAAGGAATTGATTGTGATGGATCCCAAAATTAGTTCTATTTACTTTAAATTAAATACATACTTTATTATATCATTTCAATTAGAATATAGCTATTATATAATAAAATCGTCACAAATTTTAGTTATATTTTTTAAAAAATAATTAAAAAATTGTATTATGAATTTAATTGCTTATAAAGATTAACTTGAATAACAAGACGTAAAATTCAAGACAAGCAAAAGTAAAAATTAAAAAAATAAACTAGAAAGTTCGTGATTCTCTTCTAAAAGAAGAAAAGATCATGTAAGGACAAAGCCTTCTTAATTAATTAAATTAATTGGTTAAGTTCCTAATCAACCTCTATAGTCAATTACAAACAAAAGAAATCCTCTCCCTCTATCAATCAAAGATGTGATTAAGCTCTCATTTACAGAATTACCAAATGTAGTTCTTAATTAAGGGTTTATATTATGACATGTTAATTACATCATCAACACTTAATCCAATTATTTTGAGTGGATTAATTTGATTCCACCATCGTGGTGTACACTTAAACATAAATAAGAAACACTTTTGTTTTTATTCCCACTCTCTTATATTCTTCATGTTTTTTATATATGAATTTATCATTCTTTTAAATATAGATATTAATTGTATCTTGAGTATTAATAATATTACATCATAGATTAATCTATATATCTTTTTTTCAAAGTGATACGATAGATATAAGATTCAAATACCGGTTATATTATTGTTACCAAATTTAGTGGAATTTTATGTATATTTTTTAAATTTTAAAACATGATTTATTTATTAAAAAAAGTAAATTAATCTATGTTGTACATCTTGTTGTAATGTTTTTAATATTTACTAAAATATTAAAGATAAATAGGAAACTATAAAATTATATGATAGTAATATAATAAAATCCCTCTATAGTTATAATGTTGAAACAAAACTTTTTTTATTATTATAAAACAGGTTCTAGCTTATTAGAGATATATTTATAAAAAATTATTATTTTAACTTAATAATCTTTAGTGCAAGTGATATAAAGGTTGTTGTATTAGCTTTTACCTTATTTATAAAAGTTTTTATTTTTTGTTTCTACTACTAAGTAGTATTTATAAAATTCAGTTACGTGTTGCAAACATCATTAAAAATTTTAAAACTTATTATTGACATTGTTTTAATCGGTTACTTTTGAAATTGGTAAAAGATTGTATCTTGAAATACACAAACAGAAGTTCTTGATGAAATTTTAAATACAATTCTTATATGAACAACTTATATGAAATCATATATAATTACTATTTTTTCAAATACTAAAAATGAATTACAAGTTACAAATAAAGCGAAAGAGAAGAAACTAAGAATTATTGTAGAGTTGAGTGATCAGGTTTGACATTTTTATTACAGTAATTGAATGGATATTAATATATTTTTCCATCATCTAAATGAGTAACAAGTTGTGTATGTTTTAATTGAAAAAGAAATTACAATTAAATAAGAAAAAAAATGATATCATCTCGAGGATGATAGTATAAACATAATAAAAATTTCATGCAAAAAAACTTTAAACATACGTAAAAAATTATAAATATTTTAGTTTTAGAAAGAGAGCATTTATATTGATGAGTTATTATGTATCCGTAAGTTGAAAAATATTATAATAACTTTAAAGAATAAGTTATTATACCAATGTGATGTTTATTTTTATTTATAAGTGACACAAATTGAGTCCGAAATTTTTTATAATTACATAAAAATTATCCCTATAAAGAGTATTTCTATTGAGAAGTTTTATTGTATCTATGAAATGATAATTTATGATAAAAATAATAAAAGTTAAAAAAAATAGATGCAAGTGGATTAGTGTAGTTTCATTTTCACACTCTTTTTACTTTGTTACGAGCATATAGTACGAAGATAAGCCTTATAATAATACTAACAAATAATTTGGTAAAAACTACTTAATGGTATACTTTATGAATTTATATTTTTCTTTTCATATTTTACAATTCTATTTTATTCTTAAGATATATTTAAAATTTTAAAAATATTTTTATTTATTTATTTTTTGATAATTAATTATATACATTCATTTGTTTGCAAATAAAAATAAAAATTTTAAATTATATATTTTAAAATATTTTATTAATAAAATTAATTAATACCCACAATAACATTTTTAATTAATTAGCAGCGATTTATTTACCTATTTTTTTTAAAAGGGTCTTTTATTTAAATATGTCTTTTAACATTGATCCTTCATGTCATGAATCCTAGTGAAATCAGTGAAGATAAGTGCTGTGACAAATTGTTGATGACAGACACAACACCCAAAAGGAATTCTGCATGATGAATGGGTCCCATGATCAAAGGTCTCTCCCACAACCCACAAATGAATATGATGATCACAAATGACTTCACATAATCACATTGTTTTTTTAATCCCAATCAAATTGGGACAATAAGGAAGCCAAATATTGTATTATGAAAGTCAATTATAATTTCACTTAAAAAAAAATTTATAAATTTTTTATATTAATTTTTTAATCATTAAATTAATAAATTTTTAACCGTTAAAATTAAATTTAGTATATATTTAAGATGTAATATTTATTATTATATTGAGAGAGGGTGAGAGTTTTGTTGAGGATTCATGTTGCAGCAAATTTGCATTTTATTAATATCAAAATTTTAGTTTATTAATCCACAAAAGAAAAGAAAAATTCATGGGGTTTGAGTGGCAAAGCAAAGTATGGTGGGCAGAGAATATTTAAAAACGGCAAACACCAACAAGGAAAAAAGAATAATCTGGAAATAATGACCCAAAAGAGGATAAACAAATCACTGTGAGAAACAATGATTGGGGTAAGAACTATATACCCTTTCAAGCCTTCCTCAGTCTCCATCAATAATGCCTTTACCTGCCTGCATGCAAATTATAGCAGAGATGCTTGAAAGGAAAGAAGTGTTAGAGAAGAAATTCTCTCTTTATTCCTCTGCCAAACTCAAAACCCAACTGAGAGAAAGGAGAAGAAGGTTGAAGAATGCTTTCTTTTAGCAAATGTCTGGTATCTTTGTTTAATTAAGAGTTAAAAAGAAAAACAATAAAGGTTCCAGTGTATGTGGGTGTGGGTGGAGTGGGATCAGAATATGATTTTTGTGTTCATTTCTGGCATGGATTGTGATTCTTTTTTCCAATCACTTTCCTTCTACGTTGATAAGAATCCCACCCTGGACAATGTTCAGTCCCTGCCACAAGTTTTGAGTTTGCGGCTAAAACCAGAATGACACATCAGTTTCTGCGTTGCATTGAGTGATTAAAGAAAAAGATTTGTACAGCATAGTGGGTTGTATATGAGAGATAATAAGACAGTAGACACATTGTTGAGCGACTACCTATATCTCCAACTCCATTCACAAGCCATAGCCATCTGTGCTGTTATATTTCCTAAGATTGGCGGCATTGTTCACCACAACATTTTTGTTTGTATACAAAACTATATGGAAGAAACATTAAAATCAGGTTTCATTCAAAGTCTTATCTTGATCTTGATCTTGGTCTCATTGGATTCACATTTATCTCGATCTTGCTTACACAACATTACTTATTTTATGGGTGGCTCGCTTGAGTCACATTTGATGGGGAAACACACACCAGGAGTTGAATTTAAAGTTATTATGCTATCACGCTTTTTCCCTGAAAGAAATAGCCCAATTCAGAAAACAGAACCAGGAAGGGGGGAATACTTTGTTCTGTTTCTTGGCAAAGGCTGCTAGGCCAAAATAAATTGAATATTAATGTTCCCACAATTAACAAGGGCAAAGCTGGTTTTCCCCCAAATCATATAAAAAATATCGATCTCTCACATCAACTGCCCCTTGTAATAAAAACTAAAGCTAATAGATTTCAGTGACAAGAAAGCAACAAGGGTCTGGCCATTTGGCTTACAGACAATATGCATAAAAGAATTTACTGCTGCTGGCTGGCTGGACCTTCTGGAAACAACATCTTTTTTGGGTTGGGTTCATCAAGAATGTGGGCATTGATGCAATCATGCACAGAAATGAACTTTAAGCCTTTAAGGTTGCTTTCTCACAAAACTTTTCATAGATATTCTCCTTGCAGCATCAATTCTGCTCATCTCCATAAGAATCCATTTCTTTTGCTTAGCAGAAGACATTATTATTGAAAGCAGCAGCCCCACTACCGGCAGCTTTTGCTTCATCCCCATCAAAATTTCATCCACATAAGCTGAACGAGACATGATTTGATCCTCGTAGCAACACCTGAAAAAAGGGGAAGAAACAGATGGAATTAGCCGACAAATTTTGAGATGATAAATGGAACATAGAACAGCGGCGATACAATTAAGCAAAAGTAAAGAATTTCAAGACAACTTTTATGAGTGAGAGAGGAACAATGCATTATGTTGCCAAGTGCAATATATAGAATAGTGAATGAGATTTTGACACGCAAGCAAAAGTAAAGTTTGCTCAAACACATCCAAATTTTCCTTCTTGTAATTATATGCATTATGCATGCAAAGAAAAATTGTAGTTTTAAACATCGAATTAGTTAATAATGCATATTCCCATAATGTTAGAAGATTCAAACCTTCTTCTATTAAGGGCTGTATGTACTAAATTGTATTAATTTAAATAAATTTGATTAAATTAAATAAAAATTTGTGCTATATTTAAAATAACATGTACTAAATTATATTATTTTATTATAAATACATATAAATTATTACATTAAAAAATTATATATATATATATATATATATAATATAATAATTTATTACATTTTATTATTTTTTTTTAAGAAAAACGGGGCAGTGCAGACTTGACCCGTGGCCGCACTGTCTTCCTTTGTTAACTTATGGATGGATGCCAGTCCATGACGGAGCTCAGATGAGGGCGAGGTAATGAATAAATAATTTTTGACAATTTGCGCAGTCCAATGCTGGCATCCAAATATGCCCCAATTGTCAAACAAGAAGATAAATTACTTCTAATTTACGAACTTTCAAAATAAAGGTAAAACACAGAAGTTGTTGATGGGCCCTGAATGCTTGATTTCCAGAGTCCCCTTCCTAATTTTTCTTGTATTTGATCTCAAGGGCTTAGAAATAAAATTCTCTTATATACTGCTTTCCATTCATCTCTAATTTGTACATGATCTATGACAAATGGAAAAAAAAACCCAGGTCAAACTCAGCACAACAATTGTTGTTTCAAGTAACAAAAGACATATAATTAACAATCCAAATCAACTGGCAGTACTCTACATCCTCAGAATTCATAAATGAATCAATATAATAAAGAATGAAGAAGGAATACATCTAAATTTGAACCCCCCTGATTCAAGCTTCCAGGTCAACAAGAAGAAGCATAAGATACTGAGTAGCCACGGAGCAGGCATGTTTAAACACATATCTAAATATTATCAAGGAATTTTTTTTTAAAAAAAAGAAACACAGTTCTACCGTATGATCCATAGAGAGCAAAATATACATGTCCAGGAAGAAAGACCGCACATAACTGTCATTCTTTTAATATATTTTTCAGGTACATAGGAGTCATTTAAAGTTGTTTATAGTAAGTAGGAATGCACAAATTTTTGTTCAAGGTTATACACCACTTTATCATAAAACTAAAAACATCCTACATTTACCATCACACTGATGCTCGACTCCAGAGAAACATGTATTCCCTTCTTTTCCTTCTGATTGAAATAATCAGAGACTATGCCTGTTTTCCATCCCTGTTCAGAAAGAAAATTAAATTATCTACCCATCAAATGAAGAATCAGTGGTATTTGAAATGTTCAGTATGACATGAGAAGGTAGCAATATAAATCTTTAGAATTTCTACCTTTTTTAGTTCTTATCCTGGAAATGAAATCAGTCATTATATATCAAAATTTGACCAGTTCAGCAATTGTTCATATTCTATTGAAGTTACAGCTTTTTAGGATAAGTACTTCTATATCCCCTGATTTAGTTCTTATTTAGATTTATCATTCCTCTCACTAAACCTGTCTTTGCCTACCTTTTGTTAATGATAAGCTATTTTTAGCATGTTTATTTTAACTCTTTTGCACTAGGTGCTTGAGCAGGGGAGAGCGACAGGGAGAAAACCGTTTTTCGGCACTTAGCAGGCACCTTCTTCTAGGAAGTGTCAGGTCAACAATAACAGAGATGTTGTCACAACTCGATGCATCAAAAGCTATCTTAAGCAGTTTTTCAGCAACATAACAGGCTGGAGAGGAGGAAGTATCATCTTTTCTTGGTTGCTTGCATTGCTGTCTCAGTTCGTAGCGAGCCAACCTCACAGCATCATCATCAGACAAGACATCCCATAGCCCATCACTTGCCAAAATCAGACATTCATCATCTTCACTACTGGTCGAGAAAGTAACTTCAGGCACTGAAATCACCCATGGTTTCAAATCATGATCACCTGATACTCGGACATAAACAAAATCTGCAAATTAGGAAGTCCACAAAAGATTAAATAACAAACAATAGCAAAAAGAAAGAAACAAGGTCAAAATAGGACTAAAATACTGGAAACTAATTAAATTCCAATTGGCAAAAAGAGTTATCATGGCAGATACTTGGTGAACAGAAAGCCTAGTTTGACCAATAACAAGGCACAAAAGGAAGAGAGAGAAATAATAAACAAACTAGTAAGATTTGCATTCTCAAAGATATTGCTTTGAAGACCACTATAAATGGAAAAAAAAACCCTAAGAGAGAGCCAATATCAAGGCTCTTGCTTTGATACAGGGTGAACCACAAGAATGGAAATCAAGAAAATGAAAAAGAGGAACTTGCACAAAATGAACCACAGGTACAAATAAAATAGCCCAAAGAGTATGCCAAACAGGTAAAAATGTATATGAATTGTCAGTAATAATTAAAAAACACAAGAAGATTAAAACCAAAAGGCAAATTTGTAACCCATTTGTTGTCTATGCCTCGCTCAAAAACCTGCTGTACTAAGAAATGGCAAAGAGTTAAATCTCCAAAAAGATTCATACATGTCCAAAATTCTATACTAAACTGTCCAAACAGATAGAAAAGTTCCTGGCTTCTTGAAGTGGCTAACAAGTCGGACCAACATGTTTAAACAACAGATCTGATATGTACTGACAGTAAAGTGGCATTGGTTATCAAGCTAAACAGAAGCACAAGAAAGCATCATGTATAGCAAGGCTTGTGAACATTGTAAACACTCTTATATCCATGTCATAATATTTCATGTGCTGTTGCTATTTCTTTCAGCCGTGTGCTCTAAGGGGTTGTTGAATTGTGATGTAATTTTTGCATTTTTGGTAATTAGATATATCATTCACAAATATATAAAAGGTGGTATTGGAAATAGAGTACAGGTTTAACACTCACTGAGATGCAAAGAATACAACAGTTATTAAGAAAAAATTACTTGCTCGTGCCATGGAAATTAAAAGTGCTAGGAAAAATGAAAAACCTATTGCTCTTGTCATAGAAAGAACCCCCTCCACCCTTAAACAGCCCCAGTTTAGAATTTGTCCTCCTCCATTTGTAATTCTTGTCAGTTCATCTTCTCTATCTAGCTGCAAAGAGGCAATAAGACATCTTCGATGGGTAAAAATACTTAAATAAACACGTGCACATGCAATAACTGCTGAACACTAAATGCTCAAATATAAACAAACATCAATGCCCTGTGATCAACGCAAATGGCAGACACCATCTACATGATAATAAGATCTCCAGAAGCTTGAAATTACCAGAGTCAAAGTTTATATAAATCTATGGCAATGAGGGAAAATCAAGTTAGAATTAGTTAAGGTACTTTGTGATCAACTGTCAAGGAGATTGCTTGCTTCCCCCTGCACAGCACAACTCTGGAGTCACCACAATTTGCAGTAATGATTTGGCATGCTGATGGAATCGCCACTGAAGCAGTTGCTCCGACTGAGTATGGTGCTAATGACTTGTCCTTGAAAGTATTATCTGCCCTTCCATAAGCCCTGGACAATGCAACCTCCCACCTTTTATGCCATCCATCTTCACCACTTTCTCTCCCCCACTCTTCCGCTATCATCTTATGGAGTTCATTGGCACAAGATTTGCTTACCTGCAAATCATCATCCAAAAGGATGAGGACAGTCTACAAAAACCTAATGGCATATTTATTCATCATTGCTAATAAAAAAAAATTTTCCTTTAAAAATTGTTGAGTCAAATAATAGAAACTCAATATAGAGATTGCTGGGTAGGATTAGAGCATTTTAAGGAAAATATTTAATTATAAACACAATATCAAGCATCCAAAGTAAACTATTAAAAGCTAAAAATATTCTTTAATTCAATTTTATTAGTTTTTTCTCCTCAAGGGTCTATTGATCAAAAATTCATAAAGATCGTAAAGAGTCAAAAAGACAAATCCTTTATACGCCTGTATAAAGCATCTAAGTCTAACATAAGAGTCGAATTAATAAAAGATTGGAATCTACATCCTTATTGCAGACAAAGGAACAAAACACAATCTAGAGTTGAATTAGATGATGAATTGAATTAAACATGGAATAGGAGAATTCTCCAAAGACCGAATGCAATGAGCATCACCTAAATAAAAAGTCATTCAAAAACGAGAGATCATCCAATAGCTTCATGTATAAAGACCAATAACAAAAATTGTTGATAACGGAGCCAAGAAAGCCACAAGTAAGCAAACATGTTTGATTAATACCCAAAAAGAGCCTCAAATAGAACTCCCCCTTGAACACTGACATATAAGTGAGAAGTGCCCAGGAGTTCATAAACACTAGAACAAGCCCATACTTGGAAAATATGCCAACATACACATCATGCTTGCAACATAAATTAAAAGTGGATTTACTCTGGCAAGGCATTTCTGAGGGATTTTTTTTCCTTTGATATCTCGTAACCTCAACTAGATAATTGTTCCAAAACTAGCAACCATAGAATCACATCCTTAACTTTGTTTCAGCTCGTTTGACATGATGTTGACGCTAATACCAATTGTTAGTGACCTCTTAGTAGACATCACCCTTGAAAATAAACAAGTAATACAAATCTTATAACCATTAAGTGCAAAGCCCACACATAATCAATACGAGATATTAGGGATTCTAACACAATAAAGGAATAAAAATTTTGTCTCCTCTTCATAGTAGCTATTAGTAATTTAATGTTATTGATCTAAGGGGCTAACAATTTTAATGATAGAGGAAAGGAAAGTGTAGAATTCCTTGAGGTGGGAATGCCTTAAGAGTTAATGCTGCACCTTGTGATAGAAGAATCTTAGAGGAGTGTTCAATGTTGCTCTTAATCTTTAATACACAGTTTTGCTTTTAGTGGACCCTCCCAAGAGATAAATTGCTTTTGTATCATATGAAAAATTAAACAAACGAAAATCATATATAGAGATAGAATGCTTACCTACAAAGTAAGGGTCCATGTACCACTCACAAACATCAAGCCAAGCCTATCCACACCTTATGCTAGATAAGCATTATAGTCACACATCATTTTTATTTCGAAATTAACAAAGTTTCAACATTGTCCTCACGTTGAACATCATAAATATTGCAAAATCAAATTTCTAGCTTCAATTTGGCAAGGATTCAAAAGTAAACATTTTCCATCAAACTCGAGTTAATGATTTTCACCATGCTAAGGCAATCAATGGAATTAAGTAATTGTTCTTTCTTGCCCCTGATAACAGATAGAACTACGTAATTCTAAATAAAAGTGTCAAGGCACCAAAAATCTAATTTTGTTAAGTTTTATGCAATGCTTTACTTTCTTCCTTTTCTAATACCCAAACATCCTTTGGCCTTGCTTCTTATAGAATTCAAAATTGGAGATTATTGCCAAACCTCACAATCTTTGGAAGATAGGTGATCCTAAAGGAATTTAACCCCCGGATTATAAGCTTGTATAAAGGCCTTTTGCACCAAATGTTTTCTTCCATAACCAAACATTTGGTTGTCGAGCACCACCGTCCCAAACAAAACAAACTATACTAGCATCAACAGATGCAAGGAAGCTTATATGTCTATGTGTGGGATACATCAAGTAACTTGATCCAATGAGGCAACCAGAAATTCCACCTTAAATATACATCAAATGAAGGCAACAAAGAACAACTTACAAGTGATCAGCTGGCACCACCGCAAACAAAGTAACACTAAATCTCAACTAACAATTGAAGCCCGAGGAAAACTAAGAAAATCAGAGGGAAACAAAATGCTTCAAAGTTCATATATTTCACTCAAATCTCTTTCAAGTCTGCTAATATTACTAACCACATACAATGATAAAGAATCTTACTTTTAACAGATTAATTACCAACCAAAAACAGATAATTCCATTCTAGTTGAGCTACGTTACCTAACACTACCAACTCAGGCTGCGAGTACTTTCCGGTCTCGGAGACTTTTCATTTTCTAGCAAGGATTGTAGGTTTGCTTTCCTGTTCCCATCTTTGTTCCCTTTTCTTATGCTTTCCCTAGTTTTCTCAACAACCAAACGGGGTTTTAGGATTTGGTTATTGACATTTGGGTCGGGATTCGGGTTTCAGTTCAATTCGGGTGAGCATTGTTGGCCCATTTGAATGATACAGTGAACTTGAGCCAAGCCCAAGGCGGAAAACCGAACGTCTGTCGCTACTCTCTTGTTTCCCACGCGTCGCGCCCCATATAAAAGCACTGACGTCACTCTCTTAGTGAAACTGCAACAGCCATCTTGTCTTGACGCGCACGTGGACGAAGGGTCCCACAGAAGCATTTTGACGTGGCATTTGTGGGGCCCAAGTAATCAGTTTCGAACGCAACCAAACGGTGACCCCATCGGATTCCAAAAGACACGTTCGTGGATTTTGTCCCATCCTTTGTACACGTGGAAGGAGCTGCTGATCTGTCACTAGTGCTAGCTGACAGATCGGTGTACATGCCACCTTATGGCCGCTGGGGTACTCCAAAATTGGGATTGTCATGACCTTATAATGATTTTGGGACAGGGGATAGAGATAATTGATTAAAATTTTAAATTTAAATTTAAAATTAATTACATAGTATTATTTATTTTTTAATTTAATATTAATTCAATAAAAATACCTCCGATAGAAATCTAATTTATTTGATCACACAACAAATACTTAGAACTAAATCAAAACATAAACACATTCTAATTGTGTTTATGGATTTGGTTAATTAAGCTTGATACAAGCAACAACCGGAAACATGCAAGTGTATTTAAATTCCACGTGGCAGATGCATAAATGAATTTAAATAATTGAATCTCTTAATTGGATTATGGATTTTAATGAAATAACTGAAAACCATCGCTTTCATGTGTATATGTATGGCTTCTTCTCTGAGTTATTTTATTTGCTCGAGAAGGTCATGCATGGCGTAGAACAAAAGCTTGTTCTAAGCTCACAGAAACCCACGTTTTGTAAAAAGATAAGCAAGGAAAGCAATTGAATCACACAAAAACAGCGACAAACTCAGATCCAAACACTAAACTGAATCGCATGTATGGACTGATATTTATGATTTTAGATTGTTAAAAACCCTAAATATTTTGATTTACCTGATCACTTCCATGCCCATCAAACACACCGAAATAGTGAACCGGTGACTTTGCCGCCGCATATTTACACTCCGGAGCCGTGCAACCGCCGACTTCGTTGCAAGTAAGTTGCATTAAACTCGGGAAAATCCGGACATTATCCTCCATTGTCCGTCTCCTTCCCTGATGAGTTGATTCCCCCCATGTCACATCCATGTTGGTCCTCCCAACACACCTCAAAACTCCGTTATTTCCCTTTACTTTGTTCGCATCATTCTCTCCATTTTTGGTCTCAGCAGGAGGAGAAATAACCTCTTCGTCGACGTTATTGTTTTATGTGTTTTCAGCCTTGGTGGTGGAATTGGTGTCGATTTCCGCCGGTTTTGGGGTGGTTTCGACGGTGGTGTTGTCTGTAGAAGGTGAGAACACTGAGAGAGTTTCCCATTCAAGAGGTTTAAAACTAAGAAAGCGAGAGAGACAAAGGAGAAGAGGAAAAAATTGAATCCCAATTTTATACAAGGATTGGAGCAACTCGTGGAACGAAGTATCAATCAATATACATGGCATATAATCGCTCTCTGCGTTGCAAGACGACGAGTTATTGTCACCGCGAAGGCGAAAACCTGATGTGAAATCCAATCAATTTCTTCCATTTGGAAATTTTTTTGAGTTTTGCATCAGATTTATCGAGGTGGCGTTTCCTGATTGATCGTTCTTCCGGGGTTTGGGTGGTTGTTTCCACGATTCCTGCAACTCAAAACAATGCCTGAGGATCAAATTGCACTTGTTTAAAATATTTTGAAACAAATAAAAATAACTATTACAACCCTTAGGAGGACCAAAATGCACAAATTTACAATATTTTGATTTAAATAAAACTCTTGTAGTGCCATTTTGCAAAGAGTACGAAGAAACAAAATGACACCATTGATTGTCATGCTTAAGAATGATTATTACCAATTTTATTACTTGGGATTGAATGAGATTTTTTTTTCTCCCACATGGTAAAAAAGAAGAAACAATAAAGTAAGTGTATTGTAATAAATTGAGAGAAAATTTTAACTGGACAATCTTATTATATTAACATAGGTAATATTATAGAACTATCTAATTAATAAACAGAGATATTTATTTATTAATATTAAATAAAAAAAAAGAAATATTATAAATTATTTTTACTGTATTAATTAAAAGTAAAATTTATTTTTTATTGTTTAATCTAACACTAATTAATGAATTTTTCTTCTTTTATTAATTAAATAATTATATCACACAAATTATACTAATATGATAGGATCATTTCACTTAATATTTCTTTTGTGAATTGAAGTGTGTACTTTTAGTTGATTAAATTAAAATGTAGGATAGTTTATGAGAATGGATTTCTTGAATTTTGCTTGTAATTTCTTATAACATTTGAAAAAATGTATGAAAGTAATTTTCTCATGTTCTATTCAAATTTTACGTCCATTTTTTACTTTTTTATTTTATATTTTAAATATTTTATATTATTTATTTTAAATTTTATGTTAATTTTTTTAAAAATTATATTTTATGAATGTATTTTAGTCAAATTGCGTAACGCAAGATTTGAATCTTTTCCAAGACTTTTTCTTGTTGGTTTAAAGGATAACGACATATAGTGTATTTAATTATTAATAATTTAGATTATGTTTTGAATTTTTTAATTATATCATAAAATGTAAAATTATTTTATAAATTTTATTAAAATGTAATCTAAATTATTTATTATTAAGTGTGTCACGTGTTGATTGAATGCTAAGGAGTAAAAAGATCATGAAAGATTTTCAATTCTTAATACAAATGTATTTTTTTTATCAAAATATATTTTAAGTAAAATTATTTTATAATAATATAATAAAATTATTTTATTAATAAAAAAAATCGTATTCATCAGTAAAAAATTAATGTCAATTTCAAAAAAAATAAAATAAAAAATATTAATAAATATGATTATTTTGGTTCATTGATTGGGTGCCGAGAGTTTTGAGCAGTTACTCCATTCCTTGTAAAACTCTCTCTTCCTTGTAAATGAAGATAGAAAAGGAAGACCACGAGGAACAGAAGTTCTTGTTGCCAAACCCATTAAATTATTTGAACTTCAGTTGTGACATAGTCTGAAAGAATAAATGTTTCCAACCAGAAATTAATCTTAAACTGAACCTAAGAGAGGGATAAGAAAATTTTCAAGACTTAGTACAAGATTCCCAGAAAAAGGGACCAGAAATTTCCGTCCTTCCCATCCCCACCACCACCACCAAGTCAAACTGCTTGTATTGGAGTGGTCTTACCCTTGCTTAAACCTGGCCTGCTGACTGGGTCATTGGCATGGAAGGCTGACTGCCGCGACGGCTCCCCTAGTAGTTTCAAGGAAAGAGGTGAAGGCTCTCTCAATCCTCTCTCTCTCTCCCCGATACTGAGTTGAGACATGCCTACTAGTTCATCTACGTTGACCGGTTCCTTGGGAAGGATCGGAATTGGCTTAAGTATCTGGTGATTGTGAAATGTCCCGGTGCCCTTATATTCTTGTGCGGTGACTGCTGCATTTGGTGGGTAAGGGACTGGTATATATGCCGGGAAGAAACTGGAGACAATTGTAGTGTATTGATTTGAACCAATCGTAGTTGCTTCCGGGTCCTCAACTGTTTCTTTACGTACAGCTTCCATGGGTTCAAATTCTGCGTTCAGAGAACGATTTAGACAAGGCAGTGTGCTTGTATTGTCAGATTCTCTCGCAAGAGGAGATAGTACTGGTAGCAATACTTGTTCTTCTGGCACCGCCGGGGTATCCGTGGCCTGGAACCAAAGAAAACAACATAGGCACCGTTGAAAACATTTTCATGGCCATGGCTATGACAGAAATAAAAAGAAAAAAAGCAAGCAGTTATTGCAATCCATTATGAATGACAGAATGATGTAATCAGCACCATAACTTGTTGGAAACAGGACACCATTGTCTTCAAAAAAGGAAAAAAAAAGAATGATACAAGGAAGCAAGACTAACCATGTCATCTGCAACCATGTCAAAAAGGCTGGAGCGTCTCTTTCTTCTGGTAGCATTACTCTGCCGGATAAAATACTTCTGTGCATGACTTGCCACCTGAGTTGGTGTCCTTGAAACCACATAATTCCGCGCTATACCACGCCAATCTCCCTTCCCTAACTTCTGAAGGCCAACTAGAAACAGCCGATGCTCCTCCTCCGTCCATGGAACACCTATAAAACAAAAGCAAATCACCAAATTCATAACAAGCAGAAATCAACAAGACGGGCAATTTCACAGGGTTGTTGACCTGATCATAAAGTGGAACCACCCATCATGAAGAGGATACCCATTCTCAATTTGCATCCGCTTAATAAAGGCAATGTTGGCTTTTCCCGATATATTCTACCGAAAAAAATTCCCGATATTGGAAGTTTATCGGTTACCATTTTTTTTTCTGATATATGAATATTAAAAATTGAAAATATAAAATAAAAATATAACTTTAAATATTAAATGAAATAAAATAAAATAAAATAATTCCAACAAATTCTAACAAAAAAAAATTAAAGAAAATTCATAATTATTAAAATAAATAATTATAAACACAAACCTTAAAAATAATCTTACATCTTAATTGAAAATCCAAAACAAACAAAACTCAAACTCTTCAATTTACAAAACTGCCATTCCATTCATTTCCAACAGAAAAACAAAAATACAAAATTAAAGACCTCACCTTTTTTTCTCTCTCCACGTCGATTCGACGAACCGGACCGTGAGCCGGGTCATCCGACAAGTACCCGTCGGTCAAGCGAGTAGGGTTGCGGACGTGATCCGATAAGGGCGAGCCAGGATTCGGTGAAGCAGCGGGGGACGACGAGCCATGATAGTGCAGCGCCGATAGGTTCCCCATACTGGCGCTCTTCTTGATTATCGAGCCATCCGTCAGGTGTACACCGAACAACTTCAAGCCGCCGACGCCAGGCGACCCTCCGCTACCGCGCGTTGGGCACGTGCGCGAGTTGTGCCCGTTGTTACTGCAATGTGAGCACCGCCGCGTCATCGCTTCTCCCTCGCTCACTGAGTCGCCACCGCCGAATGAAACAGAAATCACGTACTCCTAATTAATTAACTATAAATTTATTTATTCAAATCTAATTAATGATGAATTTCTGGAGTGAGGAGAGAGAGAGAGTTTTGCAATACCTTTGCATGGAAGATGGAACGAGAGATAGAAATTTATTAGAGGCACAGGGGTAATATAGGGTTTTACTAAACATGGGGACAAAGGACGAGACAGTGATACGCGGTGGAAACGTTCGTTGGATGACAACACAATGACCATTGTACCCTTGAAATGAAGAGAAGGCACATGACTGAAGAGTCTTGGACGAGGCAAGAAAAATATATTCGTTAGTAAGCATTAAAAAAATTTTATAATAATTAATATAATAAAAATTATTAAATTTTTATTTATTATTAATAAATATATATTTTTGCTTTTCGTGTTTTCCCATTATTTTGGGCAATAATAATTATTTTTATTATTTTTTAATAAATAAAAGAAAAAAGATAATTATTTGTGACTGATAAATATTTTATTTTTATTTTAAATTATTTTAAATTACATGATAAATATTTTTATTTAATTATAAATATTAATTAATAGATAGTGTTTTCAATTTGAGTCTTGTTAAATGCCATCGTGATTTGGTTGGTGTATCATAATTACATGATATTTTAATATTGAATTCCATATGAATTAAGTTTTAGAATGAATTTAAAAATATAAAAAATTAATTAATTGATTAATTTAAATACCTTATTTTTTTCACAAAAAGAATATATATATATATTAAATAAAATTTATATATAATATTTTTTTTAAAAAAATAAAATTATTAATTATATTACATATTATTATTTTATTAATAATTTTAAAAAAATAGAAAGTATTCTGATTTTAATGAAATAATTTTTAATTTAATATAACAAAATTATTTTATTATTTATTTATTTATTTTATAAATTAATTTATTTATAAAAATAAATAAGAGAATGGTCAGGACAATATCTCGGACTCTTGTCAGAAACATGTTATATTTTTTGTGACGAAGATGCCCTTTGATCTGACATTATTTGTTTTTGCAGTAGTGGCAGGGTTTCAAATCGAATAAGACTCGGGAGTAGGCCAGTGGCTGTATTTGAACAGTCAGATGTGCCACGTTTGTTTGTGTTGACTCACTTCGCTTTTTTGTGGGGTAGAATGGTAAGAACAGTGTTCTGTGGATCAGCGTACACGTGTATAGGCGTCAGTTACTGGCTTTCCTTTAGGTAATGTCTGCCCAATCGGCGGAGAAGAAGATCGGATGAAGAAGCGCAAAACTAGAGACCAAGAAAGTCAAGGAAATTGATTGACCTTTTATTTATTTATTATTTTTACACAAAAGATAAATCTATCTTTTCAATAATGTTATCTTAAAAAAAGACTTTATTGAAGGTAAATTAATTAAAATTTAATTTTTATATTAATTTTTTAATTATTATATTAATACAATTTAAATAATACGTTATAATTACTGTAAATATAATATATAATTTTATATATAAATGATATAAAAAATTATAATTTTTTATTATAATTCAAGACTCTGGGATCAACTTAAGTATTATACCGATATGCTTTTGTTGGGAGACCAAGATTGGGATTGATCTAAGTACAAGAAATTTAAGCCTAACAATATGGAAGTCTAAACTTATAGGACAATACCAATATGATAGATCATGACATGCACTTGCAATTTGAGAGGTTGCAAAATGACATGATAATGGTAGAGATAAAACCCTTTCCCCAATCTAAATTGAAAAGTATTAGGCCACCAAAGATGGCTTTATTTTCATGTGTCAAGATTGGAGATCCTAAGCATTGTCATTGTCATTCAACTTTCAACAAGGAAGAAAGATGAGTTCTCTCTTGCAATTATATTGGCTATGCTTTTTTATCCATAAAATGAGATCAAGGGAATTGAAATAAAACAATGGTTAATCATACGAGGACAACATTGAATGTGAACAGAAGACAAGATATTGGAAAGTTGAAAGTTTCTTCTCATCAAGAAAGGGATTGAGAGGGAAAGAAAAAGGAAGGAACAAAGAACCATTTTCTTGGACTCTTTGTTGAATCAAGAAAAGTAAGACTAATCAAACACACCCACCGCCTTGCAAAAAAAAAGAGACATGGATAAAAAAATGATAAATGTCAAAATTAAGTATTTATTAAATTGCAGGTGTATAAGAGATCAGTGATTGAATAACAACACGAGCGTATCAAAATTAAGAGCAATACAAGTAGGTAGTTAACAAAAATTGACTTCAGAGAAAAGTTTAAGACAACATGATAGAAGAAATTGGTTCCAACTTCTGGGTGAAAAACATTGATAGTTTCTATGGAATATATATATATATATATATATATATTCTCATGCTTTCTTAATTAATGTAATTAATGTAATACCGAAAGTTCTCATGCTTTCTTATTTTCTCAAATTTATGGTTGGTGGCAACTTGCCATGAAAATGGGCTGAAGAACAATTATTCTAATTGAGTTGGGTTTCGGTTTTTCATTCATCCTAGGCCAACTTCTGTATTTGAGCTATGGAAGTGAGCAGGATTCTTGATTCGTCTTGAGTTTGGGTTCTAAATGAGTATGTTTCCATGTTCAGCTCATGTCCATGTTTGCTAAGGAGAAAAGTGAGTTGAGCTTTGTCCAAGTCTTAAGAAAGAAGGCAAAGCAAATAAGAGCAATGGGAAAGGCAGCCTTTGTTCGGGAACTCGATTTCATTTCATGAAAAATTTCAAAGTCAACAACAACAACATTTGCTTGCTATATTTTGACTTGGGATTTGATGCAGCTACCACTACCCACCATTGCTTCTTCTTACCCACCATATAACTTACAGGTCAAGAAATAGAAGAAGAGGAAGTAAAACTTCAAAAAGTGAACCAAAAAAAAATGAATAAACAGACAGCTAGAATGAATATCAATGTTGACTCCAAAACAGTAACACTAGAGTAAGTTCTTTCTATTTCACCGGTAGGTTCGATAAGCAGGGCTGTACATGCAGCTCTCCGCGTATGTCACCAGATCCTTAGGCTGAGGGAGGCGAGTCGCCAAACCTAGAAACCATTACGGAATCATAATTGAAATTATCTAACTGCCTACAATGATGATGAACTGATTACATGATAAAAGAGAAAGCTAAAGGGGGACTTACCGAGTTCATATGCCTTTTTAGCTACATTGGCAGCAATATGTGCTGAAATCTTTCTGATGTTCTTAAACGGTGGGTATATTAGTCCCTTGTCAAAGTTTTCCTGTGTTACTTGTGCAGCCAATGCTTCCGCTGTACCAAGAAACGAAATTTGTGTAATAAAAAAACAGAGAAAAATTTGTATCCAGTTCAAAATTTGAAATTCATTTCACTTCACAATGGTAAAACAATGAGCACTCACCAGCTGCCAGAAGCATGTCATCATGAACACGAATTGTACCAGACATAATTAAACCCAGACCAAATCCAGGGAAAATGTATGCATTATTTGCCTGAATAATAAAGAAAATTTAAAAGAAAATCAGTCCTCACAGTCACATATATCTAGGACTAGAAGATACTCTTTAAAATTATCAAAGTTCAGACCTGGCCAGGCACATAAACCCTTCCCTCATATTCAACAGGGTTAAATGGACTCCCGCTAGCAAATATGGCACGGCCCTGCAAGCAAAAGAGATAAGTGAAAAGGTATTATCATGCGGCGAATCTGCCAATATATGATAGTTGTTGTATGGATAAATAGAAAACACTCATGTCTGTATTACCTGGCTCCATGTATAAGCTTCCTCTGCAGTGCATTCAGATTGTGAAGTTGGGTTGGAAAGAGAAAGAACAATGGGTTTCTGCATGCAGCCATACATAAAAAAGCTGAGTTAGCTTCTTTGTTACCAAATATATTTCTTTAATCAACAACCGTAAGACATACAAAATACCTCATTCAAGGTAGACATAGCCTCGACCACTTCTTTGGTAAATGTTTTTCCTTGTCCTGATGTTCCAATCAAAACTGTTGGCTTGATTTCCTGACAAAATACCACAAAAACGCATGGACTAAGAAAATTTACTTGAACAAGCGGATCTTATATGCGAGTCAAGAGAGAAAGAGAGTTCATACATTAACAGCATTTACAAGTTCCTTAACAGGTTTGTGTTCATGAGCCCAAGGCTTTTTGAAATGTTGGAGAGATTCTAACCGGGAATTGACAATCAAACCCTGCAATTAAAAATTAAATAAAAGAAACTTACACATACTTCATTGACAGAACAAAAAACAAACAGGGCGACAAAGAGCAATAAGGTGAGATTTTCTACCTTCGAGTCGACGAGCCAAATCTTCTTGCGAGCCTCCTCTAATGGCACATTTGTCTACATAAATAATCAGGTATTACTTAAATGCACTTACATTTCTTTTACATTTTGTGCCTACATGAAACATATTCAAGATAAAAAATAAAATAAAAAAAATAGACAAACATTTATGCTAATAGGTTATTACCTGTTTTGATATCTCAAGGGCTATGAGTTCTGCTATTCCAGTGCCAGCCTATTTTTCCAAACAACAAAAACTGAGATCCAGCAACAGACATGTTGCAAAAGCAAATCACAAAGCAGACTGAGACATCTGATACAGAATCATATGAACTCACCTCCCCAGCACCAAGGAATAAAAATGTGTGGTCAGCTAAGTTTCCTCCAACAAATTTCATTGCTGAAATAAGCCCGGCAAGGACCACAGATGCTGTCCCCTGTAATATAATAATTAACCAAATTTCAGAGAAAAGCTCATCAATGATCCCGAATATCACAAATGCAAATAAATAAACTACCTGAATATCATCATTGAATACAAGGTGGGTTGTGCCATATTTTTCAAGCAGATCAAAAGCATTATGGTTTGCAAAGTCTTCAAACTGGAAAACAGCAACTAGGTTTAGAGAACAAGGATACTACAAATACGACCAATAAAGTCAGCAATTCAGTATACTTATTGCCAATTACCTGAACGAGAATTTTCTCTCCATAGTTCTGCTTAACTGCTGCCATGAATTCATGAAGAAGTTCAGCATATTCCTAGTACAAGGAAGAGTAAGTCAAATCAGTTGAACAGAAAATTGGGAGTCTTCTGAAATGGACACGAATGAATAATAAAAGATCAGATGAGTTTCCAAATAAATCACGAACCTGCCCGGTAGCCCTCCTTTGTCTGAGCCCGATGTAAAACTCATCATCCAACAATTTCTCATTGTTTGTCCCCACATCAATTGTTATAGGCAAGCACTAGAACAACAAACATGTATGAGAAACACTTTTATTAGCTATAACACAAAGAAAATGTGGTTGGAACTAGTGAATTACTAAAACATCACTAGCTTATCATAGCAAGAAATGCATTAAATGAGAAACATGCAGATTTCAACCTAGCTGTATCAGAAAGCAATAGTATTTATCATATGACACTTACAGCTGAAGGACGAATTCCACCAAGTGCTGTGTATAAAGAAAGTTTGCCAACAGGTATTCCCATTCCCTGACAGCCAAGATCCCCGAGCCCCAGAATCCGCTCTCCATCAGTGACAACGATGACTTGAACATTCTTTTCGGGCCAGTTCCTTAATACTTCAAGAATCTTCCCCCTGCAAAGAGAATATATCAGTTTGAGCACAAAAAGCAAACAAGCATTGTGTCAAAAATTTCAGCAAAACAATTCCACAGGAAACTAGAAAGTGATGCCATAAAACAAAAATTTCAAGCAAAACAATTCCATGGGAAACTAGAAAGTGATGCCAGAAAACATACTTTTCTTTCAAACTAATGAAAAGACCCTGAGGGCGGCTAAAGATGCCCCCATATTTCTGGCAAGCTTCACCAACTGTCGGAGTGTAGACAACTGGGAGTAACTCCTCAACATTGTCAATAAGAAGCTTATAGAACAGCCTCTGATTTCTCTCCTGTAGTCAGGAAAACAAAATTTGAATGAAACTTATTATCTGACGGTCCATCATTAAAATTTCCGGGCTGATTAGACCAGCATCGGAATAAATGATCAAAATGTTACCTGAAGATCCATCATTGCCATGTACCTCTGGAGTGGAACTTGGTACTGGCGGATATTATGCATCATTTTCTTCACCTGGTGAGGAAAGTCAGACAAAAAGGTTAATCAACTACCATATAATCCAGCAAACCAGACAACTGAAAGGAAGATAAAAGAGGGGGTAAAAAAAGGATGCCCATGCTGGAAAGAGAACCTGAAGATCTTGTGATACAACTGTAGGGGGAAGAAGACCACGCAAGTAATGTGAATCCCTCTCTTTGTTGGAGAAGGCAAGCCCTTTGTTGTGGTGTGGATCTCTTAACAAAGAATATCCACTACAGCATCAACAAGGAAAACAAAAAAGTATTATTTTCTTAGGTAGCAAATAAAAAATCATTCTTTATTAAAAAAGAAAAATCGAATGCTTCCGCCTATGGGGCTATGATATTCAAAAACAGTAAACCTCATCAATCTCCAATTCTGGATTGATAGGAAATGTAGCCATCTCCAAGCTCAAAGAGAATAAAGGACTAACTAGAAGTCACTAAGCCAATAAAATCCCAGCAAAATGCATATACTAGTGTAGCTGTCATTTGATTCACAAAACTGAACATCGGAATTCATAGTCTCATCATACTTTTTGCACTCACCAACTTGCAAGTTTATCCCAGGAATTATAGGTCTAATCAAAATTATATTGACAAATTGAAAATTAAGCATGCACATTAATATGCAATTTGTAGATTAATCTCGTATTTAACATGCATGATGAAGTAGATTCCACAGTTGGATTGATGACACATAATTCATAAGAAAAGTTACTTAGTGGTTTAAACTAACAAAGTTCTACTCTAGTGGTCCTACAAAAATTATGCAAACATCATACATAAGTATCAGGATTAACCGATTTTAATCTAAAATAATATAATCACAAAATTAAAATATCAAACTGAAAAAAAACTATAAAAAAACCATATGGATCAGACAAGACAAAAATAATAGCACATGTGAGATAATTACTCACCTGGCAATAGTGACGGACCAAGGGGTGAGAGGCTGTTCCTCGGAGGCAGCATCCTCGCCGAAGACGTCCTGTACCCCACCGCTCACGGGGGTCTTAGAGTCCACCACTTCAGTAAAGCCATCTCTCATTTCTTGCAATGCTGTTGTGCCGTTTTCACCCTCCATTACCAAACTGGCGTTACTTTTCTCCCTGTTAAATACGCCCAAAGCTACCACTTTTGTCGGCAATATTTTTCTCTGCCTGTAAGAGATCGAGCCTGAGATGCCCGTATTATTCTGTTCAACAACAAAAATATAAATATATGTGGAAATCAGACGTCTTTAAATGGCTGATATAATGATATGAACAGAGACCTACATAGGATCAGTGATTTTTTTCCCAGAAAACTGAAACAGATAGAAAGATAATACCCGGATGTGAAAATCAAATAGAAATTGCCAAAAAATAAAAAATTGGTAATCTATTAACGTAATTGAACAACAAAGATGTAAAAAAATAAAATTTAACGAAGTAATGAGCTTAAAACAGAATACCCTTATACCTATAAACACAAATCAATGAAAACTCAGAAAAAGAAGTAATAAAAAAACAAACTTTTCTAAGTTAAAGAAAAAATCAGTAGGATTCAAAGAAATTATTTTTTTAAGCTAAAATGGATGGTACTGAAATTGCTAGAATGGCTTCAGATTTATATTACCAGGAAACTGCTTCTGTTCAACGAAAACATGGCGAGAGAAATGTGGTAAGACAGAGTCTTCCGCTTGTAAAGATAGAAAGAGAAGAGAAGAGGAGAGAGAGTCTTTGGGGTCTTAAAAGAAAGAGCTTTAGAGCTTTAAGCTTAGCAAATGGTTTGCTCTCTCCCCCTTTTTCTCTCCGTGTCTCTCTCTTCTCTTTGTTTTTACAGCACACAGATGACAGAACGCAGAGAGAGGAAGGAGGAAGAATAGAAAGATCAGGAGAAATTCCAAGGAACTTGCCATAAACGTGTGTAGATACTCTACGGGTTACTTACATATAATTCCCTGTGATTATCCTTAATTATAATTTTATCCTAATAATTTCAAAAATATTATTTATAGTCCCAATTACTAGTTTATATTCATAGCGTGACTGGTATTAATTCAGGAAAACTAATTTCCTCTCTAAGAAAAAAATTAGTAATTAATAGTTAATAAAAATTATAAATAAAAGAAAATCTTCTAATTTTATTCCATTTTATTGCTATTAAATTCGAAAAATATGTAATTTTGATGATCTTTTTTAATTATTATTAATTATTGTAAACGGGGAGGATTAAAATTAATGTGTTTTAAAATAAAGAAATAAAATTGTAATTATTATAAATTACAGGGTCACTTTATGTAAATTACCTTTTCTTAATTTTTTTCCCTTTTCTTTTGTCTTAACCTTGTTTTGATGGTTAGGGTCTTAATCTGGTGTGGACCAAAACTCACAAGGTTTCTGAATTTTGAAGATCAATCGTTTGATCACAATTGATGGGGCCCCCTGGAATTATTTTGAAAATATATTTTTAACATCAGATACTGAAATGTGTGATTAGTATTTACTCTTTTAATAATTTGATCAAATAGAATAAATATTAATATAATATTTAATGCATAAATAAATTATACAGTTAAAAAGTAATCATGCTGTGATCTAAAGATTTTCTGATCACATCAGCACCAACTGGGGTGGTGGTCCATTTAAGAAGTTTGAGCATGTGAAACTGAATCTCAACCATCTGATCAAACATCAGTCATTAGAGTGCATGTGGATTTGGGGATCCAAGCAAAGATGAGAAAGAATGAGATTGCATGTATTGAATCATCATCCAAAGGCAAGGAAATGGGAGAAAAAGATAGCAAGTAGTGAGGTCTTCTGTAAATTTATGTGTGATTAGGATTTCCAAAATAAAGTAAACAATGAATATATATTTTTACACGTATGCATACAAGACTGGGTACGTGAAATGCATGCCAAAAAGCACGCGGGAGGAGAACAATGTTCGATTGAAGGTAGCAGATCAACCTTGATGTTGGTAATAAGCCCTGGAATTGCTGCCTTTCATTCACGAAAACAATGTGTCCTCCCCGCTATGTTCCTACTAAATTGAAAGGACGTGCATCTCGAGAGACAACTAATTAAAAAGACGGCTTTAACTACTACGATGCGTCCATGTACGTAATTATATATTTAAATATTTAAATTTTTTATTTAAATTTATTTATTAAATATTTTAAAATTTAAATTATTTATTAAATTATTCTTAATTTTGTATTACTATTTTAAATTTTGTATTAAAAAATATATAATTACATTTACGTGTATGTATATTAGTTGTTACTCAATACATCATCCAATGTCTTTACAATTAATTTTTTAAATTTTAATATTAAATTATTATAAATTTTATATTTGTATTTTATATTTTTTATATTATATATTTTTATTTTTAGTTAATTATTTTAAAATTTTTATATTGTTTGTTTTAAATGGTTAGGTCATTACTCAATTTGACTTCGCGTTGTTGCGCGAGGAGAAAAGTTTGGTGACTCGCGTTGAATGTCCTTGAAGGTGTTGGGTTTTCTTTCCTGAGAAGACGACTAATCATGTTGCCAACAACACCCACAAGCCCAACTAGTCTAGTCTCAAATATGAATACCTGTGGCCAAAGATCAAACCCTAGTTCTTAGTTTTTCTTCTTTGCATTTAAGTCTTAAGTGTTATAACTTTATTGCACATTAGCCCATTTGATTGTGATTTTACACCAACCATTATCTTTTATAGTGTAAACAAGAGGCGTTTATTGATATTTTATTTTAAATTAAGATATTGTGTTAAAAATATTATGTATATCAATATATTATTATTACGTTAATTAAATTATATTCTCGCTTTTAGTTTTGTTGAATTCATATAATTAATTAATTTTAAATTTAAAAAAAATTTAAAAAATTTTTAAAGTAAAATATTCTCGTTATATTTATTATTAAATTAAAAAATAAATATTAAAAAATAAAATAATTTTAAATTTAAATTTTACTTTTGGATTAAATTTCAAAACATACATCAACAGCTTGTGTTGGTGGTTCCAAGATTTATTAGACTATATTTTGACTGATGAACATCGGGCTACGAAAACCATGGTAAAATGTAAAATTACAACCAGATGCAGTGGATACTAACCGTAGTCAACTTTATTTATAATTTTTAACGTAGCTGTATTTTCATTTTGCGACAGAAAAATGTTGTACCAAAATGGACTTTGAATTTGACCCAGTCTAGTCTGGTTAGCTGCCGCCGCCCAGGATGGTGCTTTCTTTCTCCGCTTTCAAGTTTAATTACACTGTGCCCGTTCTCATTTTTCTTAACCTATACTGACTCCATTGTAATCTTTGCAACTGATCTCTGTCCTTGTTGAATGCTCTTTTTATATTATAATCATTTTCTAATTTTTTTTAATCGAAAATTCGTGCAGCTCAAGAGTGAAGAAACGAGGATCTACGGTAACTCGCAGTGAGATGCATACAGCGTAACATTTTCTTCCTCTACTTTAGTTGGGATGAATGATTCTCCGACACGTGTGTCCACCCTCAGCGGACGCTAGGACACGACGTTGGTTGATTGAATAATGGCAACGCAAACGTAAAAGCCGAACTGACGTCACTTGTTCAGATGTTTGATTCGAGTTGTATCGCATCAGGCTTTGTGTGATTGTACTTCGGGATCTGCAACTGGGCCCACTCATGACTCTTTGCTCCTGATGCTTGTACGTTTGCTGTTGATTATTATTATTATTATTTGCTGCAACGGCTTTAGATCGATGAGATGGGCTGAGCGGCCCAAATTATAGGCCCAAACACTTTTTTTTTACATAAAAATATAATTTATTTTTAAAAAAATAATAAATTGATAATAAATAAAAAATTCAAAACAAAAATTCATTCAAGTTATTGGATTTTGGTTATGATATATCTCATGTATTTTATATTATTATTTTTATTTTTATATAAATTATTTTAAATTTAATAATTATATTTCATATTAAAAAATATAAAATTCATGAAATAGGATATATGTATTAATCAATAATAAATTATAATTTTCTTATAAAATTATTAAAATAACGGAGTAAAAGTATTCCAATTGTTATGTTTTTTTGCGTACTTATGGTGTAATGGATATCATACAAATATTTTCTTATACCTTCAACAACATTTAACAAAATACTATTTATGTAATACAATAATTTTTTACTAATAATTATTTATACTTAGAGTTTCAACAAATATTAATATGTTTTATGATTTACATTCTTAACCCTATCATTATTTTCTTATAAAATTGTCGATTGTTTTCACATATAAATTATATACAGAAAATTAACAAATTTTTATATATAACTTAATTAATGGGTGAAATTGTTAATATACTATTGTTTTAATTTAGTATTTATCATCATAATATATTATAAAATTAGAAATTGAGAATAGAATTAATAATAAAATAAAATAAAATCTATTTCGTTGATAATAATTAATATTCCTAGACTAAAATTTCGAAAGTTAATTTCCTCCCATATCTTAAAAATATTTTGTAAAAATTATAATAATTTTAAAGATAATTATATGACTCGTAGTGAAAAAAAAAGAGTAAAAGTGAAAGCGAAGGAAAAGAAGAATGAGAAAGAATTTGGGAATTCAAACCTTTTAAAAACAAGTTTAATTTGTTTTTTTTTGAACATGCGTTTGTTATGTTTCAAGAGAATAGAATATAAAAAAATTTGTGAGCCGGAATTTTTACGTGTGAGTAGAAATTTTTATGTGCTACGCATAAAAATAATTAAATTAAAATTTATAATATATATATATATATATATATATATTTTTATCATTTCTTCATAAAAAAAATTTAATAAATTTTTCATTATATTTATAACGAAATACCAAAAATTGTAGTGAGAATAATTTTTAATAAATTTTAGAAATCTTCGAACGAGAATTTTAATATATTTTAAAATCATAAAATTTCAAAAAGAATTTTAATTTTCTAAAAATGTAGACTACAAACTTCACAATTATTGACATGATCAATTAATAATTCATACATTTATATTATAATTAAGAGTATAAAATTTACAAAATATGAAAATTAATATATTTACGATGATATTTAAATAATTCAAGCTTATCTCACCTTTTTAGTCAAAAATAAGGGTTATTGATATATATTTTTATAGTTTTATTAATTAAGTTAATATTTTATTTAATTATATTTAATTTTTTTAAAATATTTTTTTAGTATCGTCCCCGAATATTAACTTATTATCATAATCATTAAATTTTGATTAAATTACGTACTAAAATTTATTTAAAAAATAAAAATAAATTAAATTAAGAATGGGTCGATAGAGAAAATTTTAAGTAAAATAGTTGTATTACGTTAATATAGTTAATATAACGAGAATGTTCAATTAATCAAATGAGTAAAATTTAATTTGTCGAAAGAAAGTTATACTATTTAATTAGTAAAATGAAAGAAATTTATGAGTTTTTTTTTATATTTATTATTAATAAATAATTTTTTATTTTATTTATTAATTAGATAGTTTCAACACATTAATTACAATGACAACCCAATCAACCTTAAATTTTTCCAACCACACATCTTGTATTTATTTACAAATTAAATAACCAATTAATAAACTGCTGGGTAATTCGTTGGAAGATTTGAAGAAATAACCTTTTGACATTTGCGTATGCAAACACTGTAACTTAAAAAAAATCAGCTCATCGTCATCATCTGTATGTAGAGTAACAACATATGCAACTGTAAATCGGAAAACCTTGTACAATTGCAGCCATTTATGACTTCCCTGATGGATATCTACCAGCGATCACTTGTTCTATCTCATTTGGAAGTTGAGTGTCTTAATGCAGTAAGCAAACACGAATGCAAAGAAGACTGTGAAGCCAACCAAAACTGCAGCAACTGGTCCCATGAAATCTGGGTCATATCCGAAATGGTCTTCGATATATGATTTTAAAGTGACAGTTTGGTTCATTCCAGCTACTCTAATAGGGTCTTCCACATCGCCATATTGTGAAACAATCAATCCGTAAACTGTCCATGCTACCGGGCAGATCCAGTAGTACCAAATCCACCACTTGGGAATTTTCTGAAATTTCAATCAAGGAAAGCATTCGTGTTAAAAATGCATGGTGTTTGAGTGTGTGTTCCGAGAAAGGAAAAGAATTGCTCTAGGACTTGTTAACATACCGGCCTTGGGATGAAGAAGCCGGAGAAGAGATTGAAGATTGCATAGAATGCTGCTGCAAAGATTGATGCTACTTGGTGGTTTGGTGTGATGGAAACAGTCATCATTCCGTAGTATGTGAAGTAAAGGAAAGAGAAGAATGTGACGAAGAAGAACCACCAGAATTTTGCTGCGGCCCATTCGAAGCTCAGCATGGCATACACAATAAGTGTATAGTATGTTGCTTGAAAGAAAACATATGGAATCTCGGCAATCACCTGCATTGGAAAGACTAGATTTTTAGCAAGTTGAAGTGATTGAACTTAGAGCCAATATTAAGAGCGTATGGACAAAGCTGTGAACTGACCTGTGCAATGGCATAAGGCAATGCAGAATACATTCCGGCAGCTCTCTCTCGATAAAATACTGTTCTTTCAACGGCTACTATAGGCTGTACTGTTGAGCAATTGTTAACACCAACAAACAAGACAGCGGTATTCATAGCTCCAATGATTATGGTCAGGTCAGTTGTGTCTTCCCTGAAATATATATGACATTGAAAAAGTAAGTTCTTTTAGCTATTTTTTGTTGATCATTGAGAGCTTGAAATTTCTAAATAGAAGTATGCGAGCAAACCTTTTGGATCCAATTTTCCAGAAAACTGTCCCAATCATGAGAGCAGCAACCAAGGTGAAAAAATATCTAACAAGGTTATAGTCGGGACTTCTCCAATAATTCCACCATTGTTTCCAAAGACAAGATTTGAATTGCCCCCATACAGATTGAGAATATTGAGTGGCAAAATATAGATCTTTAGCTCCTGGTGATGGTGTGCTTAACTCCTTAACCAGCGCTTTGTTTCGCCTGCTCATAGACATGTATTTGCTCACATACTACAAAATCTGGGATGCCTTAAAACGATTATATTACTGTGACTTAAAGCTTTACTTACTGGTGTAATGAAGATGATTTGTAGTAGTCGGCGAAGTCCATGCCGAGTCGAATTTCTGCGGCTACTGAGCTCACTTCTAGCATCCATGTTGCTGGATTGTACATGTCTTTAATTTTAGGCACTCCAGGAATTGCCTATAATTGTAAATGGTATAAAATCAGATAAAGCAATATTTATTTTGTTAACCATTTGATATAGAAAATATTAGGAAGGTTAAGGTACCTCAAAATACTCAATGATCTTGCGAGAATTTCGGCCTAATGGTCCTGAGTAGATCACTTGTCCTCCTCTCTTCATAAGTAGCAGTTCATCAAAGGCTTCGAAGATACCGATGCTAGGTTGATGAATTGTGCAGACAACAGTTCTGCCAGTATCCACAGTGTTTCTGACAGTCCTCATAACAATGGCTGCCGCCCTTGCATCAAGACCAGACGTTGGTTCATCCATGAAAATGATTGAGGGATTAGCAACAAGCTCCACTGCTATTGTCAATCTCTTTCTCTGCTCTGTTGACAGCCCTGTAACTCCTGGTAGCCCCACTATAGCATCTTTGAGAGAATCTAGCTCCACCAATTCCATCACCTCTTCAACAAAAATCTGAAATACAAAAGTAAACCTGTTTTAGCACTCCAATTTTAGCCACATCATACGTTTTGAAGAAGTTTTATTGGTCATTATTCCTACCATCTTGTCCTCTTTGCTGACTTCTTTAGGCAGCCGAAGGAAAGCTGAGTAAATCAAAGACTCTTTAACTGTGACTTGGGGTGAGTGGATGTCGTTTTGCTCACAATACCCTGAAATTCTAGCAAAGGTTTCTTGCTTCTTAGGGAAACCGGAGATTCTAATGTCACCCTCAATGTAACCACCAGTTTTTCTTCCTGCCAAAACATCCATGAGTGTCGTCTTTCCAGCTCCGCTGACACCCATTAGTGCTGTCAGGACTCCAGGTCTAAACGCACCTGTTACTTGCCTAAGTAGTTGCAGCTTGTTCTCTGCCACTCCTTGTTCTTTCATTTCCTGTTACAAGTACCAAAACATCAATACAGGAAGTGAATTTGGACTCGCAAAGATTTTGCATGCGATAGAAAAATACAGTGAAAGAGTAAGCAGATTCTTACAGGTGGCATGTCCACGTAGTAATCAACACTATCAAAGGACATTGCTAGAGGAGTGAAAGGCAGAACCATTCCTCTTTTCGGAGCAACTCCATTGGCAGCCTCCAGAGCAGAATCACCATTTCTACTCAGTCCATTAGGATTAGACCGACTGCTCATTCTTCTAATTGCCATTTCTCCTGTAAATTTTCAAGTCCATTTAGGAAACTTGATTAGTTTATACTAATAGTTGAGGTTAGACAGAAATTATAGAAGCAAAATCAGTTTATTCTTACTTGAATTGTTTGCATCAGTAGAAGATAATGCTCGAGTGAATGATTCTTTCTTTGACATTGGCCTCGTTAAACTTGGTTCCTCCTTTAATTCTTCCGGGTCAGCCTCCATCTCTGCTGCTGCTTCTTCAGACAATGTTGCTTGTGGTTTGCCCAGAGCTAGAATAGAAAAAATAACCATATTTTAACAAAATTTCCAAACAAAGGAAAACCAGCTCAACACTTGAACATAATGCTAATACTTACGATTTAGGTACATCAAAGCGAAAGTAAAGAGAACATTGAATAGAACTATGAATCCAGTAAGGGCTCCCGCGCCAATCCAGTACCAGTTGCTATCAGCAGGGATATCAAAATAGTGAAGCACTGCCACTCCCAATTCGG
The DNA here is from genome assembly GCA_019650275.1 of Xylocarpus granatum. Taxonomy (NCBI): domain Eukaryota; kingdom Viridiplantae; phylum Streptophyta; class Magnoliopsida; order Sapindales; family Meliaceae; genus Xylocarpus; species Xylocarpus granatum. Next base: position 299,954 of record BNST01000726.1, read on the forward strand.
TGACGTTGTCCGAGGCCTGTATGCAGTCAAAATTGACTTGTAACTTTCTTTGTTGCATGAAACTACACGCACACTTTCATTATTTTTTTCATGAACAAGAAATTCAATTGTTTGATATAAAACTTCGTGATAAAAAAATCGATTAGGATGCATACCGTTTTGTTCATCCACCGAGGAGCATACATTTCATTCACGCTTAAGGCATTGTAGCCATATGTCAAGGGTGAAACCCAGTAACCCCACTCCCACCAATTTGGAAATTTTCCTGTCAAACCAATGAAATAAACACAATATTAATTCATTATAATCTTTTGATTTCTCCATTTTCATATTTATGCCAAATTTATTGATTTTGCATTACCTTTAGGAAGGATGAAACCTCCCACCAAGAAAACAAGAAGCAGAGTCAGGGCCCCACCAGTATTGGCAATGATCATTGTCCTGCAAACTCCAGCAATGAGCCTGAAGAGCCCAGCAGCCATTTGATGAATCAGAAATACCAGCAGGAAATGCTTGAAAAACCTGCAAAGGCAGATTCCGTAAGTTGCTATACATGTGTGACGTATTCAAGTTTAAAACTTGGCTGGCGTGATTAGATTTACCTGCTGGCTTCTGGTGCAAATCCTATTGTATAATATGTCACAATAACCCAAACAATAGACTCGAAAATTGATATCGGAATCCTGAGCAGGAAAGTTGGCAGGGCGAAAGTCCAAACAGGATGAAACATCAGGTCTCTCTGCTTGTAAAACACTGGAAGTCTAGTAATCATCATTGTCAGCTCAGCAAAACCATTGAACATATTTGTAATCACAGTGTATAGAAGTGCACCAACAAATACAGCTCCATCATTTTCATTTCTCGTATGCATTCGTGTCCTTAAGAAGACGGTGGACGAAATGATGGCAACAATGATAAGCTGGACTGTTTTGAAGACATACACAAATGAATTCCTCTTGATCAACAGCCATTCCTTATCCCAGCAAGCTTTGAGAAGTTCCATTTTCGGGACAGAGTATTTTTTGAACACTAATGCTGCTCTATGAGTTCGAGACTTGTCATAAGGGACCGAGAGCTCGTTGTCCGAATGCATTCCGACATGGAACCCCTTGAATCTGTTAGCAAATTCTGTGACTGAAATGTATCTGTATGGTTTGCTTCTTTCTGCCCAGTATTGCTCCTGGTCCTTCCTTGAGGTGACCTGTAACACAGGTTACAGCCTACCGGGTCAAGACCAGGCCCATAAAATCGGATAGTAGATAAGGTCCAAACTCAAATGGGCTAAAGCCTTTTTACAGTTCTTATAAGGTGTGACACAATGTACCGAATTAAAATGCCACAATCATGATTTTACTCTTGTAATTACCTCTTGCAAGAAATCAGCGGTTCCCTTTCTCTCAGGGCAGCGGAACCCACAGGTGGCAAAGAATTCAAGGATGTGCTCACGCGGACCCTGATAAACAATCTGTCCCTCTGATAAGAGAATGATATCATCAAAAAGATCAAACGTCTCGGGGGCAGGCTGGAGTAGGGACATCAGGATTGTTCCCTCCGAAAGATGAACAATCTGCTGCAAACATTTGACTATTTGATATGTCGTGGAGCTATCTAGACCCGTTGATATCTCATCCATGAACAAAGTTTTTGTGGGTCCAACAATCATCTCTCCTGTCCCAATCAACCGTAAAAATAAACTAATTTAAAGTTTACCCATCAGCTTTGCTTTTCTAACATTTTAGTCCTCCAAATTTTCTAATATAAAATCAGTAGTGCTTCATTTGCTTAATCTTCAATACACATTAAAGATTGTTATTGTTTATTTGTTAATGGAAGACTAGAGGGTTTGGTGAGAGTTTATTAACCTGTTGTCACTCTCTTCTTCTGTCCACCGGATATTCCTCGTTGCATCTCATCTCCAACAATGGTGTCTTTGCATATATCAAGCCCTAAAATCTGTTCAATACACAGAGATGTAAGCCAATTGTTCTTGAATGTTATGATAATATAATGATCAAACATAGGGAGTGATTTGAAAAGTTGTTGATCGTCAAGAGGATATAACGTTGTACAAAACAAATTAGTCTGTTTCACAGGGCCCCCACCATTATCCACCACTCATGCATGGTTGGACAGCAGTCAGCAACTCAAGTGTATTTAGTTGGCGAGTAGAAAATGTTGACAGTAAGAAAATCTAAAAAAGACAGAAGCTAGAAGCCAGAAGCAAGATTGATCTTCAACTTTACCTTGAGGGTGTAGTCAGTAATTAGACTGCTCTCAATTCCTTTCATTGCTGTTGCCTAAAATATTACAGCCACGGATATGAATTAATCAAGAGAATTACATTCCAAAGAAACATTAGGGTGTATTTAGAAATGTTTTTGACAATGTCAAAAGCACTTCTGGGTAATGCAATGCTGGGTTGCTAGGGATATTTACTTTCATGAAAAGGTCGACTTCAGCTTCCGGGAATATGCCGGCATCCTTTTCCCTTCTAGTAAGCTCAGTTAAGAGATCTATAATACAGATTAAAATTAATTAATAATCCCAAAATTTTTATAAACCCACTTCAAGATTATGATTAACAGCAAGGTTTGTATGTGTTAATCACCGTATCGAGTTCCAACTCCTTGGCATCTAGCAGAGAAATCCAGGGTTTCTTTCACAGTCATTTCTCCAATATGAACATCGTTTTGACTGATATATGCCGAGGTCTTTTGAGGAACAAATTCATTCAGCCTATATCCATCGTATGTAATCTCTCCTCTAACCTGTAAATAATTCGAAGAAAATTACTGTAAGATTTGAACTAACCCTTAACCCTGTCTAATTTGACTGAGTATTTTTCATTAATGAATTACCAACCTTCAAGCTCGGGTCCAACTTTCCAGCCAGTGCCAGCAAAAGGGTTGTTTTCCCTGACGATGGTGGACCTAACAGAAGTGTCATTCTGTAACAAAAATAATTTAGGTCACATCAAAATGTATCATGCGAAGATTTTATAATCTGAAACGTAAAACTTGTTATACAAAACGGTAGATTTTATAAAAAAAATTACCTGGATGGTTTTATGATGCCTGAGGCTTCTTTGAGGATGGTGAGTTTGGTTCTTTCGGCCAATTGAATGCCAACCAAACCAAGAACAGATTCTGCAATGTTTCTAGCAGCATTTGGAAGAGTGGGAAGAGCTCTCTTGCCAATGTGGCAATCGGCTTCAATTGTTATACGATCAAACCGAACTTCGACTGTAGGAAGCCTAATTCCAACCCTGCAATTACCACATAATTAGTGATTAATTAATCAGAAAACAGTCACTAATTAGCTTATAAGCAACCACATATTCTTTGGTTGACTTGGTTAATGAAATTAGTTAGTTTATTACTGTTTAAGAAAAAGGACCAAAGGCAAGGAAACATGTCAACTTTTTTGATTCCCTTGGGAAGCTAGACAGCCCATATGAAAAATACTTCTCTTCATCTAATTTGTTTGTCCCTGATGTGTAAATGATGGAGACTAGTAACAATGAGAAGGGTTCAACATATCCAACAATTCATTCATGCTAAGCAACAACTCTACCCACCCATTACACATTCCTTAATTAATTAATTAAACATTAATTTCCATTATTTTAGCCAGTAAAATAATTTTCTATGGTTGAAATTAAACAAATAGATTAATCATAATTAATTAGTATAATAAATTATACAAAAATTTGAAATATATTTATAATTGAGATATTGTAGGTATTAAATTTTAAAAATTTAGTAAAAACACAATTAATATTATATAAATAATTTTTTTTGAAAAGAATATCTGAAAAAAAGAAATTAACATAAATCGACCCCGAAAGTTGTTTAGAAGTGCTTTTTCCAAAAGCACTTTCAAATGTATCATTAACTTGTAAAACAAGAGACACATTAGATAATAATAATGTAAAAAAGATAAAGAAAAGAACTTACTTATCAATTCTATTTCTAAACTTGAGCAAGTACTTTTCATTATCTTCCTCGGCAACCTTGAAAAGTTTATCGATGAACTTCTGCCGATCGTTCATGTCAAGCTTTGTCACATCAACTTCTTTAAGAGCAGCTTTATTTCCAGGAATTCCGGGTTCAATAAAGGATTGCATGATACTTGTTCTCAATCTGTCGTAGGTTGGCAGCTTTTCAATGGCTGCCCATGTCAGAGCCGCTTCATCTTCGTCGACGTGGCTGCTTCTTCTCGAATGTCTGCCGCTGGTGAATACTTCTTCCAAGTGCCAACTTGTCCTGCTTAAACTCTTGCTTATGCTGTTTGCTCGCCTTGAACTTCTCGTATCACGTTGATCCATTTTCTTCATTGCAGTCAGAAACAGAAAATCATTCACAAAAATCTAACAATATAATAGAAAACATTGTGCAGTAAGAGGTGATTTTATAACATTGCCTGGCAAAACAGATAACAATAAATATTCTATGATCTTCTTCTTCTTTTTCTCTGCTGCCAAACAAAGGATAGATAATTTCAAATAAAGCACTTACCATGTTGGGTTTTTCTTAGAAGACAACAGAAATGAATAGGTGGAATTTGGGACGTATTTGGTTCTCAATAGCCAAAGTCTCTCTTCTTTTCCTTGTGGAAATAGAACAAGGAAAAGAAGAGAGAGAAGTGATTTGTGAAGAGAAACTTTTTCCTTGAGGAGAGTGAAGAGACAGAAGTGCTTTGTGAAGAGAAGCTTTTGTGGGTATATATACATACACACTCGCGTCAGAGGAAGGAAGAAGAAAAATTATCGATCATTGGGTAATAGTAGCTTTCAAACATGATAGGTCGTACCCTTATTTTCTCGACACTCTCTTGCAATTGGAGTACTTGAATAATTTTGTGGGCGAATCGAGTTTCTGTTCGGCCAAATTTCTATGTATATGACCATGTTATTCTAAGTATATTTATTATTAGTTAAAAGTTGTAAGCCACCATGGGAGAAGAAGGAAGCATCCATGGCTTCTTCAACTCTCAAATTAGATGCACAAGCAAAAGAATTTTTCTCATAATATTTTACTAATTAATTTTTAAAATTCTTGATGTGTTTAATCGGGGTAACTTTTATGTTATTGTGAACGACAAAACATATATTATGAATAAAGTATCCAATTAGATACAATAAAATCTGTTTACCCAATGCATTTAAATCTACAAGATTTGTTCCTGAATATGTAAATCCAAATATTAAATAGCATTAAAGGCAATTAGATAAATTTCCAAATGTACTCTAATCATAATATATATATATATATATATTTAAAAACTAATTATTTTGAAGATGGATAATTCAAGATATATTCCAAAAATAAAACAATCAACCCAAATAAAGGCAAGGTTAGGGTTAAATAATTGAACTAAGATTAAAATACCATCTACTATAATTAGTAAGGCTAGTTGATTCAAGGGCATCCCTACAAGATAAAGAAATATAATTGCTAGCTAGGGTTCCTTGAAGATTAAATTTATTGGCTAGAAGACAAGGAGAAGAGGTGGGTAGATGAAAGTGCTTCTATGCAATAGCCTTTGTATTTTTTTTTGAAAAACTTTTTGGTTTTTTTTTAAGGAGTTGATGGTCATTTTTTGTTTCCCTTACCAACTCCTTGATGGTGGCTAATTGCCAATATGAGTTTAGCCAATATAATTCAAAATTAGTCCGTCCAAACTTGATAGTCAAAATGAATATAAATTTTATATACCTTTTAGATAACAAATTTTATTCATATTTATACGTCTTAAGTATTCTAGACGAGGTGATCAATTATTATAAAAAAATTATTAAATCTCTAAGGCCAAGAGTAAGGTATACAGAGTATACCACACCTAATTAAGTTTGCACATACTCTATAAATTAAGATGATTATATGTTTTTTTTATTGTTAATTAAAAAAAAATATTCAACCACTTGTTTTGTCCTCAAATAAACCACTAATTTTATATTAACATATTTCATCACGATACTAAAAGTGCTTCCAAAAATATTACTGTGATAAGCTTTTTGTTTTGTAGTGTTTTCTTTCTGCAATTGCATCTAGAAGCACTTCCTAAATAAGTAGTTGTCGTGCATTCTAAATATTTACAAAATTGACCAAAAGGGATTGTGACCTGTATCGAAAACAAGATCGCCTAACATGAACCTAACAAAAGTTTGGTCATGTGGTAACAATACACAAATGTAGAGATGAGAATTTGCAAAAATTTAAAACAATTACTATAAATATTAAAAAAATTAAATGCATCTCACATTTATTATATTATAACTAAAATCTATGCAAATAATTAACACAAATGAAATATATTAATTTCAATTTCAATAAATATTTTTCAACAAAAAATATAAAAATATAATTATTAATTTTTATGCCTTTTATGGGACATCACAGTCATATTTCACTTCAACAGTACTATAAGCTATCCAACTTAAAATTAAAATCAGGTATCTCCTATTGACAACAGTCTTAATCTACTAACTGGGAATAATTTGAGCTTACGTAGCACTCTACATACAAATTAATCAATACAAATTCATTTATGAATTAACTCAAAGTTCCACATTTTGTTTAGGAAAAGTGGGTTTCTTTCAAAATTAAGGCATTCCCCTTATTTCATTAGAAAAAGAAAAGAGGAGAGAAAAGGAAAGGAAAGGAATCGTTTCTCTTTTGAGGTTTAAGATCTTGTCTTTAATGTTAGGTGAATAGATATAAAAGGGATTGTCTCTGAAAATCAGTGGGTTAGAGAATATTTTGGTCTTCTTCTTTGAAATATAGAGTGAAAACTAACTTAAAAATGGCATAATTTGTCACGAAAAGAAGACCTAATGTTGTTTTGATTCTCAAATCTCGACTTGCTTGTGTCATCTAAGTTCGTTTAGTACAATATCTTCACTTTTTAGTGCCAAAAGACTTGATTGATAGAAAGCTTGTGGCCTCTCATTGTAGATAAAGGAAAGAAATATTTCTACACGTATTGATTGAGTTCATTGCGATGTTTGGATGACAATAGTTTGTTTCATTCTTTTATCACAACTTTGTCATCAAAGGATTTTACTGCATCATTCATACTAAAAAATAAATAAATAAATATTTTGTTAAAAATATTAATGAAAGATTTTTTAAAACTGACATATCTTTAAAGATTGTTCGTAACGTAAAATAATTGATTTTATTAAAATTCGTTATATTATATAGAAATATTTCTATATAATTTGATATAATCTTGATAATAAGAATTGTAATTCAACACTAAAAAAAATAAAAATTAATTTTTTAACACAAATATTATCGTTAGATTTAATAGTTTTTACAAATTGCAAAGTATGAATTAAAGACTTTAAATCACATAATTTGTTCAAAAAAATTATATTAATTATTATAAAATTATAATCTTTTCTTTTCATACTTTGTTCATACTATTTATTTATTTATTTTTATATTAAAGTTCTTGTACGTTAAGGCATCTCATTTCCAAAACTCTTATTAGAATAACATTTGAAAAAAATTGTCAATCAACTTTTAATTTAGGTCATGACTTAAACCAAATTTGATCATGACGAACTCCTATTTTAGCTCTTAATTAATTATGATGATGACTTAAACCCCATTTCTCAACATTTTAAATGACACACAATAATATGTTTCCATTAGAATTCATCAACTTTGTTATCATAATCAGTCGTTTCAATGTCTTCAGGCTTAATTCATCGACTTCGTGAAATTACATTGTGTTTGGCCTAATTATTTAGGTCATTATCACGAATAATTATGCATTAAAGACAATTAAGATTCTACTAACATAACCAATTTCAACTGGCTGATTGATAAGATATTTTTCTTTGTGAACCTTGTTGATAAGTGTCATTTTCTTTGCTAGTTATGATCTTGTTTTGGATGAACATGTTTATGGTATGCCTTGCAAACCTGTTCACTAATTTTTCTTTGGTTTTTATTCTTTGTTAGGTTTGGCATGTATTGAAACTCAATATGATTTAATAATTGTTCTGAATGAATGATCCAACGAGAGATGCAAATCAAAATGAAAGAAACAAATTACAATTAGGTAATAGTCTAGACATCTCGAAATTTAATTGGATTTTTTTTGTTTTCAAATATTATTTAAATATGAAATCCACTTCACTAAATTTTAGTTTGATATTTTTTTGAGATAAGACTTGAATTTAGGAAAAGATCATCTCCGAATCACTTGACTCAATACTAATCACACTTTATTAAACGTTATGAAATAATTATATTTAATATCGAGATATTGTAAAATCACAATTGTTGTTGCATAAAATTATTATTTGTAAAATAAAATTAAAGTGGGATTGAAAAATACACAAGTTACCAAGTAAAAGAGAGATTTTATCAATTAAATATTTATGTTATATTATAATAATTTTTAAATATATTGATTTCATATCATATCTAGAAATCAATAAAATCGATTAAAACGTTTGTGGCCATACGATTTATTAAATGATAATGATGGTGATACGAAACAGAAAGCGATGGAAGATCAAAATGAAGACAAAGCGTACGAAATGAGATCTCTGGACTTATCGATTCCGATACAAGGAACCGACAGCCAGCAGTGACAACTGACCAAGAAGTATATATATGGTTGTTATAATGAGTGAGGTGGAGGTTGGCGAGGGGTAATGCCGCTGGGAGCCGATGGCGTGGACCGTCAATGAAAGGAGATCATTTAGCAGCAAATTAATTACAAAAAACACTTTGATTAACAACGTGGGTCAAATACTTAATCATAGGAATTCATTCATTAAACGAGTACTAGACAATTAATAAGTTTTGGACACGTGATGTTTCACTCCCCATGTAATTTAAAACTGTAATAATTGTTGCATAGGTTTCTCACCTTTTTAAGTGCTTGAGATTACTCGCGTGGGACATGATTTGAATTTATTATCAACTCATTATGCCCACCAAAAATATCATGCCTAAGCCCTTGCCGTTGCCCATGCAAATCTAACCACCGTTTTGCCCGAACCGGATCCAAGAATTTGAAATCAAAGTGCTAACTTGTCTGTATATCGATTAGAATTGCATGAGATGAAAAGGGTATGCATATGAGATTGCAATAAAATAACTTATAAATAAAGAAATGAATAAAGTTACAATTTCAATCTCAATTGAATTTGTTTGGTTAAGTTCTAAAAATTTAAAAATAATTATACACTATTATTTATTTTTTTTAATTTAAAATTAAGTTCAATAGGTGAACTCAAAATTAGCAACCTTAATGGTGGTTCCATTAAGAAAACTCAAAGCCACCCAGCCCGGTGGTGGTAAACGGTGGTAAAAGCGCAGGCTGCAATTGTATTGACTGTTGTCGAGTGACACAGGACGCCTGATTCTCAAGGATTCTTTCAGTCTCTTGTTTGTCTTCTTTCATTCTCCACTCTCTCTATTTAGTTTCTTGTTTCTAAGTTTTCATTTTCCTTTGTAGGTCCTCTCTATTTTTTCCCCGTGTATTCTTCTTCTTCTAGCGTTTTCATCACTTGGTTTTTGAGGGACAGAGAGAGAGAGAGAGTGGGTGTGGGTGGAGAAGGGAAAGGGTCAAGAACTGATGGGATTCATGTGTCTCAGAGCAGAAAAACCTATGGACGATGCTTAACCTATGAACCATGACCAAGCTAACGTTTAGGCTATCTGGGTTTTTTTTGTTCTTTAAAAAAAATTGCTTTTGATATTATTGTAATGGTGACCACTATTACAAAATGCTCCATCGGAAACACGGACTGCTAATTTATCATCCATTTCATAATGCATTGTTGATCTCACAGCAATCGTTTCAGCATTATCTTTCTCGTTGATCTCCTGACGAATAACTTAAGAATCAAATCCAATGTCTTTGAATCCTCGCTTAATGACTTCCGCTGCTTGCATACACTTCTCATTATCAATCTTTCTGTATAATTCCTTTGTACAACTACCATACAAAACTCCTGAAAAGAATATGTTCGATTGAAATGCTTTCAGAAACAGTTCTTAATTGAGAACATAATCTTGTGTCAAGACTCTTTAAAACTGATTTTCGATGAGAGCTTGTAAAATTTTATGCATCTTTAATAGATAAAGAACAAATTTTTTTCTTGTTATTTAGTAATTTTTTTTAATTCGATTTGGTACACATAATAATTTGACATCGACCTATCACGTGAAAACTTGTCAGAATTTAATATTATTGTTCGAAATTTTATGTATCAGTCAAATGTAATTTTAAATTGAATTCAACAGTGGCATATGCCTTGTCTTCTTCAATTCACTGATAATTTCATAAACGTGCTGATTAATTTAATTGACTCGTTCTGTGGCATGGGGATTTCGACCAATTTATGAACCTCAATACTTCACAAGGCTTCTTCGGATTTTAGAAACAGTATCAGCTAGTTCATCATCGATCTCATACACTGCTGCTAATCTTACCACAGTTGTTTCAGCATCTTTGTCCGTGATCTCCATTCCATTCGGATAAAAATCAAATCCTAGCCGTTCTTCTTATCCTCCTTCAATAATTTCTACCAGGATTCTCATCAGCAATCTTTCTGTATAGTTTACGCTGTACACCATTGTTTAGCAGTATAACAACAATATTTGGATTATACAAAAGTGTCGAACGCCTACAAAAGAGAAGAATATACATATTGATTATGCTTCACTAAATATCCATGACTGAGGTCGACAGTTGCTGACTTTGTTTTGTGGAAGGTAGAAGAGTTCTTAAGGTGTGATCTGCATCGATAAAGATATTATAACTTAGACTGAAAAAAGTATAGTAATACACAAATGATCTAAGATTTTTAGTTTTTTTGACCAAATTTTGAAATCCCAACTAATCACTTCTATGGGTTCTTCCTGACTGCCAATGACAGCCGGCATGTAATTAGATCCAAGTAAGATTGAGAAAATAAGTTGATGAAAATTCAGCGGAGTTCAATTTTTGGCCCGATCAATTCTCATTGAACCACACCCTATGTTGAACCCAACATCTATTTTCCTCCAACCCACAGCCCTAATCTATGTTTTTATTTCTTCTATTGATCCGTTCAATTTGAAAAATGGGTGATAATTGAGATATCTTTTTATATTCCACGGTAGGGTCAAGATTTATCATTATATGGCTCAAGCTTGACTCATAAAACTGAGACAATTTGGCCTAAGTTCTACCCCACACTCCCAACCGGCCAGCACCTGTATGTGTGTGTGTGTGAGAGACTCCAAATGATGTGCTGAGCCCTTGTCATCCAGGGCAATGCCAGCTATCAAAGGTAAGAGATGGCGAATTAAAGCCGGAGTGGTACAAAAAGAAAATCAAAGAAAAGGAAAAATATGTTGTGATGATTCTCTAAATGCAGGCATTGTTCATAGCGTGCCATCATTATTTTTCTTTGCACTTTTTCCTTAGCAGTATCAAAAAGCAAAGAAGAAATTAAAAAAGAAAAAGAAAGGAATTCATATCATCAAATTATAAAAAATATTGAGCTACCTTGGCTACTCTTTTATATTCTAACACTTTCCATGGCAGTTTTACCCGAATCCATGCCAGAAAAGCCCCTTGATTTCCGTGCCCCACCGCCATCACCGATCGCCACCGGCAGACGCACTTGTGTTACGAATGATGATGTGCTTACTGAATTTCTTGAGCACTCATTTCGTGTGCCAGATTTGATTTTACCTGATAAAGTTTTTCCTAGGCAAACTGTTATTGAAAACCCTCCAAGGATTGATTTTCAATCTTTGAAGTCCATTCAAAATGATTCTCTTTCCAAGCTTTTGGATTCTATAGCCACGATTGGTTGTTTTCAGCTAGTGAATTATGGAACTCCGAGTGAATTGACAAGGTCTGCTTTGGCCACGGCTGCCGGAGTTTTCCAACTACCAAGGGAAAAGCGGACGGCGGTGACGAGGTCACTGGAGAAGCCTTATGGGTTTGAGGAAGTTTACGGGGAAGAAGAGAGTGAAATGAGTGAAGAATTTGTATGGTGTCGAGATGAAAGCCTAAATCTGGAAATGGAGGGAATCTGGCCTCTTGGATATTCAAAATTCAGGTAAAAAATTAACTGTTTCGGCAATGTATACATTTGATCAGAATTGAATAAATGATTTCTCATTGATTTTTTCTTGGTTATGTGCAGTGAGAAAATGGAAACAGTGATGTCAGATATGGAAATGGTGTCCGAGAAAATTTTACAAACTCTCAGCCCCAAGAAAATTCTCTGATACAATGCATCATGAGCAGGAAAATGTTGGCTCTGCGTGTTATCTCTACAAGCATTGCAGAAGTATTCCTAAAGATTCAAACTCTCTGAGATATGATGTGATGAGAATGCTGATAAGCGGAGTCGATTTCTCACATGCATTATGTTTGCATATTTGTGATGGTGCTTCAGAATTCCATGTTTACTCCAAGAAAGGCTGGGTTTCCTTTTGCCCAGATGAAGATGCCATTGTTGTAACAGCTGGAGATCAAATCCAGGTAACTTTCACCCTGCAAAATATTCGTTGTTGTCTTTATCTTCACGAAACAACATGATTCTGCATAGACATTATTGTCCATGGAGAAAACGATGATGATGATTCCATTTTGAAAACTATTAAATAATTTGTACAGGCAATGAGTGGTGGGCAGTACAGGCAAGTAATAGGGAGGCCAACTTTTAAAGCAGAGAAGGAAGACTGCATTTCAATGGCATTTCTGTATTCTCGTCCAAGCTTTACTGTTATCAGCAGCTGCTGCTCCATTTCTGAGAAGGACAAGACTATTTCCCTTAGCCAACAAGTTACAATTGTTATAATTTAAAATATAAAATATAAAAAAAAATTTAAAATAAAACAATTTGAATACGATAGTATAATTAATATAATAAAATTATTTAATTAATAAAATAAAAAATTTATTTATTAACGATGAATTAAAAATTATAAAAATTTTATAAATTTTTTAATAAAATAATTAAATAATAATATAAAAATTTAAACATTTTTTTATTTATTATTAACGAATTATTAAATAGTATTCTTACGTTATTATAATTAATATGATAATATTATTTTATTTATTTATTTTTTTATATAATATATATATATTTTTTTATAAAATTATATTATTAATTTTTATAAAATTATATGACATTAAATAAATTCTTCAAAAACAACATTAATTAATTTGAATTTTGGTAAAATTAGCATTAAAAAGAATGCCAAATTTAGGAAGTTCTATGAGAGTCTACGTGTCATGATTAGGACGTGGCATTATTTAATTAGTTACCGTAATCCAGCAACTCTCGCGTCACCGGAGGAGAGAGAGAGAGAAAAACCCAACTCACTGAAACCTCAGTTCAGTTTGGCTCTGACACAAATACCCTGGAAGATTCTGTCGCAGAATTAAGTGTTGGCAAGCATGGAGGATGAAGACTCATGGCCTGATTTTACATTGGCTGAGGTAATAGAAATCAGGTTTTGGTATTTTCTTTTTAGTAGGTTCTTGGATTTTATCATCTGGGTCTGTTAAAATTCTGTGTGTTTAGCTGAAAGTATCTACTCAGGCTTTTACTTTTGTGTGTTGTTCAAGATGTTCAGGGCCTGAATCGCTTTGTTAAATTGTTTTTTTAAATGGGTTTTATAGAAATGGAAATGCGAAATTGAAGTTTTATTTTGAAAGTCCGAAATTGCTGATGGTAATGTATATTGAAACTAGTGTTCTAAAATGAAATCAGTGACAAAAGGTTCGACATTTATGCTTTAGAACAGGATACAAAAAGAATTACTGTTGGCAAAAAGGCTTAAGACAATTAAAATTCTTTTTATTATCTTCTTTCTTCTTTTCTTTTATTTTATTTTAGTTTCATTGAGTTTTTACAGTGTAAATTTTGTGTTTCTTTAATTACAGTAGTTGAGAAGTTTGTGTTTTTGGATTTGTTATATGGAAATGATCTTTAGAAATAGTTCTGACGGGCTCCTTAACAAGAGGTAGCTGCTTAAAATGACGATTGTAGTGTTTTTACTTGGTATAGTGACTTCTTGTTCTATTTACTGACTTCTGAAGAACAAGCTCAATTTTTGCCATTAGTTGACCTCTCTGTGTCAAAATCCTGCATACTTCTGTACATGTTTGCTGTTTGATGTTCTTTGACAGATAAAGGAAATGGAAGGCGTGTACAAGGAGATAGGAGAAGCATCACTGAGTCAGGAGTTCTGCAAAGTGCTTGCGACCAGTTTTAGGTAGAGTTCCTTGCGAGAAAATCTTCACTGCAGCCTTAATGGAATAAAACAGTTTCTTTTGCTTGAATATGCTAGTGTGCTTTACAGAACAATGCGTTTTGTTTGAACATTCAGTCTTTTTCTTCTTTGGCTTTCTGTATTTTACAGTTTCTCAGCGAGTGGTGTTGCAAGACCTCCCATTACATGGGAGCAGGTTTTTTTCTTAATCTGTCCTCCAAACTTTATTTTGCATTTACATGGTTCTTTTTCATAACTTGTCTTTCTTTTTATTCTGTTGTAGGTACAGAGTTGGTTCTGGGCTAAACAGAAAGGTGGTAAAGTCAAATCCTTGTCTAGGGCCCTCAAGTTATTTGTTGGTCTTTCTGGTGAAAGTGTTCCAGGCGACGAACTTGAGACTTCAGAAAAGCCTAAAGGTTTTGTGTCAGCGTGACAGGAGTTGCAATCGAGTCAAGACTATTGGAATTTTGTTCTTTTAATCATTCTTTCTGGGATCTAAACTCTTAGGCTTGTTGATTGGTTGGTAATCTGCATGATAATCTATGGAAAATGGTGTTTTTTGTTTTGATTCATCACATATGGGTGACTGTTTGTTGGTTTTACCTACAATGTTAATCCAAAGTGTCACTCTTCAGAATTCGTTCTGTTGTACTTTCTAAAGTGGATTTTTGAATGGACTTGACATTGCTCATACATAATCTAATACATCATTGAGTTTATCTTTCTTAAGCCTTGTATCCATAATACTGCATTTTTACCTTTTTTCGTAATGGTATATGAAATGGGTTTATGACGACAATGTACCATTTTGAAGCTAACCCTTAAATGCTTATTTTGTACTTGAGTCAAGCCTCCTATATGATAGTTGATTGCCACACCTTTGCATTCATTGTCAATAAAAGTATTTTGCTATAGTTCCAAAAATGAAAATGCTATCCTAACATTATTTTCAATGTTAATTTTTGGCAGGTGTTGATATCTCAGAACTTAAGGAATTGGCATTTGAAGCTAGGTCATCAAAAGATGATGCGTGGTAAGAATCTATCTATTAATGCAAGTACGTAATGTTGAAGCTTGTGCTAAGATGCTGTATCTGCTTCCTGCATATGCGGAAACTGCCGTGTTTTATTGTTTGAAATGCTTTTATGTTGCTTCCCATGCATTCCCAATTTGTATATTATCGGCATATTCTTGTTTTATGTTTAGTGCAACTAATCCCTAAACAAATAATTTTTAAAATTGCCTTTATTCTGTATAACACATTCAATTCTAAATGATTTGGAAAACAGTGAAAGTGGACCACAGTTGATGTCCTTCTAAAGTTTTCAGAAAACTTAATGTTACTGTTTTGGTTATGACCAAGACAGAAATCATCTTATGTTAAAATTTGCAATGTTGGTTTTAAACTTTGCAATTTTCTTCTAAATTGAACTGGCTGTCTTATACCTAACATTTCTTTGGCCTCCAGGTATGATGTTGCTTCATTCCTCACCTACAGAGTTACATGTGCTGGTGAACTTGTAAGAATCTTCTACAAGGAATGTGTGATCCCCTGTCATCGCAGAAGCTTTTTTTGTAGCAGGGAATTGCTTATGAGAATTTATAAACTAAAAGCTCTGCAGCTTTCATTCTCTTATGTTTATTTGAAAAGTTTTCTTTGTGTTAGCCATTCCTTCCATTCTTTAATTGATGCTGATATTCAGAACCTGGTTTTTCTCAAACAATTAGCTATATAAGCTCTGATCAGTGAACACCTGTGCAAGTTGCGTAATGCTTGACATTGCTAAATGAATGATAATTTTTTGCAATGTTGTTGGGATATAATGCTGCCGCTGCTTCTTCTTAGCTTTCACAATTAATATGAATTCTGCAAAAACATGCATTGTGTAAATTTCTTTAATGAGATGCATTTTAGCATCCTGAAAATCCAACATACGGAAAGATGCTGAATCCTTTTGTGTTTCACAGGAAGTACGTGTGAGATTTTCTGGGTTTAATAATACTGAAGATGAATGGGTGAATGTGAAAACAGCTGTTCGTGAGCGATCTATTCCTTTGGAGCCTTCAGAGTGTCACAGAATCGACGTTGGAGATCTAGTACTGTGCTACCAGGTACTCTTTTTTATTTATAAAAGAACAAAAAACTTTAGAAGTTGAACCAAAAGTAGTCCAAGCAGATACAAGTGGCCTCTTAAACTTTATCACCAATAACATTTAACAGGTAATCATGGTTAAGTTTTTACTCTTCATGGTGGGTTTACAGGAAAGAGAAGATCAAGCGGTGTACTGTGATGCTCATATTTTGGACATCCGGAGACGTTTACATGATGTAAGAGGCTGTCGATGTATCTTTACAGTTCGCTATGACCATGATGGCTCTGAGGTTAATCTAAGAAACTCTTTCCTCTTTGTCAATATGCAAATGAACGTTTGTGAATGTATGCAAGCACGCACACAGGCAAATGTCTTGTATTTGTTAGTGTGGATACTAAATTAAAGTCATCTGATATGTTCATACCAGGAAAAAGTCAAGCTGGGGAGGATATGTTGCAGGCCTGAACATTAAAATCTCAGGCTTGGCAACCATGCATTTTCAACCAGAGCTTTTGGATCATGACCAACTCGAGGTTTCAAGTATTGACGCAAGCTTTTGCAACTCGCAGTAAAGTATTTTTAAGCCTGTGATTCGGAAGAAATCATATCCAACAGATACTACTTTGTTCACACTGCCTGGGTTTTTCCTTTTAGCTTCTATCATTTTCATCCTTTACCAACCGAAATCAATGTATTATGATTACAACTGATAGTTTGAATCATGTTGAGGTCGGGAGCAAAGCAAATCACTGAGTGTCATACTTGATATTAGAATAAAGAAACTACAAATACACAAGCCGCAACGAACTCACTTCTTAAAATAAGTGCTTATTGATGAAGACTATACAAAAGGTGAACGGACCAATCGATTTTGTCTTCGATTATTCTTCGTACATAGGCTGACGAGACGGACGTACAGTTTAACTAAAGCTGCTTCTATATTTTGATTACAATTACTTAATTAAACCACACGTACTTCACCCAAAATTTCTCAGAGGCTAGATGTCATGGACACTCCATCAAAACCCCAATTTTCTAACTTTGCGGCTGGATGCCAGAGTACTTACAACAGTTGTCCGGAGAGATGTTGAACCAATTAACGAGAAGACTCATGAAACCGTCCGTCCATAACAAACGGACGCAATATAAAGATTCTTCGACCACTTCTCCTGCAACATTAGTCAGAAGATGTTTAGAAACTGGATGAAGACATTGAAGGTGATATCACTAAAACAAAATGCTAGATGAAAGATAGGACACGTAGTGAACCTTGACATGTTGACTAGGAAAAGCTGACGTTCGCAGAGTTTCTTGGGTTTCATCTGCAGGTTTCCTCCTTGGCACGCTAAGAACAAAAGCAGCCTGATCCCAAGTTGCTGCAGTGGCTGTAATTCGATATCCGCAATCCCATCGACGATGAATCCCTTCACTGGGGTAAAGAAAATCAAGTTCAACAACCTGAAATAAAACACAACGAATCAGATAACTTGTTAGTGGTTTTATGCTTTTACCACAGATAAACCATATGCATGAAATATCGTGGTAACTCAAGATTTGACCTGGTCAGAAAATCCTGCACCACGGGACATCACAACGCCCCATCTACTCCCAGATGTGGCCATTGCTGTAACATAGAAACCCTCCCTCCATTTTTTGTTAATCCATTTGAAAGGAAATGAATCGCTAACTTTGTAAGATTGCTGCAAATACTGTGTCCCTGGAAACAATAAACTAAAGTTAGTGATACAGAAATCCCAACTCTTCCTGTATAACAAAAGTAAACATCTTAGACTAGCCTTTTGACATGACTACTAATGAGCTCCCATTGGCAGCTCCAGCTATTGCACTAATATAATAGTTCTTCTCCCACTGCTCCATTATCCACTCCTTCACACACAACAAAAAGTAAATTAGTTACTTTCTTAAACACATAATTGTTGCCCACTTGTATATGATCGTAGATCTTTAAGGGATACAAGAACAGACAGCACAGTAGCTGCAAATACACAAAAAATGTACCTTGTGAAGAAAACACGGGGAGAGTTCATATACTTGTGCAGAAAAACCAGTGCCAGCATCCATAATAAGGGCCCACAGGTTTTGACATGAAGCCACACTGCTGATAAATAACCCATCCTCGTTTCCTTTCTCAATGTGCTGCACCAGCCTTGCATCTGCCACATTATAGTGATACCTAAAAAAGTATGGCAACTTGATTGCTCACAATTTGATTCAATGAAACTGAAAAAGTAAAATGTAGAGATAAAAGTAGACACCAAAGATAAAGACAAATCACTAACTGGACCTCGATGACTACATGAATCATTTAAAACAGCCTTGGAAATCAAATTCAAAAAGTGCCTAGGAAATTATAAAAGCAAAGTCATACCTTTGCTTCATAGGTCGACGGGCATTGTAAACACTAATCCACTGTGTAGCTGGCATTCCCATACGAACCTTCTTCTTCGGTTGTTCATCTTCCTCATCCTCCAAAGTAAGCCGACCTCTTTTATGACCAACTTGATAAATAAGCTTCATAACAAGTAAAGGGGCAAGTTAGGTCCATCAAAATTTTATTTATTATTAGTAAAATAAATAAAACTCGGATGCATCAAAAACTAATATTCATCTCAAAATAAAAACCCCATTGAATATGAAAAGAAAGAACAATGTACCTTCTGTGCACCTTCTGTGTTAATTGGCCTGATATCTGGATTTGGACCAACAATCCCATCAAAGAGGGAAACATATTTTGCATAATTAGGTTCTTCATCGAACTTCAAGTTCACAACATATTCAACGAATTGCCTGAAGGGCTGTGGGCAGAAGCAACATAGAGACTCAGGGGATGTTGCCATCTTCTTCTTGCAAACAAGGAATCCTTTATTCTCTCCCTGATAAGATCATGTTAAAATATTATACGCAAAAATCAACTACTCATCTATGCCTTTTATTTATCTTTTCCTACCACAAGCAATAAAGTACAAACACCTGCCAAGACAAGATAATTGACCTGGTATCCCTGCCAAGGCAAACGACCGCGAAGAAGGAAAATGAGCGTGTAAGCAAGTGATTCCAGATCATCTCTCCTACTTCCAGTTCTACCTAAATGTGCATGTACACTGGCATAACGAACTGTTCCCCTGCAAGATCAGAATAACACTTCTATTTGGGGAATACAAGGATCGAGAAAACAAAATTTTTATGGGAACATTTTTTATACAAGCCACAACAAAATCAACAAACATACCTGAAAACATCTGGCCTTTGGTCATATTCAACATGCATACCAGTTGAACTGTCTCGCCATTTAGTAGCTGATTGCCCAAATCAGGTCATAAAAAAAGGAATTACAAACATTGTTGCACAGTGAGTGGTAACATTGAAAACGATGAGATCCACAAATTACCTAATCCAAGGTCAACAAGGAATAATCTCTTCTCATCAGGTGTTCCAGGAGTACCAAGCAGAAAATTTTCAGGCTTCACATCTCCATGCACATACCTGTTAGAAATTGTAGTGAGCAAATATGGGAATCCTAATCAGACATTCATATATGCCAACCATAAACTTAAAATGATATAAATAAAACTATGAACCAATTGTAACAATCAGGTCAGCAACCATTAACGTCCACTAACAAATCAAAATAAATCCTTAACATAGAAAACCCCATATTGAAGACACTGATAAAGTAGAGGGGGAAAAAATCAGCATCATTGTTTGTCACTCACATCAGTTTATAAAACCAAAAATTCGATGGTAGAATATAAGTTGATTAGTACCTCTTCTGAACAGATACATGAATAAGGAAAAAAAAAGCCAGGTACACATGCACGCACAAGGCACAAAAGAAACACAAAGCTAACTGGAAATATGAAAACAAGTAGAAAAGAGTTACGTGAAAAGTGAGACAAACATTACAAGAAGAACAAAGCGTGGTTAAAAGATCTTACCCTCTAGAATGCATCTTCTCCAATATTGATATTGCTTCAATGGCAAGGCAGGCAACCATTTCAATGGACATTCTGTAATTAACAACAGCAATCTTAAGCAACTGAAAAGCCTGAAAAGCCAGTCGCACTCCAATAATAAAAAGCTTAATTTAATGAGCTAATTTTCCTCAAGCTTACGTGTGTGAGTTATTATTCCAAACATCCCACAGGCTTGGTCCCAGCATATCCATTACCTGAAAGTAAATATTTTTCAAAAGCCAGTCTAAACCAGGCAGAAACAGGGAAAAGAACATTAAAACAGTGTACAAAAACAGCATACCATCACATAATAATCGCCTTGCCGGCCCTTGAAGTGTACTCGCGGTACACCATGACTGCCGCCAAGAGTACTGTAAAAGAGACAGAGTTTATAGGTAAAATATATATTATGGAATTCCAAAAATTATAACAAAAACATGAGAAATGTGACCACTCACTTGTATACTTGCCACTCATATGGTGGTCCATAGTTACATCCTTTACTACTTCTATGCTCAAATTTCAAAGCCACCTAAAAGCAAAGATGATTAGAAGTGTAAGTAGGCAGAAAACGATGAAAAACAATCAAAGTCAATCATTGAAAAAATGCAATAGTAGATCTTATACCTCTACAGCTCCTGGGCCGGTTCTCTCATTTGCATTTACAGGAGAGACGCGTTGACCGACATACACTTGGCCAAAGCCACCCTTGCCCAGCTTTCTTTCTAGTCTATAAAGTGGGGAACCTCCAACTGAAATCTGTGATCACCAGGCAACTAAAGTCATTTTGAGGAGATCCAGGATTTTTTTTAAAAAAAAGACAAAACAAAAGACAGAAGAAAAAAGGAAAAGCAGACATTTTGTTAGCATGAATTATAGATAACTAGGAAGTCTACAGACCAAAAATGTGCACAAAACTTTATAATTTGAAGCTTAAAATATTGTTATAAACCCTCTTCAATTTACCCACAAACTTTCCCGACCACTAATATGGCTACTAATACCGTACACTCTTGGCTTTAATAATGCTTATGGTAATTAACTTCTAGGTGCCACAATATAAATGAAAAAGAAAAATAAAAAATTATAAAAAAGAAGTACTCGAAATTGACTCCCATACCCAGCTTTAATAACTGGTTTTTTACACCATATAACAAAGAAATCTGCAATTCGTGGTCAGCAGTCAAACTGAACTCCTCCTAATCAAAATTGTGAGAAAGAGTGGAAAAAATGGACTAACAAGTAATTGTTATTATCCATACAACAATACATTGAAGCTCTTGAGGCTTGCCCTAGACACAATGATGCAACAGAATAACAAATAAATTACCGCTAAACAGACAATCAAACCAAGCAAAATTTCCTATTAGTTATGCGCAAAAATAGGGAAAACAGTAGATAAAAGGAAAAAAATTGTAACTAACATGCAATGGACAGATGTCAAAAATTAAAAAGCCCAGCTACCAGATTGAGGAACTGTCCAAGCACCAAAAGAAAATCATATATTTAATATTTCATCAACCTTTAATGAAAATAAAGGGAGGGTAACACTGAAACAAGGTGTTGTAGAGGCAATATTTTGATGTCCAGGGAGAACAAGGAGGAACTTCCCATAGATGAGAAGAGTAGTTTGTATAAGGGAAAACTAAAGGCAAATAATCAGGTTATAAATGTGCACACTATATCCCAGTTACTTTCCAACTACAAGTCAGTATCAATGCAAGCTAAATAATTAACCAAAAGCTGTAATTTGAAAAGTTTTAATTCATGATTAAGAACTTATATTGATGGTATGTCTTGAAAAACAAAAACAAACATGCAGAAGGAGGTTAGTGGACAAAATAGGTCAAGTAAACAGTAGAGGACACATTACCCAAGAAAATGGTGGATACCAACACAAGGTATTGCTTTATACATTGGTATTGACTATAAATTCGAAATAAGAAGAGTCCAAATAACAGTGAAAAAAGATGCTTCAACTGATATAATTACTTCATTGTCGATATTGATAATTAAAATCCCATGTTTCAGTTCAACATTGACCCTCTCAGAAAGTGGCCAAAGAGGACAAATACCCATAAGATAAAGGCGTGGTGACCGTACAAGCAAATGGCACAACTAGAAGTTGACATTCTATGTCAAAAGTACTTTATATTTGTCCAAAATAAGTCAAAGTTACCATGGATTAGATGCTCAACAATGCAACATATCTAGACTTGGAAAGTAGTATTGAATCAAACAAATTAATCACATTTCTAAAGGTTTAGAACTTTGTGTATTCTTTATTAAACAATGTCCAAATTCGTTATCTAGCTTCTCAAAATAGTTCCGAGCATTAAGTTCTAGCAAAAGATTATAAGTTCCCCTTCTTCCTACCAATATATCAGAATGATAATCATCTCAGGCTGCAATAAAACCAAGCTTTAAATGCTTAAATAACAGGTTTTCCTTAAACAGAAATGTGTCAACAACCCAAAAGCAAATCCCAACTCCAGTTATAAACCCCAACCAATAAAAGAAAATAAAAAAAGAAACACATACACACGCAGAACTTTGTCACTTAAAACAAATACACCCCTCACTCCCACTCCCACACCATTAAAGATCAACCTTACAAACAAAATCCAATACATCGCCAATCCAAAAGAGCACTTAACCACTAACTCGACAAAACAACCAACTTCATGTTTGCTTAAACAAAAATTTAAATATAAAAAGAGAAATAAAACAAACCTTTTCAGGAAGCGGAGCTGTGCTTCCCTCGTCTTCGCCACCCGCGTTAGCCTTTTCGTTACTCCGACCGCCACTGTCAAACTCATCCATGTTCTTCTCCCCAACCTCCTCTTTCTCTGCCTTATTCTCCTCCGTCTCAGCAACTGCAACCACTATCTTTTCATTTACCTTATCCCTATTATTATTAGTATCTGGCACCGGCACCGGCACCGGCACTGGCACTGCCGCTGCTGCCGCCGCCGCGCGTCTCCGCCTTGTACGTGTAGCAATCGCCTCCCCCGCCGCGATCGGATTACTCGGATTCTGTTGCTCCTCTGGCTTCGCTGCTGCTGCTGCCCGGCCTCTGCGCACTCCACTACGCAGCACCGGCATCGTTCATCCTTCAATTATGTTCATCCTAATTTGCCGTAAAAACTTCCGCAAAAAATCCTAACTCTCTCCAATCGATTGCAGCACCAAAAAAAGAACAAAAAATAAACAAATTCGAATAATTTTTAGACCAGAATAAAAAACTCCACACTGCGAAACGAATTAAGTTGTCAATTTCGAATTTTGATCAAAGAATTGAAGAACAGTTCTCACAGTGAGAGAAAGTAGGGTTTGTGATTTGGGGATCTATTGAAAGACAATTTAGAGAGAGAGAGTGCGGAGTACTTTACAACAGAGAAGAAATTAGAAATGTGTTCTATAATAAAAGCAATAATTTTTAAAGGATATTAATTATTGCGTGGATAAATAAGATCCGTTGATGGGGAGATTATCGACGGTGAGGAAAATTTAGGTTTGGAATATATGACATAAAAGGGAAAAGTTGTGAATTTACCAAAAGGGGCTGGTTTTGTTCTGACAAAACCCACCCAAGGAATGTTGCCAAGTACAAGTGCTGTAATAAGCAGCCTGGTTGGTGGTACATAGGACTTTGTGGTGGGGTCGAGTAATATGAGCCGTCGGATCGGGTGTTCCGTCATAAAATTATAATTTTTAAAATTTGCTTCTTACAACAAACGATTAGCCCGTCTAGCTCAGTCGGTA
Organism: Xylocarpus granatum; assembly: GCA_019650275.1. Lineage (NCBI taxonomy): Eukaryota > Viridiplantae > Streptophyta > Magnoliopsida > Sapindales > Meliaceae > Xylocarpus > Xylocarpus granatum. The sequence continues at coordinate 324,042 of BNST01000726.1, forward strand.
GAGCGCAAGGCTCTTAACCTTGTGGTCGTGGGTTCGAGCCCCACGGTGGGCGTTCTCATATATTTTCGTAGGCTGGTGGTTTACTGGGATCTGCTGAAGTTGGAATTGGTTACTTTTGTCCATCATGACAATCAAATTGTACTGGTTGGATCTGCTACATTTGTAGCCCTGCTGCTTTACTCTAATCTTGCGGTCCATTGGATCAAACACTATGTGATGCTTTTCTCGGCCCAAATTAATTTAATATTGGTATTAGGCTGAGAATAGGGATAAAATGCCATTGAAAATTATTAATTTTTTAATTATTAAAATAATATATTTTTAATTATTAAAATTCAATTTAATATATATATAAATATCGTAAGAATTTATATAAAAAATTAAAAATTTTTATCCTAATTCACACATGCTGGCATAAAAAGCAATACATGTAGGACTCTTTTGCCTAATCATTTAGCTTCTTCGGAGTGCCGCAGAAAAGCAAAAAGCTTTTTAAAAGTGCTTTTTTCCCGTGAAATTAATTTAAAGACATAAAAAGGCAAAACAACTTTCTCCCGATAATTTGGCAAAATACAAACTTGTTTACTTTTCTTCCTTGGCAGCCAAACAAGGCATAATCATCCTTTATGCAAATATAAATAAATTAATAAATATGTTATGACTACCGTATTTTAAATTTACAAGAAATTGGAGAAATATAATTTGGAATTTAAAATTGACTTCTGGCTTTACCTTTAAGTTATTAACCTAAGTTGTTAAGCAATTCAAGAATATTTTTCCTTTTGATCAATGATAAAGTGTATGTATGGTACACGAGTAAAACGGTCAATTACTTGATGGTACTTGTCTTTGATTGATTCATAAAATATTGCATGGAATTCCAAAATTTCAAAGCCACATGACATGGCACAAACCCAATGGATGAAACTATTCCTTCTTGTGTTTGCCTTGTGCATACGGCTAGTATTTTGTTGGCTTATTATAGAGAGAGAGAGGGAAAAGGAGAAGAACAATTATTATTAGGGCACAAGTGAAGAAATCAAAATCAATTATTGAGCACTAGTTTTGTTCTTATTGCGGCAGCCTTTCACCCACTTCTTTTCTTTCTTTCTTTCTTTCTTTATAATAGGGTCATCTTCGATATTTTGTTTTTTAGAATACCTAAAATCTAAAGTTGTTTTTATATTCCACTTCCAGCCTAATTGCTTGCACATATTGAATTAAATTTTCAAAGTTGTAACCAATACGAGTCCTCTTTTGGTTTTGCATGCTCATGCATATAAATCCACCCATATAATTCCATTTCATAAATTATTACATTAATAAGTTCAAGTTATTGTGGTGTATGGCTAGATACATGTAAATAGAAGATAAACATGAGAAGTTATGTAACGTTAATTTATAATATTTTTTTAATATAAATATTTGCAATTATGTTTCGGTGTTAAACTATTGAAAATTAGACATAAATTTGTATAAAAAGAATAATTATTGTCTATAAACTCTATTTCAATCTTTAATTATGTTATACCTTAATATAGTGCATGTATCACATTTAATATTAATATAGAATGGTTGCATTTCTATGTGCTTAAATCTATGTCATTGTCATGCAATATATCTTCCCTTTATTAAAAGTCATTACACAAAGAATTCTTATATACATTGTATACACAACAACATCAAGCCTAGCTATCCAGGTAAATTTGTAACACGTTGCATGATCAACAAAAGCATGGGTGATATTGATATGTGCACGTGCAAGAGAGCATGTAGTTGTGATTTGGAAGTAAGTAAAGGTTAGATGCATTGCCTTTTGAACATTATTATTTGAAGCTCTCTCCATCTTTATTTGCTAGTGGAGAAAGCAAAAAGGTGGATTTTTGCCACCTTTCCCATCTGCTTCTGCTGTGGCTAGTTGTATTGCTATTAGCAGCCTTTCCAGTTAATTAACCCCATAGTTTTAATTTTGTTTTGGATGTAACTAAAAGTTATTTAATGATTCTTTTCTTTTTTATATATTTTGATTAAATTTTTTCTTAAAAAATTAAATTGACAATTTTTTGTTAGTGCTTAATTTTATTGTTTAGACTCTTTACCGTAAAATTAAATTCTTGAGTTTAGTGTTAACTTGGAATTGGTTGGCCAAGTTTATCTTTTGATATTGTTTTTCTTTCTCTACTTTATCTTTTGATACTATTTGAACTTCTCTCTCTCTCTTTTATATATATATACACATACACACATTAATATTGTTTGGATTTTTATCTTTCTTTTATTTTTAGATATCATCTGATTTTTTTTTATTTTCTATGTTTTGATACTGTGTAGACTTCTTTCTATCTTCTGTCTTTATTTGATTGATCTACATGATAAACTCATTTGATTATGTTTAGACTTCTTTCTCTCTTTCATTTTTGTTTGGATTGGACTATACTCTCTTTTCTTTTTGCTTCGATTAGTCTTACGTGACAAACTCATTTAATATCGTGTTTGATATTTTTTAATGCATTGTGAGTTTGTATTTTTTAGGTCTCTTCTAAATTTGTGGGGATTGATTTAGGTGACTAAACCAGGTATTTGAGTTTCTTAACTATCCCTACAAAATTTATTTGGGGTTCTTTCTTTCTTTTGTACATTACACACTTATTTGATATCAGTGTTCAAGGTCCTTAACATGTTGTAAATTCTTTTTTTTTGGGTTCAGATTGCCATACATGATAAGCATATTTGATATCAGTCTTTCCACATGAAAGGGGCTGTTAGTCATTAATAATGTTGTTTAGATCCTTACTCCTTGTGCAAATTCGTTCGAAGATTTCAATTACTATGAAAATATATCGTCTTTGACCAATTCTTTCAAGTTCACTTATAATCTTAAATTGACATTTCTAATATATTTTGCATAATGGGACATTCTTGTTGTATGTATTACAAGAAATAAATAAACAAATAGGTCGGTGACAATATAAACCTATTTGGGTCCATCCCACTAGCAAGTATTAAATGATTTTTCACATGCAAATCAAGGTAAAATAATTGTAAAGTTAAACCATTGGACATGCTTGGACAAGCATGAAAGAATTTTTGCATAATTGCTTAGGGTTAGGATTTACTTCCAAGAAGAAAATGACAACAAAATTCCACCAAATATTTTCAAGAGAGACAACTACATGTTTGTTTCTAAGTTATCATAATTTAAAAATTATCAAGGAGGTCCAACAATCGAAATCCTAATCTTCTTTATAATTATGATTTGAATCTACAAATTTTATAAATCAGCCGTCAATTCAGAGGCTGATATTGTGAGACGTATATGTGTTGGCGGTGGTGGTCTTCGTTATTGCCTTCGAGTATTAAATTAAATACTAATTATAAACCATCGTTTAATTTTTCATTCAATACTCGCTTAAAAATTCTTAAAACTTAAGATGCTCTGGGGCAACACATATGTTCAATATATCTACATCAAACGAATGTTCTAGTCTTAATTATCAAATCATTGTCACATAACTTGATTTGGGTTATCAATATTACTTAATTAGTCATTCAAACTTAACTGTAGACATCGCTCCCATAGTCTATTTATAAGTATTTGCTCATCATATATTCTGAAAAGAAGATTGTCGAATAGTTAAGATATTTAATTACACGTGAAACATGTCAAAAGAGAAGTAGAAAAGGCAAAGAGTAAGTTCAAAAGTTGACATCTGTGCCGCATTTGCCTTTGTTTCACACCTTTCACCTAATATATTACCTAAACTTGTTTGCTTTATAAAGTGCACCGCTATCACCTTTCATTATTTGTGAAAATTAGAATTAAATTAGTTAAAAAATTGAAAGTTAAAAACGACTAATTACCATAATTAAATCAAAGATCTTGCCCGCAAGCATTAACAATCGAGCTCAAATGAATTGTTTCAGGATTTTTTGTCGGGGGGGGGTTGCTTTCAATGTTTCCCTTTGCCTGTTAAACCAATATTATCAAACAAAAACCAAGATTAATTATCATGCAAATCGTATTTAAATAATTTTCTAAGGACATTTCATTATGTAAAATTATTTAATTTTAGTAAAATTTGATAGTGTTATTATAATATTTATTTATTTAAAAATACTGAAGGGTGATCTTGCAAGTTTCTGAATAGCTCTCTATCGAATTTTATATTGAATTCAAAAATAAAAAAGTGCATAATTTAAACTTTAATTTTAGATTAAATTTTAAAGTTCTAATCAATGATTGTATTTAAATCAACACTAAGAATTTTTAAAAGCACAAGATTAATCTCTAAAGTGGAATACAAATGTTAAATTAGTTTTAACCTAAAAGACAAACATAAACTATGCAAAAGCATTGGGAATAGCTTACCAAAAAGGGGTTACAATAGCTAGGTCAAAATGAAATTTTCAATTCCAGTAGCCAATTTTTTGCAAGGCAAGTGGATGGTTAATCAATTTCATCTGCCCTACCTAATCCATATTGTTCTTACTATTAATTTCTAAGAAATCATTAATCAAGAGTTTATTAAATATATAATTAGAATGATTAACAAAATCTAATTATTTGAGTATTAGATTATGTACCCTTCAATTTCGGCTATCTATTTGAAGATACTTAATTGTACATATAATTATAATTATATTTATAAATAAATCCCCATCTCCATCCATGTGTGTTGATTAATTTGCTCTTCTCTTGTGGAAATCATTCAATAATTTTTAATTAATTAATAGTAAATTAATTTAAACTTGTCAATAACCCATGCAAAGTTTAAAATATTAATCACTAAAAAAATAAGGATCAATTATTACTAATATTAATTTATAAATTTTGTATCATAACGTGAAACATGATATAACATCTCATAGTTAATATTTTTAATTCTTATATTGTAATCATTTTAAGTTTTAAGATAAAAAATATAAGATATATGTAATGTATACTAAGATTTTCCGTCGTATATATAAAAAAATATATAATAACAGTTAACAAAATAAATAATTATCAAATATATACAGCATATTTTTTGATAGGATCATATTATACGTCGTATTATTGAGATATAAATTTTATATTTTAATTTTCAACGATAAAATATTCTTAATTTTTTATTTATTTATTTTCTCTTCCTCAAGCTTAAGATATTTAAATTGAGGAGGCCACCACCATCATTGACTCAAGTTTGTAAAGTTTCATTAAGTTCTTGGAACATGAATACTCTTTACAAACTTTAATAACTTTTGGTATCGATCGTTATGCAATTTTGCTTGTGACTAAGGATTCAATCTGCAAAAGTAACCAATTGATTTCTTAATAAAACTTTGGAAATATTTAACAACTAAAATAATGAAAAAGGAGAAAAAGGAAAAGTGGGGAAGATAAAGTTGATAGTATTTTGAGGAGGAAACTCTAAAGGGTCGGTTTAGCTATGGCTTTTAACTCAGTGGAATCACATCAGGCACATACTTGTAACTATTCAAAATTTAGTGGAATGGAAGTGCTATTGAGGCTGTAAAAGCCATTTCCACATTTAAACAAAAGAAAAAGAAAATTAGGGTTTCATATGTCACAATTTGAGGCATGACTAAATACATTATACATAAGATTCATTCCATTTTTTAAAATTTTTATATGAATCATTTCAAATTTTATGTTATATGTATTAAATTTTTTATTTTATGTAAATTTTTACATTAATAAATGCAAGATACATCTTAGCAAAGTCTTATGAATTGATTTGAATTGTTATTATTAATATTAAGAGAATAGAAGTTTAACTGATTGAAATCACTGTAAATTGTACACAGCTATCAATTCCTACCACCTTTCAAGAAGATCCCATGACCAAGAATTGAGTACTGAAAATTTGTGCAAACATTTTATTTCTCATAATGTAAACAACAAATATAAAACTCATGAACAAAAACCCTAATTCTCAGTCCATTATCTTCTGCTTTTTCAACTCTCTGTAAAACTTTTCAATGAACTCCTCTGCTGCTTTGTCCACATATCCGTTATCTTCATCAACATCCTTTAACGGAAACGGCGAGTCGGTTATCCTCAAGGGCCTCGCAAACGGGCTCCTTCCGAATCCGGGCAGCGCCGGGGACGCCTCCACCACCATGTCATTGTTCAACGTCTCTAAAACCACCTTCACGGCGTTGGCAGCCGCGGCGTCATCGTCACGAGTCTGCGGCGCGTGAGCGCAACCGAAGAAGTTGTTCTTTTTCTTGCTGCTGCTGACATGGAAGGGGAAAGTGTAGTTGGGTGTGTTGCTGCAGCTGAACTCGTATTCATGCGGCGCCACGTAAGACGAGCTGTGGTGGTGGCTGTGGTGGTGAATGAGATTGCCGAGGGCTTTGCCGCCCGCAATCTTTCCACGTTTCAGCATCATGTTGAGATCAACCAACAGTTTTCTCTTGCATAAACCCTTTCTTACCATGAAGAAAACTACACGTATTATACTCCATATTCTTTTGCCAATTACTGGTAGATTTTGCTCCATTTTTGTTCCGTGACTCTGGAAAATCTACAGAGATATTTTCTTTCTAGAGAGAGATGTAGGAGGCAGATAGAAAGAGGTTTTGGGTTGAGAGTTGAGAAGCATGAAGAGGGAGATGGGGGTATTTAAAGGAGGGAGATAGAGGAGAAGAGAAATGGAAGTGCTTTTAGATTTCTACAAACTGTGGGTGCATGGATATTTCGGATTAGTTTAGTAATTATTAATACAATCATGCATTATTGGTGGAGTAGTGATGTGATATGTGCAAGTTTATGTAAACTTTGAGATGGGTGGCGGCCGCTGATCACCGTTTGATCGATCTGTCTTGGAGAAGTGGGCTTTTTACTTGGGTGGGGCACAGCTAGCTTTCCAAATTGTTTTTGCCTTTTGAAAAAAATTAGAATCACAGAAAACGTGCATTAATTAGTAAATAAACCGGCACGAGGACCTTTGAATACTTATTGTCTAAGCAAGATAAATTCACAAAACTGGAACTCACTGTCCATATCGTTGGCCTCCATGGTAGAATCTGTGGGTGCCTTAGAGGCGGTGGTTTAACCGGCCACAGATGTCATCGATTTGAGTCCGCTCATCTCCAATTCATGAACGTAGCCGACACAAAGTTATATGAACATGATAGCACCCAATTTTTCCGATTCTGCAATTCAATCTATGGTTTATTATTTGTGGATTTTGATAAGATCCTTTCATTTAGCAGCACCCAAGGATGGCATAGCTTTAAAATCATGTTAAGGGCGAGGTTTAAACAAGGAAAACCTTACGGTGGATACCTAGGCTCCCAGAGAACGAGGAAGGGCGTAGTAAGTGACGAAATGCCCAGGGAATTATAACAGAAAGTTACGAAAGCTCATCGTATGAGAATTGCAAACACAAATTAAGATGTTCAACACGTTTGGTTTTCGTAACAATGGTGACTAATAAATAAATAATTTCCATCATCATATTCGTTGGCTCGATGTTATTCCTCAGTTGATCGCCAGTAAGCGAGCATGAGTTTCAAATCGGGTCTGCAATATTGCAATGCGTTTTCTTCTTGAACATCAAGGAATGAAGAAGAAAGAATAGTCACAGTGAGTTAGAAAGCGCAGATATATGCACAGCTGACCAATTTGATATTTGGGGCATCGGCATCAGAAGCAGATGAACCATTTGCGTTCTCTCCTGGCATAATACTTCTGGAGAAGACTTTGCTATGCCCAATTTGTCAGGTTGATTCATCCAGAATTTATAGCTTAAAAATGAGAATCATCATTACAGAAACTTCAATTTTGTTCGTCTCTGATTCTGATGGTTTGCATAATTCCTTAAATAATGCTGCTAAATTCCAGTATTGCATTTATCATTAATACATGAGTTATGTGCATTTGACTTCTCCGAGGATTCTTATAGCTCGAACGGACAACTATAATAGGTAAGTGGAAATTGTCAAACCGAGTCATTGTTTCATCCGAAATCATGCATAAACTCAAGAGTAACCATTTATAATAGGGATGCTTGAGAGGTTTTTTGCTGGTTTAGGCCTCACAAAGGGTAGCAGGTATGACTGTTCATATTTTCTTGCTGCTGTTGCTTGCTGTACGTGCGGCTGTTTTCAGTTCTTTTTGCTGCCGTTTCCAAAGACCGTTGCTACTGTTTTCCATTTTGTGCTTCCTGCTGTTTCTGTTGCTACACCTTGCTGTTCCCGATGCTTTGTCCTTCTGTCTCTGTTGCGGTTTGGTGCTTATTCTTCTGGATGTCGATGATTTGTCCACTGCTTCTTGTGTAATAATCTTGGTGATCTTGCTGTCTAACGTGCCATCAGTTAGCACCTCGCTGTAGCATTCCATCAACTTTTGGGTAGCATTCCTATTTTATCCAGAAAATTTTTTCTATTTATTAATTAAATTACAAAAAAACAACTAAAACCCAGCAAGACAAGAAATTCAACTTTTGGGGATGTCAGTTTCAGAATGTTGAGTTTTTAGCCAATATTTGGTAATTAGTACGGTATTAGTCCCCTCCTGTATGCCTTTCTATAGAAGTTCTTAGTGAATAACACAACAAAATATCTCCAGTATATTCAACTGAAGGAGTTTGGGCAATCCTCACGATTTGGGGCAATACCAAATTTTTCTTCAAATTTGATGGCTGCAAGTAGTTCTTTATCCACATTTTTCTCCCCCATTTTTTCTTCCTGTGATTAGAAGCAAATTTCAATTAAGGGATGCTTTTCCTTCTGTCAAGTTTAGATCTCTCAGCATCACCTGCATCTGTCTGATTATCCAGCCCATATGTAAAACAGTCACGAAAGAGGTTCAGGTTTTTCAGACGCAGGTGCAGAATCCTTGGCCACCTACAACCAACTTTTTCAACGTCGAGACTTATTAATATCGCAATCCCAACTAGCATGTACTTTTAATGGATCAGTATCATCAATTAGTAAATAGCTCATATGTTTATCAACTTTCCAAGCCCTTGAGGTGATTCTTTCGGACACACACAAACAACTCACACAACCTTTCAGGAAATTTTCTTGTACTTTGAACGGGGTAAAAACCTGAATTGGAATGATATTTTTTTTAATTAATTCATGATATTTTGTTAGAAAACTTGGAATGATGCGCGGTAATTAATTAAGTTCCCAAACAAACATGACTAAAATCTGTTGCATGTTCTTGAAGATATTATTGACATATACAATGCATTTCGGACATGGATCGCCTCCCCATGGTGGGCTGTCCAATTACACAACAAAGCCCATATGAGGATGCAACTACTACAAGGCAGTTGCGCATTTGAATTAAATAACTGCTTCACGTAGTTGCGTTTCTCTCATGTTCAAGATACAGACCGACCAAAGCGACCATAATGAAGTTTTCTGAGAAGACAGAGAGCAAAAGAGAGTGAGCAGAGGAGACAGAGAAGAGGAAAGTAGAGTTTTACACTGTGATTCAGAGAGAGCTGTTTTCAATTGTGTGATTAATCCTAGGCCTGTCATTCCATTCTGAAAGTTTAAGGAATTCAATTCTGAAAATTTCATCGTTACAAATTCGATTCAAAATATTCACTACATCTAATCAATCATATTACAAATAACAGCTAAAGAAAAGAAGCAAAAGGAAGAAAATACCTTTGAGTGATGGTAACTCATTGCAGCCGTTTGAGAAATTAACAAGTGTCTTCATCCACATATTTGAAATTGATTTCAATTTCAGGATCAAGGATTTCTTCGGCCAGATCATTAACTTCTGCTCGTTTTCCATTTCAAGCATAGGACAAATCGCAATCTTTAACTTCGAATGGCCGCTACTGCAAAATTCATATAAAATTACATATTTCAGATAGTTTTCACAAAAGATTCTGCTGCAAGTGCAGAATTACAGCTGAATAGAATTAAAATTTTCAATTAGAAATTGGTTTGATGTTAACAAAGATTCTGAATAAATTAAAAATATATATACATCAAAAAATACTGTAGTTTCAAAGAATGTCATAAGATAGAATTTGACTCAGAATTATTCTGTTTTTAACTTGTTAAATTACTACAAGTATGTATTAATAAGTAATGAAAGAGGATATGTAAAGTACCAGTGACTGGTCAATCGGAATCGCTGCCATCCTAGTGAGAGGCAGGGCCTCCTTGAGCATACTTAGAGCCAACTCGGTTGTTAGGAATGTGAGAGATCTAGTGCCAGTCCTTTCTTGTCTCCCTTTTGTAACGTTCTTGTAAAATACGATAACCACGAATGATTAATTGCTCCGGTGACATCGTACTCCGAAGAAGGTGGTCTGGCAGCTCCTTTAACTTGGAGCGACCCGAAATTTCCCAGGAATTGAGATGTGGCATAGTTATAATGTCTTATTTTTCTCTGCTTGTAATCCCAATATCCCACTCTTCCCATTCATCCATTAAAAGGAATATGAGATGTTTTAATTTAGGAAAGGCAGTAACTGGTGCAGAAGATGAAGATGTGACTTATCTCAAACGGCTGAGATGTCACTTTCCATTCCCAAAAATTCATGACCGACTCTCTTCATCCTCCGCATTTGACTTATCTCGATTTTTTTAACGGATGGCAATTTTCCCAGGGGAGGCATTTTCTCACAGTTAATGCAACCGTGGATACGTAAAATCTTAATATTGGTTAATGACATTAACCAATTGGGGACTGCACTCTTGCCTTTGTAGTCATATATTGTCAATATTTCTAGATTCAGAGGTGGTGGAATGGCTTCACTGATTGCTTCATAATCTGCTTCTTCTTCTTCTTCTTTACCCTTATCAAACCTTAATTTCAACTCAAGGAGATTCTTCTTTTTCTCAAGATCAGCTTTTTTGGCCTCATCAATATCTGCTGGATTCCCCAACCCTCGAATACGAAGACCCCCTCAAAGGTGGTTCAAGTGTTGCAGACCTTCAAGATTGCGTGCTGCAATTCCATATCGGCTCCCATCACTCACTACGAACTCGGTTAATGTCAGAAAACCGGTTAATCTCCTAATTTCTTTCGGCATGTAATCCACACATCCATTGTTAGATGTTAAATGCCTCAGACTGACTAACTTTCCTATTCCTTGAGGTAACTTTGCCAATTTCTGACACTCTTCAATTCGTAAGGTTTGCAGATTGTACAACTCACAACAGGCCTCAGGCAATGCTTCTATTTCTAGATAATACAAATTAAGGTATCTCAAATGTATCAATTTTTCTCTCTGTTTTGGAAACTTAATCTTTTCATAGTCAAAAAAATCATCAACCGAAAATGTTAATGGTCTTAAACATCTCAGTTCATCAAACACTTTTCGTAGGACTGATTCTGAGCATGCTTCAGGGGTAAAGCTATGAACAAAGAGACTACGTAACTTCCGGGCACTGAATATCGAGATAGGAAACGAAGCTTGTCTGCCAAGCACTATCATCGAATGCTTAACTTTCTCCAGAGGATTTTTAATCAACGATTTCTCAAGACCACTTATTTCAATCGATAAACATTCATTCTTCCTGAGAAATTGGGCAAAGTCATGCACTATATCATGCATCTTACAGCTTATAATATTATCCAAATCATCTTTTTTGAACTCTTGAAAGAAAGATCGTGTGGCTAAGTAACCAAAAAATTCCTCACCAATTATCTCCATCTCTTTATTTCCTTCATCCTCAAGAGAACCCTGAGCCATCCATAATCTAATCAATTCATCTTTCTTGATATCGTGGTCTTTTACAAAGACAGCACAATATGAGAAACACGGTTTTATCTTAGAGGGAAAATCATTATAACTCAATAATAGAGGGGCTACAAGACCTTTTTCAAACTCTTGCAGCTTCCACATCTCACTATCTAACATACTTTGCCACTCTTGTCTTCTTCTTTTAAAGCGCAAGAGACTCCCAATAGTTTTTGCAGCAAGTGGCAAGCCCCTGCACTTGCCCACAATTTGTTTGCCAAGTTCTTCTAATTTTTCACCCGCAGATTGAGGCCTACCATAAAATGCTATCTTTTTAAACAACAACCAACATTCTTCATCAGATAGTTCCTTAACATTGATGATATCAGTTGATTTCATCATTTGGGCAACTGTCTCTTTACGAGTAGTGACCACAATCCTACTTCCACGAAGACCATTTTTCAAACAGTGGCGAAATGGTTCCCATTTACCATAATCTTCTGTCCCCACATCATCTAATACGAGAAGAAATTTTTTTTTGCTCGTAGTACATGCATCAATGCGTTGCAGAAGAGATTGCAATTCGCCTAAATTAGGGGTAGAACCTTCTGAAGCTTCAATTATTGCTTTCGCAATCCTAAGCTCATCAAAATGGTCTGATACGCAAACCCACATTTTCTTCTCGAAATTGTTGATCACATCGCTATTATTGTAAGCGAGTTGTGCAAGAGTAGTTTTCCCAACACCTTCCATACCAACAATTGAGATGACACGGAGGCTTTCTTCTTGTTCAGTACTCTCGCACAACAACTTGCTTATTAGATTATTCTTCTCCTCATTTCGACCCTGTACTTCACATACATCTACAAAGGAGACGCTTTTGACTCTCTGAGGTTCTTCAACACTCTTAATCACACTAAAATTAAACATTTCTTTTGATTTGACAATCCCATTTAGATTTTCATTTATATATTTAATCTTGAGAGCAATGTCAATACATAAACCGACTTCTTTAAAACAAAAGCAGACGTGGGAAAGGGGAGACATGTCTTCTTCTTACGAACGGGAGCATTTTCAGCTCCCCCATTTGGAACTTTCTGTTGTTTTTGCTCTGCATCAACGAGCACATCTTGAATTGCATGAAGATTTTCGGTAAGCTTTTTCACATCTTTTTTGACACCCACAACAAGCCTCACTTCTTGTTGGACCTCCAGACTAATGATTGAAATCAATTGCCCCAAGACAGTGGAAACAAGTGCATCGGCCATACTGACATATAGGGGTAAATGAACGACAGAATATGATGAGAAACTGAGTTAATGAATGTGTTTAGTGATGTTGTGAAAATGTTGTCATCGTTTCGGATATTTATAACGTTGGAAACAGCAGCCAAGGAATGTCTCATCTGATGGGCAAAGTAAACCTTGGTTTAATGCCGGCTTAGGTATCTCTCTTCCTCCAAGCTATTGTTTAAGCAAGAAGAGTGGAATGTAAGTGATTGGGGAAAAGAAAAGCATATTATTCCGGCCACTGTTAATGAAAGCAAGGTTCCTGATTCGATATTCACATTGACTCAAAGAAAATTTTTTATTATGTAGTATACTTCCTGCCCGATAAATCCAAAACACCGGCGTCATTGATCACATTACTTGAAGTACTTTAAACCCCAATTCCGTAGGAAACAGAAGACGTTGCAGTGAGTACAAGATATTTGCAGGCTCATCATGTTGTTCCCAGCAGAGCCTAAGCTCAATTCGAATGCCCAACAATCCTTCTAAGAGGTCTAATAAAAGATACATGATGTGAGCCCAAAAGAGGTCCACCTCTCATGATTCATCATGCCTGAAAAAGCAAAGAGAATTTGCTGCCTTTTTGCATTGTCAATCACATGAGCATTTCACTCTTTAAAAATGTCAAGCCATCCCTATCCCTACAGTTAGGGTTCTCTTAAGTTACTACCCTTTAGAAATCCACACATGCAATAGCACCTCACTGACTACTCTTCAACTCACTTTAAAAACACAAATTAATGTAATTAATCTTTATTCAATAAATGAATATGCTTTTCAGCAAGAACACAACTTCAACTGCAAGTAGTCTATCGAACTTTGATCATGTGAGTTTATTCAGCAGCTCCGGAATGAAAGAATTGTGGATATGGACAAATTCATCAATTTCTCTACAATCGCACTTGCGTTCTCGTTGCTTTCTGCAGCACAACACTAAGAAAAAGGAAAAAAAAACTTCTTCTTTATTGGTTACTGTTACCCCTCAGTCCAATCCTCAATTTCAATTGTTTCCATGTTAACAATGCAAACCCTCACAGTTATTTCAAAAATCAATAGAGATAGTTTCAATGATCAAGAAGATTTAGAGTCAAGAAATTAAATTCAAATAAAAAGATAGTTCAACTAGATGAAAGATCTTTGCATGAATCAATAGTACTATTGTAAATTCAAATTCAAGTCCAATTTGAAACTTCCATGAAAATACTGCAGAGTTGTTAATTTTATTTTTTTAAAATGAGAATCGAGAGTTCATGGCTAATGTTCATCAATCATCTATACAGACATCTTTTAGTTCTCCTTTCCCAATTTTTCTTATTATCATATTAACCGGGTTTCCTCTCTCACTGAAAGCTGACATGTGAAGACTACAAGAAAGGTAAGAAAAACTAATATAAGTGAGGCTGCAATCAACTCGCTGTTCTTCAACATAGAGATCGATCATCATAATCTTCCAGGTTCAATTTTGTTTCAGCTCTATCACTTGCTTCCTCCAAGATGGCACCACACTTTTGCAACCGATTTTGGCACCAGCAGGACAAACAACTTCTCCAAGCCACAGAAACCATCAGACGATAGCCTGCAGAGAAAGGAGTCGGATATCTCATTTGAACGAAGAAGCTATAGATAATATAAAAGCACTTCCGCCACTATCAGAAATTAAAGATGCTAAGTGCGAGTGCTGCCGCATGTCTGGGGAGTGCACGCCGGAAAGTATGCGTGTACAGGGAAATAGATACGCGGTCCGCGTGCTGAAACAGCAAAAGAAGGGATGGAGGAAAAAGCAGCGATGATTCTTTTGAGTACACGTATGAATGCACAGAAAACATGCATTAATTAGTAAATAAAATCTGTCAACTGATGAGGACCTTTGAATCCTTGTTGGCTGAGAAGAGCAATTTACAAGAATGATAATCGTAACCTGCTCACTGCTTAATTATACCATTAACTCCATCTAATGCAGGTTAATTAATTATCATGTTTTTGAATTGTAACATAGAACTTATGCAAGCACGTGTGATAAGAATTGCAAACCCAAGTTAAGATGTTCAACACATTTGGTTTTTGTAACAATTGTTGCCTGGTAATTAAACAAAAAAAATTATTTCCACCGTCATATTCATTGGCCTGATGTTGTTCCTCAGTTGACTGCCAGTTAGCATGCATGACTATGCGTTTTCTTATTGAACATCAAGGAATGAAGAAGAAAGAATGGCAACAGTGAGTGAGAAAGCATGTATACAACAACTGACCATTTTGATATATGGGGCATCGGCATTAGAATGAGATAAACCATTTGGGTTCTCTCCAAGCGTTAATCGTTTGGAGAAGACTTTGCTATGCCCAATTCATCAGGTTGTTTCGTCCAGAATTTCTAGCTAAAAAAATAAGAATCATCGTTACAGAAACTTCAATTTTGTTCTCTCCTGACTCCGATGGTTTGCATAATTCCTTAAATAATGCTGGTAAATTGTACTATTACATTTATCATTAATACATCAATTTATGCGTTTCATTTTTGTCCATAGGATTCTTGTAGCACAACGACACTAGGTAAGTGGAAATTGTCAAATTGAGTCCTTGTTTCATCCGAAATCATGCCATTTAAATTCTGTGCAGCCACCATGAGTAGTAAATCCAGCCGTTATACATACTATAGGAAACGAAACAGAACCAGTCCCACCATGCCATTATAATGCATAACTTGCAGATCTGGGGGATATACACACCCACTGACGTTTAAAATTTGAAAATTATGTAACTCACACAACCTTTCAAGTAATTTCCTTGTACTACAATACCTTTCAGGGGAAATGAAGGCCTTCACCACCAAGGATTAACATTAAAGGCAAACTTTCTGGTGAAAAGAGTTAATTCGATGGTTCTTCACGACCATTAGATTCTACCATCAATCAATTATTCTTATTTATTAGGAATTTGGCAAAATCATGCACGACATCGTGCATCTTGAACTTTATAGCATTACTGTCATATCTTCAGTAAACACTTGAGCGAGTTGCTGAAATGTCAAAACACTCTTCACCAATCATCTCCATCATCTCTTCATCTTTTTCGGCACTAAGATAACCTTGAGCCATCCATACCTTAGTTAATGGATCTTGCTCTATATCATAATCTCTGAAAAAGACAACACAATATCAGAAACGTCGATTTACCACAGAAGACAAGTCATTATTACTAAACAACAGAGGGGCAAAAAGACTTTGCCCCGAAAATTAAGGATTTGTACATAGGAGAATCATCGACTTCCTGCAGACCACCTTCTATATCTTCTAGAAAATCAAGATGAATTGAAACAGAGAGCTTATCCAAGCACAACGGACAAGAAATAAGTACAAATTAATTAAGCCGTTCAACATTTGGTTTTTGTTACAGTGGCGCCCAATAAATAAGTTTACGCCACCATCTCTGCCCTCTTCATAGCCAGCGTCAGTTGCAAATCCGGTCTGCATATATCAAGAAAAACAACCAGTTATATACAGTGCAGTGATGTACTTGCTTATTGAACACTGAGGGGCGAAGATACAATAGGGACAGAGGGAAGCACATACATTAGACATGACACGATGGACAAATTTTATCTCTGGGGCATTAGATAATCCATTTGTGTTCTCGCCAGTACTCCTCCTGGCATCATTCCCTCGCAAGAGACTTTGATATGGCCAATTTATTAAGTCGACCTTAATGCTTTGGGCACTCTGATTCAGTACTTCTATTACGGAATTTAGAAATCCATGCAATTACCGAGCCCAAAACACATGGAGATGCCGAGACCGAAAAAGAAAAACAATAACATTATATTCCGATAATCATAGAAAGCCAATTGAGTTTTAGGTGGGATGTATGCACCCATTTCTCTTCTCCTAGAAAACAGATATCAAGTATTCTAAACTACAGATAACAAAATTGTAGGATGTGAACGAGGAATTCAAGCTCCCTCGTATATGGCATCCTTGTCTGAATTTTTCTCAGCAAGAGACAAAGCTCTGCATATGTTATTTGATGCACGATTGAGAATAAAAGATAATAAAAAATACCTTATCTTGTCGGGGACAAGAAGGGAATGTGAAAAAGAAACCTTATTCTGCAACTTTCATCTCACCTGTCATATGTCGAGAATGTTGATTCCCGTGGCCCTGAAATCAAGCATCCACCGCTCCAGTCATTTGAGATCGTCAAAATTAGGAAGATCATTTGAAATAACAGGCATAACATACATATGCATAAATTAAGACAATCAGAATGTTTCATATCAAGGTGCTTCGACTTTCCATTAGATTCTCCAGGCTATTCCCTTCTTAATTGATTTTCCATTAGTTTCTTTAATTTCATTGCTTGTCTCTCCCCGCGTCCCATAATAATTTGGAATCCGATGCAGGAGTGGAATGCAAGTAAAAAGGCCTGAGAATCCTTCTCATATGCCCATATAAAGATTACATACTGTTAGGTCACAAAGGCCCACCTCTCATGATTCATCGTGCCTGAAAAAGCAAAGATTTCTTCGAGGAATGGCAATTTTCCCGGGGGAGGCAGGCATATTCTCATAGTTAATGCAACGTAAGAGACTTCAAACCTTAATCTTGGTTAATGACATTAACTAATTGGAGAGTGCAATCTTGCCTCCGCAGACATCTATTGTCAATTGTCAATCTTCAAAATCATATGCCAAGCTCTTGTCATAAATCATCATTTGACATTGATCATAGAAGAAATTCATGAAATCAAATCATTGATTGCATATTCTCCTATAAACTACGATGCTTAATCCACAAGATTCCCATAGAATCCTAAACCTTAAATCACGAACACGAACCAACTCCCAACACAAAATAAGGAACTTAAATTGATGAAGAGCTTAAAGATATTTCCAGATTACAATTGTTCAATTTCATGCAGACCTATATCGATCTCTAGAAATTCCAGATTAATTGGAACAGAGAGCTAAGGCAAGCTTAGTGGACAAGAAACAGGTACAAATTAAGCTGTTCAATCTTTGGTTTTCGTTACAGTGGCACCTAAAAAATAAATTCGTTACAGACCTATATATCCCTTCAGTTGCTTCGGCCTGAAGTTATTCCACTGTTGATAACCAGCAATAGAATTGAAAATCCTTACATAGCTAGCATGAGTTGCAAATCCGGTCTGCAAATTAAGACAAACAACAAGTTATACAATGCCGAAATACATCAAAAAATGACTAAATGATATAGGCGACTGACCAATTTGATCTTTGGAGCTTTACATTTCCAAAACTTCATGGCCTACTCTCTTCACCCCCCACATTCCTCTTATATCGATTTCTTCAAAGGATGGCAGTTTTCCTAGGGGAGGCATATTCTCATAATAAATGCAACTTAGGAGATTTAAAATCTTATATAATAAATCTTGGTTAATGACATTATATATAATAAATATCATCAAATCTTCTGAAAATAAACAATATCATACTTCGATAATTATAAAAGGTGAGAGAGTTTCAGGCAGGATGTATGCACCCATCCTGTCAACTTTCTCCTTGAACGCAGATATCAAGTGTTCAGAAATATGAGCAAGTTTTCCTCCGGTGAGCAGTGACAGGATTTTCAACTCTTAGCACATACAGCTGACATAAGTAGCAAAAGTACCAGTTCTGCTTATATAAGAACAACAACATAAGAAATCAGACAATATTGCTTTTTTGTTGAACATCAAGCAATGAAATGATTAAGAGTATACTAACCAATTTTCACATTTTGGGCATGAGATATGCCAGTTGTGTCCTCTTTTCTTCAATGCCAAGGGAATAAAGACTCGTCAGGGCAACCTATAGCATTCTTCTTTTCTTCAACTGCATAACAATCTTTGACTCTTCTATAACTCAAAACAATGCTCCGAGAGGACAAGAAATTGGGGATAACTTCGTAAAGAATGTACCAGGTAAAATATATGCAGCAGAGCTCAAAAGTCTTCACACAATTAGGACTCGCTTTAATTGGGAACTTGATCTGCTTTAACTACAGTTCAATCGCCTGAAAATCTGTTCGACCATTGTTTCCGAACCTGATAAAGGAAAAAGGTAATATGTATAGGGTTATTTCAAACTTCTTAAGAAACTTATATCCGGAAAAGAAAATGAAAATCTTCCCACAGAGAAATCACAGAGCTGAGGAAGAGAGCCAAGCCATAACGAGAAATATGGCACCAACAAAATATACTTGTATGAACCATGACAAGAAAATTAGGAACTAGTAGAGAAAATGAATAAATCAATAAATACCAGGTTATATTTTGCTAAATTGATCCGCTTTAACTTGTTTCCAATAGTCTGAAAATATTTTCAAATCTGATGTCATGTACAGGGTGATTTAGAACTTCCGAAAAACCTTCTATTAAGCAAAAGGCAGAGGAAGAAAACCAAACCGTTACTCGGAAATGAGGCAAATCAAAAACATCTTCTCGCCTCGAGCTGGGGACACTGCACAATCCTCTTATTTATACCACAAGCTGCCCTTCCCGTGTAAGATTAATTAATTCATGATATTTTGCTACAAAACTTGAAATGATCTGCTGTAATTAATTAAGTTCTGAAACAAAAATGATTAAAAACTGTTGCATGTTCTTGACCATATTATTAACGGATATAAATCAAGTCGGACTTGGATTGCCTGCCTATGGTGGGCTGTCCAATTACCCAACCAAGCTCAAATGAGGATACAACTACTTGAAGCAGTTGGGCATTTGAATTAAAGAACTGCTTCATGTAGCTGCGCTCTCTCATGTTCAAGATACAGAAACACCAAAGTGGGCAAATTAAAAGTTTTCTTTTTGAGAAGATAGAGAGCAAAAGAGGCAGAGTGAGCAGAGGAGATAGAGAAAGAGAGAGTAGAGTGTGATTTAGCAAGCTCTTTCCAATTGTAGGATTAATATCTAGGCTTGTGATTTCATTCTGAAGGTAAGCAATTCGATTCTAAAATTACATCGTTACAAAATTCGGTACATCTCAATCAATCAGATTACAAATAACAACCAAAGAAAAGAAGCAAAAGAAGGAAAATACCTTAGGAGTGATGGTGTCTCATTGCAGCAGTTTGAGAAAGTAACAAGTGTCTCCATCCACCTATTTGAAATTGATTTCGATTTCGGAAACGGGGATTTCGTTTTCCATTTCAAGCATAGGACAAATCGAAGTCTTTAATTTCGTATGACGTCGTTACTGCAAAATTCATATAAAATAGTTATTTCAGATAGTTTTCCCAAAAGATTCTGCTGTAAGTGCAGAATTACAGCTGAATAGCATTAAAATTTCCAATTAGAAATTGGTTTGATGCGAACAAAGATTCTGAATAAACTAAAAAAAATATCGCAGTTTCAAAGAATATCATAAGATAGAATATGACTCAGAATTATTCCGTTTTTAACTTATTAAATTACTACAAGGATGTATTAATAAGAAATGAAAGAGGATATGTAAAGTACCAGTGACGGATCAATCGGAATCGCTGCCATCCCAGTGAGAGGGAGGGCCTCCTTGAACATACTTATGACCAAATTCGGATGTCAGGAATGTGAGAGATCTTGTGCCAGTCCTTTCCGGTCTCCTTTTTGAAACGTTCTTCTAAAATAGGACAACGAAGAATGAATAATTGCTCCAGTGACGTTGTACTCCGAAGAAGGTGGTCTGGCAGTGCCTGTAACTTGGAGCAATCCAGAATTCGTAAGGATTTCAGACGTGGCATAATTATAATATCTTCCGTTCCACTGCTTGTAATCCCGATATCCCACTCTTGCCATTCCTTCATGTCTTCCAAACTGAGATGTTTTAATTTAGGAAAGGCAGTAAATGGTAAAGAAGATGAAGATGCGGCACCATCAGTTTCCATTCCCAAAAATTCATGGCCTACTCTCGTCACCCTCCACATTCCTCTTATATGGATTTCTTCAACGTATGGCAATTTTCCCAGGGGAGGAATGTTCTCACAGTTAATGCAGCTTAGGAGATTTAAAATCTTAATCTTGGTCAATGACATCAACCAATTGGGGACTGCACTCTTGCCTTTGTATTCATATATTGTCAATTTTTCTAGATTCGGAGGTGGTCGAATGGCTTCAATAATTGCTTCATCATTTTCCTCCGTCGCTTCTCTTCCTCCCTTATCAAACCCTAATTCCAACGAAAGGAGATTCTTCTTCTTCTCAAGCGCCGCTTTTTTGGCCTCATCGACATCTGTTAGATTCCCCAACCCTCGAATACAAAGAAACCCTCGAAGGTGGTTCAAGTGTTGCAGACCTTCAAGGTTGCATGCTGTACTTCCATATTGGCCCCCATCACCCACCACGAACTCGGTTAATGTCCGAAGACCGGTTAATCTCCTAATTTCTTTTGGCATGTAATCCAGATGTCTATCGTTAGATGTCAAATGCCTCAGACTGACTAACTTTCCTATTCCTTGAGGTAATTTTCTCAGATTCCAACATGCTTCAATTTGAAAGGTTTGTAAATTATACAACTCACAGCAGGCCTCAGGCAATTCTTCTATTTCTAGAAAAAACAATTTAAGGTATCTCAGATGCATCAATTTTTCTATCTCTTTTGGAATCTCAATCTTCGCGTCGTAATCAAAAAAACCATCACCCGCAAACGTTAATGCTCTTAAACATGTCAATTTATCAAATACGTTTCGTAGGACTGATTCTGAAGATTCTTTAGATTCAAAGTTACGAACAAAGAGACTACGTAGCTTCGGGACGGTAAATATCAAGGAAGGAAATGAAGCATGCCTGCCAAGCACTATCATTGAATGCCGAACTTTCTCGAGAGAACTTTTAATTAACGATTCCTCAGGATCTTCTCCTATTTCAATCAATAAACATTCATTCTTCCTGAGAAATTGAGCAAAGTCATGTACTATATCATGCATCTTACAGCTTACAACATCAGCTAAATCATCCTTTTCAAAGTCCTGAAAGAAACTCCGCGTGGCTAATTGATTGAAATATTCCTCACCAATTATCTCCCTCTCTTCATCCTCAAGATAACCCTGAGCCATCCACAGTTTAATCAATTCACCTTTTTTTATGTCTTGGTCTTTTTCGAACACAGCACAATATGAGAAACACGATTTTATCTTAGAGGGCAAATCATTATAACTCAATAACAGAGGGGGTACAAGACCTTTTTCAAACTCTTCTAGTTTCCACATCTCACTATCTAGCACACTTTGCCACTCTTCTCTACTTCTTTTCAAGCGCAAAAGACTGCCAATAGTTTTTGCGGCAAGAGGCAAGCCCTTACACTTGCTTACAATTTGTTTACCAATTTCTTCTAATTTTTCACACTCAGATGGAGGCCTACCATAAAATGCTAATTGTTTAAACAACAACCAACATTCTTCATCAGACAATTCCTTGATATTAATAATATCAGTTGATTTCATCATTTGTGCAACTGTCTCTTTGCGAGTAGTGACCACAATCCTACTTTCAAGAAGACTATTTTTCAAACAATGGCGAAATGGTTCCCATTTACCATAATCTTCTGTCCACACATCATCCAAGATGAGAAGAAATTTTTTTCTTGCAATAGATGCATCCATGCGTTGCAGAAGTGATTGCAATTCGCCTAAATTAGGCGCAGAACCTTCTGAAGCTTCAATTATTGCTTTCGCAATCCTAAGTTCATCAAAAGGGTCTGATACACAAACCCACATTCTGTTCTCGAAATTGTTTATCACATCATTATTATTGTAAGCGAGTTGTGCAAGAGTGGTTTTCCCAATACCACCCATACCAACAATTGAGATGATGCGGAGGCCTTCTTGTTGTTCACTACTCTCACACAACAACTTGCTTATTAGATTATTCTTCTCCTCGTTTCGACCAAGTATTTCATTTACATCTACAAAGGAGACGCTTTTGACTCTCTGAGGATCTTCAACACTCTTAATCACATTAAAATTAAACACTTCTTTTAATTTGACAACCTCATCTAGATTTTCATTTATATCTTTAATCTTCAGAGCGATGTCACGACTTAAACCAACTTGTTTGAAACAAAGGCAAGGCGACGTTAGGAAGGAGCATACCGTCTTTCGAGGAACACGAGCATTCTCGTCAACAAGTGCGTTCTCATCAACTCCCTCGATTTTCAGTTTCAGCCTTGCAGTGCTCCACTCATCCAACACATCTTCCATGTGGTAGGCTGCATCTTTGAGCTGACCCAGCCAATGTCTAACGGCTTCCTCCTTAAATTGCCTTTGCTCTGCATCATTGAGCACTGCTTGAATCGTTCTCAGATTGATGCTAATCTTTTTCACTTCTTTGCCGACACCGGTTACTAGCCTCAACTGTTCTCTTATTTCTTGAACCATCAATGAAGCCAGCTGGTCCAATAGGGTGGAGACAATTGCGTGAGCCATGTTGAGAGATGGTAATCAAATGACAGAAGATCAAGAGAAATTTGAGGTATTAGATGTGTTTGTTGTCGTGCTCTCAGTTTTTATAGTGCAAATGAAAGCCTCCGAATATTCACCTAACGACCAAAGTAAAACGTTGCTTTGATTCTAGTTTAGGCATACAGCTTTCTCCATGCTATTCCTTTCTTGATTTTCCATTAGTTTGTTTAATTTCATACCTCATGTCTCATAATAACGTAGAATTCAATGCAAGACTGTAATACAAGTAAATGGAGAAAAGAAAAGCGGATCATCCGGATACTGTTAAAGAAAGCAAGGATTTTCTGATTCGATATGTTGATCTCTGCTAGGATATTAACATTTATGCAAATAATAAATTTGTATTATGTAGTACGCTTCCTGCCTGATAAATCGTAAACAACACATCGATCACATTACTTGAAACACTAACTTTGAACGCCCCAACTCCAAAGGAAACAGAAACAGACTTGCAGCCTATAAAAAGGCCCACCTCACATGATACATCATGCCAGAAAAAGCAAACATATTTTGATATCCTTTTTTTTTATTGTTCATTGTCATTCACTTGGGCATTTCACTCTCTAAAAATGTCATACCTTCACTGTCCCTACGGTTAGGGTATTCTTAAGTTGCTGCCTTATACATGCACTGTCCCTACACAAGCAAAAGCACCTCACTTGCTACTCTTCAACTCACTTTCCAAACACAAACTAATGTAAGTAATCTGTAATCAAAAAATTCATATGCTTTTCGGCAAGAACCTAACTTCTTCAACCACCAGTAGTCTCTATCGATCTTTGATCATGTGGGTTGATTCAGCAACTCGTGAATGAAGGGACTTGTGGTTGTACACAAATTCATTAATTTCTCTACAATCGTCCACCTCCCTTCTTCTTTTCTGCAACATAACATATTGAAAAATAAAAAATTGGCATGCATGGCTAAGGTTTATATGGTTACTGTTACCCAGCACGTGAATCCTCAATTTCATTGGTTTCCATCTACCGGGAAAATTAACTGTTAAAACAAGTAATTGAAAGTGCTTGTAACTGTTGTACTTTTAAAGTAATTCAAGAATCAAACTGTAATTGGTTGACCACGTCCACTTGAATGATGAGTCCAAATAGTAATATATAAAATAAAAATTTATCAAAATTTAATAATCATGTTAATAATTAAAAATATTAATTTAATATAATAAATAAACAATTAAATAAATTATAAAACTGTGGCATTCATTTATTTTTTTTATATTATAATATATTTTTATAATAATCATAATACTATATTTTCATAATATATATTTTCATGCACTAGGTTTGACAAGTTTTGCAAATTAATAACCTAAACAGTAACAGTTACAAGACGGGGAAGAGACTGTTTTCTATTGTAAGTTTATCGAAAGACTCGCCCATTACTGTCTCTTCGTTCAGTCTCTTCTGGTTGGCTTTGCATAACAATGTATCTTTCATCACTGCAATGGGACAAGGAATGTTTGTGTTGGCGTTGGAAATAAGTCAGGAAAATTGCACACCTCCATGATTAAAACACATTTAAAGATTGAAAGCAGATAATTAATTTATAAGAAATTGGGTGTCGACCTTAATGCTTTGGGCACTCTGATTCAGTACTTCTGTTACGGAATTTAGAACTCCATGCAATTACCGAGCCCAAAACACATGGAGATGCCGAGACCGAAAAAGGAAAACAATAACATTAAATTCTGATAATTATACAAAGCCAAATGAGTTTTATGTGGGAAGTACACGCATCCATTCATTGAAACTTTCTCTTCTACTAGAAAACAGATATCAACTCAGATAACAAAATTGTAGAATGTGAACGAGGAATTCAAGCTTCCTCATCATATCCTGCATCCTTGTCTGACAATTTTTCTGAGCAAGATACAAAGCTCTGCATATGTTATTTGATGCACGATTAAGAATAAAATATACCCTATCTAGTTGGGGACAAGAAGGGAATGTGAAAGAGAAACCTTATTCTGCAAATTTCATCTCATCTGTCTATCTTTCGACAATGTTGATTCGCATGTCCCTGAAATCAAGAATCTACTGCTTCTCTCATTTGAGATCGTCAAAATTAAGAAGATCATTTAAGGAAATAACAGCACATAACAAATGTATGAATAAATTAAGACTGTCAATGTGTTTCATGTCAAGGTGCTATAACTTTCAATTCAAAGCAACTGTGCAACAAAATCACTAGTTTTCAACTATAAGGTCGTGAATGATTGATGAACATTAGCAGTGACGTAAAACTAGGTGTTTACTGACATCAGTTGTCCTCTTAAAATTTAAATGAAGCATAACAATTATAAACATATACCCTATATATAAACGAAGTATGAAGAGACAATTACCTTGTGCAGTTTTCTTTGAACTGCCAGAGAGTCTAGAGCTCTATCCGTCAATTATTTCACATGTTAACACCATACGAGAATTACTCCAGACAACCACTGAATGCTCCGGAAGCCCGGATTTGGAATAAAAGCCTCCGAATATTTCACCTAACGACCAAAGCAAAACCTTGCTTTGATTCAAGTTAAACTTAGCCCGTGTTAATCTCCTAATTTCTTTTCGCCTATAATCCAATCTTCCATCGTCAGATGTTAAATGCCTCAGACTTGACGGGCAAGCATCAGTTTGGTAGATTACTCTAATATACATCGAGACTTGTAATCACCACTACTTTCCAAATGCATCATCCCCTCTTCAAAATCATTCGCCAAGCTCTTGTCAAAAATCATCATTTGACATTAATCATTGAAAAAATTCATGAAATCAAATCATTGATTACATAATTCTCCTATAAACTACGATGCTTAGTCCACAAGATTCCGACAGAATTCTAAACCTCTTATCATAAACACGAACTCAATCCTTGTACACAATAATGATCTTAAATTCATGAAGAGATTAAGAATATGCCCAGATTACAATTGTTCAACTTCCTGCAGACCTGTATCTCCGGAAAATCAATACGAATTGAAACAGAGAGCTTATGCAAGCCTATTAGACAAGAAACTGGTTTTCGTTACAATGGCAATGGCACCTAAAAACTAATTTCCAGCATCATCACCCTTGCTTTGGCCTGAAGTTATTCCTCTGTTGATGATTAGTAACAGAATTGTCTAAGCTCAGCATAGCTGGCATCGGGGTCTGCAAATTAAGACAAACAACGATTTATGCAGGCAGCAATGTGCTTTCTTATTGAACATCGAAAATGAAAAAAGAATCTGAACAAATTTGAAAGAATATAGAAAACTGACCAATATGATCTTTTGAGCATTGAATAAACCATTTGGATTCTCTCCAGTACCTCCCGTGGCATCATTCTTTTGGAAGAGACTTTCTGGGTAAGAATGAGAATAATCATTGCAGAAACTTCAATTTCTTTCCTGCTCTGATGGGTTGCATAACTATCTGATCAGCACTTCCACACCACGAAACACTGCACTGAACCAGAAACATGGCAAGAAAATTTTATTAGCTTGAACTATGACAAGAAAATTATGACTTGATAGAAAAACAAAAATGTAAATAGGGAAATACATACATACAGTACTTTGGATGCTACACACCACTATACCCAACAGATAGCCTTTCATGAAAATCCATGACATGTCAAACTTGCTTCACTGCATGAATATATGGAAAAAATAAAATCAAGTTTAACAGAACCAGTTAAAAACTTGGTGAAAAACATAGCTGACTGATTTGATTTTGGTGGTTACACGTTCTGCCTCCTCTGGCAAGCAGGCAGCATAAAACTGTCGTTATCAACTATATAAAACACTGCAATTAAACAATAAATATTTGTCTTGGGATTAAAAGTTGAAACTCCGACAAAATTACTGCATGCTTTCATTACAAAAAAATGAAACCAAGATAATTGATTTATGAAAAATGGAGGGGGACGACCTTAATTAATGCCTTGGTCTCACTCGGATTCAGTACTTATGCGACAGACTTTGGAAATTCATGCAATTACCAAGCCCGAAACATAGGAGATGCCGAGACCAAAATATAGAAATTATATCCTCTGAAAACAAATAATATTATATTCCAATAATTACGACAGGCAAGAGAGTTTTTGGCAGGAAGTGTGTGCAGCCGTCCTGCCTACTTTCTTCTAGAAAGTAGATATCAAGTATTCATTAGGGACAGGATTTTCAACTGCGAGCATATACAGCTGATATAAGTAGCAGAAGTACCCGTTCCGCATATTTGAGAACAACAACATAACAATATTGCTGTGACGTGCTATTTCACTATTGCAAAAATACCATTAAATTTTTTTTTCTTAAATTTGAGAAGTTTATCATTTTTCACTATTTCACTACTTTATTGGTACATGAGCAAGATTTTTACTATTTTTTAATGACAGAAGACCCAGTTGCAAATAACGATAATTTTCATAGCGAAGATCAGAGAATTAAGATCTCACGATTTGTGGTGCAAAATCAAGAGAGTGCGTTGATCATTTTAGAGCAATGACTAGATTGCAGAATTCAAAGATTAAAATGATGTTTGAAGAAGATTGCAGATCAACTTAATGCTCTAATGTCAATAAGAACCGGGTCCTGATAAAGTGAAGATGTTTTGATATCTTTTTTTACTGTCCGTTGTCAATCACTTGGGCATTTCACTCTTTAAAAATATCGTACTATCACAGTCGCTGCAGTTAGGGTTTTCTTAAGTTGCTCACAATAGAAGTCCACATGTGCAAAAGCACCTCGCTTGCTGCTCTTCAACTCACTTTCAAACCACAAACTAATGTAATTAATCTTTATTCAATAAATGCATATGCTTTTCAGCAAGAACCCAACTTCTTCAACTACCAGTAGTCTCTATCGATCTTTGATCATGTGGGTTGATTCAGCAACTCGTGAATGAAGGGAGTTACTTCTGGCTGTGAATAAATTCATTAATTACTCTACGATCGTCTTGTTTTCTGCAACACAACATATAGAAAAAGAAAAAGTTGGCATGCATTGCTAAGGTGTATATGGTTAATGTTGCCCCGCTCGTGAATCCTCAATTTCAATCGTTTCCATCTACAGGGAAAATTAACTGAACGCGATTGTAACTGTTGTGGTTTTAAAGTTATTTAAGAATCAAACTGTAACTACATCTACTTGAATGTTGGGTCCAAACAATTACATATAATTAGGATTAAAAGATTCATATTATCGTACTGTGTTAGTGTTGTATAGAATAGAGATCAACTAAAAGTTAATCGGTTTAATAATCGTGTTAATAATTAAAAATAGTAATTTGATATAATAAATAAATTGTAATAATATCATTGTCTACATTATAAGATGTTTTCATAATACTCATAATGTATTTTCATGTTCTACATAATATAATGATTTCACAACTAATGATATCACACACCTCAATATTTAAGGTAATCTTAATTATAAAGGCGAAACAAATTGCTTTTCTTTGAAATCTTTCTTGAAAAGTCTAGCATATTCACGGCTGTCCAAGCTAGCACTGAAAGCTGACAAGTGAATCTACAATATCCGCATAAATTCATTGCTTGGATTCTCAAAAAGGTGACAGAAACTATTATAAATAAGGTTGCAATCAACTCGCTGTTCTTCAAAATAGAGATCGATCATCATAACCTTCCAGGTTCAGTTTTCTTTCAGTGTCTCGCTTCCCAAACACTGGTATACCAATACCCATCTACAGTTTTGAGCTCATCACTTGCTTCCTGCAAGATGGCGCCACATGGACAAGCTTTTGCAAGCACTTTTGGCACTAGCAGGACAAACAACTTCTCCAAGCCACCGAAACTCGCAAAAGATAGCCTGCAGAGAACGGTGTCGGATATTTCATTTGAGCTGATGACCAAAGAAGCTATAGATAATTTAAATGCACTTCCTCCAATATCAGAAGTTGAAGATGCGAAGTGCGAGTGCTGCGGCATGTCTGAAGAGTGCACGCCGGAGTACATAGAGCGAGTATGCAACAAGTTTTCAGGGAAATGGATATGCGGTTTGTGTGCTGAAGCAGTGAAAGAAGAGATGGAGAAAGATGGAGGACAAAGCAGAGATGAAGCTTTGACGACACATATGAATGCATGTGCTAGGTTTAACAAGTTTGGAAGAGCTTATCCTGTTTTATTCCAAGCTGAAGCCATGAGAGAGCTCCTGAAGAAGAATAGTAAAAGAAGTCTTAGGGCTAAATCTATGAGCCCTAGGGAAAAAGGAGGGCCAAATAAAGGTGGGATTGCTAGGAGTTCAAGCTGCATACCTGCTATCACTAGGGAGTTGAATGATCTCACAATAAAAAACTAAAGCCATGCTTGTAAGTGCTTTAGATACATACGTTCAAAAGCACTTCTTGCCTGTCTTGCTACCAATCCAGAAGTGCTTTCATCTCTAAAGGGAACATTTTGGGTTCATATTCGTCACCCTCTCCCCTTAAGCATATAATATATATATATATATATATATATATATATATATATATAGTAGTAATCTTAATTTCATCGCCAGTCTTCTATGATACTATTAATTAACCTTTATAGGGGTTTTTTGGGCAACTGCTTTTGTTAAGGGTCAAATTTTATTTCCTGGGTTTTAGATCCTCCACCTTTTTAACACCATCTAGGATTTTTTAGGCGAATCCAAAACCGAGGCTGCCCTTTCAGGAATTCCTAGCGCTTAATTCGAATATTCTATTTATCCAGAGCACTCATGGCTAAAGTAGCATTGTTTCATATGCAACAAGTTAATTGTATTTTCTTTTTCAATAAAATACTATTTTCTTTTGCATTTACAGAAGCATCCTCAGATTTACAGTTCTTTTTTAATGAACAATCGAGAGAATTTGCCTTGTACGGAGGCACTAACAAAATGCATTTTCACAATTTGCAATTGCTGTAGTAAAAATCCAGCTACCAAGAAGAACACAATGACCTACTATAAAGCACATCTAGTGCACGAACACTCGACTAATAAAATCAAGTCACTTGTATGAAAATACAGTTGTCTCGTGATTTTATTGGCCGGGTGCACATGCTCAGGGGTTTAGGGACGATTTTTCTATACAGAACAATATAAAATGTGTACTCCAAGTTTTATGTAGCACGCATAAGTTATAAGAGGCTAAAGTAAAACTTCAAAGCAAACACAAAGCAGTTTAGAGAGAAGCAAAAGAGGCCTCACAACCTTATCTGTCCTGTCCTACCAAGTATCCCAAGGTTCTCATGGCCAAAAGTTGAACAATCCAACAAAAGTAACAGTTCCAAAGTTCTTTCTATCTAAATATTGGCTGGTCCAAAGCACTAGACAAAAGACCAGTTGATGAACATAAAGCAGATGCAATGAGCAGTCTCTTCTTCATTCACTACCTTCCATGCCACAGCCCTCTCGTAAGAAACCGGTCTGCCCATGCTTGACAAACAGATGCCACCTTGAAGACAAGCAAAACCCTAGCACAAGAAAATTAAGCACTGAAATCAGAACAAGGTGTTCAAGTCATGTTGATATTAACCCATTATCTCTCCAAACGTGAATTTCGAATGCCACAAAATCAAAGTAAAATCATTTTCATGGAAGTCCGTGATGCATCATTTCTTTATTCAGATTTAGAGGGAATTCCCAAACCTGTTGCATGATCTGCGGGAACTCAGAGAAGAGAGACTTGCGGCCATGATCATCAAACATCTTTTCCAGAGTTATGTCTTGCAGAGCAACCAAGGTTGTCTCAAGCAAATCAAGTCCTGCCTGGTTTGCAAAAGTAAACACGGGCAATGCCTGCATAAATTGCAATTTTTTAGATAGAATTGCCATAACAACTGAATTCAGGTTTAGAATTGTTATAACTCCCAACTCAAAATATTTAAAAGAAACAGCAAAAGAGCTAAGAAACTGCAGCTCAAATGCTAAACATAAAACATTTAACATGTCAGTTTTGGTATGGTTCCATTCACCCATCATGATCATCAATTACCCAATAAACACTGATGATAAGATTCTGGGATTCTGTCTTTTGACAGATAACTGTGATACTACAGACACCTAACTAACAAGAGCTGTATCTTAAAACTTTTCTTACAGGTTTTAGTACCTACATTTGATGGATTAGCAAGTCATAGAGGATTACAAAATAAAATAGATATCAAATGTAGAAAACCATCTCTCAAGCTGAGTGAAAGAAAAAGAATTGTCATGCACACCTTTAGAGAGCAGCACATGACAGCATCTGTGTGATGCCACAAGGATTTGAGAATGGATTCACTTCCTTCGCTGCTGGATTTGAGGAGCTCCACACCCAGGTAACACCTGCAAAATTCAGAAAGTAAAACGCTAAACACTCTGACCAAGAAACAAACATAGCAGCACTTCTCCTCCAACCAATGTGCACTTGAGGCACTCTACCTAGCATGCATGCAACATATTCTATATTGTATGACAATTTAACACAATACAAATGAAAAGCAAAGAAACAATCTGACATCACTTGTGTTTTCCAGTAGGGCTTTGGTATGTTACATCCAATGTAATGCTATAGCCACGACATGACTTAAAACATCTTATACATAAAAATTGAAATTTTGACTTATAGTACTAACACAAAACTTGAAACATTTAACACAACTTGACATGTTGTACACAATACTTGCAATCACGGATGTATAGGAGTGAATTATATTCCAGTATGTATGAGTTCAGTATATATGACACACCAGCAGCAATTATTTGTGCCTGCGTACTGAAGAATAACTTAAAATACAATTTTTTCTTACAAAAATAAGTTAAGCGTCCAATAAGTTATTAACCCAAAGCTAGTACATTGACCTTCAGGCCCCACCTAAATGATCTCTAAAGAAAAGATAGCATTGCTTCTGAAGATGTGCCCTGACATGGCTATAGAAAGAAAGTTGCTTACCTGTAACTTTGACAGATCCAACGAGCAAGTGTCTGTGCTTCAGGAGTACCTAATGGTGTTCTAAGACCAGCTTGTGAACTTAAATGAGAAGGAGAAAGTGCCAATGCCACCCTCTGAACAGATGATATAATGCTACGGACATACTGCCGTGCCATGGTTGCCACATGTTCTTGCATGTGACTTTCAAATGCAAATTCAAATGCTATGGTCATCACTGATCTCATACAGCTAGAATTAGCAGAATAATCATTAGGTGCTCTATTTCCAGCTGTACCAATCTCAAGAGCAGAAGCAAGATCCAAAGTGCGATTTGGACTAGAGGCTTCCTGAATCGTATTGAAGAGAATCAATTAGGAAAATTCAAGACATATCAATGGAAACAAAAAAAAATTATACACCAATACAGCATATAGTCAACCTTTCCCGAATCTAGAGGAATAATGCGAAAACCAGATGGCAGAAGTGGTGCATCATCAGCAAAAGAAGCATCTATGGGGGCAAATATAAGTTCAGCACAAGTGCCGACAGCATTCTCATCCATCCCACTGCAGAGCTATAAAACAATACAAAGGAAAGATTTACCAAGAGAGCTGACAATAAAATGATTATGAAGACAAAACAAGAATAATTATTATTGACTCAAACAAGATGGCATAGGGTGAGCAATGTGGATAAATGATTCTTACTTGCAAGAGAAACATGTCTCTGGGCATCATTGCGTCTTCAAGAGAATGGCCAACACCTTCCAACTTAATAACTTCCAAGAACTATCAAGAAAAGGAAAGAGATATCATGCTAAAAACATAGAAACAAAACAATAAATTAAAAATGCCTGTCATTCTCTCATAATAAGCATATTGGAATATCTATCATGATATAATAAAAGAGCTGTTAGCTGCAGACATCAAGATGTTTACCTCTTCATGTTCAATAGTGTGAGCCAGTGGAAGAATAATTTGGCTTCCAAAACTTCCAACCCGAGACCCGGCTACACTACAGGGACCAACCTTAATAGCTGCAGCCGAGTAAACATCAATATTGTTGTCTGCCCACTCTGATCTGTGCTCTCGCAAAAATCGGAGAAGAATTGCAGGAGGCACATTCTGAAAAAAGAAACAGTGCACAACAGAATGGTATTAATAAGCAACATTTTCAAACCCCATATAAGATGACATACCCAACTTGAAGAATTTTCCATGGTCCATGCAAAAGGCTAACATTTAGATAAAAAATATGTTGAGAAAGGCCACCAAGAGAAACAAGAAGGAATATTTTCAGCATACTGACCTGTAAAAGCATTGATGCTTTAGCACATAAGACTGCGTTGCTAACAGATGGAAATCCATTAGCAAAGGAAATGTTTAAACCCATTAACTTCTCAGGAGATGAGTTCACAAGGATGGTAACATCATCCATGCCATCATTTGCCATTACTGTCCAGCCCTCATCAGTAAATCCATTGACAGCCTCATTGAAACCCCTATAATGAATCATCTAGCAGATTTAAACACCAGGTAGAAATCAACAAACTGAATGTTATTTTGTCTAAAAACTGTATGTACTTGCCTGCTCAACCGCTGGCTAAATGCTCGTAGAGCTGCAGGTCGTCTTCCCCATCCAGTTACACTGGACTGAGAAACCTCCTGAGCCATTTGCCTAAGCTGGCGTAGCGCCTGATGTAAATGAGAAAAACATCATTGAAAACTAAAACCAAGATCAACTATTCGATCATTTTTTTAAGTTAATAGGTGATATTTTGTATCTCCTTCCATTTCTAAATGTTTATGATGGAAGAAGTGAATGACAATGTTACCGCCATTGTCGTCTTTTGAGCTAGGACTGTTGATGATTCATAGAGTGGACGCAGCACTTCAGGCACACTCCATGGCTATAAGTTTAAAGAAACATACAAAGTTAATTCTTCATTATTCAGTAGTAAAAAGTGTCTTAAGTTTCACAACCAACAATGTGAAAGAAAAATTTCAAATGAAAGACAAGTTACCTCCAAATCCATATGATCAACAATATGTATGATTGAACCACCACCTTCACAAGGTCGTATCAGGTACCCACTTGGCAGTATTTCTGCTCTCACAAAATGCTGAACTGGTGGCATGCTTGGACCGTTTTGTGTATTCTTAAGTGATCTCTCACAAACCTAAGCATTGATTCACGTTATACAAATGATTCAAGAGAAACATATAATTAGTTAAATGGGGGAAAAGGAAAGAAGAAAAGCTGATCAGGATAAATTGGTGTGTCTGTGCCTGTACAGCTAAAATAACCAAATGTTTGGTCATAAAATAAACCATGAATCATGATACTTAAAAATGATATACCACAAGGCTGCCATCTTCTAAAAGGGAAGTATAACGCAACAACCAGAAGTCACGAGCTGGTGCCAATGTAGTTAGCGCATAGAGCTAAGTTGTCAATAAAGCAAGGACATTAGCAAACAATTGCACACAAGAATGGTCAAAAAACCATGAGAAATACATAAAAGTTTTTTCTCACCTGCATGTATAGCAGCTCAACGGTACCACCATTAGCTGTTGGCAGCACATTCAGAACATCCACAGCTCGGCAATCACGGAACCATGAAGGCCGATCTTTAAGGATTTCCGCAACCTGGAATCAACATAGGTTTTTATTGAGTCTAAGATATCCAACAAAGAGAACATCAGACAGGAGGAACCAAGTGCACTTACCCTAGTAGGCTCTAAACCCACCAGACCACAGGCACGTGCTGCCACTCCAGCACAACTATGAGAAATAGCAATGATTCCAACGGAATCCGGACCAGGCTATTCATGGAAAAGAAAATTTTTTAAAAGTAACACAAAGGAGTAGGACAGAAACATTTGAAATCTAAGTTTTGTACTATTGAATTCTATTGAGGTCCCAATCCTGCCCCCATTCCCCACATTTCTAAAGAATTAAAAAATAGATAAATCAAAATTTAATCTCCTACTCTTTTTTATTAAGATTATGATTTTTTTTTGGGGGGGTGGGACAGTGTTCCATATTCCTTTACTGGATATGAAAAAAAATTTGAGTGAAACACCTTTCATTAAAAAGAATAAAAAAAATAAAAGAAAAAAAAATAAAAGATGAAAAAGGTCAAGAGACACCTTCATTCCAGGCATTTGGACCCACTCAACAGCAGTTCCAGTGGCCTTTGAAAGAAACTCTGCTAAAGTCTCTTCTGCAATGGACAAAAGCCTGAAAAGAAATAGAAAGCACGAATTCATAACCCACTAACAAACACATCCAACAAAATGTTAACATAACAAGCTGACAGGAAAGAAAATGACCCAACAACTAAAACCCCACTAACCCTGCAGGACTAGCATCCCTTGGCGGATGCTGAGGTGTCAAATGGTGCTGACCGCTTGTCACCACCGATTCACAGCTTGCATCTTTGGTTGCAAGCGTTGTCTGTAAGAAACCAATCTTTATCTTTCAGTTTCCACATAATCCAGAAATTTAATTTTAATTAAATTCATTACAAAAATAAAAAAGTGCACTAAGGTTTATTGGGCTTCCGAGAAATTGTTTGAAAAGGGCTGCAATTTGGAATCTCGCAATAGGGAAAGCATTGAAATTGCTGTTACTCCAAAATTCCAAGTTTCTGTTTTCTTTTTCTGCAATTTCTTAGAAACCAACCAGGCTATGATTAAAGTGATGAATATTGCACAGCAAAAAGAGAATATTCTTACAGTCTGGGTATGTTGGCGAAAGTAACCATTTTCATACACCAATTGAGACACCTGCTTCTGTAACCGATCGTTTTCCTCCATCAACAGTTTGTTCATGGCCGTCAGCTTTCTGTTCACTGCTTGGAGGCGGGAAGCCTCTTTCCTCTGCTTCTCTCTGCATCTGATGTATCACAAGCAGAAACACACAATTCACTGTTACTACAAAATGGCAAAATTAAGAATCTCTTCACCACAAATAATTCATTACGAGAATCCAGCATCTCATTTCGCACTACTATTTCCCTATTTTTCACCAACCAAATGCCGAGAAAAGGCTTAAAGAAAGAAAGATGCAGAATTAAGCTAAAAATTGGCAACACTTAAGTAACTACCTAACATCAACTAAGAATCAAGCATACCTTCTGTTCTGGAACCAAACTTTTATTTGCTTAGGCTCGATGTTAGAGAGGATCGGGCATTCCCTTATGAGCTGTTGGCGGCGAATTGAACTGGGTTTGGGGCACTCATGATAGAGTCTCTCAAGAGCCTCAACCTGCTCAGGTGTATACCTCACATACTTGCCATTATCCAGGCTCCCAAGTTTACCATCCTTGCAGGACATTGCCATCTTCAATGTCACCACCAAATTTTACAAATTGGCACAAAGAACTTCTTCTTCCTATGTCACAACTTCAAGCACTTTCTGGAAATCTAACGTACCAAATACCAAAATTTCCACCTCCAACTCCCATTACCCACAAATGCTAACACCTCAATAACAAGTTCACAAAATAGAACCAAATCAAAAACAAACAGGCTCGCATTCAAGTGCTTTATCTTCCTTGAAACACAACTGCAAGCACTTATTAATCCTCAAGATACCAAAAAGCCAAACACAAACTAAACTAGACTAAACTAAACTAAGAACAAGCAGTTCCTCTTCATACACGAAGTTTCAAAGACGGTCAAAACTCAATAATACAGAACAAACGCAAATGGGATTTCACTGAACTAAACATATTCCATAAACTATGTCTAAATATTTCAAATTTTTATTCTCTAACGCAGATTGTGAGAATTAAGGATAGATATAATCGATATGAGAAAGGAGTATCCTGATTTTGTGCGTAGTTATACTTGTTTTGTCACTATGAGACAACCCCAAACACAATAAAGCATAAATCTTTCGAGATCGGCGCTTTTAACACCCAACGATCTGTTTCACGAAAACATTTCCAGAGTTTTCCAAAACATCGAAAAAGAAACCACACGAAACGTTTCGCACGAAAGTAGTTTGTCGTCTGTCAAAGCTCTCTATTTCCACCAGTGACCGATTCCACTCATCTGATTCCCCAATTCCCGGAAAGCAATCCTACCGAAAACATCAAACGTTTCAACCCAGACGTTTCTTGTGATTGGATGGTTTCTCCCTCCTCTACTCAACACGAAGACTCCACTCAGCTAACCACCCATTTCTTGCTCACCAACTTCCAACCCACAAAAAAAAAGAAAAACTGCGACGAAAATAGAAACCCCTTTGCAAGATCTCCCAGCTACAGCCACGAAACAGATCAAAAAGCTTCAACAACCTTCACATCCCCGAATCGTCCCTAACCTCTGAAACATATTTCTCTACCATCTTAAGCTCACCAAGCGATGAAAACAAAGTAATAACCATCATCTGGGTTTTCTTCTCCCTTCACTGTTTCTATTTTCTGAAAGCACAGCCAAAAGAAAAAAAAAGATGGTGTTCAAATTCGCAGAGAGTGAATGAAAAAACAAAAACACCTAAACTGATGGTAGCAGTTGTTGTAATAAGAGGTAAATAAAGCAAGGGAAAGTACTTTTGCTGTTGCTGTTGTCGTTGTTGTTGTCGCGGGAGCTGCTTTGTTGTTGTGGTCTGGTTTTACAATACATTTACTTGGATTGGGTTTATGCCTTTTTTTGTTTTCACTTTTGTTTTTGAGCTTCCTGTTGTGTTGAGGTTTTCCATTGGTTCTTCACTTTTGGCTCTCTTCCTCCCTCTCCCCTCTGCTGGTCTTCCCCTCTCCACTGTTCAGAGAAAACGCCACCGCCTTAATTTTTTATAAAATTTGTTTTCATATCTAATGACGAAATTGACCTTCCTTTTAAATTTGTAGTGCTCATCAGATTTTTTTATTATTTTCTGTAAATCATATTTACAATGATAATTTGTAATAAAAAAACTAAAATAATAATTTTTAATACGATTTATCTATTTTAAATTTAGAATTTTTAATCATAAATTTATTTATAATATTATTAATTATTTAAATAAATATAATAATTATTATAATATATTAATTTATTTATAATTTAATAAATTTTTTATATTTTATATTTAAAAAAATTAATTATATTTTTAATATATAAAAATATATTTAATTATATTTAAAATAAAATTAATTAGTATTAGATATATAATTTGTTTAATTATTTTTAATTGTTAATATAACAATGAAACGAGTCTTTAACATAATATAAATATGTTATAATAATTTAAATTATTATTTTTATTAAAAGTATAAATCAAGAATTTAAATAGAATTTTTAATAATTTTTATAAAAATAATTTTTTAATTAAAAAGTATTTTATCGATTTTAATAAAAATTAATAAGTAATTTTTAAAGATAGTATAAAAATTTAAAATTTAAATCATTTATTATGTTATAATATTTAATCTACATATTTACGTAATATTTTAAAAATATATATATATATATATATATATGTTATTAAATTGTATATCAAACATGAGAATGTAATTTAGAGTTGCCCAAATGGCAATATGGTAAAATCAAAGGTAAAAGAAAAAATTAAGAAGCATCATTGAATGGAGCTAGAAAATGGCAGATGGGAGTAGTTAAGAGGGAAGTACAAGGGCATTAATGAGAACAAATAAAAGTGGCAGAGAATCAGAAACTTATAAATTACTAAAAGCGTGAGAGAGGGAGGAGATGTCTGCGTGGGACCCAGACCACACCATGATGAGGTTTCTGCATGCGTCCTTCGTTTAATTTATTTATTTTATTTATTAATTTATTGGAATTCAATGAGGGTGCAGTGTACCATCATCGTCATCATTTTCATGTCAGACTGGAAAGAGAACAAATCCGTATGCTAGCTGAATACGTAGATGGAATGATGACATGACTTGATAACATTGACATGACATGTGTCACGTACATGTCATGTGAAATGATGGAAAGTGGGTGTGATGTAATTTTGGGTGGGGACATATTGGGTGTTTGCAGCCTTATCATTCTGGGATTTTGTCCCTCTCTATCTGGTACACGCATCAATATCATACTGATCAGATCAGATGGAATGGAATATTTGCAGCCGTCTGATCTGATTTTATTCCTCAGTTTGATACTGTGATGCGCACTATTTTTAGGAGGGATGTGACATTCCCAACCAACAATAATATAACCCCTTTTAAGAAAATTGATTTTCTAGTTTAACATTTTAATGATTTGATGTGAAAGGTATTTTTAATTATAAATAATTTATATATTTATTAATTTCAAAATAAAAATTAATTTTTATGTATAAATGTATTTTTTTTAATAATAAATGTTATTTATATAAATAAAAATATTAAAAATTTTAAAATATAGGGTATTATTATAAAAGTAATATATTTTTTGCTCCAGCACATGACGTGGCAAAATATGGGCCAGTGTTTGACAAGATCAGAGGATTTCTATACGTCTATGAAATATGGCTCAAGACATGGGGTCTCGCAATCATACCACCCGTCGATATCGTTGAAAATCTGTGG
This sequence comes from Xylocarpus granatum, assembly GCA_019650275.1. Taxonomy (NCBI): domain Eukaryota; kingdom Viridiplantae; phylum Streptophyta; class Magnoliopsida; order Sapindales; family Meliaceae; genus Xylocarpus; species Xylocarpus granatum. The sequence continues at coordinate 363,864 of BNST01000726.1, forward strand.
ATCCCCGGCTGACATCAGGTCCCACGCATCACAGATACTTGCATCATCAAACGCAGACATCACTCTCATATCATACTAATGATGTACCCGAAAATTGCCAAACAGCATGTTATCTTGCACCGCATGTACACATGATACCATAACGTACCAACCAACATACACAATCAATACAGTCACGTGACATACGGCCGATTATTGAATAAATGGGCCCAGGCCGGACAGACAGGCATGGCCCGATCAAATTTTCTGGGGTTCACCGGTATGATATATGTGATCGAACTGTGATGAGCTGGAAGGTGACGTGGCGTATGTGATCATTTGCTTCAATTAATTGGACGATTCACTCGGCGGCGGCGGCGGCGGCGGCGGCGGAGGGCCCAAGTCCAAGGCGTGTTTTATATTTTAAAAATTATATAAAACACGCCTTGGACTTTATATTATAAAATTATATTTTAAAAATTTTAATTTATATTATAAAATAGAAAATAATTTTATTAATTTTATTAATGTATAATTTAAATTATTTATTATTAATTATATTAAGTGAGAAAAGAAAGTTGTTTAAGATGTAGTGGTACAGTTTCATCTCAGTTTCTTTAAGATTTTGTTAAAAGTCATGAATAGAAAATATCCTGCATCCAATAAGAAATGCCGCACTCACCCATTCAGCATTTGAATGGATATGCCCTAAATTACAGGTCTCGATTTCGTATAAATACACAACACAATTGATCTAAAGATGATACCAACCAATAAATGAATAATCAAGCACTAGTTAGGCTAACTAGCTTGTCTGTTGTTGTTGTTGCACAGCCAAGACTGAGGATCTGCCGCAGTAATCTATTGCTGCAACCAAATCTCAAAGACCACCAAGCTCAGATTAAATTCATTCACCATCGATCGAAGAATCATTGCTGTCGGTTCACCGACTTCTCCATGTAATTTATATACCCATTTGTTTTAACTTCTCTTAATGCCACTTTATCCCATTCCAAGTCGCTCGCTGTCAACAGGATCTGTCAAATGCACAACAGTCAGACAAACATCGGCGTTTTTTTGCCATTCTTTTGGCGAAAGTTAAGGCTTTTCTATCGTCACGGCCGCCCAAGAAAATCATAGCAATGTTGTATGACGTATGTGAATTTGACGCCTTATGTTTCCTACTGAACACGGAGCTTTTTCCAGGACCTTGGAATTCAGAATCCTGATGCCTTCATCGTCGGATTTGATAGACCCGTCAATGTACCATCTGCGATGAAATGGGAGGATACTAAGAGAAGCCAGCTTGTCTAATGCAAGTGTGCAAGTGTGCAAATATCCTCTTCCATCAGATTTGGCGGAGAGACTGCTGTGTAGGTGTTAACAGATAACAGCTCTCCAGTTAGGTCCTACCAATTAATTGAAACAAATGATGACGTTTTCAGAATATGAGCAGGCAGAAATAGGTCTTCGTTTCTTTTGATGGGAAATGAAGATTGGGGTTGGTTGTCCTCTGAGCTTAACAAGATGAAGAACGTTAACAGCCATAGGATTTTCTTTTGTAGGGCATGAGAAATCTAACAGATTAATTACTGCTCTTACGTTGTCTGGTACGTGAATGCATGCCACGATTTGCAGCTCAGCGTGAGGCTTGGAATCCATGATGTTTCTTTTCTTATAGCCTGCATATTTTCTTGAAGGATCGTAGAGCAATTTCCCCTTCTATTACCTGCATTTTAATCAAAAATTAAAAATTCAATATATTATTTGTCTTAAGAGAACTCAGATAAAAATCCTTTGTACAGTGCATTACTGATAATAAAAAATTTCATTCCCTATCGTCGTAAAAGAAGGTGAAGATGGAAAGCTCGAGGACAATTTTGTAGCTCATAATGAAAGCGAGTGCAAAACAATCTTTTGTAGGCATCTGAGTACACAAAGGTGGCAAAAAGGCAGCCACAAATTCGACCAACGTAGCTGCAGTTGAGATCAGTGCATGGCTTCCTCTTACGCTGCTGAAATCTCTGAATTTTTTTGCCATTAGGTGCGGTTATTCTCATCCCAGATGCTGTCACAAACAGTGGCAGCAGTAAATTATGAACCATGCTCTCGAGCTCCTCGACCAAAGCAGATCCCAACGGCGGTCCGTGAGGCACATCCAAGCCGATAAAATACGGGGCCGAGAGCAGGAATTCCTTGCGCCGTTTGGTTATGGAAACACTTAAGAGAAACAAAAGAGTGATTAATGTGATGAAAGTCGGGTCACTGGCTTTCCTTCTGGGGTATATTGCACAGTCCATTGCATTGCTGGTCTGAGTACGCAGAATACAATTGCAAGGAGAACACAAACACAAACGTAAAGTATCTCTTTTGCAGAATGTCTAATGCTAACAAAGAATGCTGCTCTCACAAAATAGCCGCCAACCACACAAATTAAGGTCAACGGATCACTGATGACTGTTGCCAATAACCCAATTTGACCAAGTTCTGAATTTGTGATCTCCAACTGACTAAGAAAGCAGCCGATAGCTGGGAATGTAGTTGAAACATAAGCTGGTGAAATGAACAGAATTTTGATTTCCTAGATGCTATCGAGATTGGGAGGCATAAGGATGAATGCAACGCAAATTAGAGGAGGTACGACTAAAAGAAGGCCGATGGCAAAGGCTCTTTCGCTCACCCTCGTTATTAAGGTTGGATCCATTTTCACTCCGGTTAAGAAGAGAAAGAAAGCAAAGCCCTTTGTTCCTATTGTTCCAATAACTTCTACACTTTCGTTTGTCATCAACTTCTCCGCACGCTCTTGCGTGAGTTGTGTGATACCTCAAAAATCAAAACAACATACCTCAAACAGATTACCATATTATGCCCTAAATATTGATTTTACTTTTATGTTTTTACTTGCATTTTGGACAAACCCTATTTATAGGCACAGCAATGAAACATTAGAAAACGAACGGTCCTAAGCGTTGGAGAAGGACAGGAAAAATGTGAAAAAGAACGTACAAGAAACTGTGAGCTGAACAATGGCAGTCCTAAGCGTCTGAGAAAAAAATTGAGCGGTCTGAGTGCTGCCGAAAATCACAGCTATGATTAACTCAAGCCATGGCAATGAAAAATCATGCCAATTATAACCTATACTTATTGGATCATTTGGTGAAAATTGCTTACACAAGGCAAACGATTGTACTTTGGCCTGTAATACAAGGCGAACTCGCGTTTGATTCCCCGATTCCAAGTTCATTTTAACCCTGCTTGTGCTTCCTTCGGTTTGTTTCTTTAGAAGTGATCAAGAAAATTATGAAGAGAATGAGTGAGTATCATTAATGACGAGAATCAAATATTCTTCTTTATAACAAATGTTGGACATTACTGCTTTTTAACATTACATAGTTCATTTTATATACAGAGGTAACTACCTACTTCGCTTAATTTTATAGCATCTTAGCTTAGGTAGCAAGCAGCAACAATATGACATAATTTATTAGGCACTCAATTGAACATTCGTTTAGCATTGGATATGACCATCTAACTTAGGTATCAAAGCTACTCCCCAACTTTCATAACAATGATATCAAATTCCCTCCCTACTTTATTTTTATATTCTCCAAGTGTAGTTCCGATTTTTGAAGGAGATCATTATGACTACTGGAGTAGTTAAAAGGAAAACAATTTTCATCTCTGAAGATATATGCAAAGCTGAATAAACCAAACCACCAGAATCAGGAAGCTCTCCAAATTGGAGTCAAGCACGACAAAAGCAATACAAACAAGACAAAAAGAAAATGCCCACTGCGTTTCATTTCTTCAGCATGTTAATCTTTCCCAAAAATTTATGTAAGAAAAGCCAAAAATACTTTGAAAATTTTGAAGCAAGAATTTGAAGGTTCTAGAAAAACTTTCATCATCAAGACACAAAATTTCTGAAAAGAGTTTGATAATTTAGCAATGAAAGCAAATGAAAACGTTCGTGATTTTTGTTCTAAAATCATTTTGATGATAAAAAATGCAAAAATCTTTTATAAAAAGAACAACATTATGGTGGCTATTGTTGAGATGTCAAAAATAGAATAAAATTTTCCCTCCTATTATGCCACTAGATGAGAATTTTGCTCTTAAAATTGAAATTTCAAATTCTTTTCAATTATGACATTCAAGACATGATCATTTAAGCTACAACAAGCTAGTGAAGAAGAGAAGGTGAATGGAAAAATTTACAAAAGTTTAGTTAGGTCCTGCATTTATCTTACCAACACTAGACTCGATATACATATTCTATACGTGTGATTCTCAAACTTACAAATGATCCCAAAAGAACACATTATGTTACAGAAAAGAGGATATTAAGGTATCTTCAAGGCATTAAAAAATTGGGCATTAAGTATGGAAAAGATGAAATTTGCAAGTTTGTCAGTTTCACTGATAGTGAGTTGGAAGGTTTGGTTGATGATTGAAAAAGCAGATCGAAAAATTTGTTTTGTCTTCGTTCAAATATAAATTCATGGAGTTCTAGGAAGCAAAAATGAATAGCATTATCATCTACAGAAGCAGAGTACATTGTAGCATCAGATTCAACTTGTGAAGCAATTTAAGTAAGAAGAATTCTCAAAGATTTGCAGTTCAATCAAGAAGAATCAAAAACAATTTATTGTGATAACGTTTCAGCCATTGCAATGGCTAAAAAAGAAACTAGTTTTTCATGCTAAATCAAAACACATTGAGCTTTGTCATCATTTCATTCGTGATTTGGGGTTCACGATCCCACTCCTTTTACCTTATGTATTTTACATTATTGCAATGCAGTAGCTTTCATATATTATATATATATCTACCTGTGAATTTTGCAGAAATTACTTGGATAGACAACTGCAATCCCATGTCAGTCCCTACCCATTTCTCCTGCTTGTACGTTGAATTTTTTATGATCAGCTAGGCAGTGCAGTTATTGTTGTGGTTCTATTCAACCATGCTTTGTTCTCACTTTTCACTTCTCACTCTAAAGTTAGTTGTTCATTGAAGTGTTTCAGATCCATATCGTCGGTGCTTTACCTTTTCTCTTGCTTGGATGTTGATTTTATGATCAGACACATATCTGTAGTTATTTTTACCTTCAGTTCCTTCTGTCCAAACCAAAGCTGTATTATCTTTAACAGTTGTTATAACAACATTCAGTTTTTCATTTTACTTTTTTCCCTTCAGATTCCTTCTATCCAAACAATATTCATAACCCTAAGTTGCATTATCTTTAACAGTAGTTATAACCATATTCAGTTTTTTTTTCTCATCAGATTCCTTCTATCCAAACAATATTTTTTCATAGCTCATACATTCCGTTTTGGGATACAAATATCCCATTAAGCTTATTAACTAGCAGCGAATATGTTCTTAAACTGTTGTAGGCTTTGCTGCAATATGATGAGAAGGTCCGTTAGCAGTAACTTCTTGTTTCTTTTCATTGCAGCAGCAACCAAACTAACTGTAGACAGCGGTTATATGCTATCCCATCCTCTAGTGAATACCCATCACTTGCAGGATTTAGGTTCCGCTTCCATCCATTTACATTCTTCTTCAGAGGGGTGACAAAGAAAAGGAAATTCAGGGGGAGCAAGTTTCTCAATCCAGGCAAGTGATATGGCTAATATTACAGATGGAACTATATCTCAACAAACGTGCTTCCGAGTTCGGCCCAAGATCAATTCGGATGGCTTGGCAAAGCAATTAGAAGATTGAAATAATGGTTACGAATGGCTGGATTATACCGCGCCAAAAATCTTATTGCTCATAGCTACGATACTCATCATCGCCCAAGCCCCTCATTTCGTGCTCAAACGCTTAGGAATTCCAGCTTTCATCTCCCAAATTATCGTATGCATTTTCACTCTTTCTCAATCTTTTTCTTTTTCTTTTGATTAACATGTGTTTTATGAGCACGCTTTCCATCTTATCTAATACATAGATGCATTAAATGTGATCATTTTCAATTATATTATGTCATATTTAACACGTACTAAATCGAGTATTTTCCATAATTTGTGTGAAACAGACTGGCCTAATTCTCTCTCGACCAGCACTAAGAACAATGAAATGGGCAGATGACGTAATTACACAAGACAACGTACAATTTCTGGTACCTTGGGGGATTTAGGCTATGCATTCTTTATCCTCCAAAGTGGGGTGAAAATGGACTTGAACTTGGTAACCAGGGTGGGAAGAAAGGCATGGTATATCGGCATTCTAATCGCGGTAATCCCATTAGTTTCAGCTTTATTAACCTCAGGCATGATAATGGATAGGAAGACAGAAGCTGCAACAAAGAGTTTCTTTTTTGCACCATTGTATTGCATGTCATCATTTCCTGTAATTAACAGCCTTCTCATTGATTTGAAAATCCTGAATTCGGAACTTGGTAGAATAGCACATTCTTCAGCTATCATTGCTGGTTTTCTGAGCTTATTATGTATGATTGCTCACTGGTTGGTAAAAAGAGCAATAAAAAGTCCGGTTAGGACGATAGCTGCAACGGGAATAGTTGTTTGCTATGCCGTTGTGGCTTTGTATGTGCTGCGACCAACAATGTTATTGATTGTGAGATTGACAATAGAAGGAAAGCAAGTTAGCCAAACAGGATTATATGCGGTTATGCTAATGTTCTTGCTAGTTCTTAGGATTCTTCCTCGATGGTCAAGCGGATTTACGATAATTGGCCTTTATTTTCTCGGTTTAGCAGTTCCGCATGGACCACCATTGGGATCTGCTCTGGTGGAAAAATTTGATTGCTTGGTTTCAGGTTTACTTTTGCCAATATTTGTCGCAATATCAGTCACGAGGATAGAACGATTCGGTTTCCTTTCCGGTAAGGGATTTATAATCCAAAATACAGCGATGGCTCTTATGACAATATTGACCAAATTTTGTGCCTGTTATTTACCATTGCTGCATTGGAATATGCATAAAAATGATGCAGCTGCTCTTGCTGTTATTATGAACACTAAAGGAATTGTAGGGTTGGCTTCCTACACTTTTGGGAGAGATGCCCAGGTACTTAATTAAACCTTTAATACTTTAACTTGTTTTAATATTTTATGTTAGGAAAGTTGTAACGCTGGTGCATTTTGCTTATCAAATGTTTGCAGTACATCACTTCAGATGTCTTCAATTTTATGCTTGTTTTTGTCACTGTCGTGGCGAGTGTTGTGCCTGTTTTGGTGAAAAAGCTATACGATCCTTCAAGGAAATATGCGGGACATCAGATAAGGAAGCTTATAGATTGCAAACCTGATGCAGAGCTGCAAATACTTGCTTGCATTCATTTACCACATAATATCAGCTCTATCATCAATCTTTTGAGTATTTCTTGTAATGAAAAAAGCCCTATTGCTGTTAGTGCTCTTCATCTCATCAAACTTATTGGGCAAGCACTGCCAATATTTGTTTCCCACCAGAAGAAAAACAAAAATGAAACAGCTTATGGCTACTCAGAAAATGTCATTATTTCGTTCAAGAAATTTGATTGAGCTAATTGGGGGAATGTGTCCGCAAACGCCTTCACAGCAATCTCTCCACCTGATTTGATGCATGATGATAGATGCACACTTGCATTAGATAAGCTTGCATCCCTTATCATCCTCCCATTCCATCGAACGTGGTACATTGACAGCTCACTTGAATCCGAAGACCTCGCTAGAAGGAACTTAAACTGCAGGATGCTGAAAAAGGCACCCTGTTCAGTAGGAATCCTCATTGATCATGGAAATCTACGCCGCCCTATATCGCAGTTGGATTCATCGGATGTACCGTCTAACGTTGCAATGTTATTCGTGGGGGAAAATGATGACAGGGAAGCCTTAACTTTCGCTAAAAGAATGGCAAAAGACAACAGGATTAAGCTCACAGTTTTCCATTACATTGCAGCAAGCGATGACGGGGAGGTAGACTGGGAAACAATTATTGATTCTGAAGTATTGAGGGAAGTTAAGAACAGTGAGCATATAAAATATACTGTAAAAGATGGGGTTGGAACAGTGAGTACCGTTCGACCGGTGGTGAACGAATACAATCTTATGATTGTTGGAAGAAGATACAATGTTGAAAGTCCACAGACATCTTGTCTCAAGGAATGGAGTGAATTTCCTGAGCTGATTCTCGGAGACCTGCTTGCATCTAAAGATCTTGGAGGCAATTATTCCGTCTTGGTCATACAGCAACAAAACAAAGTCTAGCCATTCCAAATTGTAATCAATCCTACGCATGTCTTAATTACAATTAGAAAGCTTATAACTCTTCATTCACAAATTTGTCACTAAACAAAGAGAAGATTTGGGTACTTTATTTTTCAGGTGTCTTATAATTAAAATTTTTTACTCTCATTTTAAATACTATTTCTTTATTTAAATTTTTTATTTTTCTTTCAATCAATCAATTTCTTTTTGTATTTTTAATTTTTCATTAAATTGTAATTTAAAAACTAATTTTTGGGTGAATTGAGCTTGTTTGCAGGGACCTTTGTTGGGAAGAAAGTTTGGAAAATTTTCAAATTCTAGCGTAAACATCGGAGAAAATGCCTCTTCTGAAGATTAAAGCTGGTCATGAGGACACTGTCCACGGTGTCACTACTCAGTTAAGATGATGGGTGTGGGCAATGACACCTCTCACGGGCAAAGCCAAGTGGTCATAAAGGAGCAGTTTTATAGGTGTCTTGGGCTCACCCAAAATTTTGACCTATGTTCAGTACAAGGTTTCTTTTAATTTTTTTTTAAATTTTTAATAAATAATAATATATATAATATAATTAATAAATTAATTTTATATTTATAATATAAAATAAAAAATTTAAAGATTATTATTTATTTAAATTGAATAAAAAAATTAGTGAAAGAATCTTAATTCCTATGCTCGCAAATCATGAGTGGTATGAAAGGACTGTAATAATGAGTGGACCAAAGATCATGTTTTTGCGGACCGCAAATCATCGATCAATTCAATTGCTTAGGCTCCTCGGGTGTGCATGTTTGGCTTGTTGTTCATCTAATGGGAACATATCAGGTTTTACTGCAAGACCTTATGACGGTTGGAATACATCAAGGACTGACCGAGCTTACCCAGAAGGTACGACTTCTGTTTCATTGGCCCCATGAATGGTGCAATGTGCTCTTGTGGGATCCGCCACACTAGAGCAGATAGAGAAGCTTGTTGGAAAGCAATCCTTAATCTCCAAAATAAGAGCTGAAATTAATGCAATTTTGACAGAAGCATTGTCTTTTTCAACATGTTCTCTTATCCAACAAAATTTTCTTCTTCAAAAGGTTTTATTAAAGTATGTCTCTTTGGAGTTCAAATGTCTCATTGGTTATTTCAAACATGAAATATTTGTTGTGTTTAAATATGAAATGAGTGCAGTATGAATATAAAGAGAATAAGAGTAAGCAAGAAAAAATGTAATTCATAGTTTCAACTTATTTCCCACTTACCTTATGCTTGCATCTAACAAGATTTGGTATCACAGTTTGTGTAAAAACATTCATAACAATGGCATCAAATCCCTTACCTATTTTATTTTCATTTTCTCTAAGTCTAGTTCCTATTTTTGAAGGAGAGCTTTATGAGTATTGGAGTTGTTGAAGCTGAATGTGCTAACCCAATCTCCACAAAAGCAACATAAGCAAGACATATAAAAAGAAAAAAAAAGCGCTAAACATGCTTAGGGAATTTTGAAGTAAGAATTTGAAGGTTTTAGCAAGACTGTCATCATTAAGTTGCAAATTTTATGGAAAGAGTTTGATATTTTAACAATGAAAGAAAATGAAAACGTTCGTGATTTCTGTTCTAGAATCACCGAGATTGTAAACCAGATAAGTGGCTGCGGTGATACTATTGAAGACAAGAAGGTTAATGAAAAAGTTTTAACAAGTCTTTCTTTAAAGTTTAATTATGTAGTTGTTGCCATTGAAGAATCAAAGGATCTGTCTTAGAAGAATTTTCTAGTTTTCTTCAATCATATGAGCGGCGAATCAATCGTTCTTCAAATTAGCCTGCGAAGAATGCTTTTCAATCCAAGACAAAAGTTGCATATCAGAATAAGAGTGGCTAGAATGAGCAGAACAATGGAGGCCTTTTGCAGAGAAAATGGCAAAATGATAACGGTAACAAATGGAGAGGTAATAGAGAAAATTATTTTAATGCAAACTCTCAATGCATTATTTTTAAATGAACTAATCATGAATCAAATGATAGCAGATTTTTCCTGCATGCTTCATTGCTAAATAAAACATATCTCTCCGCAGTTCAATCATCTTCGTGTTGTTATCTTATCATCTTGGCTCGCTAATGCCTACAACTTCTCTTGCTTGTACATTGATTTTAGATCAGCCAAGCAGTGCAGTTATTGTCGTGGTTCTAGTTAACCGAGTTTTGACGGTGCTTACCCATTGCTCTTGCTTGGATGTTGATTTTATGATCAGCCAAATATGTGTAGTTATTTTTACCTTCAGTTACTTCTATCCAAACACCATTGATAACCGTAAAGCTGTATTATCTTTAACAGTAGTTATAACAACATTCAGTTTTCTTTTTTACTTTTTTTTGCCTTCAGATTTCTTCTATCCAAACAATATTCATAACCCGAAGTTGTATTAGCTTTAAGATTAGTTGTAACCACATTCAGGTTTTTTTTCTCATCAGATTCCTTCTATCCAAACAATATTTTTTCATAGCTCATACATTCCGTTTTGGGATGCAATATCCCATTGAGCTTATTAATTAACAGCTAATATGTTCTTAAACTGTTGCGGGCTTTGCTGCAATGCGATGAGAAGGTCCGTTGGCGCTAACTAATTGATTCTTTTTATTGCAGCAGCAACCAAACTAACTGTAGACAGCTATCATATGCTTTCCCAGCCTCTAGCAAATGCCCATCACTTGCAGGATTTAGGTTCTGCTTCCCTTCGCATTCTTCTTCAGGAGGTTGAAAAAGAAAAGGATATTCTAGGGGAAAAAGTTTCTCGAACCAGGCAAGTGATATGGCTAACATTACAGGTGGAAATATATCTCAACATAATTGCTTTCACATTCCGCCGAAGATCAATTCGGATGGCTTGGCAAAGCAATTACAAGATAGAAATAATGGTTACGAATGGCTGGATTATACCGGGCCAAAAATCTTGTTGCTCATAGCTACGATGCTTATCATCGCTCAGGCCTCTCATTTCGTGCTCAAACGCTTAGGAATTCCTCTTTTCATCTCCCAGATTATCGTATGCATTCTCTTTCGTCCTCAATCTCTTTCTTTTTCCTTTTCTTTTGATTAACATTTGTTTTAACAGCACGCTTCTCACCTTATCTAATACGCAGATGCATTAAATGTGATCATTTTCAATCATGTTATGTCATTTAACACGGCCCTTTCTTTAGTTTGATGTACTAAATCATTTGTCATAATTTGTGTGAAACAGGCTGGCCTAATACTCTCTCGGCCATCAGTAAGAACGATAAAATTGGCAGATAACATAATTACACAAGACAGTGTACAATTGCTTGGTACCTTGGGGGATTTAGGCTATGCATTCTTCATTTTCCAAAGTGGGGTGAAAATGGACTTGAGCATGGTAACCAGGGTGGGAAGAAAGGCATGGTATATCGGCATTCTAATAGTAGTAATGCCTTTAATTTCAGCTTTATTAACCTCAGGCATGATAATGGACAGGACGAATGAAGCTGCAAGGAAGAGTTTCTTTCTTGCGCCATTGTATTGCATGACATCATTTCCTGTAATTAACTGCCTTCTCATTGAATTGAAAATCCTGAATTCGGAACTTGGTAGACTAGCACATTCTTCAGCTATCATTGCTGATTTTCTGAGCTTATTATGTATGATTGTTCACTGGTTGGTAAAAAGAGCAATACGAAGTCCGGTTACGGCCATCACTGCGACAGGAATAGTTGCTTGCTATACCCTTGCGGCTTTGTTTGTTCTGCGACCAGCAATGTTATTGATTGTGAGATTGACAAAAGAAGGAAAGCAAGTTAGCCAAACAGGATTATATGCCGTTATGCTAATTTTCTTGCTAGTTCTCAGGATTTTTCCTCGATGGTCAAGTGGATTTACAGTAATTGGCCTTTATTTTCTTGGTTTAACAGTTCCACATGGACCACCATTGGGATCTGCTATGGTGGAAAAATTTGATTGCTTGGTTTCAGGTTTACTTTTTCCAATATTTGTCACAACATCTGCCATGAAGGTAGAACAATTCAGTTTCAGTTACGGTACGGGATTTGTAATCCAAAATACAGTGATGGCTCTTATGACGATGCTGACCAAATTTTGCGCCTGTTATTTCCCATTGCTGTATTGGAATATGCATAAAAATGATGCAGCTGCTCTTGCTGTTATTATGAATGCTAAAGGAATTGTCGAGTTGGCTTCCTACACTTTTGGAAGTGATGGAAATGTACATAATTAAACCTATAATAGTTTTACTTGTTTTAAAACTTTTATGTTAGGAAAGATGTAACGCTTGTGCATTTTTCTTATCACATGTTTGCAGGATATCACTTCGGATACCTTCAATATCATGCTTGCTGTTGTCACTGTCTCGGCGAGTGTTGTGCCTGTTTTGGTGAAAAGGTTATACGATCCTTCAAGGAAATATGCGGGATATCAGATAAGGAAGCTTATGGATTGCAGACCCGACGCGGAGCTACAAATACTTGCTTGCATTCATTTACCACAAAATATCAGTTCTATCATCAATCTTTTGAGCATTTCTTGTCCTAAAAAAGAAAGCCCCATTGCTGTTAGTGCTCTTCATCTCATCAAACTTATTGGGCAAGCATTGCCAATCTTTGTTTCCCATCAGAAGAAAAACAAAAATATAACCGCTTATGGCTACTCAGAAAATGTCATTCTTTCGTTCAAGAAATTTGAGGGAGCCAATTGGGGGAATGTATCCGTAAACTCCTTCACGGCAATCTCTCCGCCAGATTTGATGCATGATGATATATGCACACTTGCATTAGATAAGCTTGCGTCCCTTATCATCCTCCCATTCCATCGAGCATGGTACCTTGACGGCTCACTTGAATCCGAAGACCCCACTATAAGGAACTTAAACTGCAGGATGCTGAAAAAGGCACCCTGTTCAGTAGGAATCCTCATTGATCATGGAAATCTACGGCGCCCTATATCGCATTTGGATTCATCAGACTCATCTTCTAACATTGCAATGTTGTTCGTGGGGGGCAATGATGACAGGGAAGCCTTAACTTTCGCTAAAAGAATGGCAAAAGACAACAGGATTAAGCTCACAGTATTCCATTTCATTGCAGCAAGCGATGACGGGGAGGTAGACTGGGAAACAATTCTTGATTCTGAAGTATTGAGGGAAGTTAAGAACAGTGAGCATATAAAATACGAGAAGCATATTGTAAAAGACGGGGTTGGAACAGTGAGTACCGTTCGACCGGTGGTGAACGAATACAATCTTATGATTGTTGGAAGAAGATACAATGTTGAAAGTCCACAGACATCTTGTCTTAAGGAATGGAGTGAATTTCCTGAGCTGGGAATTCTCGGAGACCTGCTTGCATCTAAAGATTTTGGAGGGAACTGTTCTGTCTTGGTCATGCAGCAACAAAACAAAGTCTAGCCATTCCCAACTGTAATCAATCCTATGCATGTCTTAATTACATGAAGAATAGCTTCTTTGTCTTTGTTCAGTATTTGTAAATTTTCATTCACAAATTTGTGAGTAAATGACGAGAATATCCAGTTTGGATGCATCCCACCTTTCTTATTTTCAAAAATTTTTAACTCTTACATCAATTCTTTAAAATTTTCATTTTATATTTAAACTTTTTTTTAATAATTATTTTTAAAATTATATTAATTATATATTTTTAAAATTTTATGTTAAAACTGATACAGCAGCCCAAGAACATATTAAAAGAAATGGCCGATGCCAATCTTGTATGGACAACTGAGCTGGTCCAGTGTTTCTTCGGGCTGACCAAGCCCATTGACTATTCTATAGAAGCCCATTATTTTTTTAATTGATTTCCCATATTACCCTCATCCTAAACCGAAATTAGTATTATAGCCAACGTAAACCCGTCTTCTTCTTCCTCCTCTAAGCCCGAATTCAGAAGCTCGAAAGCTCTTCTGTTGATTGCTTGCGCGATCGTTTAGTATCTCTTGATCTTCGCCCTCACAAGGTCTGATTTTATTTTTCATTTATGAATGAAATTTTGTTCTTTAGGGTTTTGTAATTTAATTCGATATGCTTGATTGATCGATTTTTTACTTTGTATAATTTGCGTATCTTCGTGTCCACAGGTATTCGTTTCCCAAATGTATTCAATAATCGATTTACACCACTTCATTGGTTTTGATTTACCTCTAAAAATTGGTTGAATGTGCCTTAACGTAAAGAAAATTGAATTTCGAATTTTGGAATATTCAATTTATTCGGTGCCAAAAGAGTTCAACAAGTATTTGTTGGAAGCCTAAAAGTCATTTTTGTATATTTTTTATTTCTTAAATTTTCTCTGCAACCAAACAGAGAAAATTTATTATGCATGATTGGGTGCCAAAACGTTTCACACACATGTATCTGTTGAAAATGATATGGAAAATAAAGTGATAAGAATATATAGGAATTGATTTTCGTGTCTCTTCTACTTCAGGCTTTAAATAGAGGGTTTATGAAGGAAGAAAAAATAAGGTCAGTTTCTTGTGGTCTGATTTTTTGGCGATTTGTACTTTTTTGTAGGGAACTTTTCAAATTCTAGTGTAAGTATTAGAGAAAATGCCTCCTCTGAAGATTGAAGCTGGTCATGAGGACACAGTCCATGATGTGGCGATGGATTACTATGGTAAGCGCCTAGCCACTGCATCTTCAGACTACTCAATTAAGATCATAGGTGTGGGCAATAACACCTCTCAGCATCTGGCAAAGCTTGATGGTCATAAAGGAGCTGTTTGGGAGGTGTCTTGGGCTCACCCAAAATTTGGGTCTATGCTCGCATCATGTTCTTTTGACGGGACTGTCATAATATGGAAGGAGGGTAACAATAATGAGTGGACCAAAGATAATGTTTTTGAGGAGCACAAATCATCGGTCAATTCAATTGCTTGGGCTCCTCATGAACTCGGTCTTTGTTTGGCTTGTGGTTCATCTAATGGGAATATATCAGTTTATACTGCAAGGCCTGATGGTGGCTGGGATACATCAAGGATTGACCAAGCTCACCCAGTTGGTGTGACTTCTGTTTCATGGGCCCCATCAATGGCTCCTGGTGCTCTTGTGGGATCAGGCATACTTGACCCAGTTCAGAAGCTTTGCTCAGGTGGTTGTGATAACACTGTGAAGGTTTGGAAGTTGTACAATGGTAGTTGGAAGATGGACTGCTTTCCGGCTCTTCAAATGCATACTGATTGGGTGAGAGATGTTGCTTGGGCACCCAACCTGGGGCTTCCAAAATCTACCATTGCAAGTGCTTCAGAGGATGGAAAAGTTATTATTTGGACTGTAGCTAGGGAAGGAGATCAATGGGAAGGTAAGGTGTTGCATGACTTCAAGGTTCCTGTTTATAGAGTCAACTGGTCACTGACTGGAAACATATTGGCGGTGGCTGATGGAAATAACAGCGTAACGATGTGGGAAGAAACAGTTGATGGAGAGTGGCGACAGGTGACGGAAATTGAGCCATAGAACTCTTAGATTTTTTTTATATTTTATCATGTAACACAGGATCATGGTTCAGATCCTCTTCATAATTTCCTTTTATGAATTTACACTCTCAATCCCCACTCCCTTTACATTATTGATTAGTTAAGTTATTTGAGGGACATATTTGAACCCCAAATATTTTTAAGTTTAACTTAAATGAAGAACTTCAGTTTTCATTTACACGTATATTAAACTCATCTATTGGTTGAAATAAGAATGCTTGAAATCTTCTAGCAAATGTTAGGCTTTGATTTTTCACACCCACTTTTGCCACACAGATTTGATTCCAATGCAGTAGCTTTCATGTATATATCTATATGTGAATTTTGCAGAACGTATTTAGACAGACAATGCTTTTTTATCGTTTTTGATCCATGTCAATGCTTACCCATTTCTCTTGCCTGGATATCGATTTTATAATCAGCCAAATATGTTTAGTTATTTTTATGGTTCTAGTTACCCATGTTTGGTTCTCACTTCTCACTCTATGGTTAGTTGTTCATTGGAGTGTTTTTGATTCATGTTGGTGCTTACCCATTTCTCTTGCTTGGATGTTGATTTTATGATCAGTCAAATGTGCGTAGTTAATTTTACTGTATTAGTTACAATCTTTGGTTCTAGCTTCTCACTCCATAGTTAGTTGTTCATTGGAGTGTTTTTGATCTTTTTCTGTTCATATTAGTTAGTCGTGGAAGAAACAGTGGGAGGAAACTTTTACTCAGCTGAGATTTAGAAATATATCCAATCATAAGAAACTATAGATAATGGATAGCATCAACCCATGATAGTCTTGAGAAAGTTAATTGGGAGTTCTAGTATAGCAAAGGCATGAGACACACAATGAGTATATATTGTTTGGTTTCTGAGTTCATCTATCAGAGTTTTGTACGGTAGTTGTAGAATATCACAAATTATGCTGTTAAGCAAATTGAAGGCTCACCTTCACCTATTGGTGGTTCTGCATTTTGAATTTTAAAGTTCAAGCATTAAAGGGTTCCTCAATAGCCGGCCCTACTAATAAAGATGTGAATGTGGGTTGGTATTTTATTTATTTTGGCCTTAAATTTAGGGGGCAATGTGGAAGTTGAAGCTTTTGACTGAAAATCAATTCTTGATACAACAATGGGATGTGTACTTGATTATGTTGGACTGTTTGGCATTGCATAAGCCCATATACATGCAAGATCAATGCAGTTCATTACTTAGAATGGGATACACATTCAATGAAATCTTCAAAACCTTTGTGATGTTCCCTTACTATGTGTGTTTTTATAACTTGGTATAGTACAGTTGCATCAATATATACATAGAATATAAATAAAGAAAAATAAATTATATGAGGTATATAATAATAATAATAATATGTTATCATATTAATTAAGTTTCAAGAATGACCAAATTTAGGTTAGATTCAGTCAAATTTTAATTTTGATTTGATTCAAATCGATAATAAATGGACTCAATCTATGCAAGGTTCATCAACACTCTAATTGTTTTTACGGGAAATATTTTTTTAATTAAATGCATAACCAATAATTGAGATTGAAACTCAAGAACAAAGGCACGTGCGGGGAGAGGGTGCAAAGCACGTGAGTTATCATCAGGTATCATGTTCGTTAGTTTAGACATGGCTAGCACAACGCAAGTTTGAGGTAGCAGGAAAGGAAAGTGCGTTTTACTATAAACACTCAATTGATTCCAGCCACGTGGAATTTGACCCACCCCAATTGGTTGAGCCTTTTGAAACTGAAAGTAACTCACATGATTGCTGACAACATCACCGCCTTTGTCACGTGCTTTGTGGACCCACAAAAGCATACTATGTAAATAAATAATTCTTTTAAAATTTAGTAAACTAAAGCGTTCATTAATTTTTTTTTGTTTTTTAATTTTGCTTAACAACCGGATTTTGTTAAGCAAAGATGGCATAATCAAACCAAATCAAAATAAATTTACTATTTAAATTAATTTAAAATATATTAATTAAATTTTAATTTAAAAATATCTAATTAATAATTTATACCGTACCCATTTTTATTGACATATAAATTAAAAAAATATTTCAATAAAATAACGCTATTACCTTAATATTAATAAATACTACCGTCAATTTAAAATTAATAAATAAAATAAATATATTTATTAATAATAAATAAAATTTTATTTTATTAATTAATAATTTTATTACACAAAACCTTTTGGCAAATAAAAAATTGTAGACGAACCTTATCCAATTACCAGAGAGTTGAATAAGAATAGCATGGGGATTAGTGAAGAATAAAAGCAAGATTATTGATCAGAATTACTGTTTGATGCCCGGGGTTCAGAAAACAAAAGAGCCACGTGGATGAGCTCATGACCGTTACTTGGGATGAAGTTGAGCTGTAACCATCGTGCTTAAACGTGGGAAGGAGTATATAATAATAATAATAAGGTGTCTGTGATAAGAAAGTAGAATTAATTAAAAATAAAAGAAGGAAAAAGCACAATTCCCAAGGGAGCAGAGGAATCCGGCTGTAAAGTTGGCCATTAATGGAGGAATCGCGGCGACAAAACCTGCTAACTAAGACTGACTCTTTTAATCAAATTGATAAACAAAGAAGAATGCTTCTTGAGGCTTGGTTACAATAAATTGGTCTGCACACAATAAAATCCTTTTTAACTTTACCAACTCAATACACAAAGTTGTTTGGTTTCCTAGAAAATTAAAAAAAAACTTGACATTATAAGATTATTAATAAATAAATGTGTCTTAATTGCTTGATTATCGTCTTGGTAAATGATTCACTACTTTACCTTTGTTTAAAGCAAAAACAATGCAACTTTACTTTTTTGGGTCAGAGGTTACCTCCGTTGCCAACTCATCTCCTCGCAAGCGCCAATCAAGTTTCGCTAAACCTAAACACGCACACAACCAAATTAATTAATTAATTAATTTGAAATATATTAACTTACCTAAAACAGCAAAATAAATAAATAAATAAAAATCACAGGATTTGCAAGTTACTACTTCCCAATAGAAAATTTCCTGAGCACGAGATGCTTCAATTTTCTGTTATTTACCATTTTGCCATTCCTTTACTCCTCAAAACCCCACCTTTCCTCCCTTCCGCTCTCACTCTTTCTCGTCTCGTCGGTTCTCTCAAGTTCTTCGTTTTCTCCTCGCGAGAGACTTAAGTTTCGGGCTCTTCGAATTTTCTCGCTCAATTTCCCATTTTCTTGCATTCTCTCTCTATCCGAACGGCAGATATTTCCTTACTGGCTACATTGCTCGCATACCGCAAACCTCTCTCTTTTTGCAGGAAATTTCGGAACTTAAAATTATTTTCTCACTGAATTCCTCACTTTCTAGCCAAACAAACAGTGGTCACTTTCTGAAAACCAAGCTCTTCCTTCGTTTTCTGTTTTGTAAACCTAAATAAAAACCGTTAAAGAGTAATGGAAACACCAGAATTCTATATCGGCAGTTACTTCGATGCCGCCGTGTCAGCGAACAACTTCTCTTCGGAGAAGCGAGCTGTCGTAGACCAAAAACAAGGCGAGAACTTCAACTTCACCGTTGAAGAGCTACTCGACTTCTCCAATGAAGACGCCATAATCAACGACGGCGGTTTTTTTGACAATGTCACCGGAAACTCCACCGATTCTTCCACAGTTACGTGCAATTCCGCAGTTTCCGGAGGAGAAAATAACTTCTCCGGGAATTTCGGCGGTCGCCGTTGCACCAGTAACTTCGGTGATTCTCAGCTCTCCGGCGAATTATGCGTGCCGGTATTTCTCATATTCCCTACTATTATTTTGAAAGTTTAAATATTACGTGAAATTCGGTAAATTCAGGTTTTATTTCAGGAAAAAATAAATAAATAAATCACTGAATTGTTGTTACAGTACGATGACTTGGCCGAACTGGAATGGCTGTCAAATTTTGTGGATGACTCGTTCTCGATGGACCAAACGTTACAGAATCAACACCACCTCAAGTTTTTATCCGGATCCAAACCACACACCCCCGAATCATCTTCCTCATCAACTCGACCCGAAGACTCAATCCCGAAATCGACCAACCCCGCTTTCCTTCCCGAAACCCCACTGCCCGGTAAAGCCCGGTCCAAGCGCTCTCGTGCTGCTCGCTGTGATTGGTCCACGCGTGTCCTCAACGTGTCTCCAAAAGCACCGTCTGCAAAGCGAGAGAATCCAGACCCAAGTTCGAATACGGAGTCCGGTTCGGTTAGAAAATGTTTGCATTGCGCGGCAGAGAAGACTCCGCAATGGCGGACCGGGCCATTGGGTCCGAAAACACTGTGTAATGCCTGTGGAGTCCGGTATAAGTCAGGTCGGTTGGTGCCGGAATACCGACCCGCTGCTAGTCCAACATTTGTCTCCGCAAAGCATTCCAATTCACATAGGAAGGTATTGGAGCTTCGGAGACAGAAGGAAATGCAGAGGACACAACACCAACAATTTCTCAGTCAAACTTCAATTTTCGGCGTATTCAACGGTGGAGATGATTACTTGATTCATCATCGTAGCGGTCCAGATTTTAGGCATATGATTTAGGTTTAAATTCAAAGCTTACCAAACGCAATTGTAGTATCCTAATCTTTTTAAATTCCGAAAATTCGATTTCGTGGTTCTTCATTGGGCAAAAATAAAAAATAAAAAAATTAGAAATTGTGTTTTAAAAAATGATTTGATTTGATTTGATAAGACGAAAAATGGGCCAGCAAGCAAGAAGATGAGGGGTTGCCTGCCCGTACCTAATGTACAGCAATTGCACATGACCAGCTGGTAGCATTGCCCTTTGATTAGCCAATTCGTTTTGGTTCCTTTCCTTTGAATTCAAACGTGGAATCCATTGGGTCGCATTGATAATGATTCAATTCCAACAAAATACTGTTGATTGAACAAATGGGTTTTCGATTTTCATTCCATTCCCCCCACGCACTATTTTTAAGACAATCGAAAGTAGAAATTACATGTTCACCATACTAATTAGTCATGCTAAACACCGTCATGTGCACGTAATAGGAATGGCGAAATCAAGGCGGTGAAGAAAGCAAAAAGGCAGCTGCTTAGCTTGCAAAATGGTGCACAAGGTCATGTGCAAGCAAGTGATGATATTAAATTAAGAATCAAGTGTTACATTGGGAAGATATGCCATTGTCTACCATACTTTAGACATTTAATCTTTCATTTTGGGTCCACTTTTTCCTTTTTTTTATTTTATTTCTATGATTATTAGTCAAAATACGCAATACTCTTGTTTCTAGATTGTGACAATTAAGGGAGTGGGTCTAATCCTCATTTTTATACTTAAATTTGTAACTAATCAATTAATTAATAGATTAATCATAGGGTGATTTGATGTTTCAAAAAGGGTGTTTTATTTCTTATTCTAAATGAGTTTTGGTCCCATGCATATCATTATATGTTAATCATTTTTATTTTTTAAAATTTAAAAAATTTAGAACAATAATATATTGCACGTACTAAAATTAAAAATATTTTTTTATAAAAGTGTCTAATACTTTTAAATATTTCTTAAATTGTCATAAAAAAATATTTTTTTAATTTCTACAAAATATTTTTTACTTACCAAAAATCACTCGATAAAATTAGTATAATAAAATTAATAATAACATTTACTATTTATTTATTTTAGTTCAACTTCTCTATTAATTAAAAAGATTTTTTTAGTGATAAAAATTCTTCAACTTTTTTATATCGTTCGGTTATCATTTTGAGAAATTCTATTTTAAAAATTTATATTAAACAAATCCTTAATTATATTAAATAATAAATTTTTATTAATTCGATAAATATTTTTAATGATATCGAAAAATACTCTTGACCGTTCTATATTACAATAATGTTTTGTGTATTATTAAAAGTATAATAAATAGTATTTTAATGCAATTTCAAAAGTGTATCGTGTAATGTAAAAGTAATAATCTAGCAAAAGTATAACCTCATTGGATCGTATAAATCCATCAAAGTAGACAAAACCTAATTCGAACATGGAATAATTAATATTCCATGCAAATGCAAAAAAAAAGGCATAGGCTAAGAATAATATGAAAAACAGTACAAACAAAAGTACACCGGATGTATGTACATAAGTATCTTTTTATTTATACGTATAAAAATAAAGTAAATAAATAAATGAGCAAGCATGTGAGAAGTGAGAAGTGTATGTTAAAATCAAAGACAAGCACATGCATGTTGTAGTAATACTACGTGACCTGCATGACTGTCTTCCTGCCAAAAGTCTTTATTTTTATTAATTATTTGATTATTAATTAAAGGGGAATTATATAAATTCAAAAAAATAATTATTATTTTTGGTTAAATGGGTTTGGTTGCTCGCTGTCTAGGGATCTTTCCATGTTATTCGTTTTAAAGATGATAGGGTGGTTCTTGTCCCTTTGCTATATCCTCATTTTCATTATTTATTATAAACATATATATATATATATATACACGCACGCGCGCTACATATAGAGAGAGAATTTATTATTATTAAAAATATGTGTTAAGAAGAGAATGATACTAAAAATACAAATAATTTATACAAATTCATGTGTGCAAACTTACGCATGAAATAACCATTATTATTATATATTTTATACAATATTATTGATAAGTTTGTGTAAGAATTTGCATATATAATACTACTATCATACATACATAGATGCATGCATGTGTATGTACGTACATGTGTATCCATGCACGCACACATATAATAGAGTATACTTAAAAAATAATTGTGATACTATCTCATTATCAATTAATTAAAAAATATATATTTTTATTTATTTGTAGTATTTGATTGAATATTTATTTAAAATTATACGAACGGCTATTACTTTAAAAGTATTGTCAAACACTCGATTATTTTCTTGAAGGAGCAAAGCAAAGCAAGCGCATGCCTCCATATATATATATATGGCAAAAGGACAGTTGGGGTTATCTCTCATGTTTAGTATTAATTTCTTTGTCTAGTTCTAATACAAAAACCTTCATTACTTGTGTGATCATTGCATATATTGTTGTACATTTTGATTGCCTTGCCATGCATGGAATGCAAATGCCTAACATTAATTATTGATTTAATGAAGCACATTGCTCGTATCTAATGTACGACGCATACAACCAATGGTCGGTATGACTATACTACACTGAATGTACGGTGCATTTATTTATTTATTTTTATTTTTACGTTAATTATTTTATGTGTTTTTTTATTATATATTATATATTTTAAATTTTATTTTTAAAAATTTTTGTATTGTGTATTATTTCAAATTCTTCGTTTCACATTTTGAATTTTGTATTAAACAGTAAAATAAACTATATTGCTCATTAGCATAGCTTATGTGTATGTACACTTATATATTTGGTGATATACGCAATCTACATTGACTAGCATTTTCTTATCTAATTGTGGGTGTCCTTAGGATAGACGGAGTGTTCAGTTAGTTTTTATATGGGCTAGACAAAGCTATCTAGTCCAACAAATATAGCCCGGGGCTGCTCAATTGTTCCTCACTCCAGTTTTCTAGGAAAATTGCTGTAAACGCAGCGTTCCATCAATTATTACAGCTCATATCCATTGCAGAATTTTCTATGAAAATCAATTGAATCACATAGATTTACTGCCAACCATTGAATGACTTGTCCAATCAAAGGCAAATGAGCAAAAGTTGAGAGGCCCCCCGTGATTAGTCATAGTGTGAGTCAGATTTTAGGCACGGGATACGAATGATTGGTGGCTGGGGTTTGCTTCCCTTGTCGTCTGTTTGTAAACTGGGTTTTTGCAATTTCAAATTGATGAATTAGCCCCTGACTTACACAAGGACTTTGTCAGGGCATTCTTCTGGCTATTTATAGGCAAGAATATGCATGAAAGTTGTATGAAACTGTGACAATAGTATTGCCGGTGTTGGTGGTGGTGATCGATGGGATGCAGCTGCCAATTGGGTTTGATTTTCCTTCTTGTTTATGGCTAACATTGACTTATGCTGCTCCATTGAAATGGAGCCTAAGACCTTGAGTGAAGTCCAGCGCAACCATGCCAGGGTAAATTCATTGTTTTTTGTTTCAGAATTTTCTTTTCTTATGCTTGTTTCTGGAGAAAATGAGTAAACCCAGAGAGAGACATGTGATGGGTTTGTCAATATTGATTAGTGCAGAATACAAGTTGTGTATTATCAGAAGCACTTTTAGATACAGTGCTTATGCCCTTTGAATGCTTTGTATTGAAGCAGGAGGTGGTAGCACAGGTTGTTCATTTATGTTTGGTTGAGATGACCACAGAATCGTAACAATAATATGACAACACCATAACAAACCCAATAAATGTTGTAAGGACAAATATAGACCTTACAAGCAAATCACTAAACTATGAGTTACAAGGTTAGTTTCGTCATTTCATGTAAACCCAAAACCTTAACCTACCGTGAAATTCAAATTTCAATCTAATGGTTTAGGGATCCAATTTCTGTTTGTTTTGGAGCTCCATTTGATTCCAAGCTCTTAGTAGAGAAAGGGAAAGCAATCCAAAATCCTCGAGATCGGAAGGTATTCGTCCATTCAATCTCTCTATATTTACTTGTTTATTTATCCGTGACTTAAAATTAGTATGCGTGGTGGATTGATTTAGATGACATGTAGCGTGCGAAAGGCGGAATCGAGTTGTCTTTCTGTTTGCTTGCTAAGAAAACGCTAGAGAGGAAAAGGGTTGATTTGTTTAGTTGTGTAAGAGAATGTGGAATAAGAGAGGAGGTATTAGCTTGAATACTTTACGTTTTGAATGTTTGGTAGTTCATACGGTTTTGAGTAGAATAAGTTCATATTATGTGTACTTTTTGTTCATTATTAAATAATTTTAGCTTCTTGAACTGACTTTATGCGATTATCCTGTCAACAATTCACCATTTCAAATTTTAACCAGTTTTGATATGCGAGGCCTTTTTTTTTCTTTTGTTTTTGGTGTATTTAAGCTTCGTTTTGTTGTTGGTAATGCATAGAGAAAAGAAAAAGCAGAAGAGAACTAACATTTTGAACTTTTAAGAAATAGTAGTTGCCATTTTTTCGCCTGGTGCACACTCAAGTGAGGATGGGGATTTCTGGGTATGGTAAAAGAAAAACAAACACATTATATATTTATTGTGTTATGAGGATTGGGAAACTTTATATAAAATCTTGAGATAGTTGGTCTAGCTGAATTGCTCATTTGTTTTTCCATTTTAGCCATAATGAATCTGATGGTTGATTATATAGTTTCTTATGTGTTGCAGAGACTCTTTTTCGTTTTTGAAGAACCTATTAAAATGAGTGCTACTGTGCATCGAACTCCTAAATCGGGAAGGCAGTCATTGTTTTTCCAAGACTTAGCCTCCCCTGTTTCTTCCCGTAGAGGAAAATTCTCCAGTACAGGTCAGGCAGCGGCAGTGTCGGCATTATGGCGTGAGAATTTTGGGGGTTCAGATCTTCCACCCCCTCCCATGTACACTTTGGAGGACCGCTCAGATTTCTCTCCCGAGTCAGGGATTCCTGATTACCCACTATCTCCAGAGATCAAGTCGGACCTGAGAACTCCTGTCCATTCTTCAGGCCGGGACTTTACGTCAACTCCGGCAAAGGGGAAATCTGAGGCAAGCACTTCATTTGATTTGATAGGAGGGCAGCAGAATCCACAGGGTTTGTCAGGCTTGAGTTGGTGGTCACCTAACAAGGTCAGTAGTAGTGAGCAAGAAGAGAAGGGAAGGGGTTCTCCTGTTGAGGGTGTGGTACAGCCTGGAGCTTTGATCACACTTCCTCCACCAAGGGAAGTTGCAAGGCCAGAGATGCAGAGGAATAGCTTGCCTGAGGGAAACCTCAATGAGGAAGAATGGGTTACAGTTTATGGGTATGGTCTTAACTTTTCAATTACCTGTGTGTTTGTTTATATATTGCCCCTTAGTCTTTAGTGCATTGTCCTATTATCTGAGCTATGATGCTCGCTTGCCTGTTGCTCATCCTCTGTTGGTGTAGTTTTTGACTGGGACATTTTAGGGCTGTTAGGTGCCCTGCAGAATTGAATCAATCCATTATGTTTACTAGCATTTCAATGTCTTCTCTTCTATTTTCATATTGTTATGCATCTGAAATGTGATGCTTCATCAGTGTTTCAAATAATGAATTTGTGATTTTTTTCTTTTTTTAGTATATGGCATGGTGATCTCTGTACGTTCTCAATTGATCATTTTTGACTGCTGAAGTCTGAAACTGTGTTGTAATTGTATGATGTGAAACTGATCTTATGTTATTGAGAACTAATTGGAGGAGTTTCAGTTTCTATGGCATCCATGAAACCCTATTATTAGGCCTCTGGGCTGATGACAAGTTCTATGATTGTTTTAAAATCAAATAAGGTATCAAGGTATGTTGTATGATCATGTGCTTATGTGAGTAATTGATATTTCTGTCTCCTGCCATATGTTTATGCTAGGATTTTAACCCCAAATTTGTGATATTAACTTAAATATTTATTATGTGAGTAACAAATTGTATGTCCTAATGGCACTAATGTTAAGACTTTCTTTTCAGATTTTCCCCGGCTGATACCAATTTGGTTTTGCGAGAATTTGAGAAGTGTGGTGTGATCTTGAAACATGTTCCAGGTCCAAGAGATGCTAATTGGATGCACATTCTGTATCAGGTTCTTCTTATTTTCTATGAACTCGAATTTTATCTGTTAATGCCTTCTTCTTTTAGACAATGATCTATTCATGATTTCCATGATCTATTGCAGGTTGATGGCTTAAGGATAATGTTCCTTAAAGTTAGAACTGTAAGCCAAATAAAGTGAAAACATGAAACTTTAGGAAGTTTAAAGTTAAAGCATGCTGAGCATAGCTGCAGTGCTGATATTAGGAATTTGTCTAATTTTGTTGTTTATTTGTTTAAACTTTAAAAGATGAAATAAACTTGTATGTATGGAACATATTTAATTAGATCTCCTTTTCTAGGTATCTTAAATAGTTTAGTTGCGAGTCTAGTGGCAGTATCTGGTGTTAAAAACTAATTATAAGTAATTGTGTGTGTAACTTTTTGGCTGTTGCAGAATCATTCTGATGCGCAGAAAGCTCTCAGCAAGAATGGGATGCAAATTAATGGAGTCCTAATTGTAGGTGTGAAACCATTGGACCCAATGCAGCGCCAAGCTTTGAATGAAAGGCTTAACAGTCAAGGATTTATGACCCTGCCCCCTCCGTCGTCCAGAACCTCAGAGCTTAAATCATTGGGAGCATCTCCTCGCCCTTACTATCTTCAAAATGGAAATACAAGTGCACGACAGTCAGGAGGTGCCATCGCCTCCCCTACAAAGTCCGTGGTTTCCAAAATCATGGATTTGATGTTTGGCATTTAGGTTCTATTCTAGTCACCCTCTATATTCGTGCTCTCATGTTACAATTAAATTTACGACTGTTGCTTTGCTAATTCAAATATATAATTGAGAGTATCTGGAACTGTTTTCAGAATGAATCGGTATTCACCCCTTGTCTGGGAAATTTCATTGTTTGTACAAGACTACAATGTAGCCTTCCCTAAAAGTTGAGAAATCATAATTTGATTTTATTGATTGTAAAAGAGTTTGTGATAAATTTAATGATGATGTGATTTCGCCTTCGCCTTTACAAATTCATTTAATGAAATTTAAATACATACAATGTGTCGGACAAATTTTGAGTCATCAAAATCTGCTTGTGTTTATTTTTCCCAAATTCACTGCAACATAACTGGCCCAAAATTCAGGATTTTTAGAGCCTCCTTTGAAGACTTGGTCTTCATGACATGGATATTAATACTACATGGGATTTATGCCATGAACAATTTACATCATCCAAACTGTCTTACATACATATTTGTAAATACCAATCGGCCTTTCCCAGAATTTCCTCTGATTTCTATGATGCATGCCAATGCCATCTTAAGATTTCAGTTTCACAGCTTTAATGTGTTGTGTGAGCAATTCTTGTTTCTACTTTTTCCAAGGGTGAACCACATTTGATATTTTATTCCTGAGCTATGCGTTTGTGGGTCTTCTTATCTTTGACGGTTGTGATTTTTTTTGTTTTGATTTTAGTAAAGAAAAAACTGGTGGCATACTGTAAATTGGATTTAATATGTGTACTTGGTGGGTTTAACTTCTTGTACAAAATGGTTGAACAGTATAGGTATTGTCATTAATTTTGATGATGTTTTGTCAAGAAAATTAACTATTACAGTTTGAAGCTACGTGCTAGTCTACTTCATGTAATAAATTCCCATTAATCATTTTATCCTGATCGTTCAACGACCCCAATCTCACAAACCAATGAGAGGTTTCCATTGATTCTCCATGGTTTCGGTTGGTACAGAAGATCGAATCCAATAGTTCGTGAAAGTTTACCAGTCAAGGACCATGGATTCTCTCCTGAGCCTGTGATGTAAGGCAAGTGTCCCTGCATCACACGATGCAGTGACATACAAAGTCGGATATTTCATGGTTTCACATTGGTCAAAACTTTTGAAAGTAGATTTTGATTGCCTGTGAGCGCGACCTGACTCTTTTCCTTTAGTTGAAAAATTCTGGTCCTAGACCCATAAATGGGATGTATTTGATACCAACACATTCATACGTATACGTATTAGTATTTGACACACATTCATTTATACGGACTGATGAACTATAATCAAGCTATGATGCCATTAATGGTTAAACAGTTCTATGTCTATAAATACATACACGCATATATTCATTCTCAAACACCAGAACTACAACATCAGCGACACTTGAAGACAGTGTACAAACGCAGAGTGTTTTATACTTGATTATCAGTATGATGAACGGCGGCCAGAAAGCACTGGAGGCAAAGGTGGCAGATGCGGCTGAGAGTGGGCACGCAATTGGAACTCTCCACGTGGAAGCAACCGGGAGGATAGTTGTCAGCCGGAGAGATGAAGTGCTGCAGGTGATTTTAAGGCTGCTGATTTTGGCGGCATCAATTCTGGCTATGTCATTCATGGTTACTGCTCGTCAGAATGGTGTTGCTTCTGTTTACGGGATTCCGTTTTCAGTTCGTTCCAAGTGGTCTTATTCTTACGCTTTTGAGTAAGTGATCGTTGTTTTGGTTTATGGGTTAAGTTTGACTCCTTGCTTGGTTGATGAGAAAGTGAAGGAAAACAAGAGAAAAATTGAACTTTATTTTGAGCTACTTCGACACTTGTTTTGTTATCACTGTTCTCCTTAACTATAAAAGTTTATGTTGGTGTTGTTGGTCACCCAGAAAGTGAAGGAAAGCGGTAAAAACTTTTGGGCTTCTTGGTGAGTTGAACATAAATGATTTCAGCAGTGTTTAGCTTCACATATTTATCAACTTTTCAGTCAAGCTGAGCATGATGATCTATTTGGTCGCATGGAAAGAAAAAGTAAAGAAAACAAAATCAAATTTTGATACTTGCGTCTCATGTTGTTTTGGAATTTTCAAAGACTTTCAGTCACCATACAGTGGAACTTCTGTCAAGTAATTCTTTTTTCTTTCCCAGGTTTTCTTGCCGACCAAACAGAACATCACGGACTTTTATATTCTTGAAAATCGGTGGAGTGGTTAGTGTTTGTTAAAATTAATGGTCATCAACTTTAGAGTATGCAACTTTTCATAAGAGTTAAAAATGTCAAAATTATCAATCCAACTGTTGAAATTTGAAAATGTAGATATCCAGAGGAGATAAGAACCCTGTGTGTTCTTCAGGGAATTTTTTAATCCTTAAATTATGTTTTTATTTTGATGGGTTTTGTCCCAAATTGGCTGATGATAACGGGGACTTGTCTTGTTTTCTTTGTCTGGTTGTGAGAATGCAAATGAACTTTGTGTTGCTGACTTGGTGCTTTTGAGTAACAACAAACTTGTGTGTTCTTTTTCTGTCTGCATATGAATGAATAGGATCACATCCCTGAATGCGTGTTTATTCTTTGCGTTTTAGTAATTAAAATAGTCCTTTTGATGCCTACTTTATCTATCAACAAAGTTTGGTAAACGTTGTTTTCACAAATTTGCTTTCTGAAAATAAAAAAAAGGAAACTTGAAAACTTGCTTGATTTGAATGATTAAGGTGCTTTAAAGTACGTGTTTTAATTTTTTGCTTTTGCAGGTATGTGGTTGGAGTTTCTGCGGCTGCTGCTGCTTACTCCTTGCTGCAATTGCTTCTTAATGGATCAAGTTTGCTGCGGAAAAGTACAGTGATTTCCTCAAGAAGACAAGCTTGGCTTATATTTGCTCTCGATCAGGTAATGTAGTATCAAGTTCATTATGGTAATATATGCTACATTTCTGTCGTGAACAAGCTATTGTTGCTGATAGTACTCATCAGTGACATCTTTTGAATTGGCCTGTATGCTTAAAAGGCCAGAGAATTTTGTTACCGGTTGAAAATTGAATTGACATATCAGACCAGTTCAATTTCAACCAGTTTCTTGTGTCGGCGATGGTTTTTCTTAAAGCACCACCGTTTTGGCCACAGAATTTGGGATATATCCATCTAATGCCTTGCTAGCTATGGCTGCAGATTTTTGCATACGCAATGATGAGTGCTGGGTCAGCTGCAGCTGGAATCACCAACCTGAATCGCACAGGAATTAAACATACTGTTTTACCAAACTTCTGCAAACCTTTGCGTAGCTTTTGTAATCATGTTGCTATCTCAATCACCTTCACTTTCTTCGGCTGCCTCTTGCTTGCCGCATCTGTTCTTCAGGACGTAATCTGGCTTTCCAAGTGCTGAACTTTCCCATCTTCCTCCCGTACTCGGGATTATATGTAGTAGATAGTTTAGTACATGACTCAGGACAATATGTAGCATCATATAATTATTCCATGTCGCTAGCCGTTTTCGCTTACCGAGTTTTGGAGCACGGGGTGCCTTTGTTTTGAAATGGTAATGCATCCTGTTGTGTTGATCATTTTATGGCCAAATCATTATGGTAATATTAGGTCTTGCATGCATGATTACTGTGTCATTAGATGACTATAGTCTAGAGGTGGCAAATGCTCATGAAAACGAGGGTTCATACAGAGAGAGAACGATTCGGTCCGTCCATAAATAATAAAGCTTGGCGCAAATTTATAGCCTGGGCCTCACGTAGGCTGTGTCGAATCCAGACTGGTCCCCGAATCTTAATTATTTGATGATTTAAAATTATTTACTTAATATAAATATAAATAGATTCACAAGTCAAGCCATTAGCTTGTAGACATGGGTTTGGCCTGAATCTATGGCGAACTCTTGTCTTTGCACCTAGTCTAACATCTGAACTAACCTTTGAACGAGGTGAGTTGGCCTATAGTATCCATGAGCTTGGGTCAGTAACGCGGATTGTGAAAATGGTAATTCATGGTTCGCAAGAGTAGCCCTTTGCTGCAACTTTTTAGCGTCCTTACCTGTGTAAACCTTTTCTTTATTTAAAACAGACTCTGCAGTGACACTGGAAGCTTATGGATGCTGTGGTGGATGAACTTGTTGAGAAGAAAAATTCGGCAAAACAAGAATTCTTTTTTTCATCTAGTTGCCTAGAACCCATGCCACCTGGTATACTGCACATGAGAGTGCCAAGCGCGGGGAGTGGCAAGATATCATAACTAACCAGAATTTAGCATCTGTAGGGAGCAATGCATGAGCCAAATCTGGGAGAAATCATTTTCCAGCTTCGTAATCATCAATGCAGGGAGCATATGGCTCTTGGGTCGTCAGCCGTTTGAAGGGCGATAATAATCCAAATGGAATGCCCAGAACATCTTTCTTTCAATGGCTGTGTGAACCTGCCTGCATTCAGATGATAGAAGCAAATGCAGAAAAGAAGAATAAATTTCTTCTTAATAAATTTCAGTTTCGCATGACGATCCTTGGTTGGTATACGAATTCTTTTTAGCTTAAACCCCTACTTTTCAATAAAAACCTAAACTTTTCTTTTTTCTTTAATTATTATAAATAACAATTTGGTTATAAATAATAATGATTATATGAGCATAGTAATGAACATAATTTAATAAAAAGCCAGCCCATGTCAGCAGATTTTCTTCTGCTTGTGATCAAATTCTCTTTCAAATTTTTAAGATTCTGGATTTCGCAGAAAAATTACATGATCCCCCACCACCTTCGTGGCATACGCACGTTCTCCTTTAAAGGATGCTAACCAACAAAAACCGTCCCACGCCACTCTCCTTTTGTCGATGATATATATATATGCACACAGAATGCATGGAACCATTCATTATAACCACAATTAATCTCAATCTTGATTTCTCTAGCAGAGGCAAAGGAGAAGGCAGAAGAAAATGAGGCAGACAAACATGGCGTCTCTATTGAGTTCCTTTTGCATTTGCATACTGTTCTTAGCTTCAATGAATGATACATATGGTGTTGAAGCAGAGAAGAATTTTAAAGTTGGCGATGAATTTGGTTGGGAAGAGCCTGTGAACAATAACACTGCTATGTACAGTCAGTGGGCTGCAAGAAATAGGTTTAGTGTTGGCGACTCCCTTTGTAAGTTAATTTTTTATACGTTTTCATTCCTTCTCTTACATGTTTAGAGTTACTTGTCATGATTTCTAAAACTGTGCAGCTTTTGAGTACAAGAATGATTCTGTTCTTGAAGTAGACAAATGGGGATATTACCATTGCAATGCAAGCAAAGCCACAATTGCCTTCAACAATGGCAAGAGCGTGATCAAACTTGACAGGCCAGGGCCTTTCTATTTCATCAGTGGCACATTTGATCACTGCAAGAACGGCCAGCGTTTGGTCGTTGAAGTCATGGGTCTGCACCCGATTTGGCATTCACCGCCACCTGCAATTTCAGTACCACCGGAATCATATTCGGCTCCAGGCCCTGTTCCTAGTTCAGGATCATCACCTGTCTTAGTAACACTTTATCCAGTCTTTATTGCTCTTGTTATTGTTACCATTGCCTAGCCACATAATATAGGATTTTTCATGGAATCTGCTATTTTGTTTTCTTTTTCTTATTGTTAGATTCCAGCTATTCGAATCT
Source organism: Xylocarpus granatum (assembly GCA_019650275.1). Lineage (NCBI taxonomy): Eukaryota > Viridiplantae > Streptophyta > Magnoliopsida > Sapindales > Meliaceae > Xylocarpus > Xylocarpus granatum. Next base: position 396,639 of record BNST01000726.1, read on the forward strand.
TTTCTGATACTGATTATTAATTTCATTTTGGATATTATGATTCTAAATTATTTCGGATTGTTAATGAAGAAAGCAATCAGGGCAATATGCCATTATTGACAAATTCCAAAGAAATCCTGATGTGACATTAATCCAGAAACAAATCATCCCTGCACATGCCCCTCCTTCGCTTGCATTGAGAAGACGACCAGACTTTTCATATTCTTCATCAACCACAATTGTTTCCTTGAACAATCGACAGTACATAAGATTAGGTGGTCTAGAATTTTCATGCCTAATTCTATATTACTCTTTTAAGGAAGATAACAGGAAATGACCTAAAAAATGTTAAGAGGATATCAGGAAATTAAGTGCCTACCAATCTGTCAAAGTCAATTCCACGGTATCAAGAAGAAATTCTTGAGAGATTATTTCTTCACAGATTACACAGAGACCAGACATTTGAAGAAGATAGATACGAGGCTTATGAAAGCAATCGTGAAAGTTGTATCAATATACCTTCACTAGATTAGCTGAAGAAGATGAACAAATTCTGGAACGAAGAACTTCTAGTACTTTGAGCACAGTATTACATATTGCTTCAAGGTATGGAAGAATCGGATTGGTGAGAGAAATTGTGAGGTTACGGTTGAAGCTGAGAATAAGAAACTTGCGACTCCATTGCATAAAGCTTGTCGTCAAGGAACTGTGGAAGTTGTAATTCTGTTGATGGAAGCAAATCCACGGGCAGATTGCAAGCCCAACTCTGAAACGCAAAATGCATTGTTTATTGCTTGCAGTAAGGGGAATTTAGGAGTAGTTAAGGTTTTGTTGAATCAGCCATGGTTGCTCGGGATTGAAGAAGAAATGTCGATCTCAGTTGTCTTCATGCAGTTGTTTCTGAGGGGACTTTTGCAACCCTGCTGCCTCTCATTGAATTTTTTCTCTTCTTCTTCATCTTTCAATAGTATAATATTTACTATATAAATGTAAATGGAGCAGATGTAGCAGAGCATCTACTGAGGGTGCTCCCAGACATAAACTGAAAAGGCTGACAAAAATGGATACTGTTCCTTGCAGTATGCTTGCATACTAAGACGTTCAGGGATAACGAGGATTACGTTGCATTATGGGTGCACTTTGGCTTGTATGAATATAGATATTGCTACCTTCAAGAAACTATGGCTTTAGCTCTCCCTGCTTTTCAGATCCTCAATAAATTTGAACTGGAAACCGTGTCTCATCTTGCTGTGAGATTTAATCACTACCATGCTTTTAAATACTTGGCTGAGGCTTTCAGTAAAACACATCTTTGCCATCGATCAGACAGAGAAGGTAACACCATTTTGTGCAAACTTGTCCAAATAACACATCGCTGAATACTGAAATCCCCAGAGATGCATTTGCACAAGATATTGAGCCGCTCTCGGAAACTGGAAATCTGATCCCCGGAGAAGCACTTGAACTACAAGTTGAGCTGCTTCCAGAAACTGGAAATCTGATCCCCAGAGACGCACTTGAGCAAAGAGTTGAACTGCTTGCGGAAACTGGAACTCTAGACAATACATTTATCAACAACTTGCCCGCAGCGCAAATGGAAACTGGATTGAGGGTTGATGCCGTTCAGAATGAAGACAAAGAGAATCAAGATATTCGGGAAAATAATTTATCTGAAACCGAGTCGTCAAAAATGAATTCCCCAAATATTATGCGTGAGAAGAAGCATCAGAGCAAGAAACACAGCGGGAACTGATTGAAATACACAAGCTTCGGCATAAAAAGCACGATGCACATGGCGAAGCACTACAAAATTAATTCCCGGACCACAATCGTATTAGTCGCAATTTTGATTGCCATGGTAACTTTCACTGCCGGCATTAGTCTTCCCGGGCGGCGTCTACCCTGAAGGACTATTGAAGGGGAAATCACCAACAGCGGCCAAAAGGACTACATTCAAGGTTTTTACAATAAGCAATAACATTTCATTGTTCATATCATTGTGTCCTGTTTTCTTCTATACTTGCCTTTAGTAGAAGCAATAACGTTGATTATTAACAGTTCATTTTACTGTCAGGTTACCTAACTCTCATAGATTGGAGGTCAAAATTTAATATTATAAAAGTAATTTAATTATTTTAAAATATTGGACCTATTTGATACAAGTCAAAAAATAAATTCCTCATTGACAAACACGTAAAATATAAAGGATGGGAACGTGATTAACCCTGGAGTTTGTCGAGGAAAATGGTCTCCAGCTACATCTTTTCCGCTGCTCAATCCTTCTCTCTAAATCTTTGGCGGGTTACTTCACCTGCAAAACCCTAATAAAACCCTATTTTTTTTCCTCTCTGCCTTATGTAATTAACGGAAATGAAATCAGTCCTCAGGCACTTCTACTCTCCAAAACAGCTACTCCCTATTCTCAAACCCACCCGGTTTCTTTCCCGCCAATTTTCCTCATTTTACCGCCATTGTCCCCAAATTTCCCGCCAATTTCACACAACGAACTTCCGTCTCTGTTCTGTCGGAGATTCCAAATCCAACACTACCGATCCGACAGTGTCCCATAGTAGCTCCCCCCTTTGGACTGTTTATAATCATGTCATCGCCAATCAAGGGTCGGAGCCAACTGGTGAAGGTGATTTGGAGACAGAGACAACCCAAGGGAAAGTGAAAACTGAAAGTTTGAACGATTTAGAGAAACCCCATGAGAAAAAGAAGACCAATTTGGGTGTTGGGGACATAGTGAGGACTAAGAAGAAAGGGAAGGCAAGTAGAGTCAGTTGGGTGTGCTCGGATTGCGGCTATACGGACGGGCAGTGGTGGGGCATGTGCCGCTCGTGTGAAAGTGCGGGGACGATGAAGAGGTTTGTTGAAGGAGTGAGTAGCGAGGGACACGTGGTTGAAAGGACTTGGCTGCCGCAAAAACCAGAAGAGGTGAGGCCAATACGGTTGCAGGAAGTGAACAAGGGGATTAATCAATTGGATTGGCGAATTCCCTTGTAAGTTTTGAATGTTTCTCTGGGAATAGTTAGTTTATTTTGTGTTGTTAAGTGGATAATTTTGTTTCAGGGATTTTTTTTTAATGCAGAGATATTTTAGTTCTAGGTTTATGATCAAACGTTGGTTAGAATTACCTCACTTTCATTCAGTCCATGAGGACCCTGTACCAATAAGTGGAAATATAATAGACATTGGTTTATTCCTTGTTCTAGTGATTGAGAACCACCTAGTGAAAGGATTATATTGGTAAGTTGTTTTGGAAGTTCAACATTATGTATTGGTAAATAACAGTGTTAAGTGCTTTAATTCGAGTTAGTTGGTATCAAAGTTCTGATCTATCAGTTTTGTTGGGAAATTGACACTTTGTATGTTCTTGTGTGTATATATACATTGATTTTTTATGCTTATTTTTTATTTTGAGAAAGAAGAGAAGAATGGCATAGTAGAATTGTGAATGTTTTGATTTATTTTGCTTTGTTGACAAGTAAATGGAAGGATACCTTACCAAAGAATTATATTAGGCATGGTTTGATTGGAGTTCTTGTTAATGATAGTGAAAAGTTGGGACTAAACTGAATTGATTGGTGAATTTGTTTCGACATCATATCAGTTGGGGTGTGAAGACATTCCAATAGTGGAGGTTCTTGCCTGCAAATTGGTGAGATTTACTGCAGTTTCTTGTTCATGATAAAGGGAGCTGGGTTAGAACTGAGAATATTGGTGAATTTATTTGCTGGATGTTTTAACTCTTGGGCTTTCATGTGTTTAAGCTGAAGATTACTGGGAAGGCCTTGAACTTGTGGGACATTTAGCTGGATTTATTAGATACTTGTAATGACTAGATATGCTTTTTATTTTTGTTACTAGATAATGAACTTTGAGGTTTATTGCTTAGGCTTTTCTATGTTTATTTTTCTTTCCAAACACTGTTATTATATGGATTTTTTTTAATCTTTTCATGAATTTTTATTATCTTCTGCTGCATATATAATGACATCTTAATGCTCTAACAAATGTGACTTTGTGCTGTTGCTGTCACAACTTCTTTGATCTTCTACAACAATAAGAGTAATTGTAGCACTTTTTGGTGCCTTCAAGTTACAAGAGATGTAGTTATTTATGAAGAAAGCCACTAATTGGATTAGATCATGTTCTTGGAGATTGATTGAGTCTATGCAACCTTATAATGGGCAATATTTGTGACACTTTTTTGTTTGGTTTCTTGATACTCAGGTCTGGACTTTTTGGAAAAGAAGTTGCTAGGGTGCTTGGCGGTGGTCTTGTACCAGGTTTGCTCTAATTTTCTTTTGTGTTCTTTGTCCTGGTTAAATGCTGAAATTGTTGTCTTTTTCGGTACCTTACTCTGTTCAGGCTTGATATTTATTTGGTAATAGCTGTTGGAGGTACGATAAATATGTCCATGCTTGTAAGCTTGGGGTCTGTTTTACATTTTATTGTACCGTTGAAATGCAAAATATGTTGACCTTCACTTCCCTTTTATGTACTGCACTTTCTCAGTTATATTATTGTATGAAAGGATACTGATTTTGCTTCAGAATAATTTCATAGATTGTCAAAATGTAGCAGAGTTTTTATGGTTGAGATTATATATATTTGAATCCAGTCTTTGATAAATATGTTCAATAACTTGAACAGGATTTCAATCCTTTACATTGATGGAATAAGTGAACTAAATTGAATGGATGTTTTGATAATATATCTCAAGGCTTTAATTGAATCTAAGTTGTTGGACATTTCCATGGAAACCTTTCACTTGAGAGATGGACTTAATTGTTGTTGAAGCTGATAAGTTGAAGCTGATAATAATTTTTGGGTTTACTTTATGTTTGCTAAAATTTAGTTTTAGATATAAACAATTGCATTATGTTTTAAGGATTATTTAGTGCAATAGCATGCATGCTGACAGTATAAATCCTTCTCTTCAGCATTCAGGCTTGTTAGAAGCTATGCCATCAGGCTATTGAAATTGTTGTTCCATGGGAATGGATTTTTTAAAGTATATTTTCTTTGATTGCAGGCTCTTTAGTTTTGGTTGGTGGAGATCCTGGTGTTGGCAAGAGTACACTGTTATTGCAGGTACGATAGTCCACAAGGTCAACTTTGATCTTATATAATTTATTTGTGGCAATACATAAGATTTTTCTGTCAGATTGCTGAAATTTTTTGATTTCCCCCTCACCCCCCTGCCCCCCAGTTTTAGTGTGAGAAATATTTTTGTCTGTCACTAGCTTGTCTTCTCATGTGAATTTTCACACTTGAATTGCCAGTTGGCTGCAATAATAGCTGAGGGATGTGATCATGGTAAATCTTCTCCTGTTGTGTATGTCTCTGGTGAAGAGGTTAGTGTTTTCATTACGATTTATTATGTTTTCTTTCAGAGGTTGACTGTCTCATATGTTGCATTCATTTTCCAGCTTTCTAATTAATGGGAGACGTGCTTATTCTTGTTTGTTAGATGTCTGGTGGCCAGTGCATGAAAATAAATAAATTTCCACTGAGACAGGACCTTCAAAGAGATTTATGGTTGCATGGTTTAATTCGTCAAACATTTTTGATTAATTTTTAAAAAAATGAAATATAGGACTTTTAGGGTTTCATTAATTTCTTATTTATTGGACCTTTTTTTTTGGGTAGACAGCTTCATTAGATTGGAAACATGATTGGAATGTTATGAAAACTGAGTTAGAGTTATATGATTCTAGGGTCGCTTCCAGAAACTTGTCATGTAGCATATGAACAGTGAATCTTGCACTTTCCTGCTGTTAAAAGTTGCAATTATGAATTAGGGTACTTATTTCACTTTTGCTTCCTTCTTGTGGCAGAGTGTTGAGCAAATTGGAAATAGAGCTGATCGTATGAGTATCAAAACGGAGGAGCTTTTCTTGTATTCGAGTACTGATGTTGAGGTGCATGATTTTATTCCTATTCATCTGTTGGGGGATCAATGTGTTTCCTGTCTTCATTCTTTATGCTACTGTGTTCATATATTTTTAAATCACTGTGACACAAGGGATTTAATCAAATCGTTATTGGAAGGCTAATAATAAAATCTTTATTGAAAATTTTCCTTCTAATAATGTTTTAGTTAAATGTCAACATGTTTCCTTGCAGGGGATACGAGTAATTCATTTCTTTATGTCTATCTGTCTTTCTTTTCATTATTGAATTTACCTCAAATATATGTTCTTCTGTTGCAAGTGATCTCACTTTATTGGCACAAAAATGTCTAATAATAGGGTGCAAAGAAGGTTTTACAGTTGTGAAATTTTGCTTCATTTTACATGTCTTGATCAGGTTATGGTTTTTCCTTTTAAGAAAGGTATATTGGTTGGTGAAGCCTAAAATAAAATAATTTGTGTTTCTGTGTTTTTGCATTTTTACAGGACATAATAGAAAAAGTTCAGCCCCTTTCTCCGCGGGCCTTAATAATTGATTCAATTCAAACAGCTTATTTAAAGGAAGTTACTGGAAGTGCTGGAGGGCTCATGCAGGTGTGATATTTACATGCTACAGCTTAGTCCTACAAAGCATAAAAGAATTTTTTTCATTCTTTTTATTGTAACAACCTATATCTACTTGTTGATATGTGTAAAGTGTTCTCATTTGTGACGTTATACCAGAATTTTATGTCAAAGGATGTATTCTTATTGGAACAACACATATCTGCTCGGTGTATCACTACTCTGATCTGTTACAGGTAAAGGAATGCACATCTGCATTGCTACGTTTTGCGAAGAAGACTAACATCCCAGTTCTGTTGGTAAGAACAGAAGCTGAATTTATACTTTGAAGAAACCTTTTGTATTTTATGTTGAAGATTGTTATGGTGCTGTTTGAATTTCAAGGTCAAACAGAAGTGCGGAAAGACATTGTACAGGAGCTCTCTAATGTAATTTTTCATAGTTAAACAAGTTAAAATCGTTAATATGCATGTGGGGGCGAAAGACAATTGTTAGTTATTAAATTCTTAGTATGGTCTACACTGGTGCTCAAGCAGTTGATTGGTTGTCCCAATATTGCCTAGATTTGACAATATGATTCATAAATTTTATGTTTCCCAGTTATCACCTTGTAGATTTCATAATGATTTGCAAATTTGGTTTTTTTTTGGTTCAAAGACATTAAAGTGATTTTTCTTTCCCCCGGACTTTTTTTTCCTGTTTCCTTTTACACTAGAATTATGCTTTCTTTTGTTACAGAACAAGTGGTTTTGGACATTAGTAGAACAGTCTATAGATCTATATCACCATTTATTATTATTTTTTCATTACGTTTAATTTGCATGGTTAACACTGGGATGGCTAATCTCTTGTACTTTTGCCTTTGTTCTCTCTTCTGTTTGTGTGTATGTGTGTGTGTTTCAGGTTGGGCACGTGACAAAATCTGGAGACATAGCTGGGCCTCGTGTCTTGGAGCACATTGTTGATGCTGTCTTATATATGGAGGTTGGTACCTTAATACATTTTCTTTTCTTTGTCTTCATCATTGATTAACATTAAGGCTCCTATTTATTTTGTTATTTGGAAATTTTTATTTATCCTTCCACTTCTTCTTTTCCAGAATTGATTTGCACTTAGATCTGTCTTTTTTCTGGAACTGTCAACAATTTTGCACAAATATTATATTACTTGGACCTTATCACTTTGGGCTAACAGAGTTTGCCTTTTATTTTATTTTATTATTATTATTTTTGTGTTGTTGTTCGAGAATATTCCCACTCTATGTTGCGGTTGGCCTTGTGAACTGCATTTTTTCTATCGGCTCCATCGGCTCCATCTTGGTCTTAGGCTTCATATGGGAGTGTGTTGCTTCTGTTATGCTTTGGAAGGAAAGATAAAAAAGTGTTTCATAACACCAACCTTTTGTGGAATCCACTATTTTTTCCACCAATATTTGATGTCTTGTGCTTCTATACTACAACTGTGGCATAAAAGCCGGCATACCTCAATACCAAATGAAGCTTTAGTCTCTTTTAGTACCTCTGCTATAATCTGAAAGGACTTTAAATATTTAATATAAATGATGGTGTTGTAGTCCTTGGCTCCCTCCGTATCTTTTAAAATTTATTTAATGTTTCTAGCTGACATTCTTGATAATGATTTGCTAATAGCCGGGAGTGCTACATCTGATTATCATACTTCGTGAAAATTTAGTACTCTGCTTGGTGCCACAAAAGCTTCTGAGATTTTCCTTTTCAATGTTAATCTCAGGGGGAAAAGTACTCATCTTATCGTTTGCTTCGACCTGTGAAAAATCGTTTTGGGTCCACTGATGAGGTATGCAATGGTTTTGTTTATAATTATATGCATGTTTTTCATGTCTATTCATATGGACATGCTGCTATTTGTACCGAGATCAGGTCAGTGGTCCTTGATTTAGGCTTTTATTGATGTTGGCTTGAGGCTTAAAGCCTTTTAAAACTGGTGCTATATGAAGATGGCATTGTGTTATTTCAGTAAAAGTCATCAATGAAAGGTTTTTATTATTTTTATTACTCCTTAATGTGGAAAAAAAATAACTTTTAATTGGTGATTACTGGGAATCTGTGGCTATTGTCAGCTTGGAGTATTTGAAATGTCCCAGTTAGGACTGCAAGCTGTTTCAAACCCCAGTGAGATGTTTCTGGGTGAGCAGCACTCGGATTCAGAGTTTTTAGCTGGCCTTGCTGTTGCTGTTATTGTGGATGGATCTCGGACTTTCCTAATTGAAATTCAGGTATTTTTCCATAAATTTTAGTTGTTCCTTTCCCCCCACATTTGCTTCATATATTGTTTGTAACATTTTCTTAAAGAATGGTTCAGTTCAATTCAATGAGCAAAATTATAAGTTTTAAGATCTGTTATGGAAATATATCATTTTTCAGATAATGAGATATTCTCTAAGTGTTGATGGTTGATGTACTGAAGTAATGTCTGCTGCTTCTTTGTGGATTTCTGAAGCTGCACTTTTACATTCGTTCGTCTATTGTGGAGAAATTTAGCTCAGACATCTGTTGTGGGGTTGTTCATTTTGCATTGATTACATACATACCGACAGATATATGATTATTACTCTGTAATGCTGCATTTTAGTGTACTTTAATAGGTCCTTTTTGTGTAATTTAGTATTTCATGGAGTTAAATAATCAATTGTGCCATGTGATTTGAGCCAACAACGGATGATTTTGTCCGCTTGGGATTAGTTTTATTTTTGGCATGTTTAAATGCTTTCAGGGATTTTCTAAAGTTGAATTAGCTACCATACATAGCTTATAGCTCTCATTACATTGCTATCCCATGTTGGATTTCAAGTAACCTACTAATTTGACATTTCGACAATAAACTTCCTAATAGTTTTTTCTGGCCCATAATTCCCTTGCATATTCATTGTCATTCCCTTGTTCTCTGAAGAATCTTGATGTACTTTCAGAATTTCCATGTAGGCTTTATGTGTGTCAGGCTCAACAGTTTCAAGACATGTAAATGGAATCCAAGCGAGCAGAGCAGACATGATTATTTCAGTAAGTACTGGCTAAACTTTATGTTAACGTTTCACATACATGCAGTAATTCTTGTGTTTCTCTTCACCTTTTCTGATTAGCCTAAATTCCTAAAATTTATGGGAGTTGTGGAATCACATATCTGTTGTCTTGTAACTCTTTCTTGCCGGTAATATTTAGCATATCACATTTAAATACCTGCAATATTATCAATTCTCTCTGAATTTATAGGTTCTCATAAAGCAAGCTGGTTTGAAGCTTCAAGAGAATGTACGTTACTGTTTACATACCGTTATCCTTTCTAATTTAGTATTCTTTTCATTATTTACTCTCTCTTTCCCACCTTTTGGAAAATACATATGTGGATGTAGTTGGCATTTTATAGTTCATTTTGAGTGTGATTTATTGTTTTTACCAGGATTAAGAATTTATTTTTGACAAGGAAAAGATAGAAGAAAAATTTTCAACTTTGCTAGAAGACATGGATATTAGAGAAATTTATGGAGAGGTTGGAAAATATTGAAAGATCACTAATTTAAAGCTTTTGTTCACAATCATCTTGCGAAGCTATTAATTGTTTGTTAGATTTTCAGATAGAAAATGCGTGGCCACTCACATTAGTGGTAATTGTTTATGGATTTTCCTACAACTTTTGGAATGATTGGTTTATTGTCTGATATGATAGATGGAGTTCAAATTGCTAGTTCTGACAATTATCTTTCCATAACTGGTAGGATAGAAATCATGTCAGACATTCTTCTACTTGTTATCCTATTGTAATATTGGTGTGATGGCCTGGGTGCTGACATTTATAGATTATAGTTCAGTAGATTAAGTTCATATTTGGATTGAGGTTTACTTGAACTAAGTGAAGGGTCGACTGAAATATTTTTGAACTCTGAGTTATGGCCTGTACAGCTTTTTGTGATAAATTTGTCAGTTACATGTCAATGGCCTTCAATTCCCAGAAGGCAATTTCCTATTTTCCAGTTTGGATGTTTGTGAGTGTAGCGGAAGTTCCTTTTGATGATAGGCATAGTGAAATGACTGATTATTTTTTCCTTGTTTTAACTGTAAATTTACCAGGCATAATTTACAGTTTGATATTGGTACCTTTATTCGTGCATGTATTCATACACTCAATAAATGGGTTGGTAAATTTAATTGTATGTCTTCTTTTTTTAAGTGTATCTGTTTTTTTCCTTAAATGTAGAAAGTTCCTGTAGGATCTTCAATGACTGTCCTTCATATTTTTTATGCTGCATGATTAAATGGTTGTAGTTATTTTTTACTTCCTGCATGGCTATTGTTGGTTAGCATTTGTGTTATATTTAACTTTTTCTCTTATATCTTTCTATGCCAGACTGTTTTTTTAAATGTTGTTACTGGGCTGGCATTAGCTGAGACTGCTGGGGATCTTGCTGTAGCAGCAGCAATTTGTAGCAGGCATGTGTTTTTTAATTTGGATCATTGTTATGTTTTCCATCTTTGTGTATGTTTTCCTTTTGCTTTTCAGTCGATCCAGTTCCTGATTATTATGATATAGAGGTATCTTTTCATCATTACAATGATTTCTGCAAATGCGTCCAAGCAGATTCTACTTTTTGAGTCGTGTTCAGTGGTTCTCTAGTTGATCTTTTCCTGCATATACTCTGAATTAATGAAGCTCCGCATATCTTGTTCAGTTTCTTGGAGTTCCCAATTCCTAATGGCATTGCATTCATTGGTGAAATTGGTCTTGGTGGTGAGCTTCACATGGTAAGTACATTTGTTTTATATCTAAAATCAGATTGATTATCGATGATAACATTAGACACTATGAGGATCAGGGAAGGGCTTGCTAGTAGCACTATACTTTTCTTGTTTCTGGTTTAGCTATTTTTTTCAAACCCTTCATGATTCTTTTTGTTTTTGCAATACTGTAGGTATCTGGAATGGAGAAAAGGGTTAGTACGTTAGCAAAACTAGGATATGAAAAATGTATAGTTCCCAAATCTGCTGAGAAATCTCTAGCAACTGTAGGTTTCAATCAAATGGAGATCATCGGCTGCAAGAATTTGAAAGAGGTCATCAACATTGTGTTTACAACACCCCAAAACTTAGTCTGAGATCATTCTCACTCCTGCGTATAGTATTTGATAGAATATCAAACCTCTTCAAAAAGGGGGGAAAAAATACTTGTATATTATGTATGGTGTAAAAATGCTAATGAACTTTTATCTATCAGCTGTATGGGCTAGCCTTGAGTGGTCTGAGAAGGAGGGGCTGAGGTAAGTTCCCATGTATCAAAGAAAGAAATGTAGTTTTTTGGTCCTCGACTACTTATTGCTACATTCTTCTTAACTGCATTTGGTTTTTGGAGTTTAGGGTGTTGAAAAATTATTTTGTCGTGTTGTTTTAGAATTTCAAGACAAATATTGCTTACCCCAGCCCGCTATCTGGAAATGGAAATGCATTGTTTCTCTAGTGTCTGATTCAGCTAAAATGTCCAGCATGATAGTATAATTTCCAATGTATGTTCAGAGATAACTCAAATTATGTTCCGAGCAAATGCTGATACCCTAACAGCATGAAGCCAGATCCTTTTGCTTTCAGGAATCTGCTGCGTTTTCTTTTCTCCGATTACTTCGGTTCTGCTGCTGCACTAACTTGTTGACCCTTTTCTTTCAGCATTGCTTCTAGGAGCCTGCTTTTGTTTTCCCACCCATTTACTTGCATTTCACTTGTGCATCAGATTCTCTCCATGGGAAAGCATAGTTTCAGCTTGCAATGCAATGCAATGCAATGAACAGTGTGTTATGACAGTGTGTTGCTACTACAACTATATTTATTTTGGATCCAAGTGTTGTTAGCTGCCAAATAATATTAAGATTGATCAAATATAAATGCCAAAAACATTACTTACAAGTAGAAACACTACTGATACAAGTCATCAATCCTAGTCCATTCATTATTGGGAGACAGGTGGTAATAATCTTAGAAGAAATTAATTTTAATTTTTATTTAATAATTGTGTTAAAAAATAAAGATTTTAATTTAATATAATTATTAATAATTTTATTATTTTTTAACTACTAATTAATTAATTTTTAAAAAAATATATATAAAATTGGTATAATATAATTATTAAAAATAATTAATTGTGTTAAAAATTTTAAATTTAAATTTAATATAATTATTAATAATATTACGTTGTATTATTTATTTATTTAATAATAAAATTATCTTCGAGTGAAAAACTGGGGCCACCCCTTCTGCTATTAATATTATTTTAGAAAAGAAAGGCGCGCAAGTGCGCGTGATATGCACTGCTTTCTTATCCTTTTTGTCTTTTTTCGAGCAGAAGCACACGTCTACTAACTCAGTTTCTCATCATCTTCTGTTGTTCAATTACACGATTCTCTCTCAAAATGGCTGATGCAATTGTTTCAGCTCTTGTGGAGCAGCTGACTTCAATCACCGCTCAAGAGATACAACGAGAAGTGAGGCTGGTAGTGGGCGTCGACAAGGAAGTGAAAAGGCTTACCAGAAACCTTCAAGCTGTTCAAGCTGTGCTCATTGACGCAGAAGGAAGAGGACTGAAGGAGACGGCAGTCAAAGTTTGGTTAGATCAGCTTAAAGACGCATCCTATGACATGGAAGATGTGTTGGATGAGTGGGAAACTTTCATGATGAAATTGCAAATGAGGGGAGCTGAAAATGCTCTTGTTCCTAAGAAGAAGGTATGTTCCTTCTTTTTGTCCCCTTGCTTTTGTTTCAAACAAGTTGGTTTACGTCGTGGCATAGCTCTCAAGATTAAAGATATAAATGTAAACCTAGATGACATTGCCAAATCCAAAGACACGTTTGGTTTTCGTGTGAGTGCTGAAGAACCTCATAGAGTCAAAAGTGTTTCCTTTGTTGATGTAAGTGAAATAGCTGGTCGATCTAAGGAGAAGAATGCTTTGATTAGCAAGTTGTTGTGTGAGAGCAGTGAACGACAACAAGTACTCCATGTCATCTCAATTGTTGGCATGGGGGGCATCGGGAAAACTACTCTTGCTCAACTTGCCTACAATGATGATGAGGTGACGAGTAATTTTGATAAAAGAATATGGATATCTGTATCAGACCCTTTTGATGAGATCAGGATTGCCAAAGCTATCATTGAAGGTCTTCAGGACTCTGTTTCTAGTTTGGGTGAACTGGAATCCCTTCTTCGACAGATAAATAGGCACACTGTTGGAAAGAAATTTCTTCTTGTGTTAGATGATGTGTGGACAGAGGATTATAGTAAATGGGAACCATTTCATCAGTGTCTAAAGAATGGTCTTCATGGAAGTAAAATTTTGATTACCACACGCAAGGAGACAGTTGCACGTGTGATGGAATCTGCGGACATCATTACTATTAAGGAATTGTCTGATGAGGAATGTTGGTTGGTCTTTGAGCGATTGGCATTTTTTGATAGGTCTACCGAGGAGTGTGGCAGATTAGAAGAAATTGGCAGGAAAATTGTAGGCAAGTGCAAGGGCTTGCCCCTTGCAGCAAAAACAATGGGGGGTCTCTTACGCTTTAAAAGAACTAGAGAGGAGTGGCAGAATATTTTAGATAGTGAGATGTGGAAACTAGAAAAGTTTGAGAAGGATATTTTCCCCCCTTTGTTGCTTAGTTATAATGATTTGCCTTCTAAAATAAGACGATGTTTTTCCTATTGTGCCATCTTTCCAAAAGACTACAAAATGGGTAAAGATCAATTGATTAAGTTGTGGATGTCTCAAGGTTATCTTGGGTTAGATCCAAATAAGGAGTTGGAGATAATTGGTCAAGACTATTTTGATAATTTAGCTACTCGATCTTTCTTTCAAGATTTTGAAAAAGATGCTGATGAGAATATTATAAGATGTAAGATGCATGATATAGTTCATGACTTTGCTCAATTTCTCAGTAAGGATGAATACTTTACAACAAGAGTTGATTATCTTAGAGAGATGTTCATAATCCCTGCTCATCATGAGAAAGTTCGTCATTCAATGATAACAATTGGTCAGCAGGCTTCAGTTCCTGACTTCATATTTAGTTTCAAAAAGTTGCGTAGCCTAGTAGTAGATAATCATGATCATGATTATTCCTCGATTGGTAATGCTCTACAAAGGTTTTTTGATCAATTGACATGTTTAAGGGCATTAAATATAAGTGGAGGTTTTACCTGTAGTCAACTAATAAAAGAGATCCCAAAAGAGATAGAAAAGATGATACATTTGAGATACCTCAAATTGTCTTGGCTAAAGGTTGAAGAAATGCCTGAGGCATGTTGTGAGTTATATAATCTACAAACTTTGGAGTTCCACTATTGTAGCCGATTGAAAAGATTACCTCAGGGGATAGGAAAATTAGTCAATATGAGACATCTACAATTTAATAATGTATCGCTCAGTTACATTCCGAAAGGAATTGAGAGATTAACAAGTCTTCGGACTGTCAGCTATCTTGATGTGAGGGATGATGGCCAATATGGTGGCAAAGCATGTACTCTTGGATGTCTCAAAAACTTGAACAACCTTCGAGGATTTCTTGAACTTAAAGGGTTGACAAATGTGGCAGATGTTGAGGAAGCCAAAAAGGCAGAACTTGATAAAAAGAAAAATATTGTTCATCTGAATTTATTTTTTGACATTGAAGAAGCAGCAGCTGAAGGAATGAATGGGGATGATGAGGTTACTCTTCAAACTGTCAATGAAGCAGTTCTTGAAGCATTACGACCACCTCCAAATTTAGAGAAATTGGGAATATTTTATTTCAGAGCCAGCAGTGTGTTCCCTGGTTGGTTAATGTCATTAACCAGACTGACAAATTTAACTCTCAGCTGGGGAATTAATTGTGAGCATGTGCCTCCTTTAGGAAAATTGAGATTTCTTGAGACGTTGCATGTAGAGAAGATGATAAGCTTGAAGAAAATGGGTATGGAATTTTTTGGAATTGAGATGGTTGCATCATCATCATTGTCTTCATCATTTGTTGTCTTCCCCAACTTGAAAGTTCTCAGTTTTTTGGCCATGGATGAATGGGAAGAGTGGGATTACAGAATTACTGAGCGAGAAAAAGATATTGCAATCATGCCACAGCTTTGTTGCCTGACAATTTTTTACTGTGCCAAATTAAAGGCATTGCCAGACCAACTTCTTCAGAATACAACTCTGGAAAAGTTGAAGATTTTTGAGTGTCCTTTGCTAGAACAGCGTTACAAAAAGGGAACAGGAGAGGACTGGTCCAAGGTGTCTCACATTCCTGTCACTGAATTTAAATGGTAATAACTATTTGCAAGGATACCGCATTGAATTATCAAAAAGGGTTGTTCTTTGTAATCTAATAGTGGAAATGTTTTGGGTAATATGCTATTTTCTGGAAGAAGCAGCAAGTTTGTACTCTTTTGAGTTTTCCTTATTTTCTGTAAGATTTCTGATTGTTTGATCAAACAAAAGAATCATATGTACATATTTTATAAGAGATTACTTATCAAGTATGCTAAGTTGATACGATATGATGATTAATTCGGTTATAAAATATTCAGTAATAACATGCTATAATCGTATGGTAGAATCTTTTGGACCATGTTCATCTGATTTAGATTTCATAGAATTTTGAAACATAGTTGTATGGTTTACTCAAACTTTCACTCTAGTGAAATATTAAATACATGTTCCCATATTGGTTGCCAATAACTAATACAAGTCCAGTCATCATGTCACTTTTATAGGCATATGCAGAAATTTTGGTAAACATGCACTTGTTTCTTGAGTAATTCACATCTGGTGTTGAGATGTTAAATATGAACAAGTTAATTGGCCATAGGCATTGTTTATAGTATTTTATCTGTATCAAGTATCATTGCAAATGTACTTCCTCGTTATCATGAAGTAGTATTCTTGCAGGGCCTATAATTCTTTGCGGCTTACAAGAGAGGCAACTTCTGAGTCTGACTAGGTGAAGGAGGGAAGAAGATTTGACCTTTTGCACTTTGTTACCTGATTGAGTTCTGGTTGGTTTGTTCTCTTTCTTTGCTGTTTGTTTTATCTTGATTTTTCAGACAATATGGGAAGTTTGGCAATCATCCTATATATCACCCCAACCTGTTTATCAAGTTCAACAATAATTGTGATTGTGGACTAGATTTTTGGGCTATTGAAAAGCAGAATTTCTTCAAAACATGAAAAGCTTTGTTTGTCAAATATATGACATTTGCATTTTCTTTGCTTTTATTTAGGAGCTTCTTTATTTACACTAAATTTGCTCTGTAGAACCCTTCTGTGGTTGGCTCATTGAGATTCATTACATGCCAAAAGAAATTATGTGATTGACCAGTCTTCGGACATTAAAGGCGCTGTCAGACCACATTCTTCGGAGTACTATGTCACTGGAGGGATCAGAGATTTCTAGTTTGTCCTATTTTAGAAGAAAGTTATTTTAGAAGAAAGTTTCCAAAAGGAGACAGAAGAGGACTGGCACAAGATCGCTCACATTACTAATATCTGACTTGGTAATAAGTATGTTAAAGGAGGCCCTCACTTTCACGGGGATGACAGCGATTCCAGTTGACCCCATCACTGGTATTTTATGTATCTGCTTTCATTTCTTATTAATATATACTGGTAGCAATTTAACATTACTTTCTTTTTTTTTAATCAGAAAATTAATATATTTTTTTGTCATTTTACAAGTTTTCCTGGCATAAGCCGAAAATTATCACTTATGCCCAATTTTGTATCATTTCAAGTTCAATAACCAAATGATTATGAATTAATCTTACATAGGACGAGAAGTTTGCTGTGGTGGCTGTAGTGGCTTGTGGCATATGTGAGAGAATTGTGCAATGTGACCAGATAGAGGTGAGAAGAAGATTACATTGTTGCTTTTCTGAGTTATGGTTTGGCTTTCTTCCTCAGCTCTCTGAATCTTCCATTTATTAATGCAACAAGGCAAGTTTAACATGTCATGGATTTTCATCAAAGGTTAACTATTGGGTATAGTTGCAATTTTCTTGTCACAGTTTAAGTTCATACATGTTCTTGTTATATTTTTGGTTTGGTGCAGTATTTCATGGTGTGGAAGAGTGGATCAGATAATTATGCAACCCATCAGAGGAGAAAAAAGTGAAGTTTCTGCGACTATTCTTTGTCAACTAGAAAGTCTGGATGAAACAACTTCAGGCGGAAGCAATTGAGGGGCAATGATGCTGGGAATTGTTTTTAGGTGCCATTGCAGCAAAACCAAATGTTGAACAGCTTAATCTGTACTTGTTTCTTGTCTACTAATCTTGCATAAGCTCTCTGTTTCGATTCATCTTGAAGGTCTGCAGGAAGTTGAACAACTGTAATATGGACATATCCTTAATTTCTTTATCAATTTAAGTTCATATCTGGTGGACTAACCATCATGCTTATAGGAGAACATGTAATCAATGTTTTCTCATTATCAAATGATGATTTATAACAAGAGCTTGGCAAATGGTTTTTAAGATCCGAGTGTTGATGTGTGCAAGTGTATACATGGAACTGTAATTTATCTCTTCTTGGCAAGAGAACTTCTATTTATTGAAGATAAACTTTTTGCAAGAACTAATCTTCTGCACGGGTTTCTTCTAACCCTGTTTTTTTTTCTTTTAATATCACATCAATTAAGATACAAATATGTATCTTAATTTATAAGCATAATATTTCTTATCTCATATTATGTACTTCAATAAACATGCTCATATTCTATGTATCGCAAGCTATTTCATGCCAACTGGTCTTTATTTAGCCAAGAACAAGAAGATAAATACTTGGGATGCGCTCAGCATTGTTTTCGTGCAACAAAATCAAAAATGAAAATGGTGTTTTTAACTTTACTTGCATTCCACTCTTGCATCAGAGTAACATCCTTCCATCAGTTTGATCGGAGGAATCTGCTCTTCTTTTCTTTTACAACTTTACTTGCATTCCACTCTTGCATCGGATTCTAAACTTGGGATGCCCAAACTTTTGCTTTCGTAAAAGAAAATTGAAAATGAAAAATGGTGTTTTGGGTATGACGTTTTCGTATCTATCCTTCCACAAGTTTTGCTTCGAGGAATCTGCTTTTCTTGTCTCCATTTACTTGCTTTCCACTCTTGCATCGGATTCTAAGTAATTATGGGACATGCGAGAGAGAGAGAGAAAGACAAACAATGAATGAAATTAAAGAAACTAATGGAAAATCAAGTAAGAAAGGAATAGCTTGGAGAAAGCTGTATTCCTGAACTGGAATCAAAGCAAGGTTTTACTTCGGTCGTTGGGTGAAATATTCGGAGGCTTTTATTTGCAGTATAAAAACTGAAAGCAAGACAACAATGTTACTACACAAACACATCTAATACCTCAAATTTCTCTTAATCTTCTGTCATTTTATTACCATCTCTTAACATGGCTTACGCAATTGTCTCCGCCCTCTTGGACCAGCTGACTTCAATGGTGGTTCAAGAAATAGGAGAAAGGGTGAAGCTAGTAACCGGTGTCAGCGAGCAAGTGAATCGACTTAGCACCAATCTTCGGGCAATTCAAGCTGTGCTCGATGATGCGGAGAAGAGGCAACTTAAGGAGGAAGCTGTCAGACATTGGCTGGATCAGCTCAGAGATGCATCCTACAACATGGAAGATGTGCTGGATGAGTGGAGCACATCAAGGCTGAAAATGCAAATCGAGGGAGTTGATGAGAACGCTCTTGTTCCTCAAAAGACGGTATGTTCCTTCTTTACTTCGCCTTGCTTTTGTTCCAAGAAAGTCAGCTTGCGACGGGACATTGCTCATAAGATTAGAAAAATAAATGAAAATATAGCTGATATAGCCAAATCGAAAGAAAAGTTTAATTTTTATGCGGATGCAAGTACGAGTAGTGTTGAGAAACCAGAACGAGAGAAAAGTGCCTCCTTAATTGACGAGTCTGAGATACGTGGTCGAGATCATGAGAAGAATAAACTCATGAGTAAGTTAGTGTCTGAGAGTAGTCAAAAACAAAGAGGCCTCCATGTCATCTCAATTGTTGGTATGGTCGGAGGCATAGGGCAAAACTACTCTTGCTCAACTTGCTTACAATAGCAAGGAGGTCACAAGAGAGTTTGAAAAAAGAATTTGGGTCTCTGTGTCGGAGGCTTTTGATGAGTTTAGTATTGCTAAAGCAATCATTGAGGCTGTAGAAGGGTCCACCCCTAGCTTAGGCGACTTCCAGTCACTTCTTGGTTGTCTTTACGAGTCTATTAAGGAAAAGAAGTTTCTTCTTGTCTTAGATAATATGTGGTACGAAGATTACAATAAATGGGAACCATTCAAAGCTTGTTTGACGAATTGTCACCATGAAAGTAAAATTCTAATTACCACTCGTAGGGAGACCGTAGCTCGCATGATGGAATCTACGGACATTATCTCTCTTAAACTGTTGAGTGAAGATGAATGTTGGTTGTTGTTTAGGAGGTTTGCATTTTTTGATAGATCTGGTGAGGAATGTGAAGAATTAGAAGCAATTGGTAGGAAAATTGTAGGCAAGTGCAGGGGCCTGCCTCTTTCTGTAAAGTCTATCGGTAGTCTGTTGCGTTTTAAGAAAACTAGAGAAGAGTGGCAAAATATCTTAGACAGTGAGATGTGGGAACTTGAAGATTTTGAGAATGGTCTTATAGCCCCTTTATTGTTGAGTTATTACAGTTTGCCGTCTGTAGTAAGACGTTGTTTCTCATATTGTGCTGTCTTTCCAAAAGACCACAATATAAACAAGGATGAATTAATTTATTTGTGGATGGCTCAAGGTTATCTTAGTGTGGAACAAAACAAAGAGATGGAGATAATTGGTCAAAAGTATTTTGACATCTTATCAACACGCTCTTTCTTTCATGAGTTTGAAAAAGATGATTATGGTGTTGTCACAGGATGCAAGATGCATGACATAGTTCATGATTTTGCCCTATTTCTTTGTAATAATGAATGTTTCACACTAGAAATTAATGGTCCGGAGGAGCCTTCCATGATTTCTTTTCACAAGAAGGCTCATCATTCAATGATATTGTTGGATAGAGGAGCTTCATTTCCTTTCTCTATTTGTAGGGTCAAAAGGATGCGTACACTGTTGATTCGCAATAGAACTTTTGACTTCTCATCATTTAATATTGTGCTACCGAAGTTATTTGTTGAATTGACATGTTTAAGGGCATTCGATATACCTGGAGGGTATAGACGGGGCTGGCAATTGATTTACGAGGTTCCAACTGAGGTTGGAAAATTGTTTCATTTGAGATATCTTAGTTTGCACTTTCAAAATATGAGATGCCTACCTGATACATTGTGCGAGTTATATAATCTGCAAACTTTAGATATCAGTTCGTGCAGATATCTCAAAGAATTGCCTCAAGGGATAGGGAAGTTAGTAAACCTGCGGCATTTAGTAAACGATATGACTGACTCTCTGAGTTACATGCCAAAAGGAATGGAGAGATTAACCTGTCTCCGGACTTTAAAGGAATTTGTCGTGGGTGAAGATGTTGATGGTGGCAAAGCATGCAGCCTTGAATCTCTGAAGTACTTTAACCTCGTTGGATATTTGCAAATAAGAGGTTTGGAATATGCTCCGGATGTGGGCGAGGCTAAGAGATCACAGCTTAAGAATATGAAAGGTATTCTTCAGTTGTATCTGCATTTCGGTTATGGCAAAGAAGGGGAAAGAGAGGATGAGGATAAAGCACTTCTTGAAGCGCTACAGCCACATTCAAATTTAGAGTCATTGGAAATATATGGGTACAGAGGCAACAGTTTTGCCCCCAGTTGGTTGATGTCATTAACCAATCTGAAGTCTTTCGAACTGGGGTTCTGCAAAAATTTAGACCATTTTCCTCCTTTGGGAAAATTGCCGTCCCTTGAAAGACTCACTTTATGGGGCATCCAGAGTGTAAAAAGAGTGGGCAAGGAAATTTTGGGAATAGAAAGTGAGCCTGGCACATCTTCGTCGTCACCAGTTGTGGCCTTCCCCAAATTGAAATCTCTACAATTTTATGAACTGAGAAAATTGGAAGAGTGGGATTACGGGAGAATCTGGAAGGAAGAAAAAGATGTCAGCGTCATGCCCTGCCTTTCTTGCTTGAAACTTAATTTCTGCCCCAAATTGAAGGCACTGCCGGACCACCTTCTTCAAACAACAACAATGCAGCAATTGAAAATTACAGATTGTCCCATTCTAGAGGAACGTTACACAATGGGAAGAAGAGAAGATTGGTCTAAGGTCTCTCACATTCGTAACATCATGAGTGGTAACGATGTTTTGCAAGGAGACCCTTTTTGAATTCTCAAACGCTGTAATGTAACCATCACTACCAGGTAATTTCTTTTTTCCGGCTTGCTATTTTCTAAATAGTCATTCACAATCTTATGGCAGAATCTTTTTGTCCTAATCCATTGCTAATATTTGTTTAATCATTTACCCATTTGCTAGGCGTAGGTTGAACTATTAGTCATGATGTCCATTTTTTTCTCCGAACCTGTGCCTCCTGAGTATTCAGTGGTTGCCTTGAGTAATTTTCGTATATATGGTTTAAATATGTGAAATAATTGGCAGTTCAAGGGAAAATGCACAAGGTAATTAGCAATCCTTCCTTACCTTATACTTGAAAACTAATGGTTTTATTGGACAGTAGCTTGGAATTAAAGTTCATAGCACCTCCATATGAAACATACCCATATTCTTGATTTATGCATATGATTGTTTTGTGCTGTTATTTCAAATGATGTTGCTAATTTTGATGATCTCAAATAACAGGAACAGTAGATGCATGATTTCAGGGCCATGCGAATCAATAATGTTGACATTGTGAGAATATTGATGTAACATATGCAGAGCTTTGTATCCCCGTGAGCAAAATTGTGAGAGAAGGATGCAGGATATGATGAGTAAGCTTGAATTCCGAGTTCACATTGTAAAATTTTTTAGTAATTTATATCTGTTTTCTACGAGAAGAGAAAGTTTTAGAGATGGGTACGTACTTCCCAACTAAAACCCTCTTGGCTTTGTATAATAATCATAATATAATATTTCCGGTTTCTTTTTCATTTATTTATTTATTTTGGGTCTCGGCATCTCCATGGATTTCAAAATTCTTTCACAGAAGTACTGAATCAGAGTGGCCTAAGCATTAAGGTCGCTCCCCAGTTTTAGTTATCTTGCTTTAATATTTTGATTTCTTCCTTTTCGTGGAAGCATGCAATTTTCTTGACTTAGTTCCAACCCAAAACAAGTTTTCCTTGTCGAATTGCAGTATCTTGCAGGTATGAAAAAGACATTATCATGCAGAGCCAACCAGAGGGGACGGAACGAAGATACAGTAATGGTGAGTCTTTCGATAAATTTACAATCAGACAGTCTCTTCCATGTCTTGTAACTGTTTCCGTTTTGGTTCTTAATTTGCAAAATTTGATTTTATTTCTTCAAATTTTTAATGCACTGGAGCAAGCTCTAACATGTCATGGATTTTCATAAAAGAATACCTGTTGGGTAGTGGGTTAATTACCTTTTTGTTTCTCTATTAGGTCTTAATTTCTTCTCGTGATTTAAACTTCTAAATTTTGTTGTCACATTTCTCACCTCAGTGCAGTTGAAAATTACCTAAAACAGTTGATGATACAGCTCAATAAAATGGAGAGACCATAAAGGGTTTATCAGACGCCCCAGAGATCAAATTTGTCCGTCGCATCATGTATATTGTATGTGCTTTCTCTCTGTCCCTATTTTATCTTCATTCCTCAATGTTCAATAAGCAAGCACATCCCCATATTGTATAACTTGCTGTTTTCTTGATATATGCAGACCAAATTTGCAAATCACGCTAGCTATGAAGCCGGTAGAGATGATGGTGTGAAATTATTTACTTTCCATTGTCCTATGCCTGCACAATCTCTCTGTTTCAATTCATTTTGATTTGTCGACGATACAGAAGAAGGTCTGCGGGAAGTGAGATGATTGTCATATGTACAAATTCATTAATTGATTTGTACGACGATTATGAATTAAGAATCATTTCTACAGGATTTGTGTGTTCTTTTTGTTTGTGTAGAACTTTTTATGCTTGAATTTTTCATATTATTTCGAAGGATGTTTCGATAGAAATCAGTCTGCCGTTGCATTTTCACATAAAAGGTCTGTAAGTTACCCCGTGTGGAAGAGTGGTTGAAACAGTTCTTGATAGCTTGATGCTTTCTTTCTTTCTGCTCCCTGATCATGTAATAATGCAGATGGGATTGTCGATTAAGAATGTACAAGTGTATGTGTTCGATATTCTTGTACTTGTTGACCTCCAGCCTCTCATTTCAGCAATAAGAAATTCAATGATGTTACATTATTTATCAACAAAATTAAGAGAAAATTTAAACCAAGATAGATACAGAGAAGCATGAAAAATTCTCATTCTGTTGTCCTCCCTCCCAAAAATGTCAATAATTGTATGCCTATTTCTATATATATATATGGCAAAATTTGTGTTTTAATTTAATAAGTAAAAAAATTAAGTGGTTTAAAGTAAAAGAGAGAGATGTTAACTGGAGCAAGGGGCTGTGATAATTTTTTGTTAGAAAGATTATTCATTTCTTAGTAAAGAAATGCTTAATCTTTGAGTATTAATTATGTTCATCAGGTTTTCTCTCAGGAATCTGCTTTTCTTTTCTCCATTTACTTGCCTTGCTTAGTTTCCACTCTTGCATCGGATTCATTAGTTTGAAGAAAGGCATGGTGTAAAAATGGAATAATAGCTTGCAGACAGCTCTATACCCAATCTGGTACCGAAGCAAGGTTTCACTTTGCCCATTAGGTGAAATATACCTGACCTTTACCGTCACTATTGTTGAATGTGTGCATTAGTAGCTGCAGAGTTGCTAATATGGTTACTGATATAGATAGCAGAGTTGACTGCATACGTGAAATTAATGATAGAAGTTTAAAATTTATCTTATCTTTAAATCTTATCTTTGATTTAGGCTTATTATTATCTTTAATTTAGGCTCATCACTTATTCTTTATTATGTTTCAACTCTATATAAAGAACAATACAATGAATAAAATTTTAGAGAGACTTTCAAAAAACAATTACTCTCTCTCTTTTCTTTTCTCTTTGACAGTTCACATTGCTAAACAACAACAACTATAAAACTAAATGCATAGCAGAAATTCTGCATCTTACACAATCTAATGGCTCAAATCTATCATTATCCTCGTTATTTGCATTCCCAACATGGCCGGTGCAATTATTTCCGCTGTCTCGGAGAAGCTGACTTCAATGGTGGCTCAAGAAATGCAAGAATAGGTGAGGCTTGTAGCAGGTGTTGGAAAAGAAGTGAAAAAGCTCACCAACAATCTCCGAGCCGTTCAAGCTGTGCTGATTGATGAAGAGCAAGGACAAGTGAAGGAGGAAACTGTTGGCTAGATCAGCTAAAGGACGCATTCTCTGTTACTTTTATTTTCTATTGTGCCATCTACCCAAAGGGTTATCAAGATGAATTAATTAAATTATGGATGGCACAAGGTTACTTGAGTGTGAAAAGAAGCGAAGAGATGGAGATAATCGGTGAAGAATATTTAGACATGTTAGCAACAACACGCCCTTTTTTTCCAACAAGTTTGAGAGAGATGATGTTGATAAATATTAAGTGGTGCAAGATGAATGATACAGCACATGATTTTGCGCAATTTGTTTGTAAGTGTGAATGTTCTTGAAGAATCATTTGTAGACTCTTTCGATAGGTGAAGGGGCATCATTTCCTGTTTCCATTTATAGGTTCCCAAGGTTGCGAAAAGGAGAAATTATGCCACGACTTTCTTGTTGAAGATAACTCATTGCCCCAAATTAAAGGCAAAAAAAACTGCAGAGATTGGAAGTTTTGTCGTCTCCTATTCTAAGCAAACGTTATAGGAAGGGAACAGGAGAAGATTGGCCAAAGATATCTCACATTCCCATTATCAATTTTCGTTAACATTACCCCTAAGCAGATAGTATTTCTCCTCCTCTGTTTTCCATTATCTTGCGTTTCGAATTGAACGTTCAAATACTTCAACCATTATTGTTTTGAAAAGATACATGGACTGGATTGATCGTTATAGTAATGTTAAATATTTCCGCTGCTTATTCAGGGGTCGGTCAGATGGTACCAGCTGATTCAACTTGCTTACAATAATGCACAAGTAAAAAGAACTTTTGATCATAGAATTTGGGTTTGTGTATCAGAAAATTTTGATAAGATTAGAATTGCCGGAGCAAGCTGTAGAAGGCTCTAGCAGTAATTTAGTTGAATTCCAATCACATTCAAGAAATTATTACGGGCACGAAATTTCTTCTTTGCTTAATTTTAACGACGTTGCCAAACAGGAAGACATGTTTAATTTTAATGTGAATGTGATGGAAAGAGTATTGAAACACCAAAGCGGGAACCAGTGACATTCAAGAAGTAATGCTCTTCACTGGAGGCGTTAAATGGGCGGGCCTGATCAGCCCTGCAAAAATCAAACCCAACAGGTTAACGGGTCCGGATTGGCCCAGGATCACTTATAAATGACGAGGGCTCGTTAGGACTGTGAGGGGTGGCCTGCAAACTTTTACAAATTTTTTTAAAAAAATTTTGATATGGGGCCTGCGGGCTCAAGGCCAGCCCAAGCCTGCATAGATCCCATATCTGGCAGGCATAGACCGGCAAGGCTCATTTGACACATCTAGTCATTACAAGAGTAAAATTTTGATATCCACACCTAAGGAGAGCGTTGTGTGCATAATGAGATCAACGGATATTGTGTCCATAGGTAAATTGACTGAAGAGGAATGTTGGTGCTTGTTTAAGCCATTAGCACTTTTAGGTAGGTCCAGTGAAGAATGTGAAGAAAGATAAGAAAAAATTGGACCAAACATTGTTGGCAAGTGCAAAGGTTTACCTCTAGCTGCTAAGACAATATGGAGTCTTTTGCTCTTAGAAGATACCGAAGAAGAGTGACAATATATCTTAGACAGTGAGTTGTGGGAAGAAGAAGAGTTGGAGAGAGGTCTTTTTGCATCTCCATTTGTTGAGTTACAATGATTTGCCCTTTACAGTAAAACGTTGCTTTTCATATTGTATCATCTTTCCAAAGGATTATAAGATGCGCAACAATGAATTAATTAAATTACGGATGGCTCAAGGTTTCTCGGGTGTGAAAAAGACCAAAGAGATGGAGATAGTTGGTGGAGAATACTTTCACATCTTAGCAACGTGGTCTTTTTTCCAAGAGTTCAAGAAAGATGATGATGATGACAATATTATGTGGTGCAAGATGCTTGACTTTTACCAATTTGTTGTAAGGGTGAATGTTTCATTATTGAAGCAACTAATGGAGCTGAAAAATCCTCATAAACTCTTTTCGCATCAAAGTTTGTCATTCAACGTTAACGTTTGGTGAAGAGGTTCCGATTCCTGTCTCAATTTGTAGGTTCCAACGGTTGCGAATTGCCTGAACCATTAATGATCTTGTCGTTTAATTCTTTTCCCCAAGATATAATAGAATTAGAAGGTCAACTTCGCTTGGATTTTGTAATCCTTAAACCAGGCATCATATAGAAGAGCCTATTCGTTTACTTACTCATTTGCCTTGCAAATAATGCAAGAAATTTGTTGGCAAGTCTGCGGAAGAAAACATGAACATTATCAAAGGCAGGACTAGCAAATTGGTTAACGACAAAGCTACATTTGCTAACGTTTGAATTAAAATATGAAGACGATGATTATTATGTACCTTGGAATGGGACTCAAACCTAATGCTTTAACTTCTATAGATTTGTTTTCATTGGGAGCATCTCCCTCATGATACATGCATCTAAACAAACAATCCAAAAATTTCAGGTACTAATTAAATGGTTCGGTGGAACCGAAGTTGATTGACGGACAGAGACGGAGAGCATTTCGTTCGTTGGCACATTAACATTGATCGAAAACCATTTACTCAGTCTTATCGGATTTAATAAGGACTTTAATTTATTGTATATCACTTTCACATGGGTTGAAGAGAATTAAATAATTGGCTTCATGGAAGTAGTATTAAGAACCGAACGCATGCAGCGGTATCTTAAACTCGCAACACAATCATAAGCTCCTTAATTTCAACAATTTAAGAGACAAACATTCAAAAGATATTCTCATCTTCCGCCATGACTGATGCGATCATTTCCCCTCTCTTAGAGAAACTGATTTCGTTTGTTGCTGAAGAGATTAAGGAAGAGGTGAAGCTAGTAACAGGTGTTGAAAGGGAAGTCAAAACGCTCACTAGCAATCTCCAAGCCATTCAAGCTGTGCTGAATGATGCAGAGCAGAAGCAACTTAAGGATGAAGGTGTTAGACTCTGGCTGGATCAGCTCAAAGGCGCATCCTATGACATTGAAGATGTGTTGGATGAGTGGAACACTGCAAGGCAGAAATTGCGCATAGAGGGTGTTGATGAGAATGCTCTTGCTCCAAAGAAGGTATGCTCCATCTTTCCGGCCCCTTGCTTTGGTTTCAAACAAGTCTTTCTACGTCGTGACATAGCTCTCAGGGTAAAAGAAATTAATGAAAATCTTAACGACGCTGCAAAACGGAAAAGCATGTTTAATTTTAATGTGACTGTGATGAATAGTACTGAGAGACCAAAGCGAGAACCAACCGTCTTCTCAATTGATGAGTCTGAGATAATTGGTCGAATCCAGGAGAAGAATACTTTGATAAGTAAGTTGGTTTGCGAGAGTAGTAGTGAACATAAAGGCCACCGCATCATCTCACTGGTAGGGATGGGTGGCATCGGCAAAACTACTCTCGCTCAACTTGCTTACAATAATGCACAAGTAGTAACAACTTTTCATCTAAGAATTGGGTTTGTGTATCGGACCCTTTTGATCAGATTAGAATTGCCAGAGCAATTATTGAAGCTGTAGAAGGCTCTAATTGTAATTTAGTTGAACTCCAATCTCTTATCAATCGCATTCAAGAAATTATTTCGGGTAAGAAATTTCTTCTTTGCTTAGATGACGTGTGGACAGAAGATTACAATATGTGGGAGCCATTCTACAATTGCTTAAAGAATGGTCTTCAAGGAAGTAAAATTTTGATAACTACTCGTAAGTGGATTGCTGCGCGCATGATGAGATCAACTGATATTATCTCCGTTGATAAAATGACTGAAGAGGAATGTTGGTTCTTGTTCAAGGGATTAGCATTTTTTGGTAGGTCCAATGAAGAATGTGAAAAACTAGAACAAATTGGAAGAAATATTGTTGGCAAGTGCAAAGGTTTACCTCTTGCTGCGAAGACAATAGGGAGTCTCTTGCTCTCTAGAGATACTGAAGAAGAGTGGCAATATGTCTTAGATAGCGAGATGTGGGAACAAGAAGAGTTGGAGAAAGGTCTTTTTGCACCTTTGTTGTTGAGTTACAACGATTTGCCCTCTGCAGTAAAACGTTGTTTTTCATATTGTGCCATCTTTCCAAAGGATTATAAGATGCGCAAAGATGAATTAATTAAATCATGGATGGCTCAAGGTTACTTGGGTGCGAAAAAAAGCAAAGACATGGAGTTAATTGGTGATGAATATTTTCGCATCTTATCAGCACGCTCTTTTTTTCAGGAGTTTGAGAAAGATGATGATGATAATATTATGTGGTGCAAGATGCATGACATAGTGCATGATTTTGCCCAGTTTGTTAGTAAGGGTGAATGTTTTGCAGTTGACATAGCTAATGGTCTTGGAGAATCCCCCGCAAACCCTCTTCACATGAAAGTTTGTCATTCAATGTTAACGTTGTTTGAAGAGGTTCCATTCCCTGTCTCCATTTGTAAGTTCCGAAGGTGTCGTACTCTCTTAATTCAAGGTAATATATTTTACTCATCTTCAATTAATGAGGTTCTTACGGAGTTATTTAGTAAATTGATAGGTTTAAGGGTATTAGATTTGAGTGCAGATATTTTGTGGACGTGGGAATTTCAGTTGCTTGGAGGGATTCCAACAAATGTAGAAAGATTGGTGCATTTAAGATACATCAACTTGTCTGGTCAGGCTATGGAAGTGCTACCCGAGACGTTATGTGAGTTGTATAATCTACAAATTTTGGACATTACCAGCTGTACGAAACTTAAAGAATTACCACAGGGGATTGGAAAGTTAATAAACATGAGGTATCTGCTGAATGCTGCCACTGGTTCGTTGAGGTTGATGCCAGTAGGGATTGCGAGATTAACCAATCTCCGGAGACTAACAAAGTTCGTTCATGATGACCAGGGTTGTACCTTTGAATCGCTGAAAAATCTGGAACTCCTCCGGGAATTACGCATAAAAAGGCTGGGTAATGTGTCAGATGTGGGTGAGGCTAAGAGATTACAACTTGACAAAAACAAAAACCTCCGTGTTTTGGATCTTTATTTTGATAGGGATGGAGTAGGGGAAAGGAAGAATGAAGAGGATGAACAACTTCTCGAAGACTTACAACCACCTCTTAATTTAAAGGAATTATTGATATGTCAATATAGGGGCAGCTCTATTTTCACCAATTGGATGCTGTCATTGACCAATATGAGGATTTTACGTCTCTCTGAGTGGAACAATTGTAAGCATTTGCCTCCTTTGGGAGAATTGCCATCCCTTGAAAAACTCTATATGTCGTCAATGGCGAGCTTGAAAAAAGTGGGAAATGAATTTTTGGGAACATCAATTTCTTCTTCCCCTTCATCTGTTATTTCCTTTCCCAAATTGAAATCGCTCTTTCTTCAGTCGATGGATAACTGGGAAGAGTGGGATTACGGGACTGAGAGAGAAGGAGAAATCATGCCACGTCTTTCTACGTTGAAGATATATGATTGCCCCAAATTAAAGGCACTGCCCGACCACCTCCTTCGGACAACCACACTGCAGCTTTTGTCAATTGTTGAGTGTCCTATTCTAAGGAAACGCTACAAAAAGGGAACGGGAGACGATTGGGAAAAGATTTCTCACATTCCCTATGCCTCAATTTATTAAGAAGACGTGGAAAGGGATCCTTGATAAATTCTTGTCCTGAAGCCAACGGCTGCAATTACATTCAGGTAATTTCTTCTTCTGCTCTGTTTTAGTAACTTGTTATTTGTAATCTACTTAATTTTAATTTTTGCAGAATTATAAGTAGATTTATTTTTTACCTTTTTTTTGCAGGAAAAATATATATTGGCAAATCTGATCTTCACAACCATTCAATGGGTGGTTGTCTTGACTAATTCCTTTCTCAAATCCGGAAAAGGTAATCGACTATGGTATGGCCTTCCCGGAACACCTCTTTTTTATTCATTTTGCGTTGCGTACACTCAGTTCAAATGATATCGCTATATATGGTGAAATAGT
This sequence comes from Xylocarpus granatum, assembly GCA_019650275.1. Taxonomy (NCBI): domain Eukaryota; kingdom Viridiplantae; phylum Streptophyta; class Magnoliopsida; order Sapindales; family Meliaceae; genus Xylocarpus; species Xylocarpus granatum. Next base: position 427,495 of record BNST01000726.1, read on the forward strand.
ATTAACATTAATATTACAGGGGCAGTGGATGCTTAATTTTGGAAACCAAATTGTCAAAAGATTATAGAAGAAGCGAATTTGCAGCACAAGAATCTTGGGCATCCCCAGCAAGTAAAGCGAATTTGCTTGCAGATTTATCTAAATCTTGATTGCTATGTTTTGTTCCATAGCTATCTTTGTTGCATATCTTGGTTGGAGCACAACCAGAAACAGAAACAGAAACAGGGTTTAAGAAAAGAAATTGAGGGTAGAAGACCCTTTAAATGCAACAAAGATACTCTTGACAAGGATGAGCAAAAGGTGATAAATTCGTAATGGCCAAGTCTCTATTATTCATCTGTCATTCCAACATGATTCCCAATTTGATTTACTATGAATAATTGTTAGTATGAAGTTGACATTGTTAAGAGAGCAATTAAGCTACTCTACCATGTTAATTGCTTAGAATGCTAGCCTAATAGTTAACCTCCTAATTAGATTAGGAGACTATTATGCTACTTAAAGTTTTTATTTTTTTTCATTATTTATGTTTAAAGTAATAAAATTAAGATTTGCCTTTGTTTTTGTTTTAAAGAGTATATATTCCGATATATATTTATACTAATTATTGATAAATATCATTTTTAATAGATAACTTAATGGGAAAAAAAATTATTTTGTTATGCTTTATGCCTTTAATGAGTATACTATATATACATTAGGTTTTCTCTAATAACCTATAGAAACCTAATTTTGGGGAGGCGGGTGCTTAAAATATTAATTATCAGAAATAACGTTTAATTATTTTTTAATTATATTGTTTCGATATTTTAGTTTTAGTTTAATAATGGATTGGTTTTTACAAGCCTTTGGAAAAGGGAAACACAAAACCAGAGAAATGATTTACAATTTATAAAAGGCCTGTAGGGACTCCTTTGGCTACTCTTTTCCAGGAAATTTCGGAAAAGAAAAAGTAGGGAGGTCAAAAAAAAACAGAGGATTGAATTTTTCACAAAGCCTTTGGAAAAGGGACCGAATTTAGGCAAGGCGTGTGGGGACTCCTCTGGCTACTTTTTTCCAGGAAATTTCGGAAAAGAAAAAGTAGGTGGTCAAAAAACAAAGGATTGAATTTCAAAGAAGAAGATAATGTTTCCATGGCTACAAAATTATGGGAACGATTAAGCAAATTAACTCGTAAGTTTAAGAGCTGCATTCATCATTCACTCTTCCAAGTTTTGGGACTGTAAAAAATGACTGTTCATTTTAATTTCAACTCCAAACACCATGGAAATATAATTGTCATCAGTTTTGCTTTCAAGAACCTGGTTCCACCCGAGTGACAGCCTGTTTTTGGTATAAATTCGATAGATGGTATCCATACTGTAAACATACAAATTCTTCTAATAACTTTAGTTTCTCTTTTGCAATCTTTTTCCAAGTTTATTTAACGAATTATTGACATATAAATATTATAAAATTAGAATTTTAATCAAAATGAAAATAAAATAATAAGATATTTTCAAATGCCTTTCTTAAAATAAAATAATAAAATTTTCAAATATATTATTAGAAAACAAAAACATACACCACGCACTATGGAGGAAGGGCCCCAAAACAAAGTGATTGACACTATAGATAAGGTGAGTGGGGACTCCTCTGCCTACTTTTTTCCTCGAGATTGTGGACTGTCGGTGGAAACAGAATACATTGAATTTCAAAGAACAAGATAATGTTTCCATCACTAACAAAGCATGAGAATCATTTTAATATTTATGACGGACTCAAGTCAGTAATCCATGATTATTAATTTTAGTATTCTTTAATTGGGTTTTTTTTTCTTGCAGTATAAAGGATTGAAAGCACGGCAGCATTCTTCACAACACATATAATAAAAACTCATCAATTTCCTTTGTTTCGCCATCTATTCAATAATCATCCTTCACAATGGTTGATGCAATTGTTTCCAGTCTCGTGCCGCAAATGACTTCGTTCATGGTCCAAGAGATGCGAGAACACGTGAAGCTAGTTGTTGGTGTCGACAAAGATGTACGAAAGCTTGGCAACAATCTTCGAGCTGTTCAAGCTGTGCTGGTTGATGCAGAGCGAAGACAGGTGAAGGAGGAAGCTGTTAGACACTGGCTGGATCAGCTCAAAGACGCATCGTACGACATGGAAGATGTGTTGGATGAGTGGAACACTGCAAGGCAGAAACTGCGTATAGAGGATGTTGATGACAATACTCCTGCCCCTAAGAAGGTATGTTCCTTCTTCTCCGCCCCTTGCTTTGGTTTCACACAAGTCTTTCTACGTCGTGATATTGCTCTCAAGGTTAAACAAATTAATGAAAATCTTGACGACGTTGCAAAACGGAAAGACATGTTCAATTTTAATGTGAATGTGATGAAGAGTATTGAGACACCAAAGCGAGAACCAACCGTCTCCTTAATTGATGAGTCTGAGATAATTGGTAGAGTCCAGGAGAAGAACACTTTGATAAGCAAGTTGCTTTGCGAAAGTTGTAGTGAGCAGAAAGGCCACCACATCATCTCACTTGTAGGGATGGGTGGCATCGGCAAAACTACTCTCGCTCAACTTGCTTACAACAATGCAGAAGTAAAAAGAACCTTTGATCAAAGAATTTGGATTTGTGTATCAGATCATTTTGATCAGATTAGAATTGCCGGAGCAATTATTGAAGCTGTAGAAGGCTCTAGTTGTAATTTAGTTGAATTCCAGTCTCTTATCAATCGCATTCAAGAAATTATTTCGGGTAGGAGATTTCTTCTTTGCTTAGATGACGTGTGGACAGAAGACTACAATAAGTGGGAACCATTCTACAGTTGCTTGAAGAATGGTCTTGACGGAAGTAAAATTTTGATAACCACACGTAAGGGGAATGTAGCGCGCGTGATGAGATCAACTGATACTATCCGCGTTGATAAATTGACTGAAGAGGAATGTTGGTCCTTGTTCAAGGGATTAGCATTCTTTGGTAGGTCCAATGAAGAACGTGAAAAATTAGAACAAATTGGAAGAAATATTGTTGGCAAGTGCAAAGGTTTACCTCTTGCTGCGAAGACAATAGGGAGTCTCTTGCTCTCTAAAGATACTGAAGAAGAGTGGCAATATGTCTTAGATAGCGAGACGTGGGAACAAAAGGAGTTGGAGAAGGGTCTTTTTGTCCCTCTGTTGTTGAGTTACAATGATTTGCCATCTGCAGTAAAACGTTGCTTTTCATATTGTGCCATCTTTCCAAAGGATCATAACATGTGCAAAGATGAATTAATTAAATTATGGATGGCTCAAGGGTACTTGGGTGTGAAAAAAAGCGAAGAGCTGGAGATAATTGGTGATGAATATTTTCGCATTTTATCAACGCGGTCTTTTTTCCAGGACTTTGAGAAAGACGGCGATGATAATATCATGTGGTGCAAGATGCATGATATAGTGCATGATTTTGCACAGTTTGTTTGTAGGCGTGAATGTTTTACAGTTGATGTAACTAATGGTCTTGAAGAATCCCTCGTAAACTCTTTCCACATGAAAGTTTGTCATTCAATGTTAATGTTTGGCGAAGAGGTTCCATTCCCTGTCTCCATTTGTAGGTTCCAAAGGTTGCGTACCCTCTTAATTGAAAATAATAGAATGGACTATAGTTCGATAAGTAATGTTCTGGAGGAGTTATTTAGTAAGTTGACATGTTTAAGGGTATTAGATTTAAGTTATGGTGTTCTCAAGTTCAGTGACTTTCAGTTGCTTGGAGAGATACCAACGAGTGTAGAAAAATTGGTGCATTTAAGATACATTAATTTGTCAGGTCAGGAAATGGAAAAACTGCCCGAGACATTGTGTGAGTTGTATAATCTGCAAATTTTGGATGTTAGCGGGTGTGGAAAACTTAAAGAATTACCACAGGGGATTGGAAAGTTAATAAACATGAGGTATTTGCTGAATGATTACACTGATTCGTTGAGGTTGATGCCAGTAGGGATTGCGAGATTAACCAATCTCCGGAGATTAACAAAGTTCGTTCATCATGGCCGAGGTTGCACCTTTGAATCGCTGAAAAATCTGGAACTCCTCTGTGAATGTCGCATAGAAAGGCTGGGTAATGTGTCTGATGTGGGTGTGGCTAATCCATCCGAACTTTACAAAAAGAGAAACCTCCTTGTTTTGGCTCTTAAGTTTGATGGGGATAGTGAAGGGGAAAGTAGGAATGAAGAGGATGAACAACTTCTTGAAGCCTTACGACCACCTCTAATAATAAAGAAATTAGAGATATGGAACTACAGAGGCAGCTCACTTTTCACCAATTGGATGTTGTCATTAACCAATATGAGGGTTTTACGTCTCCATGAGTGCGAAAATTGTGTGCATTTTCCTCCTTTGGGAGAATTGCCATCCCTTGAAAAACTCTATGCATGGTCAATGGCGAGCTTGAAAAAAGTGGGAAATGAATTTTTGGGAGCAGGAACTTCTTCTTCGTCCTCGTCTATTATTCCCTTTCCCAAATTGAAATCGCTGGAACTTTACTTGATGGAAGAATGGGAAGAGTGGGATTACGGGTTTGAAAGAAAAGGAGAAATCATGCCACGTCTTTCTACGTTGAAGATAATTGTTTGCCCCAAATTAAAGATGCTACCGGACTACCTGCTTCGGAAAACAACACTGCAGATTTTGAAAATTGGTGGGTGTCCTATTCTAAGTGAACGTTACAGGAAGGAAACAGGAGAGGATTGGCCAAAGATATCTCACATTCCCGATACCTCAATTGAATAAGAAGATGTAGAAAAGCGTCCTTCATGAATTCTTCACAACCACTCATTGGGGTTGTCTTGGCTAATTCGTTTCTAAAAGACGGAAAAGGTAATTGACTGCGGCATGGCCTTCCTGGAACTCTCTTTCCTTTTTTTTTCTTTTCCCTTTTTCTTGCATTCACTTCAAAAGAAATAGTATTCATATTAATATTACAGGGAGGGTGGATACTTGATTTCGAAATCAAAATTGTCAAAAGATGATAGACGGAGAGAAGGAATTTTTTCTCAATCAAATCCGTTCCAATTACATATAACTTTGTATCATGCTGGTAAAAATTAACAATCCATTAATTTGAACATGTAGAAAGTTCCTTCTTCAAATTTATATTTGAATGTCTAATTTTGTTGTGGAATACAGGAAGATAGCGCAATGAAATGCAACAAATCAGAAAAAGAGTAATGGCTCCGGAAGGGTGCTAGAGAGTATTCAATGTCTGGTTCTAAGACAAGTCGCGCTCGAAGCCAACACACTAGCTAGATGCAGAAAATAAAATAGTTACACAGATCCTGAAACCTTCCGGAGGTTATATTTTTAAAAATAATTCTGTCGTGTGTCTTCATAATTTGGGGATTCTTACTCTGATAATCTATGTATCATGACGCAGGCAGCAAGGCAGGACTATGGAAAAAAAAATCAATGAAGAAAGAGTTGTAAACTTTAAGTTGCTTTGATTAAGGCAACTCTTTGCTTAACTTGCTTCATAACAGTACAGGGTAGAGTGCTTTTGTCCTAATCTGTTGCTAATATTTGTTTAGTCATTTCATTTACCCATTTGCCATGTTGAACTATTAGTCATGATGTCCATTTTTTTTTCGGGAATCAGGGCTTCCGGAGCATTCAGTGGTTGCCTTGAGTAATTCTCCTATGGTGTAAATATGTGAAATACTTTATTTATGTGTAAGGTATATGTTTGTATTTTTAACAGCATAACTGAAGTCAGCGAACACCTTGCTTTACGTAATTGCTAATATTCTGCAGCCATTCATTGCCTTATATTTGAAAACTAGTCATTTTATTGCACAGTAGCTTTGACTTAAAAGTCATAAGACCTCTGTGTGAAACGTGCCCATGGTCTTAATTTATGCACGTGTTTTTTCTGTGCTGTTATTTCAAATGATCTTGCTAAATTTGATGATCTCAAATGACAGGAGCAGTAGATGCATGATTTCAGGGCCATGCAAATCAATATTGTCAACATTGTGAAAGTATTGATATAACATATGCAGAGCTTCGTATCCTGGTGAGCAAAATTGTGAGACAAGGATACAAGATATGATGAGGAAGCTTAAATTCCCAGTTCACATTCTACAATTTTCTTACCTGTATTTTTAAATACTTTAGATATGTCTTCTCGGAGAAGAGAGAGTTTTAGAGAATGGGTACGGACATCCCAACTAAAACTCTCTTGGCTTTGTATAATTATCATAATATAATGTTGTTGGTTTCTTTGTTTGGTCTCGGCATCTCCATTTGCTTGGGGCTACATGGATTTCAAAATTCTGTGGCAGAAGTACTGAATCAGAGAGGCCAAAGCATTAAGGTCTTCACAGAGTTTCTGGTAAATTAGTTATCTTGTTTTAACCTTTGATTGTTTTTTAATTTTCCTTTTTCATGGAAACCCGCAATTTTCCTGACTTGGTTTCAACACAAAACGAATATTCCTTGTCACATTGCAGTGTTTTGCATGGATGAAAACGACATTGTTATTCAGAGCCAACCAGAGGAGACGGAATGAAGGTACTGTAATGGTGAGTCTTTCGATAAATTTACAATCGGACAGTCTCTTCCCGTCTTGTAACTGTTTCTGTTTTGGTTCTTAATTTTCTAAACTTGATTTTATTTCTTCCAATTTTTAATGCAGTGAAGCAAGTTTAACATGTCATGGATTTTCGGCCTATTTACAGTACCTGTAAATTCCTTTTCTTTGTTTCTCTATTGGGTCCTAATTTTCTTGTCCTGGTTTAAACTACTAAATTTTCTTGTCCTACTTCTCATCTCAGTGCGGCTGAAAATTACCTAAAATTGTCGATGATACAGCTCAATAAAATGGAGAGAGCATAGAGGGTTTGTCAGATGCCCCAGAGATCAAATTTGTCTGTCATATCATTTATATTGCATGTGCTTTCTCTCTGTCCTCTTCATTTCCTAATGTTTAATAAGCTAGCACAATGCCATATTGTATAACTTGTTGCTGTCTTAATATATGCAGACCTGATTTGCAAATCATGGTAGCTTTGAAGACGTTTGAGATGATGGTGTGAAATTATTTACTTATCTCTTCTCCAATATGCCTGCATAATCTCTCTGTATCAATTCATCTTGATTTTCCAGACGATATAGAAGGTCTGCAGGCAGTCCGATGATTGTCATATGTACAAATTTTTTTTTCATCCATTCAAGTACATACGATCCTGAATGAGGAACCCTATGTAGAAGAGTGGTTCAAACAATTCCTGATGACTTAAATGCATTGTTTCTTTCTAGTCTCTGATCATGTAAGAACGCATTTGGGATTTTCGATTAAGAAAGTACAAGTGTATGTGTTTGATATTCTTGTACTTTGTGGTTCATTTTGAATACAAAACTATTATTTATCAGGTAATATTTATCACTCACACTTTCCATTTCAGTATTAAGAATTTATGACTTGGGCTTCCCAGTTTCTTAGAAAATCTTAAATTTTGTTACCGACAAGTACGGCCTCGATTCGTTTTTAATTAAAAATCAGTTTGAGCGAGAATCAAATTTCAGGTTTTCTGCATCAACTTAAAAATTTATGTAGTTTAAAGAGAAAGAGAGATGTCAATCGGAGCAAGAGGCCGGGAAAATTTTTGTTAGAAAGATTATTCATTTCTTAGAAAAGGAATTTAGAGAAAATTTAGAAAAGGCTTATTGTTTAAGTGTAATTATGGCTCGTGTTAATTTCAATTCCTAACACCAAGGGAACATACTTGACATCAGGTTTTCTCTGAGAGTCTGCTTTTCTTATCTGCATTTACTTGCTTTGCTTAGTTTGGAGGAAGGAATAGTGTAAAAATGGAATAGCTTCAAGAAAGCGCTATGCCTAATCTGGCCCTGAAGCAAGGTTTCAACTTTGCCCATAAGGTGAAATATTCCTGGGCTGTTACCGGGGTACTATAAAAACTGAAAGCATAGCAGAAATTCTACATCTTACAAACGATCTAATAACTCAAATCTCTCATTATCTTCATTATTTCTGTCACCATCTCTCTCAACATGGCTGAAGCAATTATCTCCGCCGTCTTGGGGCAGCTGATTTCAATGGTGGCACAAGAAATCAAAGAAGAGGTGAGGCTTGTAGCGGGTGTTGAAAAAGAAGTGAAAAATCTCACCAAAATTCTTTCAGACATTCAAGCTGTGCTGATTGGTGCAGAGCAAAGGCAAGTGAAGGACGAAACTGTTAGATTTTGGCTCCATCGGCTCAAAGATGAATCCTATGGCATGGAAGATGTGTTGGATGAATGGAACACTGCAAGGATGAAATTGCAAATCGAGGGAGTTGAGAATGCCACTGCTCCTCAAAAGAAGGTATGCTCCTTCCTTAGGTCACCTTGTTTTGGTTTCAAACATGTTAGTTTGCGTAGGGATATTGCTCACAAGATAAAAGAGATAAATGAAAATCTAGTTGATATTGCGAGAGAGAAAGACATGTTTAATTTTAATGTGAATTTGGTTAGTACTGAGAAACCAGAGCGAATACAAACTACCTCTTTAATTGAGGAATCTGAGGTGTGTGGTAGGGATGAGGAGAAGAAAACACTCATAAGAAAATTATTGTCTGAGAGTAGTGAAGAGCAAAAAGGCCTCCATATCATCTCTATTACAGGGATGGGAGGCATAGGCAAAACAACTCTTGCCCAACTTGCTTACAATAATAACGAGGTCATAAACAACTTTGAGAATAGAATATGGGTTTGTGTATCGGACCCTTTTGATCAGATCAGGGTTGCGAAAGCAATCATTGAAGGTCTCAAGGATCAGGACTCCGATTTAGTTGAATTGGAATCTCTCACCCGAACTATTCGTGAACTTATCAAAGGAAAGAAATTTCTTCTTGTTTTAGATGACGTGTGGGAGGAAAATTATAGTAAATGGGAACCATTCTATTATTGCTTAAAGAATGGTCACCATGAAAGTAAAATTTTGATAACCACACGTAAAGAGACAGTAGTTCACATGATGAGATCAACTGATATTGTCTCCCTCAAGACATTGACTGAAGAGGAATGTTGGTCGTTGTTTAAGCGATTAGCATTTTTTGGTAGGTCCATTGGTGAACTTGAAAATTTTGAACAAATTGGGCGAAAAATTGCAAGCAAGTGCAAAGGCTTACCACTTGCTGCAAAGACTATAGGGAGTCTTTTGTACTCTAAAAATAGTGAAGAGGAGTGGAGTTATATATTAGATAGTGAGATGTGGGAACTAGAAGAATTGGAGAAAGGTCTTTTTGCCCCTCTGTTACTGAGTTACAATGATTTGCCCTCCATGGTAAAACGTTGTTTTTCATATTGTGCCATCTTCCCAAAGGATTATAATTTACGAAAAGATGATTTAATTAAATTATGGATGGCACAAGGTTACTTGAGTGTGAAAAAAAACAAAGAGTTGGAGATAATCGGCGAAGAATACTTTGGCATCTTAGCTGCTCGCTCTTTTTTTCAAGAGTTAGAGAAAGATGATGTTGGTAATATTAAGCGATGCAAGATGCATGATATAGTTCATGATTTTGCCCAATCTGTTAGTGAGGGTGAATGTTTTACAGTAGATAAGCCTAACAGTCTTGAAGAATCATTTGTAAACTCTTTTCACACGAAAGTTTGCCATACAATGTTGGGCAAAGGGGCTTCATTTCCTGTTTCCATTTTGAAGTTCCATAGGTTGCGTAGCCTCTTAATAGAAATTAAAAATGTTGAAAGTGTTGACCATTCATTGATTCTAGAGGAGTTATTTCGTAAATTGACATGTTTAAGGGTATTACATTTGGGAAGATGGGATTCAGACAGGAGAATTCAAGAGATTCCAACAAATATAGAAAAATTGGTACATTTAAGATACATTAATCTGGCAGGTGTGAAGATGGAAAGGCTACCAGAGACGTTATGTGAGTTGTACAATCTACAAATTTTAGACGTTAGCCATTGTACAAAACTTAAAGAATTACCTCAGGGGATTGGAAAGTTAATAAACATGAGGTATTTACTGAACGAATATACTTCTTCTCTGCGCTTGATGCCAGTAGGGATTGCAAGATTAACAAATCTCCGGAGAATAACCAAGTTTGTTCATCATAGCCAAGGATGTACATTTGAATCTCTGAAAAATCTTGAACTCCTCCGGGAATGTCGCTTGTATAGACTGGGTAATGTGTCAGATGTGGATGAAGCTAAGAGACTGGAACTTGACCGAAAGAAAAACCTGCTTGCTTTGAATCTTATTTTTGATAAAGATAGAGAAGGGGAGAGGACGAATGAGGAAGATGAGCAACTTCTTGAAGTCTTACAACCACCTATTAATTTGAGGGAATTAAGCATAAGTCTATACAGAGGCAGTTCTATTTTCCCCAGTTGGATGCTGTCATTAGCCAACGTCAGGATCTTAAGTCTCACTAGGTGTCACAATTGTGACCATTTGCCTCCTTTGGGAAGATTGCCATACCTTGAAAAACTCACTACATTGGGAATGCCGAGTCTGAAAAAATTGGGCGATGAGTTTTTGGGAATAGAAAGCAGTATTAGTGTCTCACCCTCGTCTTCATCTTCATCTTCTATTTCCTTCCCGAAATTGAAATCGCTCGGACTTCGGTGGATGAATAAATTGGAAGAGTGGGATTACGGGATTGAAAGAAAAGGAGAAATCATGCCTCGACTTTCTACGTTGAAGATCACTTATTGCCCCAAATTAAAGGCACTGCCCGACTACCTCCTTCGGACAAAAACACTGCAGAGATTGGAAATTGTGTCGTCTCCTATTCTAAGGAAACGTTACGGGAAGGGAACAGGAGAAGATTGGCCAAAGATATCTCACATTCCCATATCAGATTTTCGTTAAGATAACTCCCAAGCGGGTAATTTCTTCTCATGCTGTGTTTTCCATTATTTTAACCGTTGTTTTGAAAGTGTATGTGGATTGGATTCATTGTTATTCTTATGTTAAATGTTTGTGTTGCTTATTCAGGGGTCTGTCAGATGGTACCAGCTGATTCAACTGCCATCCAATCGAAATTACAAGTAGTGCTAAGAAAATCACTAAAGATTTGGTGGCCGAACTCGATAAAATTGATGTCGAAAGAGGTAAATTGTTTGCATGTGACAGTAGCTTTGAGTGAAGATATACTTTCTGTTTTTCTCAAGCATTACCTCTGTTACGACAACATTGTAGGTGATGAATTGATCAGGGCGCAGTAAACAAAGGACTTGACAGATCTGGAACTTCTTGAGGTGATTTTAGTTACAATATTTCTTTCCTACATCTTCATTATTCAGCTTGTTACTCTTTGGTAATCATTGTATAATGATGCAGGCAGCAAAGCTAGGCTTTGAAAAAGGGAAGTTTAATCGAAGGATTGCAAACCTTTCAGGTGGTGTTGCTGTTACCGGAAGTAATTCTCTGCTTGTACACGGTTCAAGTCTGGCTAATTTATCTAATTTATTTTTGTCTTTTTCCATTGATATCTGTATTGCTCGTCCAGGTTGGACCACAAAAAGAAACAGAAATTGAGGCTAGAAGATTCTTTAAGTGTAGCAAAGGTATTATAATCTTCTGTCTTCAGAGTATAAAATCATTCCCATGCAGCAAATTCTTGCAGTTGGTGGTGGTTGTATCCAGCTGCGGCTCTCTGCAAAAGTTGTCGCCTTTCATAATGGCCAACTCTCTTTCATTTCATCTCTCAATTTTAGCACCGAAGGACAAGTATGTGAAGCACTGTGAATTGGGAAATCTAATGAAAAGAAAGGGGGTGACTCGTGTAACAGGCCCTCATATGTATTTTCAGCAGAGCTTTTACTTCCATCCCGTATATTCTGAAAGGACAACTGCAGCTTGTTTCATGCTTTATTATTTTTTTCGTTTCTATTTTCTAATCACACGAATTTCTCCTTCTCTTCTCTGCGAAATAACTTATGCAATGCAATTGATGTTTTCTTCAGAAAGTATGTCTGCTATAAGATCGTTCTGCTTTTATCTTTTCATTCATTGTTGGGAGATGAAAATGAAATATGACATAACTAAATAAAAAACTGTCAACTTTTCTGAAAATTTTAGTTCAGTACTTGGAAAGTGAAGAGTCTTTAATTCAAAAATACCCTTGACTTAATTTACACAAGTCACTACAGCCTAGATTTCAGTGTTCAAATTGAACTATTTCTAATTGACTTCTTACCAAATCTCACAAATGAAGAAGTGGGTTTGATCTTGCCTTGATCTTCCTTAATAGATAAGGAAGAAAAAGGTCCTTGATTTACATAACTCTTGAGTAACTTGACATTGACTTCACCCTCTTAAGAGTATGCTTACATTGTGATTAATGATTCATAACTGAAAAGTCTTGGGAAAAGAAAACGATTGAATGGAGTCGCGACAATTGCGAAACATAAACATGATCACATGCAGGCATCGACTTTCAAGTTGCATGAACTTACCAATTATGCAAGGTGTGTTAGGGACGGATTCTTTTGCCTACTTTCTGGACGTCAACTGTCTACACTAGTAGCTTGGAAAAGTAGGCGTGATAAGAAATTCATTACCAGGTTATGTGACTTGTAAAATCTACAAATTTTATAATTAATATTCTCAACTAGTCTTTTCCTTCTTTAGTTTAAATAAATATTTGTATCTTAAAATTTTTAATTTATATGATAAAATATAAAATTAACTTATAAATGTGTCCTTGGCATTAACAGTCATCAATTTACCAGTAGCAAAGGTAAATGTGTCTTTTTCACAAAATTTATAGGAAAATGAAATTACCACGAATCTCTTAAAGATGTTCATGATAATACCCTTTTATTTAATTTACAATAATGTAAGCAAGTATGGTGAAGAAAGCATAAACTTTGTTAAAGTTAGGAATAGCATATTGATTAACGACATGTTACATTTGAATAATCAGCTTTCAGAATGGTTGACGAAATTGTTTCCAGTCTCGTGAATCAACTGATTTCGTTCATAGAACAAGAGATGCAAGAAGAGGTGAGGATTGTAGTGGGTGTTGGAAAAGAAGTGAAAAAGCTAACCAACAATCTTCGAGGCATTCGAGAAGTGCTGGTTGATGCAGAGCAAAGACAAGTGAAAGAGAAAACTGTTAGATTTTGGCTACATCACCTCAAAGACGCATCCTACGACTTGGAAGATGTGTAGGATCAGTGGAACACTGCAAGGCTGAAATTGCAAATCGAGGGAGTTGAGAATACCACTGCTCCTTCAAAAGGTCACCTTGCTTTGTTTTCAAACAAGTCAGTTTGCGTCGGGATATTGCTCACAAAGTAAAAGAAATAAATGAAAATCTAGATGATACTGCCAAAGCCACAGACATGTGAATTTGGTTAGGAGTACTAAGAAACCAGAGCGAGTACAAACCACCTCTTTAATCGAGGAATCTGAGGTATGTGGTAGGGATGATGAGAAGAATATACTCATAAGAAAATTATTGTCCGAGAGTAGCGAAGGTCTCCATATCATTTCTATTGTAGGGATGGTAGGCATAGGCAAAACAACTCTTGCCCAACTTCCTTAAAATAATAACGAGGTCATAAACACTTTTGAGAATAGAATATGGGTTTGTGTATCTACCCTTTTGATGAGTTCAGGGTTGCCAATGCGATCATTGAAGGTCTCAAGGATCATGCAAGCAGCTGAGTAGACTACGGAAAAGAAAACTTCAATGAAAAAAGATTGCTAAACTTTAAGGTGGTACTGTGTTGCCTTGATTCAGGTACTTTACTTGCTCCTAAACAGTACGGATCCCGGCAGATTTGTGTTATTTATAGAATTTGATTGCTATATATATATATATATAGATATATTTTACATTGCTATGTTTATTGCATGTCTGGGCTGGAGCACAAACATAAACAGAAACACAGTTTAAGAAAAGGAATCGAGGGTAGAACATCCTCTAAATGCTTCAGAGATCCTCTCGAGAAGGACAACCAAAATGTTATAAGTTCATAATGGCCAAGTCTCTCTCGCTAATTTGTTCACTCTTAACACGATTCCTTACCTGATTTCCATGGAACCTGATTTCCATGGAACAATTGTTAAGTTGAATCTGATATTGTTAAGAGACCGATTAAGCTACCCTTTGAAGTCAAGGAAGTGTTGTAATTGGCAAGGCATGTGATGCTAGTTGCCATACATACACATGTTGATTCTTATAGGTTTCATAAGTTTAATGGTTGAACATTGTTGTTTTCTTCTTCCAGTGACAGCCTCAAGTACGTTTTCAATGCCTGTACTAGGAAATACGAGGCTCTGATGGATGCCAGTGTTATATCTTGACCTGACGAAGGTGAGATTGTGATTCATTGGTGCTTCAGATATATCAACTATCTAGGAAATAAGAGTGATTGATTTATTTGTGCTACTGTACTGTAAAGCAGACATTAGAATCATTTGCAGAGAAGAGACAGCTAAAAATTGATACCCATTTAAATCCGAACTGCATATAATGCCCGTTAGAAAACTTAAGGTCTCAAATTACAGGTGGTAAGAAGTTGCTTTGAGCATGCAGCTTCTGTCACAAAGACTTTCCTATCAAGAAACCTGACCCTGAGACTGACGGAAACCCCATAATAACTCAGGTTTTTTTTATATATAACAGTATCATTTTCTTCTCTATTTTGCCTGTGAGGATTAAACTTTACTCAATTCAATTGCTTAACTTTTTTCAGGTTATGGATACTGACTTTATTGAGGCAATTCCACCATGAAGATTATTATTTACATCATTTTATGAGATAAGACATGGTGAAGGATGAAATTCTGAATCCTGTAACTATTTTCATATGCTCACTAGCTAGAATTCTCTTGCTTATTGAGAAAGAACGAGGCTTAAATTCACACTGATTGCATACCAATAGCTGTAAATTGTGCAAGGCAAAGCTCACTGATGTATGTAACAAATTAAAGATTGTTTTATTCTCAGCTCTCTCTTTTCAAAAAACATTTAATCAATTTTGAAAATTTTTTAGTTAATTTTTTTGCTTTTTAGTTAAAATTGAAATTATAGTTTATGTTTTTTAAAACTAACTTTACAAAATATCTATCCAAGCATGTTTGTTAGAAGGGATTAACGATCAAGGTATCAATATATCCCAAAAAAAATTAGTTATAAAACTTGAAATGTCATTCGTAAAAGTTGAAATAAAAAGTTTTTAAAAAAAATTAAACATATAAAATAAATGATAAATAATACTTAAAATATGTAATAAAAAATTTAAAATATATAGCAAATGATACTTAAAATATAAATGAAAATCTTAAAACCGATAATACAAAAGTTCAAAAAAAGTAAATGCAATAGTATCTAATGTAATATAAACATACTTGTTTTGAAAACATGTAGTAATTAGAATTTATTTTCTCATCTCTTATTGTAAAAATGAAAAAGGAAAAAAATCGTAATCATTAATCAATTTAGGTTCTAAAAATCAAAACCAAAAAGCATGATCATCTTTGTTACATATGATAATGGTTTCAATTCAAATGATTGATCAACAAAAGAAAGTGAGTCATTTTTAGCAAATCATATTAGGTGAAATATCATTAAAAAATCTTGCAAATAGATCCCTTTCATAAAGTTTCTCTCTTTTCCTTTGTGGCAATTTCCATTTATAACTTAAAACAACAAATAGGATAAGGAACCAATCATAATTTTACACCTTACCCAACTACTAAGTTTGGCTAGCTTTTATTTAGTTGATGTAGCATATATTTGAAAATTATTTTCTTTCAATTCCCTTTGATAGTTTCATTTGTGCTTGCATATTATAAATTGATTTTGCCATCAATTTGATTAATATTTGTTAATGCCCCAAGGCACATATGGTTTGAGAAAGTATATAATTTTTAAAAAATTATGAATAAATAAATTAAATTATTTTACAAATTCCTTTGAACAAAATTTAAATATTATAAATCTTCTCATCGCACTTTCAAAGAATTTTTATTAGATAAACTAACCAGTATCTTAAAAATGAATAAATAAATTGCATAAGTTGTTAATTATAAAATATCAAAATCACGAGTGTTGAAATGGATAATTTCAAAAAAAAAGTTTTGCCCACTTAAAGAAAATGTTAAACCAAATTATTGGTGGCCCTTTTGCATTTGAAAAAAGGTTTGATTGAAGATTTTGATGTTTCCTAATTCATTCTTTTCTCTATTTGTTTCGCAATTTAGGTTTGACATTAAGATAATCAAAAAGGCATTCCAATTATCCAAGGCAAAATCATGATTCTTTAATTTAAATAATATCTATTATATCTTTTTTTCCTTTAATGTTGGTCTTAGTATACAATAAAATATCTTTATTATTGGCAACTATGGCTAAATTGTTTGCCACTTCCATGCAATTGATGAATCAATCTAGCTAGCACAAGAAAAGGGTAAAGAGAGAGAGAGAGAGAGAGAGAGAGAGAGAGAGAGAGAACAAAATTAAGAGTGGAGCTTTGTCTTAATTAATTAATGTATATAAATCATTTTAATTACTTTGATAAATAATAATAATAATAATTTAAAAATCAAAGATATTAATTTATAACAAAATCTTTGAAAAATAAATAAATAAATAAATAAATTTTAAAAAAAATGCAAGTCCAATGGCACTTGAAACAAAAATTGCTTAATTAAAAATCAAGCAACTTATCCATTAGGCCACGTGTTATTTAAATATTTATTAATTATTTTAATATTTAAAAAACAATTGTACTCTGTTGAATAATATAATCACGTGACATCATGTTATTAATTTATTGCTTGACTTAATTCATAAAAATATTACATAATAATTATTTAAGAAGCATTACATAATCACATCGTGTATTTAAATGATTTTATAAAATAGGAAAAAAAAACCCCACATAGTTATTATATAAATTAAGATAAACTACGAAATAAAATCTCATCGATACGAATTATTATAAAAATAAATAAATAAATAAATATAATTTAATAATTTAATATTAACATGTATTGAGTTAATTGTAGAATCAATAAGTTGATTCCATTTCCAGCTAATATTGGGGTCAGCATTAGGATCACCGGCCAATGATTAACCATCTTAACCACCAAAATTAATGAGCTTTAATTACATTATATTATATTGATAAGAATAATTTTGTACCCATTAAGAGTAAATGGTATATAATGTCACCGTCGTTTAAATAGATGACTATTCCACTTTTTTGAGAATGATTAGAAGTTGATTATTATTTGATTATCGGGTTGTCTCATTTTGTTGCACTTTAAAATGTAAAAGAAATCTCTCCATAGTTAATACTTTTTAATTGGTTAATTAATAATTTATAAAAATAATAAATTAAGTATTCTTCGATACTCATCGAATATAAAAATATTTAAATTTAGATAATATATGTGTATATGAAATTTTTGACGATAAAAAAATATATTTAAAATGTCCAAATCAATTAAATTTAATTTATGCGTGTAACTTTTGTATGTGGATTCGGCATATAAACTTGATTGATAATGTGATAAGATGGTTTGATCTTAATACACTCCCAAAAATCGCTACATCAATTCAATAAAATCCTCGCATACTTGCAAGAAAACCCTAAGACCCACCACCAAGAATAGCCTCTCATTGCTTTCCACAACATGAGGATCACCTACCCTACATCACTATTACAATTAAGGCTTATGTGCCCTAATTGCTTGAAGTTGTGCGATACTTGTATTCTATATGTGGTCAACATTTTAGGGCAAAATAATACCTTAATGCATATGGTACCCATGCTTTTTTGAATCTAAACATTTATTTTTCATTAATATTAAATGGACACATCAACCACTTTGAAAATATATCAATATCGAAACATAATTGTATATAGTATGAAATATAAAATTTATAGTAAACGACGATAATGTAAAATTGACGGTACAAAAATACAGTGTTTAAGATTATGTATTTTTATATTTTAAATTAAAAATAGTTCAAAGTTAATTGATATCATTAATCCAAGTTATTTTATTTGTGAATAAAAACATATAGGTGAAAGCTATGTCCATAAGCAATCCACCAAGTTCAAGCAACCAAAGGCAGGCATGCATATTTCAACAGATGGGGTCTTGTCAATTAATTAATCTCCTTCATGTCAACACATTTCTCGTGTCATTTTCTAAGGATTAAGATTAGTTTAATGTAATTTAATCAATTGTTAATCCCTCACCTTCTTAACTAATTAATTAATGAATTATGAAGGTTGATTGTGTTTGATTTGGCCAAATGACATTAGAAAAGCTTGTAGCAAACTTGATTTCGACTTGATGTGATAACAATTTTGTATCTACTTCGAAACATAATGATTAAAAAGGATAACATGATGCATATCACAATGGGTTTCCTTTTCAATTGATTAGTTAATCTATTACTTAATTTTAATTAATTTGCATGCCATTCACAACTAGGGATTAATATAATTAACTTTGCTTTGCTAATTAAGGATTAACTCATTAATTAATCGTGGATGAAAAAGACAAAGAATAAGAATTAATCTATTAAACGAGAACATAAATAACGTTGCATATCTGATTTCATCTAATTTTTTTTCTTTTAAGTGTAACATCAATAGTGTGTGTTTGTATATACAAATCTTCAAGTTTTACAGTCAATTTTATCTTAAAATTTGATTAATATTAAAAGCTTACGATTGTGGATTATAAATATTTAAATTAATTTTAAAAAATAAACAACCACCAATGTTCTTAACAACATCAATTATAAAATTAAATTTGCAACTTGATTACATAAGATTAATAGACCCTGCAACTGTGGGAGAATTTTTAAAATTGGAAGATCCAATAAGATAATATGTACAAGTCTATTAAAAGAAATTTTAATTTGTCATTTTCGACTACCAATAGGAGAAGTCACATTCATATATATATGTTAATTACTTAATGGTCCCTTGTTGTTTTCATAAAGTAAGCCCAAACGTTAGGACTATGATTTTTCATTGTGGATTGTAATCAAGAAACTTTGGCTCTTGTGTGGTTGAAAACTTATAAATAATTGATTATCATAGGTGTAATTCCAACCAATTTGCCCCCTAGTGCTTATGTTTGTACTTCCAAGTATTAAACTTTAAAATATCTAATAAAAAATTTACTTGTTGTAACGTTACGATCATAATATTTAAATTATTTTACTTTACTTTATTGCATTTGTTATAAAAAAAAATTACACGAGAAAATAACGATAATTTCTTGAATGTTGATAAAATAACACATGAGAATATAGTTTAATTGTTTTTAAGGAACATAATAAAAAATTTACCATTAAAATTTTAATAAATTAAAATTTAATTTCATTTTCGTATAAAAAAAAATACAAGTTTCGATTTACTCGACATTCATAAAACGAATATAAATTTCATTTTATGCATACAAAAATAGAGACTTATTGTATAAATCTTTAGTAATATTTAATAACGTTAACATTTTTCTGCTAAAAATAATTAAAATATATCCGTACTTGTTCTTTTCTAAAATTTAAAAGAATATATTGTAGCTTTTGTAATTTGTTTAGCGAATAATTAATCTTGATTGGTAGCCACTTACAACAAGATGAACACAAAGGTTATGTCACAATTAGTGACAAATTAAACTTAATTTTGGTTTGATTTATTCAAAAGTTTAATAAAATTTTCCTATTACTTTCAAACATTAACAATCAAATTCAAACTTAATTACTTACCTTAAACAAGATATGTTATACTAATCAACAGGATAGATTATACTAATCACTATTGTTTTAAAGTACCTTTCATGTATTATATACTTTACCAAGCAGTTATATATACTTGTTGGGAGAGTATTCCCAATATTTAAATCTTAATTACCTAATTAAATCTTGTCTATATTAATAATCCAATTCTAGTAACTTGTCAACAACAACTAGGAAGCATGCATACAAGAAGCCTAGATATTCTAGCAATTGAATCCTCAACCATCCGATTAATTAAATAGATAAACATTTGTAAATTACAATTTTACCGTTAAAACTGCAAAAATCCGAAAACCCCATCAATTTTTTATGAATTGATTGCCTTTCCTGACGGGGGAATCTTCCGAGAATAACCTGCTTGGAAGGTAAGAAAAAGAAAATCCGAATTTTCTCCCCGAAAGTTCAATTTGCCTTACCTATCATATGAAGCATCGTATCTTCTCCAATTTGTCGCACTTGTTGTCCGTGTATATTTTTAACAAGTGTCTGAGTTTTCAGAACTTGCAACGGAACAATTTGTCAAGTAATTTTGCCAAACTTCCAACTCAGTACTATTCTTCTCTGCAAAAATCTTTACTCATCGGCCGTAATTTCATCATCATCAATGGAAGAAAAGTTGCAGGGGACGAGTTAAGAGCTGACTCGTTACGACCCTGAAGCAAAAATGGACTAAAATGCAACCTTACAGATTGTACTGAAGAGGGCGGTGTATGGAACAAAAATTTCACCATTTATAATTCTAGGCTACAATCTATAAATTATACAGCAAAGTAGCGAAACAACTAATGATAGGGCACACCATTAATTTTAATTAGAAGTTAACCCCAAACTGAAGAAGCTTAAAAATTACTTGGAATCCAACACTCTGCCGCCAGTACATGCTCTGTAAATTCTGCGCAGAAATCCTGAGTTGGGTACACCCACTTATCGTATAAATCATCAATCGGAACCAACTCGTGATGGGAATCGCCGGAGTCAAACTGATAATTTCCTTCTATGTTAGGCAACTCAACGATTTCACCCAACTCCTCGGGCTCTGCCGAAGCATACTCGGACGACGACGAGGGCGCCGATAAAGAGTCAAACTTGTTCATTGAAGCCGCTTTTGTGGCTGCAGTTTGAATGTCTCTTGGCAGGGAAGAGACCGGCCGTGGAAGCTGCTCGACCAGTTGAGGAAAATTGAGAACGGCAGAGTCGCCTTTGATACTGAGTGCTGCTACATCGTGAGCTCGAGCTGCCATTTCCGGAGTAGGGAAAGTTCCGAGCCAAATTCTAGATTTCTTTCTGGGCTCACGAATTTCAGACACCCATTTGCCCCAGCTTCTCATTCTTACTCCTCTGTAAACCGGGTGCTTGGTGCCCGCAGCTGCAGCTGAACGATGACTCTCTCTTCTTCTTTTACTTCTTTTTCTCTCTTCCGGGTCCTGAATTTTGGACTCGGAACTGCAAAAGCTGACGGTAACAGAACTTTGTGAAGAATTCGGAGAAGAAGTAGAAGAAAAGAAGCAGTTGCTAGAGCTTTCAGCCTCAGAATTATTAACGTTCTGTTCTGCCATTAAACAATTCTGTCAAGTTTCAACAATGATCGCAGCAATGGAAGGAAGAGAAAATTGGAGAAGAGAGGAGTAATGGTGAGGGTTTTTGTAGGGAAAGAGTGTGGAATAACACGCTCCTTTTCATAGTGACCCATAACCTACCATGGTTTCACCGTGACAAAAACTCCCTAACACAGAGTTTTAATTTAAAAAAATGAAATGTATTTTATGACAAATGCATACGTACTTTTTCTGTACAAAATACATGTATATATACTTCAGAAATACCCAATTAATTGAAAAGGACAAGAGAAGAGAAAAGAAGAGAAGGGGCTAAGGGCCATGGGACCCTAAAGAGAAAGTGGTCACAAACATGTAATTAAATTAAAGTGGTCTCCACTTTTGTTATTATACCAAACAAACCCCCAATAATTAATTAATATTTAATTTATTCTCCTACCACCATGTACATATCTTCTTGTATTTGTCCGTTAGGGCTTCTTCATTTGTCTATTTATTCAAAATTATAATTATAATTACTCCACTATTTGCCAATTTGCCACACAAGGAAAAGCACTTTTGTCATAGGAGCTTTTATTTTAGGCTTCTAGCTTTTGGCTTTGACATTGAAGGGGATTGAAAAGCAATTTGAGGATAAGGTTAATTATTTCAGAAGTTGTATTTGAATTACTTACACTTTGCTTAGCGTATGCAATACATATAACGGTTATCTTGAATTTTGTGACACCCTCTAATTGTCCAAATATAGCACTAATCCTATTCACGATTATTCAAACTATACTGAATTATCATATATATTTTATTTTTTTTATGTAACTTTAACATTATTTTTTTTAATAAATTACATATTTTAAATTTTATTTTACTTATTTTAACTCTTACATTTTATATTTTAATTTTTTTTATATTATTTATTTTAAATTTTATATTAAAAAATATAAAATACATAAGATATATTTCCACCAAGTCTATCTCATCTTCATTCAACTATCGTGAATTTTTTATTCATTCCTACAAAAATCTAAGACAACAGTAATATTACATTACCGTATTAATTTATATGAATAAATTTTTATTTTTTTAATTTATTAACGAAAAAATTTTAATTTAGTCAACAATTTGTCTATTAGAATACCCGTGACTCATAGTACCGATGAATGATCAACGTATATTCTATAAAATTTATAAATTATACTTTTTTACACATTATGAAGCCGGATATTTTCATCCCATGAATGATAACAATTACTTAATTCTATAATTTAATACATACATAATATTTTAATTTAAATCTAACAAAATTGCTAATAAAATATGTTTTGCTTTACTAAGACATAAGATTGAATTACAATCTTTGTATTGGAAAATGAACAATATGTAAACCACCTACCCTATGCAATATAATATCTTGATTCATTCACCTAAATAAAAATTATTAATTACAAAAAATCATGATTCATTCACTTTAATTAATTAATTAAGGTACAACAACTTCCATAATCTTATCATATCTTACTTAATAGTTTATGTGGGGATCATAAAATTTATTTTATTGTCAATTATTCAAGTTCCCTTCTCTCTTCTCATTTCTTTAACTATGGCCTTCATTGCCTCCTATCAACCACCATATCCATTACCCCTTAGAAAAAAAAAGCCAAATTATGTTTGTTTATCGATTAAATTATACTTATATATAATTAATATTTTTAAATAATGAATCGATTATTAATAATTAATATAATAAATTAATTTATAATTACATTATATTGTTTTTTAGTCATATTTAAAACGCAACTCAATTCCAAAAATGTTGTAAGCATTCATTCACATGAATTTACAATAATATTTATAATGTGGATTGTGACTTTAGATTAAAAGTTAAAATACAATAATTTGCTTGCAAAGCTCCCCAATTTTGCATTGTCTTTTACATTAACAATAAATTTGTTGTCACGTGGTTATTTAAATATGTGACTTTTGCATTTAAACTTGATTGAATTTGTAGCAGCCTTTGTAATCATTGAGGTCAAAATAGAAGAAATTTAAGAGCTTGCGTGCATACTTAAAATTTTTAAATTAAAATATTGTAACTTGTTATTAAATAATTACGTGATAAAGAAAAAAGTCGGTATAAATCTTCCCTTTAAAATGGGAATAATAAGATATTGTAACTTATCATTCAATCATTAAGTGGTAAAGACAGAGGGAAGACAGGAATCTCCTCCTTAAAACAGGGATCTCCTCCTTAAAACAGGGATCATGCATGAACAAAAAATTCTTTGTCAAAACAAGATAAAAAATAAAAATATAATTTTTTAAAAGAAAATGAGTACTTGAATGATGATCATTGGCCCATTTCCATCCCAAAGTCTTAAAGGTTTGTCCATTCAGCCCATTTTTAGGGCCTAAAAGAAAAATACAAGCCATGAAACAACTGAATACTTATCAGTTTTCATCTCATTTCAGCCCAAACCAAAACTTTGCTAGGGTTTCCAAAAGTATGAATCCAAATCATTTGGCCCTCTAATATTTGAATAAAATAATATAGGCTAGATGTTATTAGTTTTGAAATTCATCAATATATGTGTGTATGTGTGTGTGTTTGTCAATAGTTCATGGAACCTACAAGTAGTAGAAAAATAAATTTGTTTTGTTTCCTAGATGGAGTAGGAGATAAGAAAACTAGTTTTGTAAGTGGAGTTTGTTCACCTAATGTGTACATCTTGTGATGAACCATAACTTCATCTAACATGTGACATAAAATCCCAACTGCCCAAATATTAATATTCCTTCTGAGAATGTCAAAACCCAATTGCCTAATCTACCATGAGTTGTTGATCATACATACCAATATTAACAGCAATAATACCAATGTCCTATTGTCATCTTATTCAAACCAAAAAATAAATAAATATGGGGTTCCAATTCTTCAAAATTAGAAATTATATAAATTTCAATTCATAGATTTCATACAATTCAATAATACAAAAATAAAATAGTTATATCATATTACTATAACTGATACAGTGAGATCATCTAATTAATAAAATAAAAAAATATTTATTAATGATAAATTAAAAAAATATATAATCTCACAACACATTAATTATATGATGAAAATTTTTTAAATTTTTTATAAATTAATAAAATTTTTTAATTTTATTTATTAAATAATTTCATTATATTAATTAAATTAATATGATAAAACTGTTCTACTTAAGACTTTCTCTCTTTATTTATCTAAATTTATTTACCGAACACGTAGTTAATTATAGTCTTAAATGGGTCATGCAAATCACAACTCACAATGCCAGTAAATGTATGCTTTTCCACCTTCAATGAAATATAGTGGGAATAAAATAATTATTAAAATTATCATGAAATGAAATGAATAAATATTTAAAAGAAAATATAATCAATAATCTTTTGATGATTAAATTTATCCCACAAAAATTAGGCCTAATTATGTGGGTTTAAGAGGAGTGGGTCTGTTGCATGATGGATAGCATCATGCATTTTATCTACTAACTTCATTTCCTCCAAACATTGCCCATCTTCTCTACATTCTTCTCTTTTGCCAAATTAATAAATTCATTTATCGAACGTTTTAAAAAAATAATATTAATAAATTTAATTAATATTAATTTTAAAATTATTATAAACAAAATATTTATAATAATTTAAATATTAATTTTTTACGTTCTTATTGATTTAATTAACACAATTTTTTAGAATAATAAAAAGATCAAAACTCAAATCTTCTCACTCGTGCAAAAATTGAAGTATAATTTAATTTATATTTATGCAATATAATGAATAATTTTATTCGTATTTCATAATTTTAGAATAATTTTTAAAGTAAATAAAAAATATTAATTAAAATATGAAAACGTTTCTCAAAAATGATTTAAATCCAAAATTTTCAAAAGCGCAGACAAACAAAACGGCCATGTTGAGAGCTTCCCTCTATATGTATAAAGCAGAGACTGAAACGTACAAAATAGATAACTGAAACTACTTGAAGAGTCGAAATTAACGCGTATCTCATTACAATTTACGAAGCTTCTGGTTCACAATTACAATAGATGGAATCAGCAACTGTTCGTGTCGGCCTTGACGAGTCGTATCGCCCACTTCCGTCTCTGTACTTGGCGTTCTTGTCAATCTGGTTCCTCTCCGCTTGTTCTTGGACCATTAACACCTACAAAAACCGCCATTTTCAGGTAATTGTCTTTGGCTTCGTTTCGAAACTCATTGTTTTTTTACGTAATTTAGAGTGATTGATTTGATGGGTTGGTGTTCGTTTCTCTTTTTAGTGTTAAATTGTTAGCTTTTGATTCGAGGATGGCAAAAATGAAATCTTTTGAATTTTTGTTATGGAAAACAAACCCATTTGATTTTTGTTTTTTTCATAAGGAACTTTTTTTTCTTTTCTTGTTTTATTATTTGATTACTTGTATTATAGGGGATTACTGAGTATCGTTAAATTGTGTTATGGTTGGATTATAATGATTGGTTTTTGCGTTAGTTGATTTTGTTGTGATGATTGTCTTCAATTGTCTGTTGTTATACTAGAGCAGATAAACAATTTGCAGTGGGCGCTGGCGTCTGTTCCTTTAATCAAAGCATTGCAGCTTACTCTATCGTTCCTGTTCTGGTATGTTTTGTAACTGAAACGTAGATTATTATGTTCGTTATCCACCAAAAATCTAAAAAAGAAAAAAAGAGAGAGAAAATGTGCTTTAGCTTTCCAGATTCACTTGTGGCTTGCTTTTAATAGTAAAATGTCTTTATGTCAATTATTGGATATTTGTGCTATTACAAGAGTTTAATGAATTCAGCTGTTTTGATTGCTTCATTATGGTCTGCTTTCTAGCTTAGAGGATTCTAATTTCTTTGTGATCAAAGAATCATACATTCGGGTTAAAATTTTCAATTATTTGATCAACTTGTGTAATGCTGATTCTGGTTACAAATACATAGATATGCAGACCTGTTTAGTTATATGAGAGACTAAAATAAATTCAGCTGTTTTGATTGCTTCATTATGGCCTGCCTTCTAGCTTAGAGGATTATAATTTCTTTGTGATCAAAGAATCATACATTCGGGTTAAAATTTTCAATTATTTGATCAACTTGTGTAATGCTGATTCTGGTTACAAATACATAGATATGCAGACCTGTTTAGTTATATGAGAGACTAAAATATGCTGTGAGGTTAGATGGGATAGTGAACCAGTTCCACCTAATTTTGTCCTTTTTTGACTCGATCATGTATGCCTGTGGTTGAAAGTATCTACTAAACATGTAACACGTGGATATACTTCCACATTTGTTGTATATATGTTGTGATGCTAAGAAAGTGTGTTGAGGAAAACAGAAGTTAAGGTTGAAAGTTGTGAAGTTAATAGTTTTGAGAGCCACCATAGGATATTAGAGATGGGATATCATGTGGTGTGTTTTAATGGGGTGCTCATTTTTTATCTCCTCCTAGTGCTACCTATCTCAACATTTATTTCCTTTACTGGGAAATCTATTGTTCAAATTTTAGGCTATTGTCCTTGCAGGTATTCATGTTTTCATCTTCAGCTATGCTCTCTGTGGATTTCCTTTGGTGTGTATGTGACTGGAGTTCTCTTCCAGACGGCTTCTTTCGTGTCATTCTTGCTAATCTCTCATGGTTACTGCATCATGTGTGAGCGCCTTTCTGCATCGGAGCGCCGCACGACAGCTGCACTTGGGTGTGTCTTCTACTTGACTCTTGTTGGGTACAGAGCTTCTGTACCTTACTTCGCTGTGAGTTCTTTATTACTTCATGCATTTTGCTCAAAGTGGCAGCAACTGCTACCTTTTGCTGATTTTAAGAAGTTATCAACTGCATCTAACTCCGTAACATTATTTTACTAATTCTTTAAATATGCCATTATGCAGGTCCTGCTTCTGCTTAATTATTTGGTATGTTTCTATGTGATTTTCCATCACATTTCTCAAAATCTATCTTTATTACGAGAACAATTGGCTTTCATAGAGGATGAGGATGTTCAAGAAATGCATGATGCTGTTTATGCAAAGTACATTATGTTCAAGTATGTGTTCTGACATGTTTGAATATGTTTATTACTTATAAATGGTCATTTGTAAACAGCCTGGTCTTTACTGAAGAAACACAAGTTGCAAGAATCATTTGTTGAACTTGGTTCTCTGTTTCTCTTCAATTTTGCAGGAAATTTCAGGGGGCAATGCAGATAGTAGCCATGGCAGAAACTGTGGTATGAATCTATTGGTTTCACCCTCATTTCATAAGTTATATGCTTGAATGCAACATACAAGGACATGAATTTTGATGACAGTTAAAATTTGAATTCCAGATATACCTTAATGTGGATGACTCTTCAGAAAATTACTGGCTTCGCTTGTTAGTTCGAGAATGGGCACAAGTTTGCATCTTTCTTTACATTGGGTATGTATTAGTAACCCAATTTGCTAGTGTGTTTTGCCGAGGGACATCTAGTTCTCAAAGTTTGTGGATTCTTGTATTATAAAATTTTTCAAGTTACAAGAAACAATTTATACCTTGATTTTCTGTTCATCCACTTTAATGCAGTAACTTCTCTCTCAGGTGGACATTTAGGTCACAAGACCTGGCACCACGTTTCTCCGTTATGCCGACTACAAAATCTAAAGGAGAAAAAATGGCGCCTCCCATCTATAGTATTGTAAGTTATTTTCTATTTTGAGCTCTTGTGCAAGATATTCTAAGTGGGCTATTATTTTCTGCTCGTAGTAGGTCCTTTGATTTTAATTTACATAGCATGAACATATAGGCAAGATTGTTAGAGCCGTGAGCATGATTGACTCCCAAAATGCAAGGGGGAATTTTAGAAAAAGAAAAAAAAGATATTGTTCCCTACAATTTAATAATTCTGATTCATCCAACTGCAGGAAATGGATGCAGCAACATTCAAAGATTTCAGTCATCATGAATGGCACATTGGGGTGGTAAGCCATTTGAAGCTCAAGCTTATATTAGCGAATTGTTTTGTGTGATGGTGTTTTCAGTTACATAACTTTTATAACCCTTCAGAGTCAGTACATTAGACAATTGATGGCGTATATGTATATTTTTTTTTATTCTCAGAAAGCTGGACTTACTAATTCATAATTGATTTTCTTATGCTTTCATGCTTCATTTTTCAGGATATTAGTCGTCATATCTATTTACATTCCTTTTCTTCTTGTGTAGCCAACATCTCGTTCCCGTGACAAAAGCTCGAAGGACTCACTTTTTGTAATTATTCAACATCCCAATGCATATCGGCTGAAGCCAGCCGGTTCATCATATCCGGACACCCCACCTGTGTAGTTTCTTAAACTTCCAAACTACGGTACAGATTTTATGTTCATACAAGAGTTATATGAGTAAAGCAATCAACAGAATAGGCTGTGGCAATTTGGTTGCCCACATCCATCCATTTGATGATGCAAGACAGTTCCAGCAACAGATGGTAAAGATATGACAGGAGTTAGAGTTTTATTGCCCATATATAAGTATATGTATATATATCCCATCTATATAAGTATATATATATATATATATATATATTATCAATCAATCAAAACAGTATATTCTTCCCTTTTGTGGGATGTTCAGCATTTTAACATTTGTGTCTGTTCTCATTCATAGTTTATACTTTTTTTTTGGCCAAAAGATCAAGTGTATATTCCTCTTTGAGTATAGTCTTGAATTTGATACCATTCAATATGAAGTAAATAAAATAGCCATTTGATCTCCCTTTTAAGTTGGTGCTATTGACATTTGCAATGCATCAGGCTTTAGTTCACAAAAATCATTTTTTTCTTTAAAATTTTGCATTTTGGAAGTTTGTCATTTCTCGACTGGTCGAGAAATTCTCGACTTCAAGGAATAAGTCTTTTGTTTTTTTTTAATTTATTTCCAAGAACATTTTTTAAGGAATTTTCAAATTGTGTTCTATGCTTGAATTATTAATGCAAGTATTCTCGATTACAGTCGGAATTTCTCGGCAATTAGTAATATTACCGTAACAACCTTCGACATACCTCAAAATTACAAATGACCCTTGTGGCTTGACTTCACCTCAAAAAAACTGAAAAACAGGACCCCAGATACAAAATTTTCCGACCACAGCCACCGTCTCCGTTTTCTCCAACAAACCCACAATCGAGGAATCTATCTTCTCTATTATCTTGCTACGTAGCGAAGGAGGAAGCAGGGTTACTAGCCTACACGTGATTGCAGAAGAGAAATAAAAAAGGGCTTACATGAGAAAAAAAAACCACCTTTATAATCGTAGGAATCACAGAGAACTTCGAAGAAGATCAAGTCCACTAAACAAACACAAACAACCGAAACCCTTATCAAATGAGCGCAGGTATCTACATCCCACTATTTGTTTTTCTATTTTCTGTCATTGTTTCACATGATTTCTCTATGCATATTGATTACTTTAATAAATTCTAAGCAAAGCCCATGGAAACAAAAATAAAAGTGTAATCTTGATCGTACTGGAAATTTATATGGTGAGTAGATGATGCAAGTGAGTAACTATTTTGGCAGGAGGTGCATTTGGTGGTAATAGGGGAGCGAGACCAGTTCCACCAGAGAAAGGAGTCTTTCCTTTAGATCACATGCATCAATGTGATTTGGTAATCTATTTTTTAAAAAAAAATTATAATAATGTTTGAAGAGACCTTCTTCTAGTTGATAACTGATTAATTAATTGGTTTTAACATTGTGATTTTGTATTTCAGGAGAAGAAAGACTACCTCGGTTGTCTTAAATCTTCTGGGCACCAATCTGAAAAGTGTCGGCTCTTCTCAAAAATGTATCTTGAATGTCGTATGGCAAAGTGAGTGGTATTAATCTTATTTAATTTTTGCAAATGGGTTTGTGTTCACTAGTTGAATGAAAATTTGATTTTAGCTCATCTGGTTTCAGTGCATACTTCTCCTAGTATCAGAACAATATATTGTTTTGCTCAAGTGTGTACTAATTTGGTTTGAGTACTTGTCATAAATCATATATTATTTTTTTCTTTTTCAATTCTTGCTTGTCTTTGCTTAGTCCTAGAACTGAAATAGAGTAGTTTTATGAGCATTGTGTTGACACTTTATCAACAGCTGCAGTGGTTCTATAAAGAAATTACTTAAATTACTGCAACTTTACTACACCATATTAATTTGCAGATGACTTGCTGTTTGTTACCATATTTGTCTGGTCACGTAGTAGTGGATTGTTTTGGTGGCAATATGAAAGGTTGAAATTGTGTCTTTCAGATGATATCTGGTGCTAACAAATACTATTTTTCTATACTAGACTTTACAAATTCAACCTAGACAATTTAAAATTATCAAATATATGAGGTTTTGGTATCTTCTCAAAAAATTTGAATATTTTATCAATAATTTTAATCCTTTAAAGTTGTTTGGACTGGAAATGCTGAATCAAAGACAATGTGATTCAGTAGGAAAGAGACAACAAAGGCACCTTTTGAGCACTGCAGAATTAGAAAATTCTTGGATGAAAAATCATTAGTTTTTTTTTCTTATACACATCATTAAAATTATGCGTTTATTTATTTCAAAGTTCCTTTAAGCACAAGAATTCTTCTAGTCCACAATATCAATAATCCTTCATTATTTTTTCTGCAGAAATTTAATGGCAAAACAAGACTTGAATGAACTTGGGTTTAGAAATGAAAGGAACTTGGAAATTTCTAGAGAAGAGAATAATGGGAGGATTGAAAATTGAAGCTGGTCACCACTGTGTTTTGGGATTAAAGACTGATAAATTGTGATGTTGGAAGAGCTTTTTATCACAGATGATTACTGAGAAATGCTCTTGTTCATGAATGATATATACTTCTCATGTTTAAAATAAATGTAAAAGAACAAAGGAATTGGAGCATTACACAGGCGTCTGTAGGAGTAGGAACTCTGTTCATTTTTGTACAAGGAAATACAGAAGGTAAATCTTTTCAGTTCTGATGTATTTTACCTACAACTCAATGGATCAAAAGCTACTTTCATTGAAAATCTGAAAGCTGCAATACAATTCGTCACTTCTAGTTATCATTTAACTCGTCCTAAATTACCTTTAACCTTTCATCAAGCTATGGCTTTTGCAGCCAGTATGGGATGAAATGCTAGTTCTATTTGTGGTCAATGGTGGAAGATTGCCATCAAATTATGATCTTCAAGGTTATAGTCTCCTGTTTATGCCAAAAACACGTGTTGCTTTTGTTTTATTTTGCATTTTAGTTTCAAGCTGCAAATCCAACCATTATTCCATGTTTGGATTTCAAACATCGGATATAATTTACAACAAATTATAGACAAAAAATTTTCATTCTGGCAACTCTGAAGTCAGTATTTTTTCATATTTCCATTCATGTCCTTTCCATTCAGGCAGTTGCTGGATGACAAGCTGCAAAAAGCATGAAACATTGTAATAGCATGTTCCTTTTCAGCTCAATGGAATACAAATTTTCAGTAGCATTATATCAAACTTCATTTTGTGCACTTTGTCAAATAAAAAAATGTGGAAGAAAGATTACAGACCAGTCCTGTAGAATCAGATGTGCCAACAGTGGTTTGGCAAGCCAGTCTCCAATTTTTCGGTTTCTGCATATGGCCAATAAGCAACAAAATTAAACTCTTTGATACATTATGCACAAGTACACTAGCAACTATACCATCAAATTCGACTACTGAAAATTTTTGATCTCTAAACGTATAATAGCTAATGTATCTCAAGAATTTGCATGTTACATATTCTCTCCAACTCTTACAGCCTGTAACTAAGAATTTAATAGTAAATTCTGATCTGGGAAACTTGAAATGAGTAATTGCAGATTACCACACTTTGGTTTTATCATTAGTACTCAGTGCCCACATAATAAAAACATCATAAACTGTCATAAAATTACACTTACTCTCTTGAGCTTTTCCTTCTCTTTGTCAGTTCGAGGGTTTAGCAGCTCCTTCCCTTGGATAACCTTACAGTTAGATGAAAATTTCATTAGGTCAGAAACTATAGCTTTTCAGACCCTGGAAATGTCAAAAAACTGAGCCCTTGACACTTCAAAATGATACTAGCAATCTTAAAATCATGTTAAAAAGAGAAAAAAAGGAAGATTCAGAATTGTATAAAATCTCACCTCCACCATACAAGTTGCACAGGTTCCTCCTCCCCCACAGTTCAACAAAGGTCTAGCCTGAAAGTGAAACATATTATCAAATAAACTTGCACCTACAGTCTATACACTGTAGAAAACATAATTTATATAATTAATGGAAGATAAAATAGAAACTTACATATGGTCCATACAAATCAATGTTAGAATCCAACATTATATCCCTAAGTTTCTGTCCTCCACATGCTGTGCGAAAATGTATATCTGGAGTTCCATCCGGGAGTAACACCGACTAAAACAATCAAACAATGTGCCATCCAAATTCTTTCCATCAATTTAGGAATGTAACCAGAAATCTATATAAAGGTAAAGTTTCATATTGAACATACGTGAACAAAAGCAAAATTGACTACTGGTGGTTCTGCTGCTGCATTTGATTGGGAATCACTCTCTGGGATGGTTGCAGTGGCCCTGACTCTGGCTCTGCCTCTGGAGAAGCTGACATGTCTAGAGAATTTAAGGCTTTTGTTAGTGTTGGTAGTGTAGTTGAAGTTGTGAGGGAGTGAGTGAGAAGCTAATCTGTAAGAGCTTAGTTGCAGACTGCCCATATATGATATTTTGAAGATGAAAACTTTTTGAATAACTATGTGATAATTTGCAGAAGAAATTGAATATTTGCCATTAAAATTTGTAAACTTGCATGGTGATTTAGTGTTAGCTATGCACGATATGTGGTAGCCTTTGATTTTCTTATCTAAAATGTTTTGGGCCTATCTATGGAATATAGCCCATTAGACCTGTAACAGATTTTAAAAAATAATTTTATTTATTTTTAAAATATATTTTAAAAAAATTAATTAATTAAATATAAAAAATAGATGACACTGCAATAATAATCGTACCGATAAATAACATAAATATATAAATAGGGAATATATAAAAGCACTTTTGGGCAATGGGAAAGTGCTTTTGGCCAATTGGATACCGAGAGACAGGGAAAGAGAGCGGAAGGAAGCATTGTCTCTCTCTCCTTTCTCCCCTCCTAAAACCATTGATAATACGCCGTACAATGCCTTATATAACACCAAATTTGCGCCTCCTCTTCTCTTCTTCTCCCTTCTCTCCATTGAAACTCTCTCTTCCTCTCCTCCACAAGCCCAGAATTCCCAATCGTTCCTTCTTCACAGTTCTTTCCTACTCAAAACGACAGCGGTCGGCCACCGTCCCCCAACAAAACGGGAGCTCTCTCAGCCTTCACAAGCGAAACGGAAGTACTTTCAAGAAAGGGGATACAATGGAAGAGAGTGCTAAAGAATCCTCATTTGGGTTTAATAAAAGAAGGGCTGAGGGAAGAGATAAGGATGATAAGGGTAAGAAGCTTCAGCTGAAAGTCCGCAGGCTTAATCCTACCAATACAATATCCTATGTTCAGGTAATTATTTATTTTGACGGTTTTAGCATTTTGGGTTTTGTTTGTTAGCATTTTTGTTTACTGGATTTGTTTTAGTTTTTGAGTTTAATGTGTTTGATTGAAGAAATGAGTACACTTTATGATTCTTCGTTTTTGGAATTTATCCACTGTTGCAGTTTGTCTAATTATCGACTTAACATTAGAAATGAATTTTCTGAGCTCCTTATTGGTTTGTGATAATTATATGTTTGATTCTATTTGTTACAGATTTTGGGAACTGGAATGGATACTCAGGATACTTCACCTTCAGTCCTTCTCTTCTTTGACAAGCAAAGATTTATTTTTAATGCTGGGGAGGTATGCAAGTGTTTTTATGAGTAATTCGGTATTTTCTTTTGTTGATTGATAAAACTTTTATTTAGCTTCAATGTGTTCGTACTTGGTCACTTGATGTCCTATTTTTTTTTCTTTTTTCAGGGACTGCAACGATTCTGCACAGAGCATAAGATTAAATTATCAAAGGTAGGAAACACCTGTAAACAACATTCGCATATATTTTCAAGTTTCTTCATTTTCATTTTGTGAAAATGAACTAATGATAGAAAGTGTACTAACATTACGGAGCTTTTGTCAGATAGATCATATATTTCTTTCTCGTGTCTGTTCAGAGACAGCGGGTGGACTTCCTGGTTAGTACCTTGGCAGAGCAATTATGATGTTGTATTCATAAATTGTCTGCTCGTATGTTTTAGTTTTTTCCCAATTCATAAAATTTCATATGGTACTTGGTTTGAAACAATCCTTGCTTTGCAACCTAGCCAGCAAGTTCAAACTCCCTAAGCGTATCTACATGGGATGTTATTTCTCACAAGTTTTGTAACTATAAAGGTTGTGTGACATTGGCAGTAGTCCTCGATTTTGATCTCAATAAACTTGTAAGAAAGGTGCAGAACCGGTTTCATAATATCTTTTAGTATTAGTGACATGCATAAATATTTGGACTTCACAAACAAAGTTGATTGATAAAGGCCCTGATTTGCCAAGTTCTCATTTCTCCTTGTAGGTCTCCTATTGACTTTGGCTGGCATGGGAGATGAAGGAATGTCTGTGAGTATTGGCTTGACTTTATCTATAATTGCTTTTCTTCATATATTTTTCATTCAAATGTTATTTGCTTGGTGATCTTCTACTATTTAAAATTTAGCTTCTTCAATTTGAAGGTCAACGTATGGGGTCCTTCAGATCTCAAGTATTTAGTTGACGCAATGAAATCTTTCATTCCTCATGCGGCCATGGTTCATACTCGAAGTTTTGGAGCCGATCCATACTTTGATGCTGCTCCACTTCCTGATTTAACTAAGTCAGCTGACCCCATTGTTCTTATCAAAAATGAGGTGGTCAAAATATCAGCCGCTCTCCTAAAACCAAGTTGCTCAGAAGCATCTTCTGTAAATCCTGGTGAGATGTCTGTGATATATATTTGTGAATTGCCTGAACAAATGGGAAAGTTTGACCCGAAAAAAGCTGTAGCTCTTGGCCTGAAACCAGGGCCAAAATTTAGTGAGCTGCAATCTGGGAAATCGGTGAAGTCAGATCGCCAAGATATTATGGTAGGTTTTCATAGTTAAATGACTCAAGATATTATCATATTATTTTAATGTGTTTGTGGTGTAGCTTAGGTATATGCTACTTGCTGTACGTTTTAACTTGTAGGTTTAATTGTCATATTGTTTAGGTTCATCCGAGTGATGTCATGGGCCCATCTTTGCGTGGTCCGATTGTACTCCTTGTTGACTGCCCTACAGAATCTCATGTCCTTGAGTTGTTATCTGCAGAATCTCTCAATAGTTACTATGCAGATTTCTCAGATGGCCCACCAAATTGTGCCAAGACAGTGAATTGTGTCATTCATTTAAGTCCTGGTTCTGTCACAGGCACTTCCAACTACCAGAAGTGGATGAAGAGATTTGGTTCAGCCCAACATATTATGGCTGGACATGATATGTGAGCCACTTTTCTTGACATTCTTACTTTGATAGCAATAGCTGTTCTCTTGTTTTTAATTGCTGATTCCTTGTGTGTTCATGCTTTTTGTAGCAAGAATGTGGAAATTCCAATTCTAAAATCCAGTGCTAGAATAGCATTACGACTTAATTATTTGTGCCCTCAGTTGTTTCCTGCTCCTGGTTTTTGGTCTATTCAACAACTTAACATCTCAGCACCAGAATCTAGTGCAAGCGAGGTTCATTCTAATGTTGTAAGAAGATGTTTTTGATTGTCGGAAGTTGATTGTTATGGTTTGATAGATTGGGTGCAACTGAGATGATTTTCTCATTTTACCAGGGCCTTGTTTCAAGCATTTCTGCTGAAAATCTCCTCAAGGTATGAAAGATCTTCAATTCGTCAAACTTGTAGTCAAAATCCTCCTTAGGGCAATGCTTTCTTTTTCTTTTGCTGAATGATCAATTGTCTCCTTGATTTCTGTTAAGAACTAATCACAATAAAAAAACAAAAAAAAGGGGAAAAAAAAAGAAAAAAGGTCGAGGAAATCCTTTGTTATCCTATCTGGCATCTAAGAAGAAATAACTTTCAAGCTACATGGCATGACCAGCACTTGTTTCTGGAAATAGTAATTTTCTTGATGTTTTGTTTTTTGTACGAACTGCATGTATGGTTAAATAACAAGGGCAGCTTTGTCTCTGTTGATCAGTTCACTCTGCGACCTCATGCTCATATGGGACTCGACAGAACTAATATCCCATGTCAGGTGGCTCCCTCAGAAATAATGGACGAGTTACTTTCAGAAATTCCAGAGGTTGTAGATGTGGCACAACACATCAGCCAATTCTGGCATGGTCCTAGGGAAACAAGGGAAGGGATATCTCCCACAGAAGATAATGAAGTCATGATTGAAGAACCATGGCTGGATGAAAACCGACTTCCTAGCTGTTTGGACAATGCAAGGAGAGATGACCTGGAAATTGTTCTTCTAGGAACAGGTTCATCCCAGCCTTCCAAATATCGGAATGTTACTTCCATATACGTTAATCTTTTCTCCAAAGGAAGTTTGCTCCTAGATTGTGGGGAAGGAACCCTTGGACAACTGAAAAGAAGGTACACTACTTTGGCTTTTTATTACATGCTACTTCTTCTATATTAGTTAGTTTATTTGAATTGAATCCCACTCACATTGGAGTTGGTTTATTTGAATTGAATCCCACTCACATTGGAGTTGGTAGGACTTTGGTTTCAGTTTGAGGGTGGGTGGGGAAAGGGTGCGATTTAATTGTGCAAGGGAAAAATTGTTTTGCAAGCTTTTTCATTTTCTGTTATTTATTTTATTTTTGTAGTAAGGAACCTTATCCGTTCTAACTCAATTGCTGCTCCTTGAGAACAGATATGGGGTAGAGGGTGCTGACAGTGCAGTTAGAAATCTAAGGTGTATTTGGATTTCTCATATTCATGCTGATCATCATGCGG
Organism: Xylocarpus granatum; assembly: GCA_019650275.1. Lineage (NCBI taxonomy): Eukaryota > Viridiplantae > Streptophyta > Magnoliopsida > Sapindales > Meliaceae > Xylocarpus > Xylocarpus granatum. Next base: position 464,896 of record BNST01000726.1, read on the forward strand.
GTTTGGCAAGAATACTCTCTCTAAGACGTGATTTATTGAAGGAGGTGCCTCACGAGCCATTGCTTGTTGTAGGCCCTGGACAACTTAAGAGATTCCTAGATGCTTATCAAAGACTTGAAGATCTAGATATGCAGTTTGTTCATTGTAGGTACACTAGAGAAGCTTCATGGAATGATTTTGAGTACAATTATGAATTGAATAAGGATCCCTCAACCCCAGGAAGTCTAATTAACAAGGGAATGAGCAATAAAAGTACATTCCAAACTGATTCTAATTTGTTTGCTAAAGGAAGCCGCATGCAGAGTGTTTGGAAGGGACAGAGTGTTCCAGTTGACAACAGCATGGCTTTTCCTTTGCTAAAATGCCTGAAAAAAGTGTTGAATGAAGTAGGGCTGGAGAGCTTGATTAGTTTTCCTGTTGTGCACTGTCCACAGGCATTTGGTATTGCTTTAAAGGCAGCGGATAGAATTAACAGTGTAGGAAAAATGATTCCAGGGTGGAAAATTGTGTACTCAGGTGACACTAGGCCCTGCCCAGAACTAATAGAAGCGGCTCGTGGAGCAACAATTCTCATTCATGAAGTAAGTTTTGTAATCCAAATTTGCTTTCTTAATTGGTAATGCAATGGTGCAAAAAACTTGCTGCAGTTCTAGGATTTCAAATAAGGTGAAAATAGATGGCAAAATCTAATTCCACTGGCACTCAGAAATGACTGCTGATTGCTATCTCTTACCATATCGCAGGCAACGTTTGAGGATGGAATGGTGGAGGAGGCTATAGCAAAAAACCATAGCACAACCAAGGAAGCAATTGAAGTCGGTTCCTCTGCTGGTGCTTATCGCATTCTTCTTACTCACTTCAGCCAAAGATACCCTAAAATTCCTGTAGTTGGTGAAACGCACATGCATAAAACATGCATTGCTTTTGACTTGATGAGTATTAACTTGGCAGATCTGCCAGTACTTCCTAAAGTTCTTCCCTACTTTAAATTGCTCTTTAAAGATGAGATGCCAGTTGATGAATCAGATGATGTTATAGATGCTGTAAGTGCGGTTTCTTAATAAATGATAATTGATCGATACAGTGATTGTCTAATTTATTTTCTTCAGAATGTTTGTGATACCCTTTTGCAGTGGTTCTTGCACTAAATTATTTATGCTTCTTGACATCTTATTATTCCAGAAGCTGTCTGCTCCAACACTTTTATAAGCAGATAATGACTTTCAGTCAGCATAATTATCACTGAATTTCCAATTGACTACCTTGTTTAATTTGATCACCAACGAAAGAAAGCTAGATGCCGTGTGAAATTAGTAAATGGAGAATCCTGCAATTTCGTCTTATTTTCAGATTGATATCACAATTTACCGAAGCTAACCATATCCATCTCACAAGAATATTATGCTGCCTATATAAAATGTTAAAGACAACTAAAACAACAGTATATTGATGTTTATTGACTACACTATCCCGGACAGATATACCGCATGGCAAGCATTTGGTTATTGGAAAAAAAAACAAAAACAAAAACAAGAGGGGAGAAAAAGGTTTTACAAATTCATCACAAGGAAATGAAGGCAATAAGTGTACACTCAGAAAAACACAAAAAAAGCTAACTGCACAGTAATTTCTCATCTTCCATCTCAAATACCAACAAGGTCATGAGCTATTCTACTCTTCTTTCTTTCAACCGTATCTCCCTTCTATTATTGCAAAAAAATAGACAAGCCATCTGAGTTGTAGGACAAACAGCTTGCTCTTGATCTACTTGCCTCAAATAAATAAGCCTTGCCGAGAATAAGCCACAAAATTTTAAGCAACCCTCTTTGAATCACGAGCTGCTGCAACATGGTCCTACACGATGGACACATGCACATCATTATCAAGAATTTATTATCTTAAATCAAACAAACCATTAAAATGTCAGCTTCTTCAAATAAAGTCAATTCATTTTGATAAGAATATATGTCAAGTCCATGGGGATGCTCATCACATAAAAAGGAAAATGGTAAAGTGAAAAAATTTAGTACAATTTACATTACAACTTCAGCCAAGTATCAACATTCAATATATATGTAAAGATTGCCATAATAGAAACAAATAGAAGCTACTTAGCAATGCATCATACGATGATATACAGCTAAAACATTACTTAAGCTGCTTTAATGAAGAATTTTTACATCTTGGGCACAAGGACGCATGTTCAATCATTGGTCATATGACTACTATCACTGAAACTACAAGAAGTAATTGAACCTTCATTCTCAACTTCACAACTGTAATCGTAATGACAATAAAAGAAAACAAGCAAAACATCAGCAGCCAGGAATCAAAACTTACTGAGATAAAATCAAATGCTCTTGTGTCCTCTTTCTTTGCACTGTTCATTGTAGAAGTAGTGGCCTGATTTGGAAAGTTAGAATGGAATATATCTGGAAGTGCGCCTCCATTTCCCACCACAGAGCTAACACCAGCATTTTGAGCATTCAGGTTACTAAGGTGTTGAAAGTTAGACATTGTAGCAAGGAATTGTTGCTGGGAAAAGAAATTCCCCATGGCACGGTAATTTATCTGCTGAGAAGTAATAGATGGATTAAACATCATGCCAGCAGGAATATTATATGGCATAGCACTGAAGGGAAATGCAGGATTGGCATTCATTCCAGTTGTTTGAGAACCAAGCAGGCTGCTCAAAGCGTCATTAGAGACCTGGCAGGGATTGCTGCTTGAATCTGAAGAGAGTGCTTCAGATGGCACCCCAGAAAAGGTTCCTTTCTGCTTTAATTGGTTTTCATTGAGGGACAAACCAACCATTAAATCACTAACATTATTTTTCTGATTTTCTAGCTTTTGTGGAATTTCAGAGTGAAACCCAAAAATATCAAATGATTCAGGTCCACTTTTATCTGTTGCCGCAAGATTTCCACTAGCACCTGGCTTATCATCAACAGTCATCCCAGAAAACAGGTCATCAATATGTTCTCTGCCCTCATTAGCGTGAAATGAGACATCTGCAAAGGGGTCATCATCATTTTTCTGTTCACTGATGCCTGGACTGTCTCCAAACAAATCATCAATTAGAGGGGTTGATGGTGTTGTTAGACTGGCTATGTTTTGATCACTTGGGCTCTTCATAGAATTATCTGTCCCACTGTAATCTTCTGGATCACCCGTGTCTATTAAATTGGGCATGTGAACAACAGTTTTGATCTCAGCCTTCACTGGCCTATCTGAACCACTTACCATGTCTCCTGCCTGCTCTCCACCAAGAAGGCTCAACACCTGCAGAGCATAGGCCAATAATTATGATAAGTATGAAATGTGACATGTTGTCACAGAAAATTCCACAAGGAATATACTACTGCCACGTTATAAAAGAAAAAGGACCACAAAAAAAAACCACACACATGTAATTAAAGAAGCCACCATATGTTGCAGCATGGTATAAACCGGCCACTGTTGGTAGATATTAATATTACTATTGTTACCATGACATGCTAGAATTTATAACAGTAAAATAATTGGGGAAATTGTAGTAATGGTCCAAACACAAACAATTTACAAGAAATAAAAGAGGCATGGTCTAAAACATTCTTAGTTATCAATATCCATCTGCTCCATGAAAGTGATGATAAAGTAAAATGACGTCCTTTCCTAACTCTGTTTTCAAATGTGATGTACCTTTCTGTTGACCCAGGGATCACAGAAGGAAAAGAACCTATAATTCATTTGTAAAGAACACATACCTTATTCGCCTTTTCTCTCAGAGAAGTTTGTGGAGACTCTAAACATCTAATGACAACATTGTTATTCTCGCTAAAGTAAGATGCAATAATTGAAAACTTTTCATCATCCCTTTTCCTCAAAATTGACTCAAGGACACAGACAGCTTTCATCCGCACCTGAAAAAGAAGTCCCAGGAGAATCAAAGAACTTCCAGATTAAAAACATTAAAAATACCTAGAGACATGACTATCATAATCATTTGAAAACAAATATTAAAAGAAATATCAAAATGAAGTGTTAGTGAATGCACGCATTTCTGGGAGGGGTGGGTGGTTCATGTCATAACCAATAAATCAATGAAAAGTGCATGCCTGCCACATTGGAGATTGAAGCTTTGCTTCAAGAGCCCAACACAAAGCCAATGCATCCAACTTTGCAGCCTCTGCGAGGAAAATCTGAATAGCATCCCGAGTAGGTTGGAGTCGCACACCACCAGACGTCACAACAGTCTCCAGCAATTTCTCTTCACGTGTCTTACTCTCTGCATACCTATCACTAGAGTCATCATTTAATCTGTCTTCCTTCATTACTCCTGAATCCTGGTTCCAAGATCCACCAGATTTTGAATTCCCAAAACCAGCCTGACTTTCATTGCATAACTGAACTGGTTCGTATTTTTCTGAGTAGTCATTCTGTACTGTCAAAGACCTTCGAAGATTTGGACTTTTATAACTTCCATTGTCATTCTTTCTCAGGGAATGGCCTTGAGCAAAATTACTCAGTCCCTGCTTGATGGATAAACTTCCCATACCAACTACCTCACTAAGAAATGATTTCTTATCTTCTGATGGCATTTCATAATTTGTACTCCCAAATCCTTGTATTCGTCTGTTGAGATCTTCTGCTGCTGCAGGCTTATTTTCTTCAGAAAAGATAGCAGATACAGCTTCCTGAGCCATGTCCCGCACAGCCTTATTTGGGGCATCCCCTTTTAATGGATCCAACTGTCCCTTGTAATGAAGTAATTGACGAACAGCAGCTGAATGTCTTTGCATTTCTCTCCTAAACTCATTACCAGACTTCCCCGCAGCATATTTTATCAACCTCAATGCCTGCACACATGTTAGAGAAGATAGGTATCTATCACAATATCTTCCCAATACTCAGCAATATAAACCTCCGATCCAAGTAAGTGATGAGAAACAAACACAGAATTTGAAGCCACCAAGTCTATCACTCCAAAAGGATTCATAAATGAAAATGGAGGTAAATACTACATGCAACGCTACATATTCACTCTTGCAAGAAGAATACTACCAATGTCAATGAGCAGTGTTCAATAAACAATTAAGCACTTCACATTTACAGAAAAAAAGTAATTAAAATTATTTATCAACAAGCTTCCAGAGTCTATTGCTCAACACTTGAAATAAGCTTTTATATATCTATAAATTGTAGCCGAAGTGCACGTAATTTTTCACAGAGAACAAACCAACGCCAAGAAAAGATTCAAAGAACCGTTTTCTTACAATTTCCTTCCTCAGCAACCAAGTAGAGAATAAATTATAAATTGAATTCACCAAAAGTCAATGCATCGATACATTTAACAAAAGAAAAGATATAAAGACTAGAATAAATTTTCAATCTCAATACATTCAAGGCAACTGACATCATAAAACTTCGAGATACAATATCAAACGTTTACCTTCTGCTTAACAATAGGGCTCTTATGCTCGAGCCGCTTCAAGATAAACCCAGAGACCTCCTTAACAATACTCACATGAGCTGATCTTAAAAGCTCACAAATCTCTTCCAATTTGTACACAGGTGTTACCTTGTCTTCATCCGACGTGGCACCATCGATCATCCTCGATCTCCAATACGATTCCACAGCTCTCCGACTCGAATCCATCTTCTCAATTCACCCCAGAAAAAGCCCCGATTTCAAAATCCCACCAAACAACAGACCTTGATTTGAAAACCCACTTGGCTATCAAATCGATCAAATCCACTTCCCCTAAATTCGAAAACCTAACTTCCCCAACGCAATCAAACCCACAAGAACAAAAATTCCCCGAATATAGGAAACCCAAGTAACTCCAATTCAATAAAATCCAACTAAATGAAAAGAAATCACTATCCTTTCTTTATTTTTCCCGCGGTAAATAACACCACAAAGCTTTCAGCATACGACGATTCAACCAAAGCCAAAACGACAGAGTATTGATCAAATTGCTATGTGCCCCTTACAATCAATAGGTGATAGAACAGTTTGATCAATTGAGCGATTGAAGGGCTTTTCTTCGCTGAACTGATCAAAACTAAGAGTGAGAGAATGTTAAATGCTGGAGAAAGAAGAGGAAACAGTCGGTTTCGGGGAATCGAAGACGGGTGTGGGTGACTCACCGACGTGTCACTTGTGGCTTGCTTTGAATACTTGGGTTCGGCTGTGGTGCATGCTTAGTGTTCTATTTTGGGTTCAAACACAACAAACATAAACATATTAAAAATACAATTTTTTTTAATTAGTGTAATCCGTGTTATAATGCTAATATGGTATCTATGTGCTAATCCGTGTGGGGTGCACTACTGTAATTTCTAAATACACCAACAAGTCATGCAGTCCAATGCTTGAGGACTCTGCTTCATTCAATCTAGGAGTGTACTCAGAGATTGTTATTGTTCTTTTAGTATCTTGCTACTGTTTTGGCATCTTGGGTTTGCTTTGTCCAATCTGTTTTAGGCCTTTGACACTCCACAACTTCTATGTTGGGCTTTTTGCTCTATGCACCCCTCTTTGTTTCTAAATTAAATTAGTTGAAGATTTGCTTTAGTTGATTGTTTTTTCAATCACAAAATTAATTTTAAAAACTTTATTTAGTGATTTTTTTTTCTTTTAAAAATGATTATTTAGTGGAAAATGCCAATCATGGTAATCTAGATATTTGCAATGCAAGTAAATAATGAAAATAAAAATAATTGTATCTTTATAACATTAAATTACACATTTATCTTTTAATTTTTTTTTCTATAATCACTAAAATTTAATTTTAAAATTTTATAATCAATTTAATTATACATATTTTGTATATTTTATGTGTATTTTCTATGACTTTTATTGTTATCACAAGGTTTTATATAACCAATTGAATCATGTGTACGTGTGCGCGCGTGTATATATATATTCTTTTGAGAGCACAAAATAAATCGTAAAAAGATACGAAAGATTGGTTAAAGTACTTAAGTCTAGATACTTTAAAACATAGATTCACGTGTAAAGAGTGTATAATTACATTTTAAAACTTGTACTGACACACCAATTTAAGATCAATCTTGAAAATTTTACCAAGAAATTTCATATATAAGGACAATAAGACAAAGCATATATGGACAAGATAGTTGAGTGGCAATAATACACATCTCCAATTTTAATTTCAACCATGATGGACCACAATAAGACTTTACAGCAAAGAAAACAAAATGATAAAACAAAGAAAACCAATCAAAGAAGAAAAGAAGGAAGAACCAAAGCTGCTTTTTTCCTTCTTTTATTACAAAAAGAAAAAGCCAAAAGCGGATAGAATTCAATTCAACAGAAGCTTAGAAGTCATTTGACAAGGGTGCATGTTCAGAGGGCATGAACGCATTGCTATAGATGACCCCAGCAAGGCCACCACCGACAAGAGGCCCAACCCAGTAGATCCAGTTGTCGTGGAAGTCGCCGCTTGCGACAGCTGGCCCGAAGGAACGGGCCGGATTCATGGATCCGCCGGAGAAAGGGCCGGCTGCTAAGATGTTGGCACCAACTATGAAACCAATTGCAATGGGTGCAATTGTTCCCAATGATCCCTTTTTGGGGTCAGCTGCAGTGGCATAAACCGTGTAAATCAAAGCAAATGTGATGATAATCTCCATTACAACCCCTTCAATTGCTCCAACTCCGGCTGCAACACTGTGAGTAGGAATTGCCTGTAAATTAGGGAAGTAACAACAATTACATTCTGATGAAAAAACTCGTACAATTTAAGTTGTAAAAAATTTAATAACCTTACCAGGCCTCCAGTGACTACTTTGAGGAGGAAGCAAGCAACGATGGAGCCAAGAAGTTGAGCAATCCAGTAGAAAATGCCGGTGAGGATGGTGATTTGGCCCCCAAGAGCCAATCCAAAGGTGACAGCTGGGTTGACATGGCCACCGGAGATGTTAGCAGCAACTGAGACAGCAACAAAGAGAGCAAAACCATGGCAAACAGCTATGGCTACTAGCCCTGCTGGATCAAGTGCTGCATCTGCTGTCAACTTATCTGTCCAAAACCCCACAGTAATATATTTGCATGGCCATAAGTTATTAACAAAATAAACTAGGGTTTTGTCTAAAATCCAATAAGGTTATAATTATCTTTAGCTAATATGCAGCTACAAGTTAAGGAAGATGAGTAGGTACTGTAAGCAACAGCAGAACCAACGCCGGCGAAAACAAAGAGCAAAGTTGAGATAAACTCAGCGAGATAGGCCTTGAAAGAGCCTAAGCTGAAAGAATCATCGAACCGACCGAAGGCAATTGCCATTGTTCATCAACTTGGAGAAAGTCTTGATGCTGAAAGCGGAGGGACTGGAGGAAGAAGAAGATAAGGATAGGGTAAAAGTCTGTTTCAGTTAGAGCACAAAAGCCTTTCCTAGATCACACATATATATACTACTAAAAGTCTGTAACATGACATAAACACTATAATAAAAGAATTATATTTTTAAGATAAAAGTATATTAAATAAATTCCTGAGCCTCATACTGTATTATTGCTGTAGAGCTGTATGTATACGTACAGCAGTAGACAAGGTTCAATAGAAAGAGAATATGGGAAGGAAGAGCTCAAGTATATCCATCCATGCATGTCCAATCGATTTCCTTACTAAAATCCTAGCTGTCAACAACATGCTTTAATAGAAATGTCTGGATGCAAATGAATGATAATTCCATGTGAGAAAGAGAGGGTAGCGAAAGAGTGATGGGGTCATGTGAGAAAGAAACAATGATATAAAAATGCAGGTGAGAGAGCCATGAATAGCTAATGTGGGCCACAAATTTGCACCGACCAGAAGCAAACTTGGTCTGTGAGATTTGAAAAATGAGTGGATAGGTTTAATTGGTGGTAAATTAGTGAGGTTGAAGATACAAAGTTAGTGTATTATGTTGAATTATGATGGTGGTGGCCGGCTAGAATGGAGATGATAGCAAGGAATCTTAAGAGCTTTCTTGGTTTGTCTGTTGGTTTACCATGCAAAACTTTCCAAAACAGGAGGGTTTTTGATTAATTTTGTCATCAGTAATCATTTTTAAAATATGGGTTGTTTGATTTCAATTTTTTCACTGGATTTATATCCCATAAAACAAGTGCTTCAGGATAGCCACTTCGTGATTCTTTTGTCCTCTGGGTCAGTCTGAAAGTTGGTGAGAATATCTAGAAATTCTCAATCGGTTGGTAACTTCTGACACTTGCCCATATTTTTACACTGCTTAATTTTCTCGTTTTCTTGCCTGCTGAGGTTGCCCAGATGCCAATCAGGAGTAAATGAGAATAACATCTTGTAATGAGCTTTGTATAGTTAAAATTTTGTGTGAATTACAAGAAAAGTTTTTTGAGTCAACAGACAGGACACTGGAGAGCATCACATGTCGTGTTCCAAATTGCATGGTTTGGGAATCTAATCAAACGGAATTTTCATTTATCACAGGAAAATAACCTTCAAAACTAAAGTATAATCTTCAACTACCTAACTGTTGCCTAATTCTGCATGATTATGAAATAACTTTCTACCAGATCACTCGACTTTTGAAATGATCAGAACCTGAAATTAGGTATGAATTGCCAGTTGAATGCCGTTTTTTAGCGAAACTTCTTCAATAATTTTCCATGAAAATGCTGGTATGATGCAACATCATTATTTGATTTGGACTTTGCAAAAAATCCTCATTCCTTGCTTGCTGCCATCCATGTTCTGTTGCTTGCTAAGACCATTAAAATTGTTCTGAATTCTCTACATAGATATAATATACATAGCTGGGACCAATATCTTTCATGGTCTGGGGACAATTTAATCATGGCCAATACCATTCTCGAGAGTGATTGATAATAACTCCGTGGTGGGAAAACTAAGTGAAGAGATGTTATTTCCATTCACTTTGATTTTGGATTTGGGTGAAAGATGATGCATTTGTTTACATCAATTCTCACTTCATTCTAACGAAGTAAAATTAAGTTTTCTTCGGTGAATTATGGCATATGAAACAGAGACTTGCAAAAAGTGTTATTGCTAGAACAAAAGAGATGAGAATGAGAGCCCTAGAAGAGTAAGGAAAAATCTAGCCAGACCTCATTATGATACGCAGAAGTGATTTATTGCAGTGCTTTTCCCCTTGATTTGTGGGGTTTGGACACGAGTAAACAATTTGTCAGGTTTTTCTTTATTGTTGGGGGAGGTGGAAGGGGGAAAATCTTTAGTGTTTTCACATGTCAGAGAAACTATTTTCTCAATTATTTGATGGAAACATGTTTCAAGAAACAAATTGTACGAGATTATACTGTGATTTCAAATTTTACTGAATAAATGTTGCAGCAAAGATTTACCTTCTGTATGAAAAGCACTTCTTATAGGCAAGGGCTAGCACAAGTTAAAGAACCCGGTTTAGGTTACAGCAATTTGCTGCAAAGCAATAAACATAACTCACCCAAATCATTATTTGAAAATACTGAACTACTTTTGATGCAAACCAAGAGAAATATTTCTTTCTCCAAACAAGTTTTCAGCCTGTTTGTTTACTATTCAGTAATGTATATTGAGCAAATTCTATGGAAAATAACAAATTCAGAAGCTAAAGCCTAAAAGCAGATATGGAACACAAAGCTAGACACAAAACCTGTAAATTGGCTTTGCCAAAGCAGTAGTATAATCTGTATATTACTTCCTGTCACTGCTTCCGATTCAAGAGAAACTAAGTCATGAATCTTCAACCTAAACAAATCAGTCAACTTGCATGTTTTCCAGAAAAGGTATTGAAGCACAGAAATGACAATATCCACTTTCATTGAACATGTATCTTTGTGAAAGATGAGTTACACGGATGAGATACTCTCCGCATTTGTCAGATCCAAACTGCTTGAAAATGCCTCATGCATCAAAGTAATCAACCCTTTTCTTTCTTTTGTGCCTGTAAAATCCAATTTGGTTTCAGTTATATATCAGCCAAACTAGAGGTAAGAGAAACCAAAGGATTAATAAGCATCGGAATAGGAAGTGGAACCCTTTTCTCTGCCTTATATTCATCAATGTGGCATGCAACTGCAATCTGGGGAAACAACCAACTGTTGGGAGGTAATATTTTCCAGACTGAACTTCAATCTAAACTTTCCTCTGGTGCATAAAAATAAATATTGGGGAAATTAACTGCAGTTTCTAAGTGAAGCAGATACTGGAGAAGAACTTGATAACAATAAATACAAAACCAGGATACAAGCTGCACAGATAAGTTGGTCACCCTCACTGATTTCTTCCACTGGTGCATAGAGTACAGGAGAATTGTCAAACAGATAAATGTTGATCCTGGATAGATAAATGTTGATCCTGGATAAGTGAAAAATATAATTAACATATGCAGCATCCTGCCTTCACACACTGGGAGAAGGAAGCTAAATGCACAACGTATGTTAAAAGACGAGACTTTCACAAACTCCTGCTGATCTCTCAAGAGAGAAAAAAATTAGACAATGCCACACCAAATATAGAATGCACAAAGCAAATGATACTTAGTTGATCAGTACTTCAAAACATTATAAATCAAGTCCCTATGTTTAGAAACTGCATCTCATCACCTCATATCTGATTGAACAGAAATTCACCTTCAAAACCTTGGTAGCTTCATTAACTCAGCCCTTGTTCCACATCGGTACAGTTAAGTGAAATGTTTTTGCTTTAATGAATATTGATTCGGCAATTCCCAAGCCTGTTAAATATTGAAACACATCAGTAAGATTTTGTCAGTGTATGAGAGAGGAGAAAGAACTGATGATGTATAGAAGAACCATAGCAAATGATATCACCAGGAAAAGGAAATGCAAGTACCCATTTGACAAAATCCTATCCTGTGGATACAAAATTTGTACCAACAAGTCACACACATTTGCCTTCAATTCATTCAAAAGACAAGCTAAACCACCAAACTGAAAATTTTAACTCAGCTCATATGATTATCAATACACCAATTCCAGTCATCAGCTATAGAATAATACTATGTTCTACAGTCCATATAGAAGATAGTATAGATTTTCAAATAATAGTGTGTAGCAGAAATCAATGAATTTTTCACCAGGAAAAGTAGAAGCCCTTGATGCTTTAGGTGCATAAATAACAAGAGGAATGCTAGTGTAACAGCAGCATTAGTTGCTTTGTGTACCCATTGCTCCTTATCTTTACAGTCAGAAGTATCTTCATTTGAATCACTACCCTGATTATCATCTAGGCATGCATCATTAATTCCCAGTATGGTGTTTTGAAAATTAACAAGCTTATTGACCAATTCCTGATGTACAGCCAGCGGAAGTGATACAAAGTGAGAGTAGTCCTGTGATTTAAACCAAAAGAGAAGTGTTAAAGAATTTCTTAAAAGCAACATCTGAAAAATGAAGGAAAAAAAACTAAATAGTAACTTCATAAGAAAGTAAATAACTAAACAACAGTGGTCTCTATGTGTTATAAAATACCTCATCTCATACTAGGCTTGCATCAAAAATTAGGAAAAAAATATGAAAGATAGGAAAATCTAACTAAAGTAACACTTTTCAAGAGATTCTTCAGCTACCTATGTGAAAAGGGGCTGAACAACATATAATTTTTTTTGTCTTGCCATGATAAGCAATAGTTAATGCATTTACTGACTCTACCACATCCCTTTTAATTATACAAAATTTCGTAGGCATGATGCAATTCATTACAAACCAGAGTGCAAAAGAAAAATTAGACCACTAAACTGGGTATTTTAATTTTTTTGAGCAATAAATAACATATAACATTGCAATTTCAATAAACAATAAAGAGACTAACCCCATGAATTATATCTTGTATCCTTTCTGATTCTTTGGTTATACTATCTACTGAAATGCCTTTAATGACTGCAAATAAGATAGTGATGGGAAATTTTCAAATTCAATTACCAAAATTTACAGTGTAACATGAAAATTTGGTTACAATAACCACATATTAATCAGATTTAAGTTACCAAACACCATGAGAATCCACCAATAGAATCCTACTTTTTTGATGATGGGAAGATAATCTTAACACCCGTCTCCTTTTCAATTTTTCTCTGTGTAGATCGTCTGAAGGAGGAAATTTGAAAGAATAAGAAACACAGATATTATCCAAGTCATAAAGAGGTTTAGATGCAGAATTCCTTACTCATTTCCTTTAATAAATCAAATTACAGAAGCACCAACCTGCACATCATGTAAAGAAAGTGAGACCCAAAGTTATGAACTTTCAGTTTTAACATTACTCTATACATGATGTTCATAACAACCTATAGCATTATGCTAATTGTTTATGGTGGGAAGAACTGAGCAAATAAAATTTGTAGCAGCAACTGATAACTAAATATCATCAACTAACATGCAGTGAAAGATGCAATACGAGTCATATGAAAATGTCATTGAGGCTAGATGTGCATAAGATATACCATTACAAATGATAGAATTACTTTTGGCGGCAGGTTCAGCTGCCATTTCAACTAAGCAAACATTTCTTGGGAAAAATAAATAAATAGATAAATAATAAATTCATGGAAGAGGATTCCTAGAAAACTTCTTCTTATAGAGTAAGAATGAAAAAAACCAGTATGGAAATTGGTCTTGTTGCAAGGATAAATAATGAGAGGCCTTTTATTTCAAAACTCAACAATTAGATTATACCACAAGCAAAACTGAATGCTTTTCCCTGGAAGTAATTGGCCTTCCCTCTAAAGTTCTGCCCTTGATATTTTCCTGCAAGGCACTAGAAATAAGTGTCAAGTCAGGTCTTGATTCACTGCTTCAGCAATCTCCATGACCAGTTGAGCATCTGAAGTATTGCTTGATATGCTGTGGTGCACTTCTTGAATATGACTTCCATCTCCAGAGGCATCCTCTGCCAAGATTTCTGAAAATTGACAACAAATGATTGATCGGCAACATCAAATGTTATTGAATCAGAAACAATCCCATTGTCCTGTCAACTGTCTGCAAGGTGACCAGTATGTGATAGGATATTTACTGCAATAGAAGGTGCTAAATATGCCAATATATGAAAAATGTATAATTCTTTCATCAGAAATGACAATCGAATTTGTTTGATGAGGTGAGAATCATTCTTTTTGAGAATAATCACATATGACACGTGGCAAACCCCTTTATGGATATAGAAAAAGAGAAAGAAAAATGGTGAGATAAAAAGAACCAATAAAACCTCTCTGGTTTCAGAATCAAGATGTGTGTGGGAGTCCATGATCACCAGCTTATACATAAATTAGTACTACAAGCCACAACCATGCTAGTGTGCTTGCATCTGCACACTACAGTTGTGCAGCATTGCTATGACCACTACGAAAGGATTTAAAAGAAAAAAGAAAGAGATTAATGAATTGGATTTACTAAGTAGATCAAATTGATTAAAGAAAAAAAAACCTCCATTGATACTAACTTGGGTAGACAGTGGTCTCCACATAGGATTAAATGTTTTCTGCTCCTTCTTCCTGTCTACAGTACCTGCCTTATCTTTCGTCCCACCTGTCTACCAATCACAGCTTGAACTATATGACAAACAGTGTCCCAGTCACAAAAGCAAAACAACTAGGACTAGCTCTGCATCAATAATTCAAATACATTACGAGCAATAATTCAGGCTCTCAAAACATCATAGTAGCAGAAGAAACCTAAATGACATAATACAAATTAAACCAATTATTTAGAAAAATTGGAAACACTTCTTTCTTTTCTTTATTTTTTTTTCCATTTTGTTTAAATGAATTCCCGAAAGAGAGAGGCATTTCTATTGTTTTTATCTCTTCACAAAATTTTCTGTCGTCTCTCAAACTTTCAACAAATCAAACAGCAAAAACTCGAGAAGGTAATTCATAACCAAGTCCAACAGCAAGAATAAACTAAAGTACTCTGAATTAAAATTACATCATTCTTCGTACAAAGATGAAAGCAAGCAGTCCCTCCATTATTCATTGACAAATTAAGCAAAAATAAGCTTATTTGAAACCTGAAAGTGATCAAGCGGCCTTGATTTCACAAAACTACTCGTAAATTTCAGCAAGCGGTGAACCCTGTCAACTCTGCAGAGATAGTAAGCTTAAATTCAATAACCAAATTATACACAGAACAGAAAAATGCAGAAAGAAACATAAATAAAAGAAAAAGTACAAAAAAATTTCGGATTAAATATAAATATATATTGTTTATTACATGATTTAAAGGAACTGAACCGGGTGTTAACAATGTTAAAAGGCGTACCTGAAGAGAGCAGTTCAAGTTAACATTGGAGTCTGTTGTGTGTTCTGCCTCTTGTTCCTTGCAATGAATGGGCTAACAAGGATCGCGTCACTCGTGTGCAAGGGATGACTCGATAGAAAAGGATGATTATCGTAATTTAGAAGAGGATAGTGGAACGGGGTAATAACATTAGGTTCCCTAATTGTTTAAGCTTTCACGAACAAGAATATAGCTTATTCACTTATAACAAACAGGTCCACTGCTAGCATGCCCTGGCCTCTGAGTACACCAAGAATCTTGAAGATTAAACAAGGAACCCCATAAGAGAACCCCAGAAGGGAATGATACATTTATATTGGCCTCAGCAAGAAAACCCTATGATCAATGTAGAACTATACAGCTCACTTGGTCAGTTAGCTTGTGCTATTTATAATTGCTGCAAATTACTGTGATGCAGTGGCTTTGCCAAAATGCTCTGCTTCAAGCTGTTGCAATGCACTCCAGTAGCTGTCAGCAGGTACAACACAGATTCTCAGCTTTTGCTTTACTGCTGTAGGTATTGCCAAGGGCTGCTGGGCTGCCGCTGGAGGTTTAACAACTTCTCAACACGGGATCGGCCATGGTGTGTCTAGGAGCGTTATTTCGGGTGCAAAAGTGTCCATCGTTCAATCAAAGACTACACTATGTCAGCTCTGGTGATCATTGCCATTCTTTGTGGTTTGCGTATACTTTGTTTTATCGTCTATCGTTTGATGAAGAAGGAGAATTCTGGTCGTAACAACAACGAAGATGAAAATGATGGATTTTAATGCACCAGCAACGAAGCCATGAACACAAGTAGCTAGGATCGTTTTAACACAAGAACTAACACGGCTGACCATAAAGAGATTGTAAAGAGCATTTCATATTTTCGCTAATTCATCTGTAAAGAGCCTTTGATTACCAAAAAATCTCAGCTAAAACAGTCATATTTCGATATTCTTATTGGATTTTCACAAAATTACCCTATCTGAAACTTTCTCTTACTACTTTCATAATTAATTACTTAAAATACTTCTAATGCTCCAAATTATTAGATAAGCAACATAATCAAACAAAAAGCTTCACCACTCAAGAGTTTGTGCAACAATTAATCAGTTTACAGTGTGCATTAACTAATTTGCTTGCAACAATATGCAAGTATAAAGCTAGTCTTCTTGCGGCTCAAAATACTCATGACCACTAGCCTTGTTCAAACGCCCGCTAGAGTTTTTAGTGCGTGTCACCCGCCACATTTTGAGGACTCCGTCGAGGCTGCCGGTGCAAATTGTGCAATATTCATCCTCAGCTTCCTCTCCTAAACGCCCCAAAAGCGCGGCGACACATCGAATTGGCCCTCTGTGTCCAACCAAAACTGTTAGCATTGCGTGTCTTCCGTCTTGTTCTCTCGCCCAAACTCTAATGGTTGAGTCTGCTGAGCCACTGATCACATAATTTGCCACAGTATCCAGGCACATTACTGCATGCGTGTGGCCCTGAAGTGCACCGCCGTACTGCAGTTGTCCCGAGAACCAGCCCTTGTGCCAGTAATGTATGTATCCATCAGTGCAGCCACCATACAAAATCCCATCATCTAGGGTTAGGGTTAGTGCTTTTACAGGTGAGTTCTTAGCGGGTAGGGTTACAATGAGTGTGTGGAGCTGGTTTTCACTGTAAAAATATCGACGCCAAACTCTGACAGTGGCATCGTCAGAGGCAGTGTAAAGAACTCCATCGTCAGCCACAACTATTGCATTGATCGGCTCAGAATGTGCTTGGATTGTTTCAATGCATTTGAAGTCCCTTATCCGCCATACTTTTACTGTTTTATCAAGGGAAGCTGAGTATAGGATATCATCAGAAACATTGATTGCTAGTGAAGTTATTGGCCCCATATGTTTCATCTGTTAAACATACATTCAAGAAAAATATGATTCAACTCTTATGCACTTACCAATTCAATCCATTTTGATTATTATATCATATTTAGATGATCCTATTAAACCAAAGAGCTAGCATGCAGACATGGGGAAGGAAACTTTAGCTACCGAGTCCACCAAGAACTGAAAAAAATTAGTTGCCTGGCAGTATTTCAACTTTAAGAAAGGCCATGAGAGAAATCAAGTTTCCCAACTTAAATCCAGTTCTGTCCAAACACATTTATATAGAGAGAGAGAATCTAAAAGAATACATAACAGGTTGGTATGCTTCCTTTATTGAAATCATGAACACTGTTCCTCCATTGAATCATCAGTGATAACAAAAGCTGAACATGTATAAGCCTGTCTATATCTTCATGCTTCTATTTTAGTGTATTGCCAAGCACTCGAATCATGTAACAAAACGCAATGTCACCAAAATTTCTCTAATTTTCCACAGTAGAGTCGTCATAATTTCTCTTCCGATTTTGTCTTGTGTGTAGTTATATTGGTCATAAAGAGCTACACCAATATCCGTGGAGTTCAATAAATTAGGAGCCAAAGAAAGGTGTAAAAACAACCTGTCTTTCCCTTGGAAAGTCGACAATATTCATTTACAGTTCCCATTTTTATAGGTCTTGTAAATATACTCACTTGACCAACCCAATTTAAAGATTACTTTGTGTGTTCATACATGCCGTTGGAAGCTCTTATTGATCTCGTCGTTCATATTAATGAATTATACCAATATTCATTGACTTAATTGATGAACACTTCTGATATTATTTAATTGAATGCAGGTTTCTTCCTGATTTATCTTCATTTCTTAGCCAAATTTTAACTGTGACATGTCACCTTTCAAAATTTAATTAAAAATTAAGAATGAATTAGATCAGGAAGGATTAACGTCCCATTATAATATTAGTTGGAAGGATGATTGATTACAACATTAAGAAATAAAATAAGTAATCAATGCAAGACAAGTAAATTAAAGAAATTAAAATAATACTATCATATCACTTACCATCTTATCTTTGCCGACGATGTAGCTTCGGACAGAACTTCCGGTCTTGGGAATCGTTGCAAACCTGACATGTTTCAACTCGTTATCCCAAGTTCGCCGCCAAACTCTGATCTTTCCATCGCCATACGCAGCATAAACTCTGTCATGGCTGACCTCCATCGCCACCACCATACTTGTCTTCGTCTTCAGCTGCGCGCATTCAGTAAACTCCGGCAGCTTCCATGTCCTTATCACATTTGCGTCAGAACCCGTATAGATAAACCCATTTGCCGCAGCTATGGACAGTATCTGCCCATCTTTCTTCAGAACAGAAGAAATGCAGCGGTATGAGGTTTCGGGACTGCCAGTAGCTGCGACGGTTGCGGCTCCGGCGGAATAAGGGTGGAGTGGAGAGGAAAGAGGAGAAGTGTGGAGGCTTGGAGAGCTGAAACGATGTGGGGTGTGGGGAAATGTAGAGAATGAAGGTTCTTTCGTGGAAATACTTCTGAGGAATCTGGTTTGTGTTGTAGGTGTTGCGGTTGTTTCTCTTATTGCAAAAGATGGGTTTGGAGAGTCTAGAGAATCCATTTCCGTTCTCCTTTTTTTAATTCTTTTTTTCCAGTTTCAATTATACTTCACTCATGAGGATCAATGCAACAAGAAGAGGAGATTTATTGAATATGGCGGAGTTTAAGTACTGTTTGGTGGGGTTCATGATAGACAATGGTAGCCGTTTATTTATAGTGTATTAATGCTACATATTTTAAATATGGTTTTAATTTTCTTATATTATGTCACATCTATTAAATAAATAAAAAATTGTACAACCCATATTACCATCGAATTTGATGGTAGGAGTCTGGTTCATCTTCTTTGATTATCACTCACTCTATGTCAGCCTTTTTCGCTTCATTCTGCTTCAGATTTCTACTGTCATGAATCAAGATTGAGGTTTTGCATACTTCTTTTATTAAACTATTGCATGTTTTGAATCAGCTTTTTTGTCTTCATATGACTTTATTATCTACTTTGGTTTTCCTCTTTGGTATAAATTTTAATTGGTGTACTGTTTGTTGTTAGGATTCTTGATTGATTTGAAGATTATGGATGAGTCGATTGACACAGTGGATCGAATTTCTGAGTTGCCTGCTTTTATCATTTATCATATTATGTCTTATCTCTCAACAGAAGAGGTAGTTCAGACTAGTGTATTATCAAAGAGATGGAATTGTTTTCGAACATCATTTCCAATATTGGATTTTGATCAAATTTGCTTCGGAGGAACTGGTCTCGATCCTTATAAATGTTGTTGGACTAGGCAAAATGAAAGAGTTGTTGAAGGTATAAATCAAGTAATTAAATTTGTTGATGTTTCCCTGCTTTGCTTCTGCGAGCTTAAGTTGTGTGTGCAGAAATTTAGGCTACCTATTAGTCTTCTTGATGTTAAAAGGATCATCTTCTCTTGTTGATAAATGGATAGGATTGGCTGTAGACAATGGGGTAAAAGGCTATTAGCAGATCACTTTGTTTTGTTTATGCTTTCATCATTCCTATTTTTTTTTCTGTGTTTTCTGTGATTTGTTAAGGATTCATTTATTTTAGATGAATTCATAGAAAGTTCCCCTTCATTATTTGGTTTGATGTCCACACGTTATGGTTTTCTATTTATCTGAAGCCCCACTTCATGTCATTTGCAAGAAATGAGTTGCTTTGTCATTCATACTCTGAAACTGTAAACTGGTCATCATCGAAGCTACAGAGCAGGAAGCATCACGTAGTTCATGATTCATCAAAACACCCCAATCGAGTTCGAGTGGAAGATTTCCTTCCAGAAGATGGAAGAAGTCGTGTCTATAAATTTCAGACGATTTGATCATTACTATTTCACCTACTTGTCTCATTCCTAATTGATTCTCTGCCATGATCTAGAGTACATTCAATTGGGACAACTCCAGAGAAAGTTTCCCTTCACCTCCTCGTGAAGTTGAGAATCTAAGTATATGCATAACAGAACTGCCATCATCAGGTTTCTCGGCTCTGTCGGTCGTTTTTCTAGGGGTTTGTTATCCCAGGATTCTTAACTGTGCCAGCGAATGGGGAAGACCAATGCAGATTCATGATGGTATGGTCTTCTGACCAAAGTTTCTTATGATCTAAGCAGGTTCTTAAGATCATAATCACAAATATTTCTTTCTAATGAATCATTTGCCATGTGCGAGGAGCTGAAGAATCCGAGTCAAGATGGCAGTTATTGCTGTAGTTCGTGTTGGCGACATTATCTAAAGGCTGTAACCAATGAGAGCTTCATCCCTTTCACAGATGGAAAGCCTGTTCCTCTTTAATAGGAACTACATTTTAATATTTCATCTAGGATTGAGCATGGTTGATTCGGATCGATTTTAATAAATTTTTTTTAATTTTTTAAAAAATTAACGTTAAAAATATTTATTTTAAAATTACAAACTCATTCAATGATTCAATTTTTTTTAATTTTAAGTGATAAATAATTACAAATAATAATTTATTAAAAATATTTTTACGAGATTTTGTAAATTCGTAAAAAAATAAAAATTATTTAAAATTAAAATTAATAATTTATTAATTACGATATGATAAATATGATGTAAGTATGATATAAAATTAATAATTTGGATTAATATAAAAAATAATATTATTAATAATTAGTTTAATTTGTTTAAGATTATATTTTATAAAAGGAAATACTTTAATATAAATAATAACTTTTTTTCATATTTATTAAAATAAAAAATTAATGTAATACATAAAAAATTTCTCCAGCGCTTCTCTAAGAATCCCAACTTTTCAAATGGAGGTAATTTCTAATTTTATTTACAAATACACCCAAATTTTTAATGATGGTTACAAATAGGCCCTCATTTCTCGTCTAATTACGCTTCTAAGCAATCCCACGGCTACTGTTGCAAAATCATTAACTTTCAGTTCAATGCTAAAATCAACAGGCACTATGAACAACACAACAACACTCCGTCACCCTCACTCTCCCCGTTCCCCATCTCCCGCCACCACAATGCTCGACCGCGCCGTCTCCTCCCGCCGCACCGCTTCCCACGATGCCGATTCGGAAAACGTTGCCTGGTCCCCCGGCTCCGCTTCCGACGACGATGAGTCCAAGACGAAACGACAACACATTACGCTTTTAGCATCGAATTACCTGTCGCGCGTCGGACACGTGTCTCCCTTTCTTATCGTCTGCATCCTCGCCTTTTTTGTCGTCGTTCCGTTGATCTTTCACTACTCTCGTAACCTCGTCTGCATCTCCCCCTACGATCCGCTCTCTCGGATCGGACCCGGGCTTTTCCGGCCCGATGCTGTCGAGTCCGATTTTGGATATCTCGGTGTTCCCTGGTGTTAGTCTCCTTGCTCCGTTCATATTGTTGTAATAAAAAAGCTTCTTTTTTTTGTCAGATCTACATTTTAATTAATTTAACACGAATATCCTAATGAAATTATTGGTATATGCCTTCATTGTCTGTTAATAGTGTTTAAAGTTGCAACTGTTATGTAGAATTGGGGATGTCTTGAATCGTTAAAGCTATTATTTGATGTAGAACTGTTTTGGGATCTTGTAGGAAGCTAGTTATTGAAATAGTTGTGATTTTTTATGGTTATTAGTATCTGCCATGTTGATGTTCAAGTTGACAAGTTTGCTTTTGTTGTAAATTTGAGTTGTGCTTTCTAAGTTTCATCCAGAAAATTGATTTATTTATGTAACTCATTTTGTAATCTAAATATGGATATTACCTGGTGTATGTTCTTTGTGAATATCTTTTAACAGTTTGACTTACAGTCATTGTTAGTCTTCAGATATATGTTTATATTTTTATGTTAACTTCTACTTCCTTTATTGTTTGTCACTGACCTTGAAATTGTGAAATTTGGTTGCATTGAATACCATCTTTTACAGAGTGCAAGTTTTGATTTTTTATATTTAGTTGAAAGACTCGAGCTTAGTTTTTTCTTTTTGGTTTCAAATGCTTATGGTCTATGTCATTTAATTCTTATCCTTGTCAAAAGGCAGATCGAAACATGGAAAAATGGTTGAATGGACATCCAAGGATTTAATAAAGGGCTTGGAAGAGTTTGTACCGATATATGAAACTCGTCCAATCAAAAACAACATGTATGGTATGGGATTTGATCATAGCTTTGGGCTCTGGTTCATTGCTAGATGGCTGAAGCCAGATCTGATGATTGAGAGTGGTGCCTTCAAGGGACATTCAACTTGGGTTTTGCGGCAAGCGAATCCAGATAAACCAATTATTTCAATTTCACCCCGGCATCCTGCAAAGTACCTACAAAAGGGGCCAGCTTATGTTGATGAAAACTGCACGTATTTTGCTGGAAAAGATTTTGTGGATTTTGGTAGTATGGATTGGGGGACTGTCATGAAGAAACATGGCATTACCAATCTTAGCCGAGTCCTTATCTTTTTTGATGACCATCAGAATGAATTAAAAAGGTACTCAAAAGTTTTTAATTGTATTTGATTATAAGAACATTTTGCACTTTATTTGTTTTGTATACTATAGGTTTGACGTGTGCTTCACCAAATTTGCTCAATGCTAATTTGTCTTCATTCATACTTTCATCAAAGGCTGCAGCAGGCACTGAAGGCAGGCTTTCGACATCTTGTTTTTGAGGATAATTATGATACTGGAACTGGCGACCATTATTCTTTGAGGCAGATATGTGATCAGTCTTATATAAGAGGTGCTGGCTTTCCCCTTGCTATTTAATGTTTTGTGGGCTGCATGTGAATGGTTTCCTTGAATTATGCGATATGTACTTTCCTTGTGATTTAAAGTCAACGAATCCTTTTTCTTCTTAATTTATTATTCCCTCTCAAATAAGTGAACCTGACAAATTGAACAGTTGAATGTTAACAAAGATGCTTTTGACAAACAATTACCCAGGTATTGGAGACATTCTCACAGGAACGATAATTTGTACTTCAGAGAAGTATATTGCATTGCTACTAGATCTGTGTCTGGCTGATAGTCTCAGAAAAGATAGAATATTTCTCAACTGAAACAGCTAATCCCAAACTTTTGAGTTTGACAACCTATTGGCTATCATTTTTCCGAATGGGGTTGATTAGTTGTTTAATACTGTCAAAAGTCATTTGTCATTTTGCATTTGTGGTTTAGCCCCTCACATTTTCCATCAGTTCTCCATATGCCTCCATTATCATGACAATGACTTTTTATTGCGATGCTCCAGAACTGCTTCCCTATACTTGAAACTTATACTTACCATGTTTCAGTTTCCTCATCTATGGGCATGCCACTGGAATTTGGATGCAGTGTCAACAGTAACCAGTGGTGCAAGCCTTTATCAATTTTATTTCTCAATGATTGGTCTCATCCTAGTTGATTATTGTTCTCATGCTGTACAGACACTTTTTTCTTCCAAGATTGAAAGGAAGGTTGCACGTGGAATGTTGTTAACTTGTTTTGCCTTTTATGTTTTTGCTCCAGGAGGTGGACACAGCTGCTTTAGAGATAGTGATGAAGCAAGAATCAGAGCAAGAAGGAAGAAATTCTGGGAGAAGGCGGTGGATAGAGAAGAACTATGTGGACCGGATGAAACTTGGTGGGGTGTAAGAGGGGAGATGCGAGATAATTTTAATCACAGTAACAAACCAATCTCTTATGAAGAACATTTCCAGAACAGCTGGTTTGTTGAATCAACTCTAGAAGTTTACTGGGAGCTCCCACCGGTGGCTGGCCCTTCCCTTACTCATCAAACACGGTATGATCCTGCTCGTGCACCTAGTCCAGTTGTTGAAGATGGTCGCTTTGGCTTGTTCCAGCGGCTTGGATTAGGTAGACTCGAAACCTCTGTATTTAACGGATATACACAGATGGTATATCTACAAATTTCTGAGCAAGAATCATAAAAAGCCAGAGGAATAGATGAGATGCCAATATGCTCCTTTTTTTTAGCCTTTTCACAGAGATCAAAATTTGAGATGTGTTAATATCAGTGTATTTTGCTTGTAGCTGTTCATATTCAGATCTGTCATCAGAGATTGTCATGAACTATTGTTCACTCAATTCACTGATCATATCATCTGATTAGTTCTTTTTAACATAATTTTACCATTTTTGCTGCTCGTATTTTCTTTCTCGTCTCTGTTGTCAGTCTAGTAGTAAACCCTTTCAATGTTTTTAAGTGAAGAGGTGTCAAAGTCTGACCCGCGATGGGCCGCCCGGCTGAAAGGTAGAGTCCCTCCACGAGCATGGGCTCAGGTCAAATGAGGCCCGTAGAAGTTAAATCTGGGCCTTTAAATTTTATAATATTTAAATAATCAAATATTATTATTGTTTTTTAAATTGACATGGAATTGCCTAGCAATAGTCATTAAGGTTCAGATTTATTATTTATTTTTAAGCAAGTCGGGTTAAACCCGCTAATCGGACCCTTTAAACACTCCTATTTAAAATTAAGGAATTGCAAGACTCATTGATTTAACAATATTTTATTAATAATAAATAATTTTTAATATAAAATTATTTTAATAAAACATAATAAATATTAAATTATGAGTTTGTTTTAGTAAATATTAGCAATTTCTTCTTAAAAAACCCATCTGAAAATAAAATTAAATTCTGAGAACACGAGTCAGCAACACGTGGCATTGATTTATTCCTTATTCTGCCAACACTCGTACCTTAAACCCTAATTTTCTTTCACTTGCTGCATCTAAGTCCGTTCGCTTACTTTCTTGAATTGTCTTCAACTAAGTGGCTTACTTTCTTCAATTAGTACTCAATTTGGAGGCTTTGAATCTAGAGATTATCCGGTTTCTGACACAGCATGGCTCGTTTTCGAAATGTAAGCTAATCTTATTGTAATTTTTGTCTTGCTTAATTTTTTTTATTCAACTTTTTTGTTTGGTTGCTGAGAAAGCAGAGTGTTGATGGTGTTAAGGTTGTTTTTTTTTATTTTAAAAATTCCTCTCGGCAACTGGGTATTGCTATTTCAAGCAATCAATCAATATGGGAAAATTATCGTTAATTTAACATCAGTGTTCGTGGCGGCACATACTTACGTATCGTTATCTTTATTTAAGCAGAATAGGAAGAAGGGGTTTGTGAAGCCAGTTGTGAAGAAGAAGCATCCGACTGTGGATCACGTCACGGGAGATAAGATCCCGAAGAGTTTTGTGTTTTCAAGAGGCAAGTTGCCCGGTTCTCTAAAGCAGTTGGAAATGGATTTACGAAAGTTGATGCTTCCATACACTGCTCTCAAGCTTAAGGTAAACCTTTATGTGTTTACTAATTTGACCTTTGCTTGTCTTTTTTTGTGTCCTGTTTTCCTTGAGCTCCCTTTGTTCCAACTAGATGATGGCTTAGTGTGTATAAAATTATACTTTCTATTTATATGCGACAACAAGGTGGCAATCATTATTATTTGTTTCTGATTTTCGTGTTGTATGGTTGCAGGAGAAGAAAAGGAATAATCTCAAGGACTTTCTGAATGTTGCAGGGCCAATGGGTGTTACGCATTTCCTCATATTGTCAAAAACCGAAACAGCACCCTACTTGAGAGTTGCAAGGACTCCACAGGGTCCAACTCTTACGTTCAAAATACATGAGTATTCGTTAGCTGTTGATGTTGCTCAATCTCAATTACGTCCTAGATGTCCCCAAGATCTCTTCAAAAATGCACCTTTGGTAATCTCTCTCTCTACACAACTACTGATTCATATGTCTCCAAACTAATAATTTCTTCATTATGAGCCACCCTGCTATTAAGACCCTTTTTTTTTCCTGGACTCTAAGATGTTCTTCTTGTCAATTTAATGGGACAAGACCTGATAATGATGAAATCCTGTGAATGGTGGCTCTAGTCCCCTGAATATCTGGTTCTCTCTTTTGTTTACTTGGTTAATTTGTGAGCCTCTCAATTTTTAATAGAACTAAATGAATATGTCTATTCATAAACTGTTTTGTACAAATTGCATTTTTGTTCTCATGCTATTTATTTTCTATCTTCTACTAACATTGGTTTTTGAATGTATTTTTGGCAGATTGTTCTTTCTGGTTTTGGAACTGGAGATCAACATTTAAAGCTCACAACTATTATGTTTCAAAACATCTTTCCAGCCATTGATATCAACACCGTGAGTGCCAAAAAAACACAATTTTTAATGTCAGAACCGGCAGGAGGTATCTCCTGTGCTAAATGTTATTCCAATGTTGATGTTTCAGGTCAAGCTTTCTACTTGCCAAAGAATTGTGTTGCTTAATTACGACAAAGACGCAAAGAATATTGATTTCCGTCATTATTCAATCAGACTTCAGCCCGTGGGTGTCTCCCGTAGACTTAGAAAATTTGTTCAGAACCATCAGGTCCCTGATCTTAGGAGTCTTCAAGATGTGAGTGATTTTGTTACCAAGTAAGTACATGCTCTGCAAGCTGTGTCAACATGTAGAGTGAGTTTATGCCATAAATTTACTGTGTATTAGTTAGCAAAGAGGTTTTTCTTTTTTTTTATCCTTAGTGTCAACCAGTATTGTATGTTGTGGCTACATTGCTGAAGAATATATATTATAGGTTACACTGTGGAGGAGCTGATGGTTGAAGAATGTTTATAAATCATAGTGATTTTTATCTGCCCTTATCTTGTAATTCTAGTTTAAATCATTGAGACGTGAAATTTCTTGCCCGAGTATTTTGGGCAAACACAAAAAATTGGTTGTATTTCCTCTTTTCAGTGACACATCATATATGGACTTCATTATTTATGTTTTGAAGGGCCAGCTACGGGTCAGAAAGTGAAGCTGATGATGAAGCAGCGACAGTGACTTTGGCAAGTGATCTTGGTCGAGTTAACCGAGCTTCTACAAAGAGTGCTGTCAAGCTTCAGGAGATTGGTCCCAGAATGACTTTACAGCTTATGAAGGTTGAAGAAGGATTGTGTTCTGGTGGAGTCATCTTCAGTGAATGTGGTATGTCCACTTATATTTTGTTTTCATTGCTATATTAAAGAAGAGATGAGCAATATTGATGAAGAAGTTAGGCATTGAGAAGATATTGTCTCTGGTGTGATTAGGTAATTGTTTGAAGAATGCCACCAGTGTGATTTAGGTCAAATTTTGTTACCCTTCACATCCCCCTCCCCTTTTAATGAGTTTATTTGGCCCTTTATGAGGTTTCATTTTTCTTCTCGTTATTTTCTCCAGGACCTGTTGGTGACAAGAAAAAACAGGACATTGAGCAGCCTGACAATCAGGAAGATGTTGAAGAAAGTGAGGATAACAGTAAGGATTATGAAGATTAGTACCTCCCCCAATGAGGATACTATGTAGTCACTTTTGACGATTAATAAAGTTAATTGCTTCAGAAGACGAATGTATCAACCGTCAACCAGGAGAGATTTATTTATCAGAGTATTTTTGCTGCACTAACCCTAAGCGCTAAAGTCTCCTGTAATCATACAAGAGGATTTAGGATCTAGTTTCATTCACAAGGTAAGGAAGGGGAGGTCTGGGTTGAGTTTGATTTGGTTGAAGGGGTAAAACTGATACCCACTACTTTTTTTTTGGTTCTGCTCTATTGTTGTAAATGATTATACATTTTACTTCAGTGAAAGAGCTTATGCATTCAAAAGCATCAACACACACACACAATTTTTAAAATATTAAATTAATATATTTTAATATTATTATTATGTTAGAATATATAATCTTAATAATTTAATATGATTAATATAAGTGGCATAATAGGGTTACATTTAAATAAATGAATAGAAGCAAAACCCCAGAAATTGTATACAAAATGGATTTATTATTTAGGTTCTGACATTTACTTGCCTTAGAGAAGATTGGTGACTTGTAACTGTCAAACTTCATTTATAAAGCAAACAATTTAAATGCAATAAACAGAGATGTTCTGTTTGTTGGGAGAAGAAACTATTCATCTCTGAGAAAGAGAGAGAGTTGCAATCAGCAAGCAATCCATTTATACATCAACTAAAGTGCACAGAAAAAGAAAGAGAGAAACAAAAATAATAGACTAAGCAAACTTGATAGATAATCTCCGATGCTAACTTTGTCCGGAGGGATGTTTTCCCCAATATCAATAACTACTTAAGTACGGCAAACTTACCATATTTGATAACATATATAAATTATATTATAAGATTCTCCAGCAAAAAGCTTAACATCTTTTCATGGTCTTTGGATTCTGGTGGTAACTGTTTCTTTCTCATTCTTCAGAATACTTTCAGTGCTAACTTCGGTTCTTGCACTTCTCCATGGCCCTTGGAGCTGCAAGCAAGCAGATATCTGGGGTCAATGTCAAGAAGACTAGTGAAAACACAACGATAAAAGTTATGAAATATTTGTGTAAGAGTTTAGTTCAGAACCCGAACGAGTTAGAATCTGAAAGAATAAATAGAATGAGATTTGAAGTTTGCCCTCAAAGATAAGTCTAATTATACAACAGTTCTATGATGCATACCTAGTCCAATAGCTTCTGAACCTTTCATGATCCGCAGTCTCCTACACGAGTCGGTGAACATCCTGTAATAACCACAACAACAACAAAATCAGAAGGAAATACTTTTGCAACTGTCTGTATGACAGTAAACTTTAATGACCCACTATGTAAGACATCAGATCATACAGTTAGATCAAGTTTTGCAGTACCCAGTTGCATGTTAGATGCTGCAAAGTGCAATCTCAACCTCATGGGCAACAAATAATATCGGGAATCAGGCAAGAATGGCTGAGCTTAAATTAACAAAATGACAAACTTCAAGAATGATGGTTCACTTTTGTGTGTAACTTCATGAAAGGATAATTCCTAAGGCAAATTCAAATAAAGTTATTGTACATATCCATTTACAACCACAAACTAGCAATTTCATGAACTTGGAAGTTATAATAAAATGCCATAAGTGATGAAAAACACTTACTCCCATGGGACGTCGCCAACAAGCATCCAATCACCATCCTTGTCTTCGTATGTAAGCACATATTCAGAACCATGAAGAAGATCCATCAACCGACTCTCACTTAGGCCATCCTGTCCTGGAAATCCATTAGAATCACATTGTCCTGCATTGCAGTCATTCACAAACAGAAGTCAACGCCAGCTTGAGCTGTCTTACAACAGTTAGTATTCATCAGGGATAGAGTACTCTATTTACTTTAGAGCTCCTCAATAATAAAAGTGCAATATTGGTGCTCTTTAGACAAAATCATTATAGATGTTCAAACTCTTGTGCCTCAAAAGGTCAATTTTGGCAGGTGAGGTTTTCTAAAAAAATTTAGTGTTCCACCAGTAAAGTTTAACATAGTCACAATGACAATTTGATTCATATAGTAGTCCAAGAAAGAAATGATTTTCTAGCATACAGTAAATTAAAATTAACAAGCATGTAACCCTACATGAAAAGACACTAGATAATCTTGTAGTTCTTATTCTAAAGAGGATCCAACAGATTAAGTATTGTATCCAAAACATATTGGCTTATTAACTCCATGTGTGAACACACATGTTCATGTGGGTAATTAAGTGGGGGATTATACCAATGGTAAAGCAGATGAACATTTTCTCTAGAGTTGATGAGAGTTCCACATAATTGCTGTAGATTTTGAGATCAACCTTCCTTAAATATGGGGCACCATCCATGCTAACTTTCACATAGAGACATCCAGATCCTGACTTGCCTTCGGCATCATCATTGTTCTTTGCCAAATTAGAGGCCATAGTGTTCTTCCGGAATGATCGAATTGGTGGCCATCCCACCACTTGTGCTCTGTCACAACAAAATTTGGCTCAGTGATGCATCCAATTGAACTGTATTCATACCTCTGCTAATGCACACAAACACATAATTCACCAAGAAAAGAAATCTAGTAACGGAAAGATAAGCTAAACGGGAGGAAATATAAATAGCACACTAAAAATTTTAGGCCCAACTATTCCGTTTGAAGAGATTATATACATGCTGATCAGTAAATTTCTCCAAAAATTAACTGTACAGAAGAGATTAACACCGGGAAAACATGAAAAACTATAAAGAAGGTGTTAAAGCATACAAAAAAGTGTTACAGAACTAGGTTTAGGACGAAAATGGTTAGTATCAAACAAGAATCAACCAAACAAGACATTAAATTAAAGAAACGAGAAAACCACACAAGATTACTAGAAAGGAGAAAATCACAAGGGAGATGAACAAATAACGGGAAAAGAGAATTTAATGCAAATAACTTTAAGTTTTGATTGCTTTATTCTTTGAACCGCAAAAACAACTAATTAACTCAAAAGAGTTAATTGAGTTGAGTTATCATACTAAATTTTTTCCATTTACTATAGAAGGACATCCGTAAGAACAGAAGCAGCCAAAGAAATAAAGAATAAGTTAAAAATGGCTTACTTTGCTGCGGGAGCCCCACTAGGCTCATTTGTAACAGCAATTTGAGTCTTTTTCTCTTGAACTGCCTTTGGAGATCGAGGCAAAACATCAGCTTCCTTCATGATCTTGTTTTTATCATCTAAACCACCTCCAGGAGAATACAAGAGAGCGCCTTTACCCAACTCAGCATCAGATTTACCATTAATCGACAAAACCCAATTGCCAGAAGATCCATCAATGGCATCAGAGAAACCCCTTTTAGCACCAGAAATTATACTCTTCAATGGGCTAGGAGAAAACCCATCAGTGTTGTTTTCAATATCTTTGCCAAAAAGAGACAGCCCATGTGCTGGTTTTCTTTCAGGGGAGTGAGAACCTGGCAAGCCAAGCCTGAGCTCAGTCTCTTTAAAATTGAGACAAGTTTTGTGGTTGTAGCTATTGTTCTCAGTAGATAGAGTTGAAGAAGAAGAAGAAGAAGAAAGCTTGTCAGAACTTCTTTGCATTGAAGAAGTCTCTGACAAACCTATGTAATCATGCTCAAGAGGTATAATAGTAGACATCAAAGTGTTACTCACAAATGAACCAAAACACCCTGAAAATATAATAATCCCAAGAACAAAATTTGAAGTGGTTGTGAATAAAAAGAAGAGAAGAGAAGTTGAGAGAGAAATGAAACCAGCTATGGAAGAGGAAGAGGAAAGAGCTGGTCTTTTTTGATGCAAACAAGAAGCCTCTTTGCACTGTCAGTAGCACACTTTGCCTTTATGTTTATGGCTCTTACTATTCAGAAAGAATCAACTTTTTTTCTTTTCTTTTCATTTTTGGACTGCAAAAACTTACCTTTACTGTAAGACAAAGGTATGATTACTTTTATTAATTTAGCCAATTCATCAACTAGCTCTACGAACAAATCAAACATGATATATGCTCTTGTTTTTGTTTTTGTATTTGTTGTTGTTGTTGTTGTTGTTGTAACAACTTTTTAAAAATCAACGGCATCCACCGACACCTTCCTGAGTACTCCCGGCAACCTTTTCCTACACACTGTTCTCTGTCTCACCATTGCTTTTTGTTACAATAACACTTATATTCCCTTCTTTAATGGGCTACTTGCTAACCTACACCCAATCCCAGCGCAAGTTAGCAGGTAGAGAAAGTCCGAGAAAATAAATAATTTTTAATAAAGATAATATTTTTTATTATATATATATATATATTCTTAATATTAACATAAAAATTAATTAATTTTTAAATTTTTTTAATCATCATACTTTTAACGATTAAAATTAAAATTAATATATTTATAAAATATAATTTTAATAATTTAAATAAAATTATTTAATAATTCATAAATAATATTATTACCAATTTTTGAGTACTTGATTTTTTTTTAAAAATAAAATAAATAAATAATATAAAAAATATTTAAAAAATTTTAATTTTAATTTAAGTATAATATAAATTAATTAATTAATTAATTAAATTGTATTTTTGTTACTGGAACAAGGCGCTGTTAAATGTCGGGGTGAATCTTTTCCTTACCACGCCCGTATCTACCGTAATAATTGTGTAATCCGTCGCGTGCAAAATCCAACGGTGTATAACAGGTTTCATGGAAAACCGCTACGATTCTTCCACGTCACATATTTAGCAGCTAGGAGACATGACGACGACGTTTACTCGGTGGTGCTGACGGAAAATACCCAACATCATTCAAGCGTTGACTTGTTGACCGACTTGGCATACCATTAATTTGACCGTTGACCAAGCCTCGTCGAAAATTTTCAAGTCTTTGCCTTTTCTAACAGTTTCCTTTTTCTTTTTTTGACTCAAAACTTTAGGGTTTTAATTTTAATTAATTTTATAAACAATTTAAAAATAAAATAAAAATAATGCTTTATGAACAATATTTAGTTTCAACACACAAATTTTGTGCAAATGTAATTAATTTATTTAATAAAATATTTTCGAATAATATTAAAATATCGATTCTTATTAAATATTATATATTATGTATTTTAAAATTTAAAATTTTAAAAAATACTAAAATAATTTTTTTTTCAACAAGTACACATTAAATGAATCGAGATTCTTCTTAACCAAACATTACCAATACAAATTTCATATATGTCTGCAAAATGATATCCAAACGTAATCATAATTAATAAGAGAATATTTTTTCTTGTTTTAAAAAATAATTTCATACGTATATGGGTCGGGTACATTGCACCATGGGAAAGTCACACACTCATGCCACAATATTAGAATTGCCACCATTGGTAGGTAGGTGCATACCAACATGCTACTTCTTCAATAACATAATAGCATAGTTTGAAAACTATAAAGTTCAATTAAAATAATATTAAAATGGGATAAATTAATTATAAATAAACTTTCAAATGTTCCATAATGTGAATAATAAAATAAAAATAATTATAAAACTGCCCATAATCTCTACATACAAGAGTGTTTTGTCATCTCATCCACCAAGAGGAAGTGAGGTTAAATGAGCTAATCAAACTTGATGAAAATCCCATGTTGAGCATGCTTGTAATCACTTTGATATGATCTTGTTTCTCTCTCAACTATATGGGTTAGAATAATTAAATGTTTATTTTTTAATTGAGTTTTTGGGATTGATTTTGATTCTCCATTGGCAAAATATATGGGACTCCATATCTTGTTACTTCAAATGTTATGGTTATGCACATTTTTATTCTCAAGGATGTAACAATGAGGTGTGGGATACTTAGCACTTAGCTTGATTTAATATTGTTTACATACTCGACAACACATAATTAATAACTCTACTAAGAAAAAAACATTAAAAATATATTTAAAATCAAAAATATTGCTATTTTTAATCTATGATCGTGATTATATAACAATACATTTGTTATATGTTAAATATAAATGAATGAATATTTTATTAATAAATTTAAATTGGCTTAAATGAGTGATTCAATTCTAGAGGATATCAAACAATAGTGTTTAAGAGGAGTGAGAATCCAAAGATAGCAAATTTCAAGAATAGACAAATTAATTCATTGAAGAGAACTTTACAACTAACTCATACCGTAAATTTTTTTGCCCAAGTAGCTAACCGTATGCCTCAATTCAATTACCACTCTTTTGCTTCACTGCCTTGCATGAATGGCTTCTTGTATGTAAGCTTCGTAGGAATTGTGGTTCATCTTTTTATCTCTTGGAATCTCTCTTTCATTTCATGTTTTCATACTAGTTTCAAGAATCCTCTCCCTTGTTTCTTTTTGCATGGCAAGTGGCAACAAACTTGCAAATAATTTACTTCTTCCTATTTTATAGATAAGAACAAAATTAAATACTATTAGTTCACTTAATGTATCACCTCTATCAAGTCTAATGTTGAGCTAGAAAACAATTGGTCTTTAAGAATAGAATTCAACTCTTAACGTATAATCTTGTGAAACATATCGTAACTTAATATGAAATCAAAAGATAAATAGTAACACATAACTGCTTTTAAACGTAAGACGTTAATTTTAAGTAAATTTTAAGAACCCTTGTTAGTTTTTTATGTTGATTATCTTCAAAAGTTACTATTCTTAACTATTGTCGATATTAATTTTAAAATTTAAATCTTACTCAATTTATAAACTAAAAAAAAATTATATTTTTATAATGTTTATAATTTTTTTTAAAAAAAATTAATTTTGATGTGAATATAATAATCTTAAATGACCTTTAAAGTTGCTTGAATATATATTTACCTATGTATCTTGATCATAGGATAACAAAACCCTTATTTTCTTTTTAAAAAGTGGATTGAAATGCTTCACATATCCATAACCCATGATTAGGATTCGTATTAATCCTTTAAAATCATGCCACTTTCACAATATGTCCCCATCGGTAAGTTGTAAAATTGCAATCAATTTCTAGGGAAAAAATTGTCTTCTTATCTCTACATGAAAGAGGCATAATTCGTTAAAGATTAAATTATGCCAATGAAGACAAAAAGCAATTAGCAATGCGTTGAACGAATGAGAGCATGGTGTCCCATTTGTCCCCCATGCCCACATTATAAAAATTCGGAGAATAGCTTGAGGTAGGCATACAAGAAAATTTGGTCCCTCCATCAAGATAACTACTCGTGGGTACAATAGTGCAACTCACACGCAATTGATCTCATCTCCAAAGGATTATCCTAATTCACAATTCAAAAATGTAATAATCTTTTTGATATGGGTTTACTCAATAATCATAAATATGCATGCCTTGTAGATGTTAACTGTTCTTACAGTGTAGGATTAACTTCTTTTAAATTATGATCATTAGAGCTTTTAAACACTTGTAATATTGAGACAAGAGCACTATTATTGGTTATTATTATTAAAAAAAAATTTAATTATCAGCGTGAACAAAGAGAAATCTTTGTGATCGCAGCTTTGTTTGACTGTAAGCAAATATGCATATCTTTGTACATATTTATATATGATTCCATCACTATCGATTTGTATCAAGATCTCGATCAAAACTTATAAAAGAAAAATTTTCAAATTTCTTTTTAAATCATGTGTTTAAAGTTTTGATATTTATATGCTTTGGTGGGTCTCACTTGCTGCCCACCAATGCTACAGTGAACACACAAGTTGCTTGTGACTTGATAAAGCTAAGCCTAAGAAGAAGGGAATTCCATCGTTCAAGTTGCTTTTCCAATATCCCATGTTCTAAAAATTTGCATATTCTCTTACTTTTTTTGTTAAAAATAACTCATGAGATTTGATACATATAAACATCATAAAACTTAGAACTACATATAAAACTATTGCTATATGAATAAAAATGAAATGGAGAATTAAATTACAACTACCCACAAAAATTATTGTAGTACAGGTAGGGACAAGTCGATACATACACAATAAACTTATAAATTAACATGTTAAATTTGCAAGTGTATACTATATTCTCTTTGTATGATAACCTTTGTAATAAGTTTCATGCATGCAATGAATGGGGGATTATGATGTATCCTGAATGAAGCAGGCAAAATGCAGTAACTATTAGCATTGAAGCTAGAAGAAAAAAAAAGTTAACATGGAAAACCTAATTTCAAATTCAAGGTTTGGAGAATTGACTTATTAATTTCTTTGGCTTACTAATAATGATTAATTCAAGGCCTTTCTCTCAATTGTTTTTAGTAATAAACGAAAAAATATAAGATAAAACGATCTTATCACGTTAATACAAGTAATGTGTTATGATCATTCAATCAATAAAAGAAGAAAGATTCATTTATTGATAATTAATGAAAAAAATTATAAATAAATTTTAATTTTAATTAATATGATGAGAAAAATATATATGATTAATGATTTTTTTATTATTAATGAATAATTTTTTTTATTAATCAAAAATTTTATTATATTATTTATGTTAACATGCATAGGATAACTTTATTTAAAATTTTTTGTCAACTAACAACAATGAAGACAGAATATGGACAGACACATTCTGATTCAAGAAATGTGAAAATTGTTTAACATTATCATTAAAAATGTTGAAATTCTTATCATTTTCCAGATGCTTTTGAACACACGTCTCCAACACGAGTATAATTGCATATATTCATATCACTTTTAATAATGAAAACAGTAGTTCCATTCAGATATGATGATGGAGTTTCTTCTCGTCCGATCGCAACTCCCACTCCTGGGAGTTGCAGAGTTTATGAATCTGAAGTTTAGATTTGCTCAAGTCAAAATGATTCCAAGCTTTTCGGAGATAATCATGTCCTTTGAGTGAACTAGCAGGGATAACTTTGTATAAACCTGGAATGATTTATGACATTGAACACATTACAGGTGATGGATATATTGTTACGAGTTGATTACTGTTCTACCACCAGTATCCATACCAGGGAAAGTTTAATCCCCGGCATCGTATCATTGTCTTAAACTTGAACCATTCAAAAACTTGGCAGATCTTTCACTGGGGTTTAGTTAAGAATGAGTACATTATTGGCATTAAATGGATTAGATTCGTTAGCTGACCAGAATTTGCATCTGGGTCCATGAGGAATATTTCAGTTTTTGCACAACAACATATGCACATAAAGGACCAAGACACAATGGCCACAACTTTACCGAAGACAGAGAGGAAATTTTGGCAAACTCTTTATGCTTGATTTCTCTCAGCCTCTTGGTTTTTCCAACCGTCTTGTACCCATTTAGCCCAGAGCATAGGTTACATTCCATGTGCTTGTGACTTCTTTATTCGGGAAACTGTTGAATAAAATTGAATTATTACGAGGCTCAAGCTGAAGATGAAGTTATGTACATATATAGCATTTCTCATTTTGCAGCAAAGTTTGAAATTCTGGGGTCACTTAGCAGGATCTCGCCCAGACAGCAATAATGGTAGGTCCCAAGAAATTAGCTGCCATGGAAATCAAATATTTTTTCTACCATCTATCATGCTTGCCACCAGACATTTAGTTCTCTTTCTAGAACTTGGTAATTATGAGCTGCGTTCTTAGAATTGTGATGGCTGCATGCTGCTGCATTTCAACTGTCTCATGAAGGCTAAGAGAGAAATTTGCTTAAAATTAATGATTAATTAGATTGCAGAATATGGCCCATCAATGTTCAAACCAAGTGAAGAAATGTAATAGATTTCTTAAAACCACAAGTGACAGTTTGAAAGGAATAATATAACATCCATGTTTAGTCATAAATGTTCCAAGAAAACGATGGAAACCTAATCATACTGCAGTAGGAGAATTAACATTATGGCATGCTAATGTCAATGTCAGCCACAGCTCAAGCCAATCGTGGAAACTCACAAAGTATATATCATCCCAAAGTGTAGTTGTTGTCATTGTAGTAAATGAAACAATGACAGATGTACCGGCTATGATCCGAGATTGGATTTGCAGGCGCCGGAAAAATTATGCTTTCATACACTGATAGAAATACCAATGGAGGATAAACAAAATTTGCAATTTAGAGCTCATTTACAATGTGATTTCAATTGTAAGTTAACAATTTCATTTCTCTCTTAATCTTCTGGTGGGAATGACAATGCTCGGATGCACATCATTTTGTATAGTTTATTGAGGAATCTGGAAAGCAGATTTCTTTCCATGCATCATTTGAATATCAGTGCCTCCCAAATCACACATCAAATGTAATCAAGTCAATCAAATTGCACCAGGATGGATTGGCTAACAACTAGCTAGCCTTAATAAATTCTCCAAACTGTCAAAAACTGGCCTTTAATTCCTTTAGTATGTTACTATAAATGCCAAATCCTATCAGTGGGAAATCGTCTTAGATTGTCTCGAGAAAATTTTTGAAAAGTGAAATGATATCAGAAGTTTGTGTGTCTAATGCCGTCAAATTTGTTATTATACAACTGGTTGAATGTCAAGCCTGCCAGCATAATTGGAGATTGAGTTGCTTATCACTTTGAGGCTATTGGTATTTCTTACAATCATAAACTGAAAACACTGTCAAAAGATGCGTGTAGTAGTTATGAAATTTAATGGTAAATCATGTTCATTCCTTGATGCTTTCACAGATAATGATGGAACTCTAATAACAACTGCATACAGATATCAGAATTTGTGGCCTGCATATCCCAGACAAACTAAACCACAAATCTTGCTATTACTCTTAAATTCTGATAAGTGTATGTCTACAAATGGTCCTAATTAATTGAACCAACATCATGTAATCAAGAGCATTTGCTCTACAGATTGGAACAAGTTGGATGGCATTTCTAGAAATCTCACATTCTAGCCACAGCTTTTTCTGGCAACCAAGTCATGTGTATTACATATCAAGTTATTACTTGATAGAAAAACTTAAAATTAATCTATTTATCATTTTCTCTCGTATGCAAATTTAATTTTGTTTAATGAATTTGTCGTGTGAATGATTCCAATAAAAGATTATGAAGTCTATCTATTCTGACAACACATGCGATTACTTTATTATGCGACTTACATAATATTCATTTGATCTTATTATATCTGATGAAAAATCTGATCTTAAATTATATGGTGATGTTTCCATTCCACCAAGATAATGCTAGAACTGTTTCTGGGTATTTGCTACTAAACTCCTCCATTACTCCTTTTGTCTTTTTCGTTGTTCATATGGATGAAGTAATTAATAATGTCCCATTAATCAGTCAAGTGTAATTGTCCGTAATGAAAGTAGTTGTTGGAATGAAGAAAGATGAAATTCAACAAGATTATTAATCAGAAATCATAACCATATTAGCTATAATTCAGCATAATTACTTGCAATGTGTTGGCATTTTGATGACTTTGCTTGTTATTACAGGCAAGAAGTTGAACGAACTTTATGCATGAAATGGGGTATCTAACTGATAATGAAATGTCAAGGAACACCCAATCTGCGTACGATCCAATTTCTGCAGTACTTCAATGGCTTGGGCCTTACTAATTCTCATAAAATTTATATCCTCGTAGAAATTTTTTTATTTTAATTATATGCCGCATAGATAGGACAATGTAGTCGATATGTCCGAGTGGTTAAGGAGACAGACTCGAAATCTGTTGGGCTTTGCCTGCGCAGGTTCGAATCCTGCTGTCGACGATTTCTTTTTTCCATTCCAAGGGCAGAAAACCTCTTGCAAAATTAATTTAAATAATATCATTTATTGTTTTATAATATTATCTCCTCTCCCAAAACATCTGCAAAACTGGCTTTCAAGTCTTCCCTCACAATCCCAAGAATGAAAAGAAAGCTTAGGGCTGGACAGTTTTAATTGGGCCGGACTTGGAGCAACCCGCATCCAGACCCGGCCTAGAGTAAATGGGTCGTTGTTGTTGCACTGAGGTGAGTTGAGCCTTGAGAATCTCCCTCCCGAAAAACTCAAGTCATAATCCGCAGAATCTGGAAAAACACCGTAAAGACAAAAATACCCTCCCATCAAACATGCAGATGCTCTCATTCATCGCTGTAATTTGTTAAAATAATAAACATAAAAATAAAAAATTTGCCAAAATTTGCAAGTCTCTGTTGAGTTTAACTTAGTGAACGAAGCAATCTCAAGCTCTCCCTGCATCTCTCTGTGTGAAAATCATTAATACAAGTTTTCAGCTTGGAAGGAAACCCTAGCTGCAAAACCAGCTTGAGAAATGGCTACAGGTACTAACATAATACCACCGCCCGAAGCTGCGTGGATTGATACTTACCAAAAACTGCTTCCTCGTTGGGAGTCTCTTGCTCTTTCTCATAAGGTGAACTAATATTACTTGCCCTTTAAATATTAGCTGTAATTGTTCAAGTTTACTCAAGCTCTATTAGTTTTGGTGACTTTACCTATGTTTTAGGAACTTAAAATTTTTGAGTTTGATGTCGCCGACTGTAAATTCGTACGATAACTTATCTGGGAATTTTATTTTGTTGGTGAACTTGGTGAAATTAGTCTGACATAGCTGATTGAAAATGCCATGTGAATGTTTCCAATCAAAGTGCCTTATCTGTAGTTGCATTAGTTGATGGATGTTTTTGTAGCAAATTTTGAATCTTTTGGGCTTGTTAATTGTATGCAAATTTTCTTTTGTGATACAGGGCTAAATTAGCTAATTTTGTATTCCGGTTAGTTATAAAGTTTTTTTGATGAGTAGTTATATTGTTCTTGTATTTGGTTTGTTATCTGGCAGACAATAATATCCATTTCGATATCGAGAGTTAATCAGTTTGACGCTGGAAGATTGGACATTGAAATGTCCGCCATGCTAAAAGAACAGTTGGTTAAGGTCTTCTCTTTGTTGAAGGTATCTGTATTATATTATTGAGGGAATGAGTTGTGTAATAGTTGAATTGATATTCTGTTGGTCGGTGGTTTTAATTATGTTTTCTAATTTATTGGGATTAGCCAGGAATGTTATTTCAATATGAACCGGAACTTGATGCTTTTCTTGAGTTTCTCATTTGGCGGTTCTCAATTTGGGTAGATAAGCCAACTCCAGGAAATGCTCTTATGAATTTGAGGTACAGGGATGAACGTGCAACAGAAACAAGAGCAAAAGGTAAGGTCTGGACCTCTGCTTATGCTGCTACTTAACATAGTCAGCTCTTAGTCTGTGATGGTTCTTGTTAATATTTTGAGTTTTTTTGGCTTTTTTAAAACTATTTTGTCATAAGTTTTTTGGATTTCTTTGATGCACTTTAGGACTTGTTGATGGGGAGAAAGGATGGTTGTGCACTTGTTAGGTTATCTGACTCACTAATTCATGATAGTTAAATAAAATGAAGCATCCTGGCTATGGGCTTCATTATAGGTTGATGGAAATACATTCACAAGTTCCTTTAGTTAAGAGTAGCTTGTATTCATTGTGATAGTGTTCTTAGCTGTTTCAATCCTTGGGACCATAGGGAAACTTGAAAGTTAAAACATGCATTTGTAAGTGAGTTTTTGTCGTTTGCGTGCACGTGTGTGCACACACACTTACACACATATATATGAAACTGTTTTTTTATTTACTTTCGAAATTTTAGAAAGCAATTGTTTTGATTTGAAAAGAAAATAATGCCCAAAGAGTGGGTGTCATAATGACTGCAATTTCTTTAGTGTTTTCAATTTCCAAGAGCACAGGGCATGTTCATTTCCCCAAGAACCCTTTATTTTGGCATTCCTCTTTCTTTTGTGTTTTCAATTTCCAATGGCTTCGTTCTTGAAAACCTTACTACCAAGTGCAAATTTGTAACTTCTTTTTCCACTTTCTTAACAGTGAGAACAGGTTTGGAGGGACCTGGACTTACCGTGGCTCAGAAGCTTTGGTATTGCATTTTCACTGTTGGTGGCCAGTACCTCTGGGCTCGTTTGCAATCATTCTCAGCTTTCCGTAGGTGGGGTGACTCTGAGCAGGTAGTACTCTTCTTCTTAGTCCTTAACCTATCCTTTCTTTCCTAGAAGAAAGGATTATATTTTTTTGTGTGTATGTGTGCACTGTGGTGGTGGAGGGACAGATTGAAGTGTAAACTGATTTTTTTTGCATATTATCCAGAGGCCATTGGCACGACGAGCATGGGTATTGATACAGCGGATTGAAGCACTTTACAGGGCTGCCTCATTTGGCAACCTACTCATGTTTCTTTACACAGGAAGGTATGTTTTGAGATAAGATGTTTTTATCAAATTAATTAGTAGTATGGAGATGAAGTTATGAAGCATATTGCAAGGTATTCAAGACAATAGGCATGTAAACGAATAGGAAATGCTATCTGGCACATAAAATATCATAAAGCTATAAGGTTATGTATCTGATTATTGATTTCTCATTACGTGTTGTATGACAGAATAATTTCCGGTGAACAGAAATGAATTTCTTATATTGAACTATTAACATTGGTTTCTTTGTATCATCAATTATTGATTTGTCATTACATGTTCACTAACCGAATGATGTCCAATGTGAAATTTGAACTATGATGGTGGAGTCTCTGTCAGAAATGTTTCAAGCATATGTTGTGACAATTCAAGAATAAATATATGGAATTAACCAAGTGCTAACCTTGAAGTGGATAGGACTGAATTATTAAGGACTGCTGGTTGCGTATAATCTAAATTTGTCCACTTTATGGGGTACGGGGAAGGCTGAAAATAAATATTGGAGTATGAACTGTTTTCTTGAGCTTTTAAACAATCCCATTTATATTCTTGTGAATTGACAGAAAAAACAATCTTGTTGCCTCTTACACCTTTTTCCTTTTATTGTGGGTATTAAGATGGCAGTTTAACTCTAGAATGGCTGTACAATGTCTTATTCTGTTGCAGGTATAGGAACCTCATTGAAAGAGCTTTAAAAGCAAGGCTTGTCTATGGGACTCCTAATATGAATCGAGCTGTTAGTTTCGAATATATGAACCGCCAGTTAGTGTGGAATGAGTTCTCGGTAATTGTTTTACCTTCTCTTTAACTGAATTAAGCATTTCAAACTTTGTGAAATTCTAAGAGTTATATTTGTAATTTACATGCTCTGTAACAGTCTTAACCATTACATATCAATGATTTTTGTTGGCAGATCTAATACCCATAATCCTAACCTGATGAGGCTTTTGTTGTAGAGTTTCCTTTATATAACTTATTCAAAGCTC
This sequence comes from Xylocarpus granatum, assembly GCA_019650275.1. Classification (NCBI taxonomy): domain Eukaryota; kingdom Viridiplantae; phylum Streptophyta; class Magnoliopsida; order Sapindales; family Meliaceae; genus Xylocarpus; species Xylocarpus granatum. Next base: position 507,613 of record BNST01000726.1, read on the forward strand.
TTCCAGGCATGTCCAGAAAGGAAAAAGCTTATTCTTTGGTTCTTCTCTTTCACCACACCCTTAGACTTGAATGGCTCCAATGCATAGTACCTTGTTTCCTATTATTGTGTTGACTTATGAATTTCCTTTTAAAAATTTGCCTCTATTTTTGTCTGTATGTTTTCCCATTCCGATAAGAAACATTTCTTCTGCTTATAATAATGATACGCAAAATGAAAAAAATCAATAGCCACTGAGCAGAACCATAGACCTGGATGACTGTTACTTTAAGAACCCTGCTATTGATTTATTTTTGAATTTATTTTCAAAACTTTTTTTTTAATCATTTTTCTTTCTTTGAATGGTCAAATGTGTAAATTCAAAAAAGGTAATAAGTCACATTGCATGTGTACTTGCGGTACTATTCACCAAGTAGCATCATGCACCTTTGCCTTCAAAAGGTTCTAAAAGTATAAGATTTAGTATCAGCTCAGAAGGTCCCACTTGGGCAATCAATGTGTTAGGGATTGATATACATATATGTATGCCCCTCAAAAAGCTTTTAGATTGGGTTCTTCTCAAAAAAGAGAAGGAAGTTCTTGAATGGTTTTAGAGCAATAGTCTTCTTAACATTACCTCAGGTAATTATTTTTACTCAGTTTTTCCTCTTCTCTAATTTGCAGGAAATGCTGTTGTTACTTCTTCCTCTTGTTAACTCATCAACTGTTAAAAGCATATTTCGCCCATTTTCAAAGGATATATCTTCAAGCTCCACAGAGGATGACAGTACTTGTCCTATTTGCCAAGCAAGTCCAGCCACTCCATTTCTTGCTCTCCCCTGTCATCATAGGTATTTTATTGAATTTGTGCTTTTGCCCTTGATTACAATAGCTTTCCATGTTAATGTTGTTGTGGGCTTGAATTTCTAGTCCCATTGTAACTATAAATCCTTGCCCAATAATTTCTTACTCCACTGTGGGCTTGAACCTCTCATTGCACCTTGGGTTTGATTTTCTCCCCCAAGCAACAGAATGATGATGCATCATATTTCTACGGCCCACTGTATTTGGTTAATTTGCCTGTTCTAACGTATCCTTTGCCAAAGAGTTATTTGGAAAAGCACCTTTTACACAGCTTCACATTTTGTATATCAGTAATAAATATTCAAGTCTAGATAATTTCCAGGATAACTCAGTTGCTAAAAACTTGTGATTCTTTCCTGTTTGCAGGTACTGTTATTACTGCCTTAGGACACGTTGCGCTGCATCTCCATCATTCCGGTGTTCCAGATGCAATGAACCAGTAATTGCCATGCAGCGGCAAGGCATGGTCAGCTATAAAATTCCAAGTCAATAATAGGTATACCAAAAGAAATATCAACTGTGTAAAAAAAGCCAAAGTCTGGTACACAAATTAAGATCTTTTGAAACACATTTTTTCCCCATCAGATTGGGGAACCATTCTTTATCATCGTTCTGTCAATTATCGAGGTTATTTTCTGCTTCCCTCAAAGAAAATCATCTAACTTGTAGTAGTTCCTTCTCATTTTAAGCCATTTGCTGGAGGAAAAAATTGATTATCTTCCCTCTCAAAATCTGCATGTATCAATTCATATTATTAAAAGGGAAACACCTTGATGTTGTGTTTCTGCTTAATTTAAAGACATAATAGTTAACCAAGTTATTATGATTTATGTCACTCTTGTCACTCTGGAACATTTCAATTGTTTTGAAAGTGATGATCTCTGTTTCACAACATCTAAAGATTAAAGGTCACGACTTAATCTTCTTTCTTAGATTTTAGACCAATCAATGTGAACTACTATTTATACTCCTAATTAGTCAAATTATACCCATAAACTCAATCAATCATTGTGATTCATGCCAAGGACATGAGATGTAATCTGAATCTCCATTCCTGGATTTTCGGATGAGATTGACCATTTTTGTTCTTAATTCTCATTGACAAAATGATTGCAGAAGAGAAAAATGTGGAGGACAAAAAACAGTCAAGGCCATCACTATCTACTACCATTTATTCATTATTCAAGCTTTTACACAATGAAGGAAGGGCACCCATAACCTAAATATGAAAATTACTTTATTAATTAACACAATTAGTACTTGATTACATCTGGTCTACTTCATTAATTTATTTTAAAATTTAATTTAGAACTAAAAGTATCAATATAATGTTGTAGCTGGAGACTATTAATTTCAAACTTTGAATGAAAAATTAGTGGAAATGGGGCCAATAATTAGGATTATGAATGATCTTTATCATTTTTTTAAAAGAATAAATGTACTATTGGTTAGAAAACGAATCCCTTCTAAGGATATGGTGACATATATTATAATTGTCATTAAATAGAATGATATGAATCTTTTCATCACAATTATGTTTCATAATTGTCCTCAAATACATATTCTCATTCATTCACCTGCCATGAATAATTCATAGTTTGGTGTGTTTTTATGCAATTACAGGCATATATTATTAAACATTTACATGGGAAAACCTGTATTCGAGAAACCCTTGTCGTTCATATTTGTGAAATATTTACTAAACTCTGTGTTGTATGAATCCTGTCTTCTCTTATTCTACGTGGTAAATTCTGTAGATTCTCCGTGGATACTACTGAATCTCTTACATATTACCATTATAATCTTGTTTTGTTCAATTTGTGGACTCATTTTGAGCTTGACGTCTGAATTATGTGTACTGCTTTATTGGATGCATATTATAAAGATATCCATCAGCAAGAGATTGCCAATCCATAATTTTCGGTACTGTGTTCTTATCAACTATATATCTGAGATTGTGAAGACTCATCTTTCGCCTTCAACAAATTACATTACCACATGGGACTGACCCTATTGCTAGCTTTCTCTTGTAGTTGAAACTTGAAAGGCAAGTGGTCAACAGTCAGTCTGGCTCTACCGTTAATGGTTGAAGAACCACAGATTTCAATGTCTTTCTCACGAGTTCAAGATCGATTTAATATAAAATGGATACAATCTTTTGATTTATAAACGGATGCACATGGTCATTTGCAAACTGGACATATCTACACTGGTAACAGCATATGATAACTCTTAATCTACCAATTATGGCTATGCTTGGTACATTTTTGTGGTTCGTCTTAAGTTTCTATGAATGAAAACGTATATTACTTCATATTTGGAATTTCTCTTTGCATAATCCTACTACTATATAAATTCTATTCCAAACACTATCATATGGCAAGACAAGAATAACATCCTGTGTATTTGAACCCTCATGAAGGCTAAACAATTCGAAGTAATTCACATACAAGGTTCAGCTTAATTTTACACATCCGAAACTTTATGTCTATATCTAAGGGAGGAGGCATTGTACACATTTTTCTTATTTTCTCTTCTGCCAACCACAAAAAAAGAAAGAAAAGAAAGAAAAAGAGACAGAATGCAAAAGAGATAATGACAAGATGAGTAAACCTAAATTTGTTCATTGTATAGCTAGCTACAAGAACGAGAGGGTAAGTACATCTTAGGCTCATAGCCGCCCACAACTAAAGGAAAACAAAAAAAAACGAAGTGAACATATAAACAAGTAGAATAGAAAGTGGAAAGAAGTGGTACAATAGTGATAAGAGTCAAGTTTTCCTAACAGTCTTTCATATTTTACTGAATATGTCTGCCTACTTAGATTCTGTATTTTTGTTGGCAAGTTGCATTAGTGCACAATAGTAGAGAAAAGCATGAGCAAGATATATAACATCAAATGCTAAACCCTAACTCTAATAACAATCCCAATGCAGTAGCCCAAATCAAGGAAAATAAATAAGCTCTTACAAGGCATTTGTTTTATGGAGTGAAAACACAGCATACCAGCTTTCCTGCCCCACTTTATAATAAAGCAAAAGTAAAGAATAATCATAAAAAAAAAGAATACTAAATAAATGCAAGAAGAGAGAAAAAGAGAGCAAACATACTGCAAAGCTCCCTAACCCCACATCTCTATAAAAATTCTGAGGAAAACGGTCCCAAGCTTCTCTTCAGCCTCATCTGAGAAAGCAAAGCAAACAGGATAAGTAGTACTCCCAAAGCAAAGCTTTAGCTAACATAGTCTAGTTTGGATGCATAAACAAGAAAATATAACAGTTGGTGAGAGAAAGTAGTGAAAGAATAGAAGGAAAAGAAAAAGAATGGAAAATTCCTTTTTTTGGAGTTCTTTTGAGGGCATACTTGTGAATTATTATAGCTAGTATTTTGTTTGAAGAGAAAGAGTTTCTCATCGTGTGCAAAACAGATGATGGCAGGAAACCCTAGCTGGTGGAGTATGTATCCACCTTCTCATCAGCAACCTTCTACTTTGTTATCTTCATCCCAATCTCTATTTCCTTGTCAGTATGTACTTGGATCTTCTTCACTTCCTTTGAATTCTTCGGCTGATAACCAAGAAAATCCACATTCGTGGAGCCAGCTACTACTGTAAACTTCTTCTCTCTTTCTCTGCCTAGTTTAACTTGTTTGGCACGATGTCATGGCATTCTTTCGTATATATCTGTAAATCATGGTTTTTATATCCTTTACAGTTTCCTGCATACAATAAATTCATTTGTAGCATGTGTATATACGCGCGTGTGTGTTTCTTTTGTACAAAATTCGAATCCTGCAGGTTTCGATCTCGAAATCGAGCTTTTTTTGTCTCCTTAACTATATATTCTGGCCTGTTACTAGTTCTTTGGCTTATTTTGACTTGGATTTCTTATTTACAATGAAATTTATGGCGGGGTTTAATCTGCGGTTATTTTTCAGGGGAGGATTGTCAGGCGATGAAGATAGGTTTTCTGCAAGTGAATTTCAGCCTAAAAAGATCGAAAATTGGGAAGACCAAATCATACACTCATCTTCAAGAATTCCTGCTGGTGATCATATAAAGCAAGAAGTTTCCCAAATTAGCAACCTGTATATCCATGGAAGTAGAGAATTTCAGGCTGCTGCTTGGCCACAACTCATGCCAGTTTCCCCTAGGTCTTGTGTTACTAGTATAACCACTAATATGTTAGAGCTCTCTCGTACCGAAGCAGATAGGAATAAAAATGCTGATAGATCCTCTGAGGTAAGACTCGGAAGAAAAACCCAAATTTTGTTTTTTTCCATTTCTTATTAAAATATTTTATTTTATACTCAATTTCAAACTTTTTTGCCAATTTTCTAACACATTTTTTTTCTTCTTACTTCTTTCTTCTAGTTTAACAGCACAGCCAAAGGCAGTGGCGCGTGTAAGAAAGCTAGGGTTCAGCCCTCCTCTTCAGGCCAACCACCTCTAAAAGTAACACAAATTCTCTCTCTCTCTCGCTCTCTCTCTCTCTCTCTTCTTTTCTTTCTTCCTTTCTCTTTTCTTGTGTGCTCAAGTGTGGAGATTTTATGTCTTTCTTGATGGTCCATTTCTATAAGCATGTGTGATTCCTTTCTCATGATTGTTCATTTATATATATTTAATCTATGTGCTGATGCTGAACATTCAGGTGAGGAAGGTGAAACTAGGAGACAGAATAACAGTCCTTCACCAACTAGTATCCCCATTTGGAAAGGTAAAAAACGCAGTTGATTTTTATAAGATTAAACCCATAAGGAGAAGTTATTTTTTAAAAACTATTTACACTGATCAAAGCTTTAATTCTGCTCTTCATCTTTTTTCTTCTGGCTTTCTCTTTTAACGTTAAAGAAAATCAGAATATATTTATATGAGTTGGGGAGTGTTGTGATCGAGATGTGTTCCTGTTTTTGCAGACTGACACTGCTTCTGTCTTGTTAGAAGCCATTGGTTATATCAGATTCCTTCAAGGTCAAATTGAGGTGATGCTTAATTTCTTACTAATTTTAACACTATTTTGCAAGAAAACTTGTCAGATTCTTTTTTCGTAGTAAAACATTCTTTAGTCATGGAAGTCACAAAATTTATTCTCTTCCAAATTGCAGGCACTCAGCTCTCCTTACTGGAACACTTCATCTGCAAACATGAGAAACCAACAATGTGTAAGTACCCATAACATTATCCCTCCTCATTTTCCAAAGCAAACCCTAAATCCTGAGTGAATAGTTAATTCTAATATATGGGATTAAACGGAGAGAGAATTTCATTTAGGTTCAAGGAGATCATATAAATGGTGCATTTCCTGAAGACCCAGGTCAGGTAAGCTTTATTGGATCCATCACCAAAGAGAGGCCTTGTTTTTGAAATGCAACCAGTGATTAATTAATAAATAATAAGAAAGCATTCAAAGAACAAGTTTCTCAACTTTATATTATGTAAGGGAAAGGATAATTATCAAAAGCATAAGCTGGGGACAACCTAAAATTAATTTTGAATGAAAAGAGAGTTGAGAAAGCCTTAAAATACTAACAACTTTCTCTTTTTTCTTTCTCTCTTTTGCATGTATAGCTGTTGAATGACACCTGCAGCCTGAAAAGAAAAGGAGCTCATAATAGCGAAGTATAAATCCTTGATCCTTCTATTCATATATAAAACAGTTCTCCTTCGTTTGACTGCTATTAATTTACGAGTTTCCATCTTTTTAAAAGTAATTTGCACTACTTTTTTGTTGCCAATTAATTATCAGAATGACCAAGGTAAGCCAAACGATTTGAGGAGTAGAGGGTTGTGCTTGGTTCCCTTGTCTTGCACCCTGCAAGTTGGAAGTGAAAATGCAGCCGATTACTGGGCTCCAGTGCTCGGCGGGGGCGGGTTTTGACTCTGCAGCTAGCTGTCTTTTGCTGCATATATTTGTGCTCCGGGAGATTTTAGGGGAATGGTATAACATCATGAGCAGTCAATCTGCCGTAACCTAAGATTGATTGCTCATGATGCTATGCATTCTAGCTAGATTAACTTCAGAAGCAATGCTTATTGTTCTTCTTGTACCCTCTTTTAATTTAACTAATTAACATTGCATGTCATTTTCTTATAGCTTCAAGTCTATGAAGTTTTATTAGTTATTTTGTAATTGATGGTCGTCAATCTCAGAATTTTTTTACAGTTGAATTCTCTCTCTTTTTATTTAAATTTATTTATTTATATTTCTTTCTTTTAATAATTAATTATTGAATAAATTTTTTAAAAAAAATTATGTAATAATTTTAAAAAAGAAATTATGCATATAAATTCGATAATACAAATTGATATAATAAATTATAATTGTAATATTAAAAATATATTTTCTATTTTATTAAGAATCATTGATTGCATGGCCAAGAGCAAAAGATAACCAATGCAAAAGGGAACTTGGGGAAATCAGTGATACTTTCACAAGCTAATTTATTTGGTTAATGTACCCTCTTATTCTTTAAAGACTTCATCATGTTTTAATAATGTTATGGAAATTATTCTTTGAGCTTGATGATGAAAATTTTTTCTGCTGCATTTGCAAATGGAATAAGTGCTTTTGTTCTCCAAAAGCAAAAGCACTTTGAGTGTGCTAGAAAAAGGAGATGTTATCATTAAAGAATCTTCCTCCACATTATCATGCAATTCTTCGCTTGTTAAACCTCCAATACCCAATTCTGAACACTTGTTTAAATCGATATCCATTAATATTGTAGAGTCCATGAAGTAAAACATAAATGAGGAAGGCAAATACCAATGTATATGTATATGAACTAAAGAAAGGTATATAGATAGCACTAAAACCACAAAGCAGATAAGGGCAAACTGATGATTGTTTGGTTGAAAAGATAAGTGCTTTTCTATCAGAAATAGCAAACAATTTAAAGTGCTCTCTTTTAACTCTTTTTATCATGTTTGAATGTTCTTTAGAGAAACTTCCAAACTTCTTTTGAAAAACATGAACAATGAAAAATCAATAAGTATGATTATTACATATATTACATTAATATAAATTGATTTTTTTTCTCAATTGTAATTGAACAATATTTAAACTTAAATCTAATGATTTTTTCATAATCAGTTCATATGATACTCTAATTAGACATACTACTTTAACAGAGTTTATTAAATAAATTACTTATTTTCGATTTTTTTGGTATTGATAGATGGTGCATGAGACATGCATTCTGACAAAGTTAAAAGAAGAAAAAGAGAAATCCCACATTGGGTTTCTCATTTACAAAATTTCCTTTTCTCTAGTGTGTGAAAAAGAACAAAGCAGTAGTGTATGAATCTCACAGCAATCATGCACAAGCAAAAAGCCTGGAAGAACAAAACAAACGCCAATGTCCAACTTATTCTCTTGTTCACTACCTCAGCTACATTTTTCCGTAGATTGAAAGAGAATATCTTTCAATATTCTTGATAATAACAGCAATCCGTCTTTGTTTCTTCGCCATATCTAACAGTAACAGCAAATGCAGAAAGCTTTTCGGAAATGAGCTGCAAATTCATCGCAATCAATGCAATGTGTGTAAAGACGTCTGTTCGGGTATTTCTAGACAACTTTTTTGTATTGCGATCAAGTGACTATGGGCCACTCTTTCCTGCACGCTCCTCCTCACTCTCACTCTTGCTTCTTGCTCTTGTCATCCTTACGTTATCACTGCATCATCACAACTTTGATAATTTAACTCCATTTGATTAACTCTTGCTTTGCCCCGTTTGTAATAATTTGTATTCGAAGTTAAGGCATGGTCCATTATTGCCTACTTTTGATTGTTGAAGCCGTTGGATTACTGCTAACAAATTACAGTATGTGAACAGTAACAAGCTAACGTCAGAAAAACAGATGTATAATTATAAATATCATTTTTAGTTTTAATAGATAACTTGAAGGAACAGTAGATAAACCCGCACTCAAGTGAACTCAAGAGTCAAAACTCACCAGTTTCAGGTCCTAGATTTTCAGAGGACATGGCTGCAGATACTAAATGGAACAGCACAGCTCTACTAGTCATTGACATGCAGGTCTATCCCTTTCTCTATATAAAATATTTGTATAAATATGAAAATTAACTTTGAGTTTCATTTCGATTCAATTTACTTTTATGGGTCGTTGGCATTTTTCAGAATGATTTTATACTCGAAGATGGATTGATGAAAGTGAATGGAGGAAAAGCCATAGTTCCTAATGTAATTAAAGCTGTAGAAATCGCTAGGCAGCGTGGGATTCTCGTTGTTTGGGTAATTTTCCTGGCTTTGTATCTCATTCCTTTTTCAATTTTTTTTCTTATTCTTGTTGCTCTGTTTGTTTCCTGAGAACATCTACCCATGGAAAGTTCCGATTTTTCAATAGAAGTCTATGGATTGGATTCTGGGTTCAATTTATATAGTTTTACTTCTTGTATGATAAAGTCGAGAAATTGATTGAAGTGAGAAATTGTATTTTGTACTTGGTTAATACACTATAGAGAATAATAAACATAGATCAGAAAGTACAAGTGAAAATTCTTATGTAATGAATAGGAAGAAGAAATATTTAAAGAGATTGTTTAATTGGGTTGATAGTCAAAGTTTTTTAGCTTTTATCGTAGATTTTTCGAGAAATTGTTAATACTGTGCTCATATTCATTTCTATTGCAATCCTACTTTAGCCCTCGTCAGTTTGATTTTGAAGATAATGCTAATTGCAGGTATTTTGAACATTAATGATGAAAAACAAAAGGTTTTTGATGTTTCTTTGTGCATTTGTGGTGATAATATTGGCTAAAGGTTGTTCGTGAGCATGACCCACAAGGAAGAGATGTTGAACTCTTTCGCCGGCACTTGTATGCTGCGGGGAAAGTGGGTCCCACCTCTAAAGGAAGTCCTGGTGCAGAACTGGTAGATGGCCTTGTTATTAAGGAAGGGGATTATAAGCTGGTGAAGACACGCTTTAGTGCCTTTTTTGCTACCCATCTTAACTCATTCCTTCGAAGTGCAGGGATTGATAGTTTAGTTATTGTTGGTAAATGAAATTTCAAGATTATTAAGCCAATTAGTTGATTTGATTTAATGAGGCGCTCTTGTTCAGATGGTTGTATGATTTGCTGAAATGTCTCTGTGTAGGTGTTCAAACTCCAAATTGCATCAGACAGACTGTATTTGATGCAGTAGCTCTGGATTACCAATCTGTTACTGTTATTGTTGATGCCACTGCTGCTTCTAAACCAGATGTACATGTTGGTATGTGTTTTGCAATAAACTGGATTCTGCTATTGATATCTTATCTCAGATGCTATGTTGTGCAACTACTAAATTTTCTAGTTCTCTTTGAGTATTTGACTTCCTCTGCAATGAATAATGATGAAAATTGCTTTTTGATGCATTTAAATTCATATTCATATTTAGAATTAGGCTTCCTCTGGGGGTGTGTATTACCTGTAACTTACACACTGTCAGTACCTGATCAAAAACCAAGAATGAATTCTAAAAGAATACACTGCTTTGGTCTGTTCCATTGTTGTTAATAGTTAGAGACACAGTTTAGTTTTATTAAGATGGCTTGTAGAATATGATCTTCCAGAAAGCACAAGTGTACTGTATGAGGGAGATGCTAGTTTTGGTTACTTTTCCTATATTGACATTATTTTCTTATGAATCAGTCTAATCAATATGTCTAATAAATGAGTTTATCTCTTATGGCATAACAAATTTGTTAGATTAAAGAGCTTTAGTTGAAATTTATGCTGCAGCAAAATTGTTTAAACAAACTCAGTTGCTGTATTATGGCAATCCTGTGCTTAAATAAGAGTCTTAGAACATTGCTGTATCTACACCTGATCACATTTGGGACTACTTATTAAGTGACAATACAAACACACAAAACAGGAAAGGTCAGGAGATGATATTCAAGCTGTGGACATGTTGCAAGCAATTTTTTTTTATTTAAGGATGATGATTGAATAGTTGGGTACTACACTTTCCCTTTCAAAACCACATGTTTGTTCTTTAGCTCTTCCCGCGTGCCTCTTATCATTGTTTTTCATTTGGTAATTTTTGTAGTCATTTGGACAGACTTGGAAGAGCAAACTGTTGATAAATTCTATCTCTGAATTTGCTTACAATGCCTGATTGGAGATGCTCTATTTTGTTTCTGTTTTCTTTCTCTCTCTCTGTCTCTCTCATGCGATGCATTAAATTATGTTTGTCTTTGAAGTTTCAGATTGCAAAATGTTGCATGTTGATTTACTGAAACTTAAAAATTTTTCTGAACCAGCCAATATCTTTGACATGAAAAATGTCGGAGTTGCAACCCCAACAGTACAAGAATGGTCCAATGCTGACTCTTGATTCATCCGAAGCTTACATTGCATCAGTTTACACCCAGCTTAATGGTCCTTGAGTCATGTTATTTTGTATAAGTATAAAACATATACCTCTTGGTTTTGTTTGAAAGGATTTGCTGTGTAATAAGTTTGTTATTTCCCACCATAAATAGTTCATCAAGTTTTGCTTCTGTGTATGATTTGTCAGCTTAGCATGCTCCCTCTGGGAAATAAAAACAGTGGGGATATTTTGCATCTTCAAATTCTGTGCTGATGATAATGCAGTACTCTGATTTGATGGTTAGCTGGTTTAAGTTCTGAATTGGATTGATAATTTATCTTGGATTTGGGACATGGTTATAGTTGTTGTACTTTAATTTAATTAAATATATTTTTTATTTAGGTTTAAATTATAAATAAAATAAAATAAAATGAAATGGGGAGGGGCATTGGGGTGGTTCAGAGTTGTAATAGCATTAGACTTTTTAAATTATGCTATGAGAGAAATAAAATAAAATTTTTAAAACTAAGTAAGAGTATTTAATAAGACATAATATAAAATATTTTGTTCTCTAATTAAAAAAAAACTTAAGAAAACAGAAGATAAACCCAAACTCAAGTAAACTCAAAGAGTCAAAACTCCCTAGTTTCAGGTCCTAGATTTTTAGGTGACATGGTTGCAGATACTAAATGGAACAGCACAGCTCTGCTAGTCATTGACATTCAGGTCTATCTCTTTCTCTACATAAAATACTCGCATGTTACTCGAGTTTCATTTCAATTCAATTTACTTTAATGAGTCGTTATTTTTCAGAATGATTTTATGCTTGATGAAAGCAAATGGAGGCAAAGCTGGAGTTGCTAATATGATTAAAGCTGTTGAAATTGCTGGCAGCAAGGGATTCTCTTTGTATGGGTAATTTTGCAGGCTTTTGATCTCTTTCCTACTTCCATTTTTTTTCAACCTATTCTTGTTGTTCTGTTTGTTTCCTAAGAAAATATATCCATCGAAAGTTTCAATTTAATAATGGAAGTCAACGGATTGGATTCTGGGTTATATTTTTACTTCTTGAATTATAAAGTTGACAAAATGATTGAAGAGAGAAATTGTATTTTGGAACTTGCTTAATATACCGTGAAGTATTAGAAATATATATCAGAAAGTAAAAGTGAAAATTCTTATGTATTGAATAGATAGAAAAAATATTTAGAGAGATTATTTAATTGGGTTGATGGTTAAATTTTTTGTAGCCGATGTGGTACATTTTTGAGAAATTATTAATACAGTGCTCCTTATATCTATTGCAATCCTATTTTTGTCTCTCATCAGTTTGATTTTGAAGATAAAGCTAATTGCAGGTATTTTGATCACTAATGATATAAAAAAAGGTCATGTTATCTCTTTGATAAAATTGGCTAAAGGTTGTCCATGAACACGACTCACAAGGAAGAGATTTTGAACTCTTTCACTGGCACTTGTACTCTGCCGGGAAAGTGGGTCCTACCTCTAAGGGAAATCCTGATGCACAGCTGGTGGATGGCTTTGTTATCAAGGAAGGAGATCATAAATTGGTGGAGAAGCGCTTTGGCACCTAGCTTTTTTGCTACCCATCTTAACTAAATCCTTCCAACTGCAGGGATCGATAGTTCAGTCATTTTTGGTAAATGAAATTTGAAGAGTATTTATGAATTTTCTTATAATGCTTGATTTGAGCTTCCTAAGTTAATCTCTTCTGCTTTCTTTCAATCTCTTTCGTGATATGCATTAAATTATGCTCAGTCTTTGAAGATTCAGATGGCAAAATGATAACATGTTGTTTTACTGAAACTTATAAATTTTTCTGAACTAACTAATATCTTTGACATGAAAAATGTTGGATTTGCAGCACAAACGTTTTGAGAATGGTCCAATGCTGATTCTTGATTCATCTGATGCTTACCCTGTATCAGGTTAGACCCTGCCTAATGGTCCTTGAATCATGTTATTTTGTACATATACACAATATATACCTGTTTGTTTTGTAGTTAGTTTGTCATTTCCCACCATAACTAGTTCATCAAATTTTGCTTCAGCATATGCTTTATCAGTTTATCACACTCAATCTGGGAAATAAAAGCAGTTGGAATATTTTGCATCTTCAAATTCTTTGGTTAATGTTTTGCATGTTGAGTGTGCTAAATGTTTGTCCCAGTATAGAAAGTCTCCAGCATACATCCAAAATTTTAAGTTTTATAATGACTGGGATCCTACGTTAGATTGGCATAGCTAAGTCTCTGGAATTTCATTCGGAACAATTTTTAGTTCAGCACATTTAAGACAAATGTTTTTTGAGATTCTGGATTGGTGTTGCTATCCATAATACAGGTTTAAAAGATTAGAAGTGAAATGATTGATGCCATGGATCGAACATATGAGTTGCCTGATGTTATCATTCATCACATAATGTCTTACCTTTATGTGAAGAAGGTTGCTCAAACTGGTACAACTCCCAAAGAAATGGAATTATTTAAGGACATCATTTCCCATCTTGGATTTGGTTCAAACTGAATTCTTAGGAGAATATCTGGAAATGGTTTTAGACAGTGATGAAGAACATTAGCTTATGAACATATGGTGAATTTCAGAAAATTTGTTGATACTTCCCTGCTCAGACCCTGCGATCTCAAATTTCATATGCAGAAATTTAAAGAATCATCTTCTCCTGTTGATAAATGGATAATTTTAGCTGCTGATAACGATGTAAAAGAGTTAGATATCAAGGTCATAAATAGCTAGAAATTGCCTCCAACAATCTTTGCCTTTAAATTGGTAACTAAATTTTTTGGTTGTAAGGATGAAACAGCCATTTGATACAATAAGATTTTATTCTCTCCAAAAGCTAGCTATGGAGAATGTCAATATGGATGCAGAGATGGTCCATATGCTTACTAGTGCTTGCCCTTTGCTTTAAGAAATATCTTTTTCCTGGTGCCGGGGTTTCAAATTTTTTGTCCCTGAAGCTCTCAAGCTGAGGATTGTTAAGCGTTGAAATTGTTGGTAGTCGGGATAGAATGTCACCTACAGTTGATATTCACATGGCTGGATGTCCACATTTGAAGGAGTTAACAGTCGGTGATGTACCTTTCAAATCCTTACGATGCACATACGTAATTAACTTTTCCTTGAAGGGGTTACTCTTTCAAGTAATCAACTTATGGATTTACTATCTCTCTACTGTTCTTATTTGAGGATCATTAAAATCAATGCTCCAAATCAACTTTTCTTGTTGACCATGTATCAATGATCTAGTTCCCTTTTCTTCAATAAATACTCCATGCGTTGAATTTTCTTGCATCCTTGTTCATTCTTGCAATCGAACTATTTGACATTAAATGCTTGTATGCAGGAATTTTGTATGGAACTGAAGAACAGAAAGATTAACTGTTGTAATAATTCTGGTCTTGTCAGGTGTTGGCGACATTGTTTAAAAGATTTGAACATTATGCATTCGACGGCTGCAGAAACTTGGTTAAATCGTCATCCGGGACGTCTTACTTTACAAATAGATTGGTGGCATCATGTGCTTGCTTATTGAGAGGCCTTAAGTTTCTTAAACCTCCTGAACAAAAAAACCGCTGAATTTAAACACTTAAACCTCGCTGTTAGATTTCAAAACCCACTTCCATTTGCAATGACAACTCCATTTTCAATTCAGAAAAGTTTTGAAGGAAGAAGAATTCAGCACCAAAATGCCACGAACAAATGAATCAAAGAAGATTCCTGAAGTATTCATTTCTTCATTCCTATTACATTGTCTTATACTTGTCCTAAAAGTTTTCGGACTGCAAAATTTCATTCATTGGCTGACTTGGACTTGTAAATTTCTGTACCAGCGAATATCTTTGACATTAAAAATGTCAGAACTGCTGTCCGAACATTACAAGAATGGCCAGAAACTGATGCTTGATCCATCTGACAGTGAACCGGTTAATGATTTGCCTAAAAAATCTTGTGCCATGTTGTACACATACAAATGAAATAAATATAATGTGTATTTTCTTGTTTTGCGAATGAATTTGTTGTGTAATGTGGATCATTCATCCCAACCATGTACTGAAATTCAAAATTTTATCAAGTTCTGTAAAAAGCAATGGGAATATCTACAATAAATCTTGAATGATACATGCTTAAGTTCTAGATGCAAGGCTGCTTGCTTAATAAATTGGTCAAAGCATCAATTCCGTGAAGTGACAAGGGATATTTCAGTTCATTTGCCTCTCACAACCATTGCATGGAATCAGTGCGAATTTCAGCCTCATTCTTTCTGCAACTTGTTTCTCAATAAGCAAGAGATTTCTAGCTATCAAGCAGATCAAAATAATTCCTGGATCGAACAGAGTTTCATGCGTCACTATGGCTTGCCTCAGAAGATGATGCAGCCTATTAACCGGTAAGATCCATACATGAGTGTTGCTTTAAATAATCTTCATGGTGAACTGGCCTCAATAAAGTCAGTATCCATAACCTGATTATATACACAAGCGAAAAAAATAAAAAACACTCAAGCAATCAAATTTAGTAAAGTTTAATCTTTATAGTCCCAAATAGTGAAGAAAAATGATAGTGTTGATGACAAAAACCTGAATTATATATCCATCGGGTTTCCAGCAGCCTCAGGTTCAGGTTCCATGATGTGAGGAAAGCCTTTGCAACAGAAGCTTTATTTCTCCAAGCAACATCTTACCACCTGTAAGTTTAAGACCATAAGTTTGCTAATAGTTGCATCTGATTCTAATGACTTCTTTATAGTACAGTGCTACAGATAAATCCAACACTCTTATTTCCGAGATAGTAGATATATTTGAAGCACCATTGAATCAGAAAGTCACCTTTGTCCGGCAGCTATCAGATGCTCATGTTTCCTAGTATCGGCATCGTAAACGTACTTGGGTTGTCACTGGATAGATATCACCTGAATGCGCAAACAGAAAAAAGAAAAAAAAAGGAATAACAATGTTCAACCATTAAATTTATGCATACTTGTATGAAATAATATATGGCTAACACAATCACATGCCTTTTCAATTACAACACTTAGAATGCCTTGCATTCTTGGCAATTAACTTCAAATTAGGCATCATGTTGGAATGACAAATGAATGATAGAAACTCGGCCATTATAAATTTGTCACCTTTTGCTCATCCTTGTCAAGAGTATCTTTGTCCTTTTCATAAACTCTGTTTCTGTTCTGTTTGTGCTCTGAACCAGATATGCAAGATTGATATCAATGGAAAAGATATAAAAATCAAATTCTATAAATTAGATAAATCTGCCAGGTCCTTCATTGTTCGGAGGCAAGTAAAGCAAAAGAATTACCTGAATCAAAGCAACGCCACTTTAAAAGTTTACCAAATGTATTTCATTACACTTTTCCTTTCCTCAGTCCTGCTCTGCTGCTCTCATTGTAATTTGGGAAAATATAAAAATAAAAATTAGTGGTTGAAGTAATTGGATATTCAATTTGAAATACAAAATATTAGAAAAATCCCTGTTAGGGTATTTGATTTTTTTTTCGTAATAACAAGTAACAAATTAATACAGAGGTCGAGAAGTAATTAATTACCCGGTTCCGGTGATTGTAATTGCAGCCGTCCGTTTCAGAATTCATCTAGGAAATATTTTGATATGGGGAATGTGAGATATCTTCGGCCAATCCGCTCCTGTTCTTTCTCTGTAACGTTCCCTTAGAATAGGAGACTTCTGAATTTCCAAACTCTTCAGTGTTGTTCTCCGAAGGAGGTGGTCAGGAAGCGCCTTTAATTTGGGACAATCATGTATAGTCAATGTAGAAAGACGGGGCATGATTTCTTCCTTTGGTTCAATCCCGCAATCCCACTCTTCCCATTCATCCATCCACACAAGTTGGAGCGATTTCAATTTGGGAAAGGAAACAATAGATGAAGATGAGCCATTATTGCTTTCTGTTCCCAAAAATTCATTACCCACTTTTTTCAACCTCTCAATTACATTTATAGAGAGTTTTTCAAGAGATGGCAATTTTCCCAAAGGAGGCAAACGTTCACAATTGCTGCAATTACAGAGAACTAAGATCCTGATATTGGTTAATGACATCAACCAACTGGGGAAAATAGAGTTGCCTTTGTAGTTCCAGATCTCCAAGCACTCTAAATTAAGAGGTGGTTGTAAGGCCTCAAGAAGTTGTTCATCCTCCTCATTCTTTCTCTCCCCTTCTCCATCCCTGTCAAAACTAAGACTCAAATCGAGGAGGTTTTTCATTTTGTCAAGATCTAATCTCTTGGCCTCATCCACATCTGACACATTACCCAGCCTATCCATACGACATCCCCGGAGGAGTTTAAGATTTTTCAGAGATCCAATGGTACAACCTTGGCTATGATGAACAAACTTTGTTAATCTCCTGAGATTGGTTAATCTCGAAATCCCTTGTGGCATCAACCACAACGATTCCGTGCAATGATTCAGTAAATACATCATGTTTATTAACTTTCCAATCCCCTGTGGTAATTCTTTAAGTTTTCTACAGCAGCCAACGTCTAAAATTTGTAGATTATACAACCCACATAACGCCTCAGGTAGCTTTTCCATATCCTGACCCGACAAATTAATGTATCTTAAATGCACCAATTTTTCTACACTTGCTGGAATCTCTTCAAGCAACTGAAATCCACGGAACTGCCAAATACCAGCACTTAAATCTAATACTCTCAGACGCGTCAATTTACGAAATAACTGCGCTAGAACCTCATTAATGGAAGAATAGTCAATTCTGTGAATTCTATTACATTCAATTAAGAGGCTACGCAATCTTTGAAACCTACAAATGGAGACAGGAATTGGAAACTCCTCACCAAACGTTAACATTGAATGACAAACTTTCATGTGAAAAGAGTTTATGAGCGATTGTTCAGGACCATCAGGTACTTCAATGGTAAAGCATTCACCCTTGCTAACAAATTGGGCAAAATCATGCACTATATCATGCATCTTGCACCTTATTACATTGCCAAGGTCGTCTTTCTCAAACTCTTGGAAGAAAGAGCGCGTTGCTAAGATGTCAAAGTATTCTTCACCAATTATCTCCATCTCTTTGATTTTTTTCCCACCCAGATAACCTTGAGCCATCCATAATCTAATTAATTCGTATTTGTACATACGATAATTCTTTGGAAAGATGGCACAGTATGAAAAGCAACGTTTTACCATAGAAGGCAAATCATTGTAACTCAACAACAGAGGTGCAAAAAGATCTTTCTCCAACTCTTCTTGTTCCCACGTCTCCATATCTAAGACATATTGCCACTCTTCTTTACTATCTTTACAGAGCAAGAGACTCCCTATTGTCTTTGCAGCAAGAGGTAAACCTTTGCACTTGCGAACAATATTCCGTCCAATTTGTTCTAATCTTTCACATTCTTCATTTGACCGACCAAAGAATGCTAATCGCTTAAACAAGGACCAACATTCCTCTTCAGCCAATTTATCCACAGAGATAATATCAGTTGATCTCATCATGCGCGCAACAATCGCCTTACGTGTGGTTATCAAAATCTTACTTCCCTGAACACCATTCTTTAAGCAACGGTAAAATGGTTCCCACTTACTGTAATCTTCTGTCCACACGTCGTCTAAGAAGAGAAGAAATTTCTTGCCCACAACAATGTTTTGAATACGATTGATTAGAGATTGAAACTCGACTAAATTGCATCTAGATTCTTCTACAGCTTCAATAATTGCTCCTGCAATTCTAATCTGATCAAAATTTTCTGACACACAAACCCAAATTCTTCGATCGAAAGTCCTTTTAACTTGTGCATTGTTGTAAGCAAGTTGAGCGAGAGTAGTTTTGCCGATGCCACCCATCCCTACAAGCGAGATGATGCGGAGGCCTTCTTGCTCACTACTACTCCCGCAAACCAACTTACTTATTAAAGTATTCTGCTCCTGGACTCGACCAATTATCTCAGACTCATCAATTAAGGAGACACTTGGTTCTCGCTTTGCTGTCTCAGTACTATGCATCACAGTCACATTAAAACTAAACATGTCTTTCTGTCGGGCAAGATCGTTAAGATTTTCATTAATTTGTTTTATCTTCAGAGCTATCTCACGACGTATGAAGACTTGTTTGAAACCGATGCAAGGGGCGGGAAAGAAGGAACATACCTTCTTAGGAGCGAGAGCATTCTCATCAACACCCTCTATTCGCAGTGTCTGCCTAGCAGTATTCCACTCATCCAACACGTCTTCAATGTCGTAGGATACGTCTTTGAGCTGATCCAGCCAGAGTCTAACAGTTTCCTCCTTAAATTCCCTTTGCTCTGCATCATTCAGCACGGCTTGAATGGCTCGAAGATTGCCAGTAAGCCTTTTGACTTCAGTTCCAACATCCGTCACTAGTCTCACCGGTTCTTTCATCTCTTTAGCAGTAAACGAAATCAGCTGCTCCAAGAGAGGGGAAACGATGGCATCAACCATGGTGAAAGACGAGACTATATTGTGTATGTTTCCTGCGAAAATTGTTGAAATTAAAGAACTGACAATTGTGTTGCGAGTTAAGATACCGCTATATATGTTATTCTTATACTGCTTCCGTGAAACCCATTATTTGATTATCTTTAATTCAGCCCTTGTGAAAGCGAAATACAATAAATTGAAAAGTAACGTTGTCATTAATCAATTTGCTAGTCCTACCCTTTAATAAAGTTCTTGTTTTCTTACGCAGACTTGCCAAGAAATTACTTGCTTTTTTTACAAATTAAATAAATAACTAAACAAACTGATCTCTGTTTATGCACAGAATGAGTTATGGTGGGATAGCCTTTCTCTTTTGTGTTCTTGTTGACGAATAATAAACATTTGATAATTATGCATGATTGAGTTGAGTCAATAATAATTCCCATAATTTTTTGCAGTGATGGATTGGAAACATAATCTTTTTCTTTGGAATTCAATCCTCTGTTTTCCAACCTTCTACGTTTTCTTTGCACCGAAAGTCCGAGAAAAGAAGTGGGCAAAGGAGTCCCCACACCCCTTGTATAAATTGTCAATCATTCAGATTTGTGGTCCCGTTTTCCTCGATTTCCAGGAGAAGGTTTGATTCCTTCGTTTTCCAAATTAATGATAGACTGAAGGTTATAAAGTTGATGTCAGTGCAGTGGCCATGTTCTGGCCACTTTATCTTTTCACCCACAAGGAGAGACATGAGCACTTGATTGTTGTAATATGCACATCACAAACGAAAAACCATGAAGCTGAACAAACAGTGTGCTTCTTAAAGGGAAGGATGTACATGAAATGGAAGGAAAAGCTCTACAGCAACAACTGAAAACACATAGGAGCTCCTGTTACATGACATTGTTTCATGATTAGGCTGCACATCCTTATTTTCCACCATTCGTGCTTAAATTGTTTACTGCATCGGTGCTCTGGTCTTAAGTAATTCCTTTGCTCAAATTGAAAGATGAATGATGGAGAGTTGGCCATTGTGAATGGCAACAAACTTTTGGAAACATTTATCTTTTTTCCTTGAAATTCAGTCCTCTGTTTTCCGACCTTCTACTTTTAATTTCACTGAACGTCCGAATTTTCCAGTAGAAAAGTAGGCAAAAGAGTCCCCACAGGCCTTTTATATTAATTTGTCAATCATTTTGTTGAATATATGAGAATAAATGTCTTTTAATTTTTAAAAAAATACTCTTAATTATGATTATTATCATCCCGTTTATTGCTATGTGAAAGAGAAACTAAAGTCACCAGTAGAATTTGTAGCTTTACAGCATTGGGATCATAGAATTTATACCAAAAACTGGATGTCACTCGGATGGAACCACTCTTTGGTGAAAGCAGCGGCAGGATATAATATCTACGATGCATTCTTCAAGCATCTGTGCCCTGAAGTACCAAATAAGTATCATAAAGTCGATGTAAATGGAGCAGGCATGGCTGGCCACTCATCTTCTCACCCACAAATACAGACATGAGTGCTTAATCCAGTTATCTTTACAAGATTCCTTTGTTCAAACTACTTAATCCAATGCAAGAGTGGAAACTGAGCAAAGCAAGTAAATGGAGAAATGAACTGTCACTTTTCTTAGGAATGAAGTTTCTATAAATTCCTCCTGGAAGAAACGAATAATTCTACTAATACACCCACATTAAACTGAATGCCTTAACAAATACCTCGTAACAATAAATAAATGACATATTTTTACAGTCCCTTACTCCAGATAACACCTCTTCCTTTCTCTTCAAAACCCCTTAAATAATTTTCAGACTGAACTTTACATCTTTCAATGTAACTTTCTGTCTTAGTTAATGTTAGCAGAAAAAAGGATTTAGATTGGATAGAATCATATATGACATCCTCAGTCCCAAAACTTGAAGAGTAAATGATGAATGCAGCTCTTAAACTTATGAGTTAATTTACTTAATCGTTCCCATAATTTTGTAGCCATGGAAACATTATCTTTTCCTTTAAAATTCAATCCTTTGTTTTTTGGCCTTCCACTTTTTCTTTTCCGAAATTTCCTGGAAAAAAGTAGCCAAAGGAGTCCCCACACGCGTGTAAAATTTGTCAATCACTTCACATTATAAAGTGATTGATCGATGTTGTTTTCAAAATTCTCATCCTCAAAGCTCAGAACACGGTGTGTTTCTGTATTTTTCTATAGGTATAGCTAAACAAGCGATCAATTGCTTGAACCAATCTTCTACTGGGACCGAACTTAAACAGAAAATGGAACCACATATTCAGGTAAGAATAAAAAACACCTGCTCAAATTAGGTTTAAATTAAACCCGCTCTGTTTGAGAGATTTGGTAACAAGTCAGGTAGAGATCGTCCAATTTGAACACTGAAATTTGGGCTGTAGTGACTTGCTATGAAGGATGACTCATTTCCGTTCTAAGCATACATTCCCTTAAAGTCGAGGCTATTTTTGAATTAGATTCTTCACTTTTGTCAACTTGTTATTCAGTTGTGTCAGATTTCATTTTCACCTCCTTCAACAATAAATGAGAAGATAAAAGCAAAACGATCTTATAGCTGAAATAACATTTATCGAAATTATGAAGAAACAATTGCGTTGCATAAATTACCTTGCAGAGAGGAGAAGGCGAGTTTGTGCATTCTCAAACGATATGTGTTGAGGAATTGATCAGTTGCATGCATGCATCTTGGGGCTTTATCAAATACCAATCATACACTTTTCAGTTTGTCAATTGATATGCAAATACAGCTATAGTTTGCATATGGAATTGAAAGAAAATGTTTCTCAAATGTTTACATTTTGCATGCATGATTGTACGCTACAAGAGCATACAATCCCGTAATCCCATAATCCCACTCCTCCCGTTCATCCATCCATTAAAGTTTGTGCGATTTCAATTTGGGAAAGAAAATAACAGATGAAGGTAAAAATAAGCATACAACAATTGCATGAAATCATTGTGAATTTCAGCCTCGTTCTTTTTGCAACTTGTTTCTCAATAAGCAAAGTTACATATCCATTGGGTTTCCAGCAGCCTCAGGTTCAGGTTCCTTGATGCGAGGAAAGTCATCGCATTAGAAGCTTCATTTCTCCAACTAGTAATTTTGAGATCATAAGTTTGCTAATAGGTATAAGCCGAGGCCTCTCTGACATATGATCCTAATGACTGCTTTGTTATAGTGCAGTACCGCAAATAAATCCAGCACTTTTGTTTCCTAGATAGTACATATATTTGAAGCACCAATAAATAAGAATGCCGCCTTTGTCATATCAGTAAAAGCAGCAGCTATTAGATGCTCATGTTTCCCAGTGTCAGCATTGTAAACATACTTGGGGTTGTCACTGGATACATATCACCTGAATGCGCAAACAGAAAAAAGAAATAGCAATGTTCAACAATTAAATTCATACGAACTTATATGAATTCACATATAGCTAACACAATCGCATGCCTTTTCAATTACAAAACTTAGATTGACCCTTGCATTCTTGGCAATTAACTTTATGGTGTAGCTTAATTTCCCTCTTGACAATGTCAACATCAAACTAACAACTATTCATAGGAAATCAAACTGGGAATCATGTTACAATGACAGATGAATGGTAGAAACTTGTCACCTTTTCCTCATCCTTGTCAAGAGTATCTTTGTTGCGTGTAGAGAATCTTCTACCCTCAATTTCTATTCATAAACCCTGTTTCTGTTTGTGCTCTGAACCAGATATGCAACATAGATATCAATGGAACAGATATAAAAATCAAATTCTATAAATTAGATAAATCAGCCAGGCCCTGTAATGTTTAGAAGAATGTAAAGCAAAAGAATTGCCTGAATCTAAACAACACCA
Organism: Xylocarpus granatum; assembly: GCA_019650275.1. Taxonomy (NCBI): domain Eukaryota; kingdom Viridiplantae; phylum Streptophyta; class Magnoliopsida; order Sapindales; family Meliaceae; genus Xylocarpus; species Xylocarpus granatum. The sequence continues at coordinate 531,128 of BNST01000726.1, forward strand.
CTTGAAAAGTTTCCCAAATGTTTTTCGTTAAACTTTTCCTTTCCTTAGTCTTGCTCTGCTGCTTGCATTGTGATGCATGGATTATCAGAGAGTAAGAATCCAAATTATGAATATATAGGAAAGAATGAGTGAAACCAAAAAAAACAAAAAGAATCACCTCTGGAAGTTTCAAGGTTTGGGAAACTCTTTATTTACTGATTCTTGAGTGCTGGCTTCATGCACGAGGTGCTTGTCACAGATACAGACATTGACTACTCTTTGGCACCCTTCCAGAACCGTTCCTCTCCTCTGCTTGGTTGCGTTGCATTCCTATCTTCTTCTATTCCACAAGAAAATTAGACATATGAATATAAATAATTTATAGAAAGAACATTAGCTGGAGAAGCAATTAATTACCAGGTTGGGGTGATTGTAGTTGCAGCCGTCCGTTTCAGAATTCATCAAGGAAACATATTGATATCGGGAATGTGAGATATCTTTGGCCAATCTTCTCCTGTTCTCTCTCTGTAACGTTGCTTTAGAATAGGAGACACCAAAATTTCCAAACTCTGCAGTGTTGTTGTCTGAAGGAGGTGGTCGGGCAGTGCCTTTAATTTGCGGCAATTATATATCTTCAACTTAGAAAGACGTGGCATGACTTCTCCTTCTCTTTCAATCCCGTAATCCCACTCCTCCCACTCATCCATACCCCAAAGTTCCAGTGATTTCAATTTAGGAAAGGAAATAACAGATGAAGATGAGTTGCTTTCTATTCCCAAAAATTCATTACCCACCCTTTTCAAACTCTTAATTTGATCTATAAAGAGTTTTTCAAGAGATGGCAATTTCCCCAGAGGAGGCAAATGCTCACAATTGCCGCAACGACGGAGACTTAAGATCCTGATATTGGTTAATGACATCATCCAACTGGGGAAAATAGTGCTGCCTCTGTAACCCGATATCTCTAATTCCTTTAAATGAAGAGGTGGTTGCAAGGCTTCAAGAAGTTGTTCGTACTCTTCACTCTTCATTTCCCCTTCTCTATCCCCACCAAAACTAAGACTCAAAACAAGCAAGTTTCTCATTTTGTCAAGTTCTAATCTCTTAGCCTCATCCACAGCTGACACATTACCCAGCCCATACAAGCGACATTCGCGGAGGAGTTTAAGATTTTTCAGCGATTCAAAGGTACAACCTTGGCTATCATGAACGAACTTTGTTAATCTCCTGAGGTTGGTTAATCTGGCAACCCCTAATGGCATCAACCGCAACGAATAAGTGTACTGATTTAGTAAATACCTCATGTTTATTAACTTTCCAATCCCCTGAGGCAATTCTTTAAGTTTCCCACACCCGCTAACATCTAAAATTTGCAGATTATACAACTCACATAACGTCTCGGGTAGCTTTTCCATATCCTGACCTGACAAATTAATGTATCTTAAGTGTACCAATTTTCCTATATTAGTTGGAATCTTTTCAAGCAACTGAACTCTACTCAACTGCAAAACACTAAAACTTAAATCTAATACCCTTAAGCTTGTCAATTTACGAAATAACTTCGGTAGAACATGACTAATGGAAGAATAATCAACTCTATTTCCTTCAATTAAGAGGCTACGCAACCTTTGGAACCTACAAATGGAGGCAGGGAATGGAACCTCTTCACAAAAGGTCAACATTGAATGACGAACTTTCATGGGAAAAGAGTTTGTGAAGGATTCTTCTCGACCATTGGGTACTTCAACTGCAAAACATTCACCCTTGCAAACGAATTGGGCAAAATCATGCACTATATTATGCATCTTGCACCTCATTATATTGCCGAGGTCATCTTTCTCAAATTCTTGGAAGAAAGAGCGCGTTGCTAAGATGTGGAAGTATTCTTCACCAATTATCTCCATCTCTTTGCTTTTTCTACCACCCAAGTAACCTTGAGCCATCCATAATTTAATTAATTCATCTTTCTCTATCCGACAATCCTTTGGGAAGATGGCGCAATATGCAAAACAACGTTTTACCATGGAGGGCAAATCATTGTAACTCAACATCATGGATGCAAAAAGACCTTTCTCCAACTCTTCTTGTTCCCATAACTCACTATCTAAGATGTGTTGCCACTCTTCTTCAGTATTCTTAGAGTGCAAGACACTCCCTATTGTCTTTGCAGCAAGAGGTAAGCCTTTGCACTTGCCTGCAAATTTTTGCCCAATTTGTTCCAATTTTTCACATTCTTCGGTGGACCTACCCAAAAATGCCAGTCGCTTCAACAACAACCAACATTCATTTTCGGCCAATTCATTGACGGAGATAATATCAGTTGATCCCATCATGCGTGCAATTGTCTCCTTACGTGTGGTAATCAAAATTTTACTTCCATGGAGACCATTCCGTAGACAATGATAGAATGGTTCCCATTTATTGTAATCTTCGTTCCACACATCATCTAAGATTAGAAGAAATTTTTTTCCTTCGACTGACTTACAAATAGTCTGCATGAGAGCTTCCAATTCTATTGAATTGGAGGTTGGACATTCGAGAGCTTCAATGATTGCTTTCGCAATCCTAAACTCATCATATGAGTCCGACACGCAAACCCATAATGTTTTCTCAAAATTTCTTTTCACCAGGTCATTATTGTAGGCAAGTTGGGCAAGAGTTGTTTTGCCAATGCCTCCCATTCCTACAAGTGAGAGGATATGGAGGCCTGTTTGCACATCGCTACTCTCGCAGACCAATTTGCCAATCAAAGTATTCTTCTCTATGACTCGACCGCATATCTCGGACTCATCAATCAAGGAGATACTTTTTACACGCTCTGATTTCTCATCAATACTTCTAATCAAATTTGCACTGAAATTAAAATTGTTTTTTGCTTTCGCCATATCATCTAGACTTTCACTGATTTCTTTGATTTTGTGAGCGATGTCATGACGCAGAACAACTTGTTTGAAATCGCCGAAGCAAGTGGTGGGAAGAAATGAGCATACCATTTTCTGAGGAACGAGGGGGTTCTCAACTCCCTCGATTTGCAATTTCAACCGCGCAATGTTCCACTCATCCAACACATCTTCCATGTCGTAAGACGCGTCTTTGAGCTGATCCAGCCAAACTGTAACTGCAGTTTCCTCCTTCACCTGTCTTCGCTCTGCATCAACCAGCACAGCTTGCACTGCTTGAAGATTTTTGGTAAGCTTTCTTACTTCTTTTTCGACTCCAACAACCAGCCTCACTTCTTCTCGCATCTCTTGATCTATAAGACAAGTCAGTTGTTGCACGAGACTGGAAACAATTGCATCAACCATTCTGAAAGATGATTGTTGATTAGATTGCAAAACAAAGGAAATTGATGATTATTGATTAGATGTGTTGCGTTGTGTTGCGAAAATGCTGAAAGGAGCAATTCTACATTTATACTGCAAGGACTAAGCCAACTAAAAGAATATTACAATTATTATTATTTTTTTGAATAATTGACTTGAGTCAATCATGCTTATTACAATTGTTTGTGCAAAGTTCTTTTGTTTTCTTCCGCATACTTGCCAAGAAATTAACCTCTGCTTGTGCATGGATTGAATTACGGTCAGCTAGCCTTTCTCCTTTTGTGCTCTGTTTTCCGACCTTCTTCCATTTCTTTTCAACTGAAGTCAGAATTTTCCGGGAAAAAGTAGTCAATGAATTTAACCCCATTTCCCACATCATCAGCACCGTAGTCAAATTTATGGTGCACCAAGCACATTTAATGCCATTTACCAATTACGAGGAAGACGTTTCCAATTAAAACAAATCTATAGAGGTTAAAGCATTAGGTTTGAGTCCTCTTGTTGTGCTTTGGGAAGAGTTCCCACTATGTCCATTCCCAGGATACAGACAAAAATAATAATCAAAATTTAATTAAAAACCCACCATGTGTAAGGTTGTCGTTACTCAATTTGCCAGTCCTGGCCTTTAACAAAGTTCTTGTTTTCTTCCGCAGACTTGCCAAGAAATTACATGCATTTTTGTAAAAGTCAATAATGATTCCCATAATTTTGTAGTGATGGAAGCAATGTCTTTTTCTTTGGAATTCAATCCTTCCGATCTTCTACTTTTTCTTTTCACCGAAAGTCCGAATTTTCCAGGAAAATAAATGCAGGCAAAGGAGTCCCCCCACGCCCCGTACACATTGTCAATCATTTTTGTTTTTGTAGTGCCTTTTCCTCAATTTTCCACGAGAAGCTGAAAAGAAATCTAGAAATCATCAAATCAAGAATTGAATTCAAGAGAGAACAAACGCCGTCGTCAATCAAATTGTGATGAATCACCACCTTGATAGTATGTTCCAGAAATACGAAGAAGATCACTTGCATATGTTATCTTTAAATCAGAAAATACGTCCAGGACCAACCCCCCCCTCCGATTTATCAAAATTTGATTTTGGGTATGTGAGGTATCTTCGGGCAAGCCTCCCCTGTTCCCTTTCTGTAACATTCTTGTTGAATAGAACAAATAAAAAATTCCAAACACTGCAGTGTTGTTGTCCGAAAAAGGTGGTGGGGCAGTGCCTTTAATGTGGGATACGATTATCTTCAACTGAGAAATAATCCCACGCCTCTAAAAATCGAGTGATTTCAGTTTGGAGAAGGAAATAGCAGATCAGGATGAGCATAAAGCCATTAACAATGCTTTCTATTCCCAAAAATACGCAAATTGTGATCGACTGAAGGTAATATTGGTTATTTATTTTTAATTTTTTGTATTAAAATTCCAATTTTTGTCATGTTTACATTTCAATAATCGGTAAATAAACTTTGAAAAAGAGATTTATCTTTTAACATTAACACTAACACAGAGCGAAACCTTTAATTTCCTGCCAGTGAATTTCTTACCATGCCTACTTTTCCAAGCTACCAGTGTAAACAGTTGTCACCTGAAAAAGTAGGCAAAGGAGTCCGTCCCCAGACAAGATTGGTACTTGTCATGTCTAAATTCAATCGTTTTCATTTCCCAAGACTTCTCAGTTACAAATCCTTACTCACATCGGTAGCATATTTCTAATAGGGTGAAGCCAATTCAATGTCAAGTTAGTCAAAACAAGTGTAATTTCAAACCCACTTTCTTCATTTGAGAGATTTGATAAAAACTCAGGTAAACTGAAATCTGAGCTGTAGTGACTTGCGATGAATGATGAGTCTTCACTTTACCAAGTACTGTACTAAATTTTTCAGGAAAGTTGAGCAGGAATATGCATTATTGCAAATCAAAGGATTACACTATAAAAAGCCATCACAATTAACATCTAACAATGCATCATAGTCCTCCATCCATTAAGAAAGAATACTAAACTTAGTAAAACCTATTATGTATAAAATTCTTTGATTTTGTACACATCTCACTAATGACTTTACATTACAAAAATTAGTTACTCCATTAAATTATATTATAGTCATTGAAACTGATAGTATGAATTTAGAGCATTTGAAATTCTTTTTAAAATTTACCGTGAAATTTGTATTATCATTTACGTCAAAATAGCTCGAGTTAGAATATTAACTATACGTTATCTAATAACCAAACTTTAATAATTATTTGTAACTTTCATGTGTTTTTTTTTATATTGCTTAATCATTACTTTAGGGCGATGTATAAAATTATTGAAAAAATTTTTAAACGAAATAATATTATTATGTTAATATAATAAAATTATTTAATTAATAAAATAAAATTTTTATCCGTGAATTAAAAAAGTTTAAAGAGTTATTATGAATAAAAAAATTTGAAAATTTGATAAAAATTTTTTTATTATATTTATTAAATAATAATTATTTTTAATTATCATTAATATATATATATATATATTTGGGTAATTGCATAGTCTAAGACTGTTTTGAATTAGTTTTTGAGGAAAACTTGTTTCACACAAGTAATGCCATGCAACGAAATTTCAGAGAAGCACGCAGTTAAAAGGGCATTGCAGATTTGGTAGAACAGGAGTTGTTTTCCATTTGCAAAGATGATTCCATTTTTCAATCCAGGAAAGCATACGCAACCAGCATTCAATACGGAAACCACCCCCAACAAACAACTTCGAAGGCTACCTAACCATCAGCATTGATTGACCGATTAAACCAGTAAGAGTTTTAACGCCCGTGTGCATATAACCACTTGATTAATATTATGAGGAGCTCAGCAGTTAAAGCTGTCGCTTTTAATGTGAAAGGATCACAATTGTCTCTGTTCACTTGTCATTTTTGCCGTGAACATCTATTATATTCTTCGCGTTTTGAAGCTTTTTTGCCGAGGAGAAGGGCTCGGGTTGGTCTCCGGCAAGCTCGTTTTCTATCGTGTAAGTGGGTTTTTGTTCGCTTATTCTTTCGTAATTTCTGTTTTCAGTTGTGAGGGAAGGGAGTAATGGCTGCTCTGAAAATCGGTTTAGTGTTCGAAGAAATGACCGACTCGGGTTTGCATTTTATTATGATTCGAACGGAGAATTGGTTTTCTGTTTTGTTCTTTTTGGATTTTCAGCTGTAACGTTTTCTCCTACTCGATTTGGGTTCCAAGAAAACCAAATTTTTGTCCTGAAACGCGACAAAATGAAGTCGTTTGTCGAGGAACCATTTATTTTGACAGAAAAACTAGTTTTCGACCGAGAAAAAACTTTACAATGTTGAGACCCAGTTTGAACCCAAAAAGCCAAAATTGTTGCTTTGAAACACGAAAAGAGCCCTCGTTTGGTCAGAAAACCATTCATTTCAGCAGAACTAGATAAATGTAATCGTATGCTTTTTGTTCCGAAACCGTCTTCTTTCAGTTGAATTTTAGTTTTCTGGAGTTGAACCTTTTTGGGAACAAATGAGAGCTTTTTTCTGTTGCGTTTTGCATTGTTGCTTCGATGTTTGTACGTGTGAATATGTTCTTTTTGAAGTAATGGCATTGTTCACTTTAGTCTAGATATTGATGAATTCTCAAATTGACTGTGAAATGCTTTTCTTTTGCTTCCTATGCAATCTTCTATTTAGCATGTTTTCAAATGAACACTCCCATTGCTAAGAAAATGTAAATTCTTCAATGTTTTGCTTAGTTGTCACATTTGAAGTGTTGGTGGTTATTCAGAATCTTATTTATTTTCACATGTTTTAGTTTGATAAGATTTGTACCTGAGATCCAGCAAAGGGACAACATTGCAGAACGTTTATGCTATAAAAATTAAGAATGTAATTACTTCATGGTGATATACGCCAAGTTTGCTTCACACTGCTCTTTTCAAACTGCTTGCAGCTTTGCATTCTAATTCATTTATGGAGGTTGTTAAAGCTGCATACAGACAGGGTTCTGAGGCTCGGGACAGTGTCGCAATCAGAGCTGATAAGAACAGTTACAGTTATGCTCAACTTGTGTCATCTGCATTAAGAATTTCTAGTCTCCTGTGCAGTAAAGACCTTAAACCTGTAAGTTCAAACTCACTTGGTCTGCTATTCTAATAACCTTATGGAGTATATAGTGTATAACTATTTATAATCTTATGACCTATTTCTTGACTTTGAATATGGCATTACGTTGATGCAAATGTGATCACTTATTATACCTGAACTGGAACAATTCTTGGTACAGTTACATCTTAGTGATGTGTGTCTCTGCACATGAATTGTTAATTTGGTTGATTACTAATTTAACACTCAGTGCATATTTGTCCAGTATAAACATTTTCCATTGTGCTAAAGAAGTGATTTTCCAGTTTTATTCATGTTCTCTTAGTTGAAAATATAATTAAACTGATAGGTTATCTTTCAGACCAGTGAAGGAACCAAAAATGAGAAATCATCTTTTGTATCTGGAGTATGTGGAGCACGAATAGGAATTGTAGCAAAACCTTCTCTTGAGTTTGTTGCAGGAGTACTTGGGACTTGGCTCAGCAGTGGTGTTGCAGTTCCACTTGCACTCAGCTACCCCGAGTCTGAGCTCCTGCACGTGATGCATGATTCAGTATGTGCTAATGAAGTTCCCTTCCTATCTTTATGTATTTAGTTGTATGTTAACTTAAGAGAACTTGTATTTTCAAATTATTTTAGGATATATCCATGGTGCTGAGCACTGAAGATTATCATGAAGTCATGCAAAACGTTTCTGCTAAGAGTGGTGCTAAATTTGCCCTGATTCCGCCAGTTCCCAGCATATCTTCAGAGACAAATGTGTTTGATCAGTCCCAAGTTGAAAAAATCGACACAGACAGAGGTTTGTGAAGAATGTTTGATAGACTCATGATTTATGCTTATGAAATATCTTGCTCTAGCATAACATGCCTCAAGGACTGTTATTTTCAATGATGCAGGTGAGGATCCAGCTTTAATAGTTTACACAAGTGGGACGACCGGGAAACCCAAAGGAGTTGTCCACACACACAAAAGCATTACTGCACAGGTATGTACTCCGGTATTATTATCTCATGCTTAGCTCCCACTTTAAAGTATCATTTTTTTCTGATATTATTGCCCTATGGTGAAACTAAACAAATCTAAAAGTTCATAATCTCAAAATTAATCCGCAAGAATTGGTTTACTTTGTATGGAAAAATTCAATTTTGGTAACTACTCTCTGAAGCTTCTGTCTGAAAACTGATTTGTTTTGCACCCTTATAGATCTTATTATATGATGCATTCTGTTGCATTAGTTACCATTAATGATTGCTAGATGGTATCAAAACCAATTTTACTAAGATTTATTCTGTCCAAATTCAGTGTGATAGACCCGTTGTAAAACTTTGGCCATGCAAGTGAGGAGGCATGTTAGTTTAGTAGCATTTCTGTTGGTGGTAGATTTTGAACAATAAGCTTAAGCTTTTGGCATTAATGGTTTCTCAGCAATGTGAATGAAGCTATTGCTTTTCAATTATGTTATGTTTTTCCTTCTGGACTTCAGTTTCTTACTCAATGTTTCTGTATTAACATTGGCTGAAACTTTGACTTGATTTCAGGTCCAAATGTTAACTGAGGCTTGGGAGTATACCTCGGCTGATCAATTTTTGCATTGTTTACCACTACATCATATCCATCAAATTTTATTTATGTAGTTTGCAATGGTATCTATTCTTCAGATGTATTCTAGTTGCTACCATGTCTTATTCTTTGTCACACAAACACTCTCCAACATAGTTTAAAAATTGGTTTCGCATGGATCCTTAACTTATGGCATACATGTCCATGGACTCTTCAATGCTTTACTTGCCCCTCTCTATGCTGGTGCCACAGTAAGTCATTTTAGATTATGTATACCCTTTTTGTTACTGTTTTGTGTGTGTGTGTGTGGTGTGTGTTTGTGTGTTTTCTTCTTTGCTGACGTTATGTCCTTCACTAGGAATTTTGCGAACAATTACTACTCAGTTGGGAGTTCTCTAGATTTGGCTTTAATTCATTTGGTTGTGCTATTGAAGGTTGAATTCATGCCAAAATTTAGTGTGCGTGGAGTCTGGCAGAGATGGCGTGAATCATATCCAATGAATGGGAATAGGACTGGTGATGCCATAACTGCATTCACAGGAGTAAGTCTACTCTTTAATTTAACCAAGCAAATGCAGATGAAGGTCAAGTTTTATCTTGACAGGGCTGCTCTTAAGACTCTTATATTTTTAACAAATTCATCAATATCTTGGCGACGTGCATTGTAACTAAATTCTGTGTTACCTACTACCAGGTAGTTGGTTATATACTCTCATATTCATCATTTCCTTTTACATGCTACATGTTTGACAGGAAGTCAACAGGGCCAGCTAAATCTAATCCTTCTTGTCATGTGATTTAAATGTGATAAATCCAATGTTCTAGAGTATTATTTAGCTGTGTGCTGGATTACTATAGTCTAATGCTATTTGTAATAACAACATAGGTCCCAACAATGTATACGCGATTAATACAAGGTTATGAAGTTATGGATGCAGAGCTGCAAGCTGCTTCAGCTACTGCTGCAAAACAATTGCGCCTTATGGTTTGTACACTGGAAGACTCCCATGAGTTTTTTTTATACATAAATATTGGGTTTGCTCATTCTATGTTTACTCAAAATATGCAACAAATATCATACTCTGAATATAATGTAGCAAACCATGGCCATCTTATCCTGTAAATTGGCCTGCAAAATCCAATTTGGATAATATCCCATCAAAAGCCAACTGATGGATGCTTGTATCCAAGATAATTCTTTGTATGTATTTCCCAGATGTGTGGCTCCTCTGCACTCCCTCTTCCTGTCATGCAGGAATGGGAAACCATCACAGGGCATCGCCTTCTGGAACGATATGGGATGACTGAGGTAAGTGAACTACTTTTAATTCATGGTGAAGGTCTTGATGGTTCATTATTTATTTATACAGATTTACAAATATGAACATGGTTATGTTGTTGGTTTGATGTCTTTAGTTTGTCATGGCAATATCAAATCCCTTAAGGGGTACGCGAAAGGCAGGCAGTGTTGGCAAACCATTTCCTGGTGTTCAGGTTAGCAACATTCGTCTGTTGTAAAATTCATCTGTTACTTTGGAATATTATTAGTATAATGAAGAATGTAATAATTCCAGTGTTTCTTCTTCTTTTCTCATAAAAAATTACTGTTTAATGTGGTACCTTTATTCTTGACTTTCTCTCACATTTTTGAGTTTATGATAGGTCAAGATTGCTGAAGATGAAAGTGGTGGCGATGCATCAGGAACAGGAGAGCTTTGTGTCAAAAGTCCTTCATTGTTTAAGGAATACTGGAAACTTCCTGAGGTATTCAGGCTTGCATATTTTTCTTGCTCTATTGTGCAGTTGCTCATTTCTTTCAGATGCACCAACACTAATGGACATATATCACCTCTTTGTCTTTTTCTCCTTCATCATCATAATTTTAATGTTATCTCTTGTTATATGCTTTATCTTAACTTGTCTGCACTTAGTTTTGGTCATAAGTGACCTTCATCTGTAGCATGCATTGAAGGTGACCAATTTGCAGGGTCTTACTGGATCAAACATTTTTCTCCTTCATTTGTTAACACAAGCTGATGGTGCATTAATTGATGAAGGAAACTGGGTTACAATTAGATTTATAGTATCCTAGTTTGGTTTTTAAATGTTTTGTGCAGGTGTTTGGTACTGAGCATGGAAAATCTCTTCTTAATAGTAGGAATATTATGAAAACGTGATGGAACCTGAAACTTGACTATGCATGTTCGTTTGTGAAATGCATTTGTTTTGGATAAAGAGTCAGAAGTGCTTGAGGTACAACAGATTTGTAGAACATGAAGTGTACAATGTTTATGTAATTTCTTTTTTCGCTTCTGGATTACCATGTAGGTAACAAGGGAATCGTTCACAAGTGATGGTTTCTTTAAGACTGGGGACACAGTGAAAGTGGATGAAGATGGATACTATGTCATTTTGGGACGTAAGGAGATTTAGTTTCACATTAGCATAACACTCTTATTGCTTTGTTGTTTGTTTATACCATAGCACATTCCTTTGCATATAATGTTTTACTAAAGATTTTTAATACTTGTCATTCTACTTTTTGTGCCTTCCCAACATGCTTCCATTTAATATGTCCTGGAATATGTGCAGCATCTTTCCTTATCATATGGTCATGCTCATTCACTTCAGGCATTAGCTGATTGAGTATAGTTGACAGTTAACTTCTTGTCTTGTCTAGTTTGATCATATATACTTATCAGAAAATTCTGAATTCACTGTTATATACCTGTCTGAAATGCTGGTAGTGTTCATTTTATTCTATATCTTTTTGATTATGCATATTTTAATCTGAATTTTTCTTGTTTCTAAGATATATGCTTCTACAATCAAACGTCGTACAATTCCTTGCCTAAAATCTCCTCTTCGCTTCATGCCTATACAGTCCATGTATTAAACTGTTCACTACAATGCCCTAGCTCTGGGAATTGTAACTTAATCTATATGTTCTTTTCATGAGAGGAGGGGTTTACATTAATGTCATGGTTTTTACCTTTTGTTTTAAGAGGAAAAAATGACTTAGTTTTTTCTGTCACTGCTAGTGAAAAGAAAGGGCAAAAGAAAAGAAAAAAGACTGAGCATGAGTTGAGAGGAAGTGGAAGAGATAAGGATGAGAGAGTGGTAACAATGTTGGTGACTCTATTGCTTTACTACGTGCATACGATAATATTTTCTGAGTATGGAACTAGCATATTACCACATATTTTGTCTCTTAATTTGTTACACTTAGTTCTACTTTCAATTGATATGCACTTCCCGCATGTATTCCAGATGTTCATTGTTGTACAAATTGTTGAGGTGCATTACGAAGAGGATATGCTAATATCCAGTACTTTTAACTGCTCTTTCATATTAAAGCTCGAAATTTGTTACTTTTTGCCAGGCACAAGTGCGGATATTATGAAGGTTGGTGGATACAAGTTATCCGCATTGGAAATTGAATCAGTTCTTTTGGAGGTGACTACTACTTGTCCTTGTAAAGTTTTTGTTTTCCTAAATGATTCCACATTTCTAGTACATTTCTTCTTTGCTTTCAAAAGCTTTTCCTTCTCCAAAGTAGAACAAAAGGAAGGAAGAAAGCAAGAGATTTTTTGAACAAAATATAACTGAAAGAAGAAAAACTTGTTTTGTTCAGCATCCAGCTGTAGCAGAGTGTTGTGTGTTGGGCTTACTAGACAAAGATTATGGAGATGCTGTAACTGCCATAATCGTGCTTGAGGAAGGACAGAGGGATCAAAGGGAAAAGTCAAAGCCTGTATTAACCTTGCAACAACTATGCACCTGGGCTAAAGATAAGCTTGCTCCATACAAGGTTTTGCAGCTTGACCATCTTCCAATTCTATTTTTCTTTTTCATTAACTGCAGTGGATGAGCTATAATTTGTTGGTGGAATGTTTCTCCTCTTGGTTTTCAAGTTGTGTGTGTACATACTGATATGAAGGATGAAAGATAATATTTTTTGTTCTAAGTTTCGAGTTTCTTGATAAACAATCCTGTATGATTGGAAGTCATTACAACTTGATAAACAATCCTGTATAGTTGGAAGTCATTACAAACTTGGTATAAACATTGAGAATGAATTTGGCACTGTTGTTTTAGTTTGAGAAGGGATTTTTGGGAATGTGGCACTCGCTATAATCCACTTTCAAGTGGTCGAATACAAAGTTTTTTATCAAAAGCCTCCAGTATTACTAGCCAAATAAATACTAGAATAACCCAGTTTATCTTTTGCCTTTCCCATTTTACTCTGTTTATTCCAGCCAAAAAACGCAAGTTTGTGTTTACATAAGTTACCCATTTTTCACTTTTGATCTAGCTGTCATATCCAATATCTTTTTTCTCTTCTTATTCTTTTTCACCTCTCTTCAAGTAGTTATATCTATTGCCTTCTGAGAATCTTTTTTAAATTGATTCATCAAATATTCAACTCTATTCAGTTATGAACTCCAAGTAATATGCTTATTTCCTTTCAGCTGCCAACCCAACTATTCTTATGGGACTCACTGCCCCGAAATGCCATGGGAAAGGTAAATTGCTTGCATGTCTTATTTTCATTTTTAAATGGAAAATTGTTTGCATTTCCTCTTATGACAGTGGGAGATGTATTAAAATTCATTATGAGTATTTCTGCCCACTTTCAGGTGAACAAGAAAGAGCTTAAGAAACAACTGGCTTCAGAGAAATAATTCAATTTACTTGTAAGTTATAACCTGGGAATGCAAGAATGAGTTTTACTGCACTATATAGAAAGCATATCCTTTTCATTCTTTTGACCTTTTGATAGAGATATTGAAAGCAAGGAGTGTAAGGTAAAATAGTTGAAAAACAGCTTGAAAGACTTGCAAAATCTCAGGAAAGCTAAGCTTGATGCCATCTTTGTGAACTTTTTTGTTTACTTAGGCATAAAAAATAAGATGATTCGCCGTTTAGGATAATTTCAAGCTTCAAAAAGCACTCTTCAATATTTTTACTTGAAAATTCTTACTTCAATATTTTGGCCTATCTTGTAAATCACATCAAGATAGGCCAGAAATTCATCATGCACGATCTCATCAACCGCAATCAGATACGTTGATTTATTTTATGTAATCGTAGGTTGTGGGTTCCATATAGTAGAGGACAATAGAATATGGACTGATGCTTGCGTTCGTTTGGTGAAAGGGAGAATAAGCAGGAAAATTAAGTGTCAGTGTTTACAGAAAGAGAGATTTTTCCCATTATCAAATAAACCCAACCATTTTTGCTCATTGTATAGCTGCTTCTAATAGCTTGAACTCACAACAATGTCAATTACAGATTTCCAGCATCATATCAAAGCACAAGTGTTGTAACAATCAAAGATATGAAAGATGGATAAAGTTAAAACACTGATTTTCATTTGAGAAGTAAACGGCAAATACCAATGCATGTATATGTTGAAGGAGTATAAGGTAAAATCTGTGTAGTAGATAGTTGTAAAGCAAACACCCATTTACAAACAGTACAGAAGAAACACAGCATAACTTTCAAAAGCTAATATGCTACTTACTTTCTTCGACTGGTTTCATGCATACGGTACAAGAAACATACAAAAATACACACAAATCAAGCTGCCAATTCCCTGGACTTTGATGAACTTTCTTCCTCCTTCAAGCTATTTACTTCACCACCTTTATTATCTCCCAGATTAGATAACTCTTCTTTCTCCTTTGAGCCATTCCCTGTATTTTTAACGGTTGTTATGTGATCAGCGCAAGGTCCATATGCCCAGCTACACACAAGAAAATATAGAAAATTAACAACACTTATAATTGCAAGAAGCCAATAGTAATAGTCGTAATGACCCTGGTTTATATTACTCGCAACCCAGCTTGCTTTTCCCCCTTTTGACGTGGTATGATCCACGGCGCTTATTATAACACTGGCTAACAAGTTTGCCACTGCCATTCCTAGACCGAATAGAGCAGAAGCTATACTTGACATAGTCTAAGGGAACTCGGAGTAATAGAACTCTGTTTGGCCAATTGCGTTGCATGCTTCCGCGATGCCAATCAGGCAATATTGTGGCACAAGCCACATTGCAGACATGTCTAACACAGCATGACCATTGTTCAAATACCCATCTCGTATTGCTTTTTTTCGTCTAAAATTCTCGACAAGTCCTGAAACTAGCATGGCCATACCAGAGAGAAATATCCCAAGTCCCATTCTTGTTTTAACGCTCAGACGCACTGGTTTACCCTTGATCTTTGACGCCAAGGGAATGAATACACGATCATAGAGAACTACCCATAATGCTAGAGAAATAACTGCGAATGTACCGAAAGAGCAGGCAGAAATTTGGAAGCTTGAAGATATATGCCGGTCCATGGAATTAGCTTGGAGAATTGGAAATGAGGTTTGGCCTATATTTATCGACATCATCATTCCTGAAAACCACAGTGGTATAACTTTTATCAGTGCTTTGAGCTCTTCTACTTGCTGTACTGTGCAAAGACTCCATGGGTTTAAAGCTGATCCGTCCGGTGCTGTCTTGTTCAGGATTTCTGATGATGCAAGCTTTATTAAAAAATCTGATGATTAACAAAAGCAAGTTCTTAAAACTTTTATATCGAGAATTGAAATTGATTGCAATAAGGTTGTGTTGTTACTATGTTACCTTAATTTATTAGTTGGTACAACGAACAAGGAACCCTCCTGGAGATGGTAACTCCCACTAGAATCCGGTGGTGGCAGCGGAAGTTTTCTGTTCTTATAAGCAACAACAACCACTTGTGCAAGGCCGGTGAATAAGCTCTTGCTTGCTTTCATCTTGACGTACAAGGAAGAAGCAAGGAAAAACAATAAAGCGGAGAAGAACATAATGATTGCAGGAACTCCAAAACCAACTTTCCATCCAAGATGATCTTGAATATAAACGATACCCGTCAATGCAATCACGAGAGAAAGAGCTGCGGAAGCATAATACCAACCAAAGAATCTCTCTAAGACCCTTTCATTTTTGGGGTTCTCTCTTCTGTCCAATTGATCGGCTCCAAAGGCTAAGGAACATGGCCTAACGCCACCAGCTCCAATGGACATGATGGCGAATGAGGAGATTAGGAGAGCCATTTGAGCTGTGGTTGGGGATTCGCAGTCCTTGGTCAATTGGTTGCTTGTGGAATTATTGCTGTTAAGCACAGGAGACTCATCCCCTGTTACATTGAAAACTTGATGTGATTACTCTTGATAAAAGCACAAGGGAAAGCAGTTCAATTTATGGAAACAACTATTGTTATTCAGATTTTGGGTAACACGTATCAACTTACCCTCGTTATACAATAGAACAATCAAACACATTTCTACGCAATATCAGACGTCACATGTAAATTCAGCTGTTTTTGGGCAAAATTCTCTCGTAGATTGAACAAATATATTATGTAATTTCCTGTAATGATCACAATTCACCAAAGTTCACTGTATATAACCTTTATCCTGGACCAAAATTTGTGCGTGGACAAAACACTAACAATTCTGAAGTCTCAAAACCACGCTAAAACCTATGTGGGGTGACCTGAAAGCTCTTCACATTTCTGTATGAAAACGATTTACTGTCAAAAGCTCATTCTTAAAACATTTCTCTTAATTAGACACCCACTATTACTATTCAGTTGTTCTTAGCTCAATTAAAAATGCGCAGCAATCCACAGCAATTCAAGGCAGAGCAATGAAGAATCAGAGTCACGAAAAGAAGAAGAAGAAGAAATGGAGTAAAATTAAAGGAAGAGAAGAAGAATATTGGGGCAATTTACCAGGCAACTGAAGATGGAACCCCAAACCAATGGTAAGAAATCGACCCAGATAAGAATCAGAAAGAAAAGCACCCAAAATATGCATGAAATTTGTTGCAGCACTCCAGTAGAAAATTATATTTGTCCCTTTGGCTACTCCAATATCATGTTTGGCGGCAGCCCGTGGCTTGCCAACTTTTCGAATGCCTCATTTGCTGCTCAAATCGCACAATCACATATCAGAATTACCTTAAAATTCAAATACTAACTACTTACACTAGTACTAGATGATGAGATATTACTGAAGGACTGCTCTAGAACGTTAGCATAATAAATCTTTTTTAACCATTCACAAGAACCCATCTCACAATTCAACAAAACATACAGGAATTGTCATATGATAAAAAATTTTATGTTTGTACTGTTGTCCATGCGTCCATGTACCTATAATAAACGGCATGGTAATGAGGCCACCCTTCTGTCTCTTTGGATCAACTTCTTGGTGGTTCATTATTCCTCTCTGATCTGTAACTCTTTCTTCCATCTTCTTCTCCATTGTTGAAAGTTAACCTACTAGCTTCCTTCCAAGTGAGATCGAGGGAAAGTCAAAAGAGAGACTAACCTCTAGTTTAAACAGAACAGTTATGCAAGTTTATAGGAGTACTAGGATTAAAATGCACGGCTTTCAGACAAGAAATTGCTTTCCTGTAATAAAATATAAGATTACAAGAAACAGTTGAAGTGAGCAGCACATCATAATCTTAGCACCCCTGTGAGTAACATTAAATACAAACTGTCCATTTTATTATCCTATTCAAATTTGAAATGCTGAAATATATGAAGCCATTGCTCGAACTTTGGAGGAATTTCTTCAGTTTCATTATAACTAGACCTATTGAAGATGTTTTATATTTTCATTTATTGATCAAATCCTGTAGAATGTTTTATAATTTTTTTTATTACTCCGATCGTTATAAAAATTCTCTAATTTTTCATCTAAAATTCTTTTTAAAATGATAAAATTATTATTCAAATAATAAATTTTCGAAAACTACAATATTTCTAGCTCAATCATAGAAAACTCTCACTAGGATTGAGTCTCATTTCTATCTAAATTTATGTGGTAGGTTTAGAAAATCTTATCCATGTGGAGGATCACTGGTTGTAATATTAAAGTCAAATTTGGTTTGTGTTTAACAACAAATATTTATGTATATATACAGAGAAAATAATAATATTTCTTTCATTTTCTCGTGGGAATCTTGGCTTTTCTTGGTGTCTTTGTCCTTCAATTTGAGTTTGAGCTTCAATAAGCAAAACGAACTCTAGTTTATAACTTGAAAAATAATTTCTCTTGTGATTTGATCAAACAACAGACAGATTTGCTTACTCTAAGACATGCATAAGAAATTTGATAACTGAACAAATCTTCATTACAACAAGCGAGGTGAATCATAAACAAGATTAAAAGGAATTATTCTCCAATTCTTTACAAACACTTCTTACACGAGGATTCTAATTAATTGTATCGAACTCTTTAAGAAGACCTTCATGAATTCTAGATGGGGTTTATCGAAACTTTAATAGGGTCTTTGATAAATTTTAATTTGATTCCATGTTCGTGATTATTTTTATTTTTATTTATTTTGAAGTCCAACTTGAACAGATTTTACTCGGGAGGACTCTTATGATTGATTGGTTAATTGTTTTTCTAATTAAATGAAGAAACATATTAATTTAGAAATTCAAATTTGTGTCCAACAGGTTTTTGCAATGCAGGTTAGTTTAGCTACTTTGTCTATGTTGAAGGAAACTCATCTTCATGGACTTCCAAAAACCATGTGTTCCAGTGCAGAGTTTGATACATGGTCATAGCTCGCTCACACATGTGCTGAGTTATCTAGGATACAGTCCATTCTCAATGAATTTGCAAGTTCAGATGAAGGGGACACCAGTAATATGGAGTGACAGTCAAAGTGCCATTGCAACGGCCAGTATTCCATGCAAGACCAAACACATAAACAATTGACTTGCATTTTATGAGGGACAAGATAAGTGCAGGTGAACAGGAAAATAAGCACATTCCATCAAAATATCAAATAGCAGATTGCATAACCAAACCTCTAACCTATAGCAAGTTTATTTTCTTCAGAAGCAAGCTCAAGGTTCTGCACAGAACCACGAGCTTGAGAGGGGATGATAGATTAGAATTGACCAGGAAATGGATGCAAATTCTGCGACAGCAAGAAGCAGCATAAAGGGCTGAGCTGGAAGATATATATATATATATATATATATATATTATACCAACAGCTACTGCAAAAATTGAAAAGACATAATACCAGTTTGTTTTAATTCTTCTGAGTCAGTGGTTGTAATTTAATCAGCCTTACAAGTATAGAAAATTATTTAGATAGTGTTTCTTGTTTTCCAATCAATCGTGTGGGTATGTAAGGTCTGTAATCAAGCCGACAAATTCTTACAAACAGAAATAATACAAATAAACACTTGATACAAAACAAGTGCAGAGAGAGAATATATGACTAGATCTTTCACGCTGCGTAAACAAGGAAATCGGTAAATGAAGAAAGCTTTGGTTTAGAATGTTGGTAATTATTTTCTTAGGAAACAAACAGTAGAAGGAAATTCCAGAGAAAATGACAAGCTAACAAATTAAGATTACATACCCACACTACGAGAATCCCACGTTGCCTGGCGATTTTCTACAGCCTTTAAAACATTAGGAACTATGGCTTTGCCTGTAGACAGTCTCCACAATCCATCATCATCTATACAATCCTTCTACAAAACACGAAACATAAAATTATTTTCTTTGGTAAAAACTGAAATGAACACACAGCACAAGTAAACACATCATATGTATATATATATATATATATATATATATCATACATATATATATATAACCTAATAAAAAAACTGCATTCTAGTGAGTATCATAGCTGTGTTTTTCCATCTGGGATCTTGTGTCTGTGACATATCAACACTGCAAATTTGTAAATTGTAACATCTATGTCATGTGTGTGTATGAAAGAGATGTTATTAATTTTGTTTTTGTTTATGGGTTTGCTCCGCTGAGCTGTTTCTTCATTAATCAATAAAATGGGTAATATTAATTAATCTTACAGGTTTTATCAGTAAATCTATCATAACTCATAAACTGCTGGTAATCTTTTGAATTGGAATATTCTCTAATTAATATATTGTATTATTAACTAATTTTTAATTGTTAAAAAAATAATTGAAATAATAAAATTCAAATAATATTTTATTCAATTGAAAATTTAAAAAAAAACAAAAAAACAAAAGGAAGATATGCATATTAACTAGGAGTCAAATCAGTTAGGAATATATGACATGCATCAATTAAGCTTATTGTCATAGCTCCAATCTAAAAGAAATGTCAGGCATCCTGTTGGAAGATCTGGCCATGGTTCTGCATCTGTCAAATTTGATACATCAAGCAACTTTACTGACCAGCCCCCTGCTGACGACCTAAGTCTTTCCGTGATCTCGAATTTCTCAATCTTGAAATCTTTTAAATAATGTCGCCAACACTTGATACGTTCAGAATCGCAACAGTTGGTCCTCCTGCTCTTCCTCAGCTCCTTGTAAGTTTTCTGCATACAAGAAGAACATTATTGTCGACGATTAATTCAGTGTTAGGAAAACAAGAAAATGATTAACTAATTTGTTTCATACCTCCATAAAGTCGCAGTTATCAGTCCATGGTGCTGATAAAGTTAAGGTCTTAGGAAAACAAATCCAGAGAAAGCCATCCAACCAAGTCGAGCTGTTTAATGGCGACGAAGACGGACATAGACGTAAGTTCCCAATTTCACAAGGCAGTGAATGGAACGATTCTCTAACTTGATCTAGATTAAATGATTTCTTGATAGATCACAACAACAACAACAACAAAACAGCATTAGGAGTCATTAGGAATCATAATATACGAGTAACAAACTGTTATCTTTTGGAATTGAATTTGCATGGAATTCATAGAAAATACCTCATTAGGTGGGAAAGAAAGGGTTAGGAATTCAATTTGATCGGACTGTCCGAGAAATTCTCTTAGAGCAAGGTACCAAGCAGGAGCAGGACAACGATCAATGTGAAAGATAACTCTCCATGGACATGGGGCGTTGATTGAAGAATGGGGAACTAATACATGCTCGAAGTAGAAGGAAAGTAGATTCGGAGTGTCGACATCGACGTCCTTCATTTGTAGACAGTTAGAAATCTCTAATTTCTTAAGTCGATCACTTGAAATCGTAACCCTTTCCAGGAATCGACTGTGACGCACGCTCAAATCTTCAAGCAATGGAAATTGTGAGAGAAGGTGACACAGTTGTTGGCCTGTTAAAGAGACATCACGAAAATTCAACTCTTTCATATGTTCACTCCTAGCCATGTCAATATTGATTATTCTCGACCTTGTATCACAATCGAGGCTGAACTTTTCAAGATTCGGACAATCAATTTCAACACTTTCAACTTGGTCTACGTCCCCATAAATGCAGATATTCTTGAGTTTGGGATTAGAGACACAAAAGCAATTGCAACCCGAACAACAGTCAAATATCACTTCCTCGAGTGAAGGGCATTCTCTAGTAAGCTTTCTGACCATTTCATCATCTAGGTCGACGTCGTCAAGGGTAAGCTTTCGGAGAGAGTCGAGCCTTATAGCGTCAGTAGGCTGTTTCATTTCACACGAGGTTAACTTTAATGTAGTTAAAGATCTAGCAGAAAAGATAGCCGAAGTCAAAATGTAGGTGGAAACTACGATGTCGATATCCAATTCTTTCACTTCGTTCTCCGCAGCTAATGCTATCCATTTATCAAGATGCGAAGATGACGATTCTTCTTCTTCCTCCTCCTCACGTTCATCATCATCATCATCATAAACATCAGCATCATCATCATCATAATCATCACCGTCTAAGATCCTCATTGATAAACTAAATTTCTGTATAGGCAACTTAAGATCGCAGAACCGAATAAGGGTACCAGTTACAAATTTTCTGAATTGCTTTGCCATCATCATGAAACTATATGAATCAGGCGCCTCATATAAATATTGATCAAACTCTAAGATGGGGAATGATGTTCTTAAATG
This sequence comes from Xylocarpus granatum, assembly GCA_019650275.1. Classification (NCBI taxonomy): domain Eukaryota; kingdom Viridiplantae; phylum Streptophyta; class Magnoliopsida; order Sapindales; family Meliaceae; genus Xylocarpus; species Xylocarpus granatum. The sequence goes on from BNST01000726.1 coordinate 552,967, forward strand.
CTTCCATCTCTTTGACAGTATAACAGTTTCAGCTACCTGTTTTGCCGGGAGATAAGACATAATGTGATGAATGATATGATCAGGCAACTCAGATATTCGATCCACAGCATCAATTGTCTCAGCCATACCCTTCGAAATCTGCAAATTAATGCTCATAATTATTTACTTCTATCATGTTCTTGCAACCAAATATTATGTCCCCAAAAAAAAACTGAAAATTACAGGCAGAGAAAAGGAAAATAATACAGTGAAATAGAAGAGAAGAAGGTAGAACAGAACTTCACCGGTGACTAATCGGCCAGTAGAAGAGAAGAGTGAATTCACCGGGATTTCCGCGTGCAGAAAATTATCAGGAAGAAACTTTAGAAGTCTTCACTGCTATTTCCAGCTTGGATGCTGAAAACATAAATCGACCGACCCGTATGATCTAATTTATAAGTACATAATTACATAACCCAGAAGGATTATGAATTCCTCTAATTCTACTCTTTCAACTGTTAGAGATTAAATCAAATTCCTATATTACAATCAATGCATAATCTCAACCATTCAAATATAATTAATCTAATAACACATAAATAATATAAAAAAATTATATAAAATAAGTAGAACTCTTGATCCTTATCTGATAATAATAATATTAGGTTGGACGGATTCCTACACAAATTTTATTACCAATGTGTTTGTATAAATATTTAGATAATAATTTTTATATTTAGTAATATTTAAATGAAAATGTGATAACTACAAGAGGTTGAATTGGACACAGGCAGGAATTAGAGTGATGAACACCAAGGCAAAAGCTTATTGCTTAATCAAAAATTGCGCCGGTGGTGTTAAGTGTCAAGCTTTTTTTTAACTGAAGGCAAGGAAATCTTACCGAAGCCGTCGAAAGAATCGAAAATGTTCGTACTTATTTTTGAAGGAAATGGAAAATGCGAGATAGAAAAGGAGGGAGTGGTGATTGATGTTAACGTGTTCATGGTGTCTTGTTCACTCGTTTTTAATCACTCCCATTTTAGAAGAAAAGAGAAGCAAGGGTGATACCAGAACTAGAGCTGGAGCTAGGAGACGATCACCTGAACTAGCCTGCGACACTGGGATATCCATTGTCTCTTTAATCAACACGTGTATAGTTATAACGACGCTCACTGAATTTGGCGCTTCCGTCCCTTACATGATCGATTGCCATCTTAGGAAAAACAAATTTTATTTTTTTTAATTTTTCATTTATATTTCAAATTTTACAGGTTTTAAATAAATATTTTATTTTTTATTTTATATTAATTTTTTTATATTTTAAATTTTACGTTAAAAATAAAATTAAATATATAAAATAATAAATCAAGCTACTGAAAAAGAAGGCACAAAAAAAAACTTATACTATACAACAATTCCCTCTAAAATGCAATACAAATAAAAGTTTTGACAAGAAATGCTTTTCTCAATGATAGCATGCACCAAGCAGTAGCACGAAACAGACTTCAACCGGTTTGAGTGTAGAGGGAAAATTTTTGAACCACCGACTAACCGAATGAACTATGAATATAAAGCTGGCAAATACCCCAAATTTGAGTTGAATTCTCAGGTGTTAGCCACTGATGGATTCATTACTTGGATCTGTCATAAATACAAGAAGGTATGAATGAATAACATTAACAAAAAGCCACGGGATATCGAGTAATATAGTTGATTAAATTTAGCAAAATTACCTTATTCACAAGCAAGTTTACTTGCTCTCTGTACATCTCTTTCAAGTCAGCGATATCAGCACGGAGTTCCTCCAGCTGGACAGATGACAGAAATCATATTCGATTTCATGACATGACATAGAATAATATTTTGATACTATGCTCTCCATTGATCATGATCTATTGAATCCCTTCAAACTGCATGAATAAATTTACCTCCTCATCGCGTTCTCCCATTAGCTCGAGTGCGGCAGAGTGCCTCCGTCTTAATGCATCTAGCTCTGCTCGTATGCCAGGCAGCGTGGCAGCTTCTGCTTGCAACTTTTCACACTGAAGAACATTCGACATTTGGAACTCAATGCAGGGTGAATGCTAGTACGGATCAACTCAATTGTAAAACCTCAAATGAAAACAGATCAAACAAGCACCTGTCCCGTCATTTTGACTAATTCCTCGGCAAGAGAGTCCCGAATAGACTCCATTGATGCCTGACAAGAATTAAAAACAATAGTCAATCATTGTATAAAGATGAACGGAGTGTGAATTGTATAGTTATTAATGTTAGGGAACACTGCTCCGGGGAACAATAATCCCATTATTCCCAATACCATGCAGATGAGAAACAAGTATTGCCAAATGATATTTCAGCGGGTGTTAAAAATATAATCCATACCAATCGAGACATATACGATGCAAGTTCACCCTCTTTCTGACGAAGAGTAGATTCAAAAGTGCTAGGTGTCATGCTCTTCATATAGTAAGGGCTCATAGTTGCCTCTCCTGCATTTCTCCTTTCGGATAAACTGTCAGATGATTCCAAAGATGCTAGCAGAAAATGGCTTTCCTCCATGCTGCCTAGGCTGCTACCACCTGAGAGTTTTCTAGACAAGCTACCTGTACAAAGAACAAACATGTAATATAGAAAGTACTAAAACACATACTGATGACTTCATAAAGCCAAGCATCCTACCATTCTCAAAAGAAGAGTTCTGCCTTGCTATTGGAGTTTGTTCAGATGCAGCAGCAGAATGAACAGAAGCTTTCCTTTCCAAATCTAACCGAGCAGCCTTCTCCCTTTCCAAATCCTGTCAAAGATCAAGAAATTACTTTAGTAGACTTAAATGATACTAAAACAAAGTGAATGATTTAGACAAGAAAATGGTTTTCTATGTCAAATCTGCGTTACCAACCACACTTCAAGGATTCAACTATTAAAGTAAGATAAAGAAAGCTTTCAAATCTTTAAAGACATTACACTTATTCAGCAGATTGCTTCAAAACCATACCGAGACAAAAGCCTAATAAATATAATTCTAAGCAAAATCTTTCTAGAAACAGGACAAAAAAAAGAGAAATTCCACTTGAAAGCACTCAAACACAGTATTAATAGCATCAATTTACATTTTTCAAGTTAAAAAAGAACCAAAAGGATCATCACCTGCTGCAAAAGTTCCCTGTGCATAAGTCCATCTTGTAACTCTTGCTTATGTTTCCGCCTGAGTTCCTTAATTTCTTCTTCGAGCTGGTTTGCACGACCTTCTAGAGTGTCAGCTTCCTCCTTTGCAGCAAGGTACTCCTGCCTATTCTCAGCAGCTCTTTGTCTCTCCTTTTCAAGGGATTTGGTTAGCTGTGTCTGTTCTGCTCTGAGGCATGAAATCTGGAATATATCACCACATAAGCCCAACAGTGATAAAAGAGATAAGAGTACCCAGATAGACAGTACATAGAAAACATCAAACCTGAGCTTCAAGAACATTAATTCTAGATAATGTTTGTGACAAGCGTTCATTCACTGAACGCTCTCTTTCTTCTGCAGTTGCAGCTTTGGCCTCTTCTTCCTGTTAATTAAATTTTTACTAAGAAATCAGAGCATTACAAGCCTCAAAAACTGTATTATGCATAGAAATAATGTCCAAGACACCTGAAGTCGTGAGTTAAGAGTTCTCTCCACAGCGGCCCAAGCTTCTGCTCTCCTGGCAGTTGTTTCCTACAACCAGTTGATCAAAGACTCAATAGAAAATAATCACATGTAAATCAATGATCATCATTCAAAGTGGATAGAAATGCTCATAATGCATGAGGATAAAATTCAACCTGTATGGCTTCAATCTGCCTTAAGAGAGGCCTGGTTGATTCAGGAACTTGCGTAATCAACTCTTCACACCGACGCTCACTTGCCTGTACAAAAGGTAGCAACAAAATGTAAAAATTTTGAAAACAACTTAAAGAGAATAAATGAAAAATGACAAATAAGAACATAACAAGTCCCACACACCTGATAACGTTTTTGAAGATCTTCAATGTCCCTACGAAGCATGTCTTCTCTAAAAACTGCCTGAAAAATTAGAAACCAGAAACATTGACTGAGATCACCACTGTGAAGGTTAGCCAGATTCAAATCCATAATGTCAACGAACAGGGCAAAAACCTGCTGCTCCTTCCTACTTAAAGTTTGCCTTAATTCTTCAAGTGCCTGAACTAGCATAGTTTCACGTTCCTCAGCCTCTCTTAGACGACTCTCTAATTCAGATCTTGCTTCATTGTTGGCACGTGCCTCAGCCAATACCTCAGCCTCCTTGGCTGCAGCCAAAGCATTTGTGTAGTAGTCTTTTTGTGCTGCAAGTTCTACTTGGTGTTTCTCTATTGTTTCTTGCAGCAACTTCTCTGTCGCTGTCTTGTCCTTCTTAATGCCCTCTACTTTATTCTCTTCAGCCTAGGAGGACCAAAAAAGTGCAAACCTTTACTAAAAGTTGTGGTACATAGTAAATCAAAGGCCAGAAAGGTGGCTATTTCAACAAAAGTACAATAATAAGTCATATACAGTATATTCTTTTCTGCAATTGTAGAAAATGTCTCTCCACTCCAGCACTTAAGCAATCTCATTTCTTCCCAAGTGCTATGGAATTAATTTTTCATTTATTTAAACATTAATCTCACTTTAAAAGAATAACTTACATAAAATCCAATTTACAAGCATGAAAAAAGACAGACTGTGTCACTGAAACTCAATCATCATTAGATAAATATAAGAAGACCAACACTAGATTGTCCTGCTAATTCTATACATGAAAGTAAGATGAGAACTAGGCAGTTTTAGAGACTGACAGTCACCATTGTACACCAAAAATTCCATATTATCTTCGATATATAAGATGGTTGAAGAATACAATGGTTGTGATAATTTACCTACAATTTTGAAAATCCACTTACCTGAAGTTTGGTAGCCAAAACTTTCTTCTCTTCTTCGACCTCTCTAATCTGGTTCTCATGAAAAGGGGAATAAAAGACAAGATTCAATAATTAGAATGTGAAGCTTAGAGAGTGTTAAAAAAATAAATCAATCTGTGGTAATACTTGCATACCTGAGCCCTTAATTTCCGGATAGTTGCTTCTTGAGTGGCCTGCTTTTTTGAAAGCTCTTCACCTGAACCGACAAATGAATATTGAACAAGGGCTTGATTTTATGCTAAAAAAAAGGCTTTCAGCATTTCTACAATCATGTTTTGCAAGAATAATGTACTAGAAATAGAGATACCCTCACCCCCCCAAATGTAAAAAAAAAGGAGTAAAAATCAATTGGTAGTTGAAATTGCACAACTTAACATGTTCCATCAGTTGGAATATTGACACCAATCAAATATGTAAAATCCAAACAAAATGTATCTGCTCAGAAGGGTCTAATCAATTTTCAGAACTTTGAAAATACTAATTTTACTCAAATTCTTTAGCAACTTTCAGCAATACTTGAATATCGGTGAAAATTTCCACACTTGAAAAGAAAACGATTTCTGCTGAATTTGAATTTAAAACTATATATGAAGATTTCGAGTTTTTTCACTTTTAGACCTATCCTTTTTTCCTGTCTGGCCTCATTGGTGCTGAGAAGACACTGCTCAGACAACCTAAGGCTTAAACTGTACACACAATATAAAACAGATTCATAATAAGTTATTAGTTTTCTCAAACAAGAACCAGAGAGCACACAGAACATTGCGTCTAATATGCATGTAAGAGTTTCCAAAGCTCTACCTTCTGCCATAACCTGATTAATAATTTCATCTTTTTCCTTCAAAAGAGCAGCTGCATCACTTTTTTTGTTCTGCTCTCTCCGAAGTGTATCCCTTTCTTTCGAAAGTGCATACACCTTCAATCACACAAGCAAGAATGCAATTAAGAAAGAATAGTTGCAGTGATTTAAATCACTAATTAGAGTTTCAGCCAAACAAGCATATCTTAGCTGTCCTGTAAAAGCTATCCACTTAAACATAAGATTTTTTTGAAAAAGTTCTAGATATGTTAAAATCAAAGAATAAATTTTCCAACAACACTGTCAACCACATTAATCTTTTAACACTATTTGCTGTTCATCTAACTATAATCACCCTCATCCACTCGTTTTAAAATGTCCATTAAGTGCATTTCTATAACCAGTAACATGTACTCTGAAGTTACTCTGGAAATTGTACAAAGATTCTTCATTAATTTTTGCAGTAGAAAAAACTTGAATGCAAAACACAAATTTATTGGATGACTAGAAAAGAGAGGCATATGAATATGATTCTACTAAAAATAATTGCCCATACTATTTGTTTAAAATTTTAACTATAAGGAAAAGAAGTGGACCTAATACAGCAACTCATTATTTAGGACTCAAATCTGAAAACATTTTTAAGGCTTTGAATCAACAATCACAAGCTATCACGAATTTTGAATCTACATATTTATAAGCGTAAGCACAGAATAAATGGTATGGAGCAAAGCAAACCTTTCTTTCAAGAGTTGCAACCTTTTGATGGTATTCCTCTCGCAAAGTCTCAACTTCTGCATCATTGGATTTTCTCTGCTCCAAAACTTTAAGTTATTAAAATGTGTGCTATTTCTCAGGGAAAAAATTACAAAAATGTTGGGAGGAATTGGACAGATAAATATCTCTCAGAAATATAATTCGTATTGTCTGACATGCATATCTTAAGATCACACTCAGTAAGCTACAAATCATTATCAATGAAGATGTAACCACCATCCCAACTTAAACCAAAATAACTTTTGAGGAACAAGAATTAGTACGCTCACATACCTTCAAATCCTCAATCACAGCTTTTAGTTGCTCATTTTCATTCATCATTTTAGCAATCTCATCTGCTTTTGCCTAAGAAAAAACATGAGAATTTCTGATTATATTGACCTGCTGAAATTAAGTGAAAGATAGATGGACATTGTAATGCAAACCATGATGTCATCATCTACTTTTTCATGTATATGCAAATCTCTCCTCAAACAAAATAATTGTATGCATTAAGTACCTGTGCTTGCCTTGCAGCACCTTGCAGTGCAGTTTCCATCATTTTCATTTCCATCTTCAGTTTCTCTAGTTCATGCACAGAATCTGCTGAGACAGACACAATTGCTTCTGAGATCAAGTGCTGCTCTTTATTGTCAATCCCACTGTCATTACCTTCTTGATCCTCTTCAACTGCTTTAACTTTTGCACCATTTTCAGGAGAAACTACAGCAAAAACCATGTCTGAAGCTTCTTTGTGAGAAAATACAGCAGATGATGGTAATACATGAGCACTCTCAGGCTCCTCAACACTGAAGAATTGTGCATCAGAAGGTTCACTACTAACTTCAGCTTGGATAATTCTTGAAACATCAGTCTTAACCGGAGAATTTTCCTCTACAGTCTCTTTTGCTTTAGTCTTCTTTTCATCCTTACTTTCTTCTGTCTTCTCTTCACTCTTGCTTTCATGTGTATGAACAATACTATATGATTCATCAGCTAAAATGGCACCAACCTTAACTTTGTCTGCTTCAGCATGTCCTGACTTGGCTTCCCCTGAGTCTGACTCTTCAGAAGTTCCCATGTCCGAGGTCTTTTTCTGTAGTTGATTTTCAAAAGAGTCCAGTGACTTGAGGTTTTGAAAAGTTGATTCAGGAGGCTCAATGGTTTTTGTTTGTGAATCAGATTCAACTTTTCCATGCTCTGAAAGCACATCCACTCTCTCAGCAGTCTCTGGATGCTCATCATCTTTTTCTGTCTTCAGCACTTCCTTTTCTTCGTTGACAGTGGACTTCTTAGCCGCAGAGTGCCCTGACCTTCCAGTTTCAACCCCTTCTTTTTCCTCTGGTTTTGGTTCTTGCTGCATAGATTCAGGTTTTTCTGATGATTCCATGGCACTTTCTTCACTTTTATGGTCCATAAAGGACACAACAGGCCATAATCCTGAAGATGGCAGAGAGATGTTAAGGACATTTTACATATATTGGTCTAAAACTCGCATTCTGAACTTCAACAAAAGAATAACAGACATGCTTTTGAATCTTGACTTTGAACTGATCTAAAATCAAAAAAGATCGAGGATAAGAAATTGAAAAGAAAACTATTTAGCATGTTCTTAAATGCAAACAAAATAACATTAACATTAATTCTGCATTTTTACAAGTGCCTTTCCAACTGTTTAATCAAAAGAAAGAACAAGAAGAGAGAGCTCATGCATCAACAAAAATAGCACTCTTAACCCCTGATGAATCTATAGCTGACTACTGATTGTAACTGTAAGCTTTTCGAATCAAAATTCCAAGCAAACAAAATTCACGTGCAAATTCATACCGATGGGAAAACAATTAAAAATATAGACAATTGCAAATGTAAATTACCTTCACTGCTGCTAGATTCGGACTTCTCTTGCTTCTCCTCAAACCCAAGGGCAGTATCGAAATTCTTTTCAATATTCTTCACACTCTCGCTGAGCTTATTGACCGCCCCAGCGAGATCCGGGAAGTTCCCTAAAGACATCTTCCCGCCAAACCACGCCATCTGCTAGCTATGACCAAAGCTTAAGTCCACGGATCCAAACGCAAAGCATAAAAAAAACTGCTTTTATGCACAAAATGAAAGAATTCAACAAATATTAACCAGTTAATGAGAAAAATCAAGGAACCAAACAGTGTTAATAAAATACGCTAGTCTAGATTAACAAAAAGAACCATTCATGATGGTAATTACTACCAGCAGAAAAGCTATAAAATAGGAGATCCAAATAGAATTGCTACAGCTTATATATGAGAACAGTGATCTAATAAGAAAAGCAATAAAAATTTAAACCAAAATTCTAAATCTTGGAAATGCAAATTCCATTAAGAATGGAATTTTCAATGAAAGTTCTTCAAATTTTCCTACCGTTTCTTAGCAACCAAACAGGTTGGAGATGACGATGGATGCTGCAGAAAAAGAAATTTCAATCATCACTCTCTTGTCTTGCTTTCTTAAGCTGCAAAAGATATCGATGTATCAGCTTTATACGAAATGAAATTTAGTTCAGGGAGAGAGGAAAATAGATGATCTTTAAAGCAGTGTCGTTTCAATCAAGGTGAAGGACAACTTTCACAGAAAGGAGAAGAAATAAGAAAATGGTGGAGAACTAAAAAGGTTCGGCGCTTCGGGTGGAGGGTCCATCTGATTTTTTGGAGATAATTGAGACGTCGACGTTTTGGCACCTAAATAACTAATTTCTTAAATTTTTAAAAAATTAATTTTTTACTCTTATTTATTCATTTATTTTTATTTAAAATTCTTTTAAAATATTTATTTTTAAGATAAAATATACCATTTTAAATAAAAATATTATATAATTAAAAATAAATATATATTTTAAAAAATTTAAATTTTGTACTAAAATTTGTCACACTCGATTGAGTTTTGGTTATAAAATTTTTTAATTAAAAATTAATATATTTAATTAATTTAATAAAAAAAATTAAATAATGTGGTTATTTTGATAAACTTAGTTTTAAAAAAGTGGTTATTTTAGAATGTTCTCTAAATTTAAAAGTTTTCTAATTATTTTGTACTTTCATGAGACACGTGCTTATCTTATAAATAGACTTTCACTTTCCACCGACTCCTTCACATTTCAAAATTTCCGATGAAAACTGTAGTCCTTCGCTCCGGAAACTCCCTTAACCTCGTAAAAGGTCACTGATTTCTGAATTTGAAAGCTTTCTAAGGTCTGTTTGGATGCCGAGAAAAACAGAGACAATGATAGAAAATAGCAAAAGTGCTGAATCTTAGTACACCGAATGTGGAAGTTTGGTGAATTTCATTTGGTTGCCGAGGAAAACAGAGAAAACTAATGGAAACACATGACAAAAACCTGAGGATTCATGCTGATTTGGTTTCCGAAAACGAGAAAAAGAAATAATTGTATGTCGTCGTTTTCTCACGTACCAAACAAACAAGACTCAACATTTTCTTTGTCTCTTTCTGCATTACCTCAGTTGCCAAACAGACAACAGACTGCTTGTTTTGTTCATCTCTCTCCCTACTGATGGCACCGGATGCGATTCTCAATTTTTTCCCGTCAAAAGCGTTTAAGTTGGTAGGGGAAGCCATCGATTCAGTTACAGATAGATCAGGTTCCCCGCCAAAACCAACTAAATCGGTTGAGAAGTCCAGTGTCTCACCAGAAAAGCTCGTAATGCAGCTAGTTTTCACAGAATTCGGCTTGTCTCCGGTCACCGAAAAGCCGTCAAAGGAGCTCTCGCTTTCCTCGGCCAAGCCATATACGATTCCGCATTCAAGCTTTCCGCATTCGTTATTGTGAGCTTTTTATCATTTTTTTCCCGAAAAAAGTTATTTTAGATTTTCTTTGCCTTAGTTTCAGCTGAAATAATTGATTCTATTGATGAAAAAGATTCCAGCTTTCCTTCCTCTTTGATTGCTAAGAAATCAGAGGAAAATTTTAAAAAATATTTGCTCAGACATCTAATGTTCTGTTACTTTATTTTATTTGAAGCAGGAAACAGGAGTCCGAGAGATCACATCAACTGGTAAACATAAAAACGAACAATGCTGCTCCTAAGGAGCAGAAACACTGTCGCTGCAAGCAATCAAGATGCTTGAAATTGTGAGCCAATGATGAATCTGTGATGTAATTAGCGTCTAGTAAATTCAATTTGCCTTTGATAAATCTAATTACTTGTGAAATGTATGATCAGGTACTGTGAGTGCTTCGCTGCTGGATCATACTGTGATGGATGCAACTGCAATGGTTGTCGTAACAATGTTACGAATGAGGCTTCAAGGAAAGTTGCTATGGAAAGTATCTTAGAGCGTAACCCAAATGCATTCAGGCCAAAGATTGCTAGTAGTCCTAGTACCGCTCAAGATAATGTGGTATGCATCTGATCTTTCAAGTTCTGGAAGACAAATTGAATAAGTTACTGGATTTGCAGACAATCATCATAGCATGTATTTAAAGTTTCTCCTCTAAAGCATGAGCATCAAAAAGAACTCCTAAAAATTACATTTGCTAGAACTATAGTAAGATAATCCCCGTTATAAGGAAAACCTCATCAGGTCTTTTCCCCTTTGCATCTCCTGATTTTTATTGCATATGGAATGATTTGTTCAGGATGATACAAAGGACGCTCCATTGGTTGGAAAACACAACTGGGGATGCCGCTGCAAGAAGACTGGGTGCCTCAAGAATTATTGTGAATGCTTCCATGCTAAAGTGTTATGCTCCAAAAACTGCCAATGTGTAGACTGCAAGAATTATGAAGAATGTGTGGAAAAAGTGTCTTTTTCTGGAAGTGATTATAGTAATACTAAAATCTGTTCCACTTTTGCGGGATACAAGAAGAATATGGTTGTTTCTGATGGAGACAGTAATAATACCACTGTCAGCAACAATTTTGAAGGATGCGAGGAGAGGGAAGCTATTGCCAATGCAGATCATATGAAGACCAAAATCTGCAAGCATTTTGAAGGATGTAAGGAGGAGATGGCTTTTCTCAGCAGGGAGAATAATCTTTCAAAAATTTGCGTCAAGCAAGCCAATGCTAGTACATCTGCTGCTATTGGATTGTCAGATCCTGGCATCGTACAGGCATCCAGGAAGAGGAAACTGCAGGAGTTCCTGGACTTAAATGACAAGGATTTACCAATTCAGAGGCTCAAAAATCATCAAAAGGTTTTTAATTCCTTGCATCCTAACTCAAATACTCTTCTTTCTATTCGGCTGGTGAGAACTAACCTTTCATTTTCATGGCACTAGTGTAACTTTTTCCACAAAAGAACATTTGCAATTAACTTTCAGTCATTCAGAATGGTCACATGGTTACATTGCCTCTAGATTATGTTCATTTGGCTGCAAAGTATTGATTGTCCATCTCCTTGTTTTAGAATTTCATTTTCTTTCTTCATATGGTTAACAGGTGAATCCTCAAAGAGTTTCCAGTTCCTTGTCTGCCTTGTCTGTTGATCCTATTGATAACACTGGTATTGCTGCTATACTGGGCACCTCAAAGTATCATTGCAGGTACTTATTTTTCCTAATGATTCTTAGGTCCCTTTGTATTTTGAAAATGTTGGTGCCTTATTTTCTTCTCAATATCTAATTAGCATAACTGTTCTGCAGCTCAAAACCATCATTTGCAGACATCATTCAAGGACAAGACGTGGAAGAGCTTTGTTCACTTTTGGTGTTAGTATCAGAAGCTGCTAAAAATTCAGGTATTTACTAACAAAAGAAATGAATATAAAAATCTGCTGTCAGTTTAGCATTGTGAAATATCACCATGCCTCTCATGTTGAGAACAAATCAATATACAAATGTCTGAAATAAAGTTCTGGCTTAAGAGGTCATGGTACATAGAGGAATATAACTCAAAAAGACAAATAAAAGCACTGGGGCAGAAATAGAGCAAAGAAGATATGAAAAATAAAACTAGAAATAGATGATAACAGAAAATAGAAATTATGGATTGGCTAAAAGATCAATACATGAACCCTGAAAAGAGAAAAGTAGCTCAAGCAAAGAAGATGACAATAATTTAGATGCAAATGACAACAGTAACAACAATGTAAATGAGGGATCTTATTAATTTTTTTTAAACCAGAACATGCATAAACATAAGTGAGTGTGCCTAGCAGTTTGGCTCATTTAGTTTTCCTTAGACTAACTAATGGAAATGTATTCTGTGTGGTTTCTTGTTGGACACCATATACAATTATTTTCTGCCTCTTTTTCCAAACATCTTTTACTAATCTCTGTTTTCATTCCCCTTATTGACCCTTTTTGGTAGGATGTCTGCTTTTAACCAAACATGTGCCTCAGTGAAGTCGCCCTTAACTTTACATACTTAATATTCCCCACTTTTATTGTTTCTCATGTTCACCTGTTCTCACGTGTCATACCCTTTTATCTTTTCCTACATGTTCAGTTTCTTAGAGTTCTTTTAGAGGAAAAGCTTATAGGCAAAGTGAACATTTCATTTTTCAACTTGGCTTTCATAATTTTCAGATAAAAATGGCACATCAGACATTCAAGCAGTGAGAGAAAAGCAGACTGCAACTACTCATGAACTCCAGGACATGGAGAGCTTCCAGGCAGGACGTAATGTTCAGAAAGAGACACTTGATGACCATTTGAGTGGAAATGAAGTTGATGCAATGAATACAGATAATTACCTATCTGGAGGTATTGATGTAAAAGAAGGAAGACTTTCATGTCCTGGAACAATTGCAGTAGTGAGTAATGCCAAAGATGAGTTGTTCACAGGACCTTCTAAACCAGGCCAGATTCTGAACCATGGCTGCAATGTAGATGACTATGCTGAACAGGAAAGGCTTGTCTTGGCAAGTTTCAGAGATTATCTGAAAAAGATCAATATACTTGGGAAAATGAAAAGTAAGATTTTGTGCCTCGTCTTACTTCCTGGATAACTACTATTAAATCACGTTTGGACATAAAAAGGCACCATAGAATAATAAATCCAAGTCATGGAGAAGGTTCATTGATATCTGCTCTAAGGTTATCTGTTGTGATTTGTCATGCAAAAGCAATCATCAAAGACTCTCTTTCAGAAAACAACAATGAGAAGCAGAGCAATAATAAGATTGAGTGATTCAACGATTTCAATACAATATCTCTCATACAAAATCACTACCCTCTGTACCTGTCCGTGAGCTTCTACTCTTTTAGTGATCAACTAGGCTGGACAACAGAGCCAGAAAGAAAAATTCTCAGTTATTATTTTCTCCCCCATCCCTTCCAACACCTGTCTGGTGCATTTGCATTTTTCAGAAAAAGGTCTCCCTGGTGGAAATTTGAGGTCTCTAGTCTCCTACTTTAACATGAAAAGGAAGAAAACTATTTATGTCTAGGTTAATTGTGAGAATAATCTTTTACACTCAGTACAAACTGCTTTTCATTGTCCATAATTGTGATGGCAGGTCAGTATCATGATATAAAAGACGGTACTGCAACACGAGCAAACAGGAAGCAGCGGCAGTAGCAGCTGCGATAACATCTTAAAGCTCGTGATCCAGACAATGCAGAGACATTTCCAGCAACAAGTGCAGTCACTGCCACCAATACTAACCACCTGCTTTATAGGGTTGTGCATCCGAAAGAGGTTAAACGCATAAAATCTGAGTTTGACAAATTCCTCAAAGTCAGTTTATTACTACTATTTCAATTCATTTTCTTACCTGGATCAAATGCAACAATAATATACATTTGGAGGTTTTCATTAGGACATACTATCATGACAAAACCAAATGGCAATATAATTGATCATTTTACAAGTGATCTCATATTCTTCTTGTTTTAGTTAACCATGTTACTTTTTATAGCTTCCTTAGTTTCTTTTGTCGTGTCTATTTCCTGTTTTAAGATTGTATAGTTGAAAACCTAGTATAGATTCTTGCCAATATTTTAAAAAGTTAAAAAGGGTGTATTCCTAGATATGGTTTCTTTCAACTAACAAGTGGACAAATCTAGGAAACAAGATATCCAAAGATCCAAGAAGAGTGTTTGTCTTCCAGGTAGATGGGACTAGAGAGAATGTAAACCAGCATGCTTTTCTTGTAAATCTGCACAAATCCATAGATTTGTCAAGCACAATGCAACATTTTAAACCAAAATTTTTCTTTTATTTTAATTACACTGGAAGTCATTTACATGATAGATCACAATTGAAGAGTATACAAACAAGAGAAACTGCGCGCCAATTCAATCGTCAGCCAGTTGCTTGTGTAGTCACAAATCATTTTGGTAGAGCTTCTACCAATTGAAAAGTTTCCCCAGAAAATTGAAGTCAAAATGTTTTTTGAGGGAATAGAAGCTGAGAAGTGAAATAACATACATCACTCATCATTTAACTCTTGAACAGGCTATTTGCCTTAAAAAAACCTTCAAGTTATGCAAACCAGAGGGAAAGGAAGTTCACAAATCGCTGGTTGATGAAAACACAAGTGAAACTATTGAAGTTTATGGCCACTTTCAGATGACCATAAGCATTTTGCATCCACTTCCACCCCCTCTGATTATTAGAGTCCCTTCCTCAGTCAAAATTGTTTGATTCCTATTATTGTGCATCTTAGTTCTCTTATAATTTTGGCACCCCAAGAGCTATATTTTGTACTGTAGCAACCAGAGGATGCCTTCCTTCTGTCAGCCCAACTTACTCGTAGAATGAATCATCGCCACAAATTGTCCAAACACTCCAGAAGCTGGAAGTAGATCGACAAATATGCTTTCATAAGATCAGCATCATTCCTGATTGGATTTTATGCCTCAGTTATTATTCCCAATCATTTCATGAGCTGCTCACTTGGGCAACTAAACCTGAATTTTGAATTTCTCTAAAAGGGTTTCCATTCACCAATAATCACCACAAGAGCAAATTCCATCTTTGAATTGATGGTAGCGGTTCACATCTCTAACAGTTATTTCCCTCTCTGTAATTTTTGAGATAAACTTGATAGCAATATGACAGTCATCACAAATCTTGAGGTTCTTGTTTATTAGAAGCCTGGTTCCATCCGGTGTGCTAATGAGTCCAAATGCAATGGCTAGCCTTTCGCTGTGACAGCAAACCATACTTGTTTTCTCATCATTCTCCACATCATGAAAAACGGATCCAGTATCTGGGACATAGCCAGCTTCTTTCATTCGTCTTTCTAACCACTTTAATTTTGCATATATCTCATCATGGTCATGATGTGAAGCATCTCCGGAAAGAAATCCATGAACCTTGTTTTTCACTGCAATCCAACTACAAGCAATGCTTTTCCTAATTCCCCTATCAATCATTAATTTTCTCAACTTTCCAACTCCATCCCAATTTCCTGCTTTAGCATAGATGTTTGATAAAATAACATAATTCCCTGCATCATCCGGTTCAAGCTCAATCAGTTTCTTCAAAGCTAGTTCAGCCAACACCACATATCCGTGGGTTTTGCAAGAATTCATCAATGCACCCCACACACCAGAATCTGGTGTCACTCTCATGTGCATTATAAGATTGTAAGCCTCATTCAATTGACCAGAGTGGCCAAGGAGATCGACCATACACGTATAATGTTGAACAGTTGGATCAATCTGGAAATCCTTCACCATAGATTCAAAAAACATCCTCCCTTTATCTAACAAACCCCCATGGCTGCAAGCTGACAGAACTCCCACAAATGTTATGTGGTCAGGTCGAACCTCGTTCTTCATCATCTCAAACAAGTCCAGTGCTTCAGTAGCATGACCATGCATTGCATATCCAGTAATCATCGCATTCCAAGAAATAACCCTCTTCTCCCTAAGCAGCTCAAACAAATTCCTTGCAACCTTCACTGACCCACACTTGGCATACATATCAATCAATGCAGTTTTCACCTTATCATTTGATTCAAACCTGTGTCTCCAACTAAACCCATGAAGCTCTCTTCCTTGAGAAAGAGCTGCAATATCAGCAGAAGCCGATATCACAGTCACAAGGGTTGCCTCACTTGGCCTTAAACCTGTCAGAACCATCTCTCTACATAACTCTAGTGTTTCATCCGTGTGCCCATTTTGTCCATAAGCTGCCATCATAGAGTTCCACAGCACAACATCCTTTACTAATATCAAATCAAACACTTGCTTTGCACTTTCTACACGGCTACATTTCGCATACATGTCAATCAGCGCAGCACCAACAAACACATCTGTCTCCCACATAGTTCTTATCACATCTTCATGAATCTTCTTCCCCTCTTCGACAGCAGAAAGTGCAGAGCAGGCCTTTAACACAAATGGGAACGTAAAATTATCAGGCACAAGACCATACTCAATCATTCTATAATACAATTCAATCGCAACCTCATAAGGCCCACTCCATGCATACCCACGAATTAGCACATTCCAAAGAAATTTGTTTCCTTTGGGAATTCTCTCAAACAATAAATGTGCATTGCGTAAAGAGTCGCAAGCACTGTACAAATTAACTAGTTTAGTAGCTAAAAAACGGTGAAATCCAAAACCCATTTGCAAAATACGGGCATGGAGTTGTTTACCTGGGTTTACGGCTTTCTGGGCTATGCAAGATTGTAAAAGAGAACCATAATACAAGGGAAGTTGATCGGTCCGTTTGCAAGGCGATTTCGATGAAGAGAGAATAATATCTTGAGGATATGGAGTGGTGTCTTGTTGACTGATTTGCGAGTGATAGTTGTAGTGAATGAGAAATGCATTGTTGCTGTTCTCGTAGTTCAGAAGAGAAGAGAAAGAGCTGAGAAAAAGACGTTGTCTTATTAGATTTGTTCTAAGCATCTCTGTTTTTCCTCCAGAAAATAAGAAGAAAAATTAGGATTCAAAGAACGAGGGATGTGATACCATTGAAGAAGAAAAACAGCAATTAAAGAGACAGTTTAAACGATTTGTGATATTTGAAGAAAGCAACCGCCAGCGGCGGGAAAATTCGTTGACGGTATCACTCCATTAGATACATCATGAAAACCTGAAAGCTTAAATAAGCTGTATTCAGTTTTATGTAGTAATTTTCACCAAGATAGCGGATTTAACAGATATTTTACAAGTTGGGTCTCAATGATATTTTAAATTAATAATTGAAAAATAATTAATCCCCCACCTATTCTTTTCTATTTTAAAATATATAATAAAATATAAAATTAATTTATAAATTTTATTAAAATATAAATCGTTTATTATTAATTATATTATATATTAATATCTTATCAAAAATTACAGATAAAAAATTTAAGAAGAGATTCTAATCCTTTACCATATATCTATAACTAATTAGCCATCCATCTATACTTACTTCTGCTTGCATGGGAAGCAAATATGCACAGAGCTATATAGAGATCAAAGATGATCGATGTGTCACTGAAAATTCAAGTTGATTTATCAGGATGTTCAGAAAGCTTAGACAATCAAATTGAAAATGCTGACCAGTTTTATAGGATCCAGACCAAAGAAAATCTCAAACATTCATAAATTATAAATTCAATTACACGAGATTATAAAATGGCTGTGCTATTCACTTGCCCAAGATATCAGATGCTGACTTGTTGATGACTTGGTATAGCTCTTCCCTGAGCAAAGCAGAAAATCTTTGTTAGGTAATGAAAGCAATATGCAAACCATCAAGTCTTTAGATGGAAATGATTCTTCTGGCTATGCAATATCATGTACCAACTATCCTCAGTTTTAGTGGAAACTGAAACTAAAAAGAGTTGCAACAAATTCACTCACCTATCCGGCTTGAACAAGAGATAGCGATATACAAACCACTGAAAAGAACGAAGAAGATTAAATTAATATTAATGTCAATAACAGAAGGTCGGTACATAATATTAATATCAAAGAAAGGCAAAATTTTCGATGGTTTGTTAAGATCTTGGAGTAAAACAAAAATTATTTATACCAATTGCATTGCGTGAGGTAGAAATAATAGTTTAAAAGTTTTTAAAGATTACTTTTCCCTTATTTTTTCTCTCTGCCAACCATGCTATACAATTATTTCAATACTTACAGTAGAAAACAATATCCCAACAAGTTCTAGTACATTTGGGATGAGTGGCAGCTTGTCAATTGCCTGCACATATTAATAAGGAAAAAAATTGTCAATATCATCATTGTTATGAGGTTGAAATTGAAGCAGAAAGTGAGTGGTTATATGAATGGCAAAAGTGAAATTAAAGAAATGCAAATGGTCTAATCACTATCTACTCTTGCTTGTTGAATGATCCATAAAATGCTGCAAGCAATTAATAGCAAAAATTTTGACATCTTGGCATATTTTTAATGGATAGCTCAAGTCAACTGAGTTACTACACTTCTTGCAAAATGGATTGGTTGATTTTATTTCAAAGTAATTATTTCAACATCTCAGTCAAAAACATATTCATTTGCCATAATATTCAAGAGAAAGAGTGAGCTCCGGAAATTACAGTAATTAGATTTGCTGATGCCCATAGAGCCACTATAGCTGCAAATCCCAAACCGATAAGACCCAGCCGATCTTCGGGTCTATCCCACTGTTTCCAACAAAATAAAGCCATTTCAGAGAATAGCAACCTCTATTTACACAAAAGCAATATAATCTTTCACTTCCCAAGAGCAAAGTTAACATGATCATGCAGGTGATATAATGGTCTGAGAGGTACTCACAACATTTTGAACAGACTTAAAAACAGTAAGCGAGGTTGATGACTCAGAACTTTCCCCAGCAGCCTTCACAACAACAGAAACATGGTTTTGCTTCTCTGAAATATGATTGAACATGAACCAACAACAAACACAGATAAGCCAAAGTGTGTAAAGGAACACTGAATAGAACCTACAACCTAGTGCTTTACGATTATATTTCACTGACATGTGCAAGGATGGGATTCGCAAACATGAACATGACATTACATTTTATTATTCCCCACCCTTGAATTGTCCATCTCTGGTATCTCTCATAAGATGAAATCAATATATGTTATCTAAACAATGTAAAACTTACCAGAAACAAATATGAAAGAGATACTTAAAGCTGTAAAAGAGAGACAGGAGACAATTTCTGTGAAACTCTATTTACAGATTTTAGATTGCAAAATTCTTGGCTGTGGTTCTACTTGGCTTGATAATAATTTTCCCGAACACCACTAAGAGTCAAACTAACATTTAGTTCCAGCTCAACTCTTTCATTCAAACAATCCTACCAAAATTTTGCATGTAGATCAGTTTTATCCATTGTTGTCACCATCACAAATATGGCTAATCAACTGAATCACCATTTTTATGCTAAAAAATAAAATAAAAAAGTTTCAGTGAATACAAGCCTCAATTTGAAATTCGACACCTTATCCAAATTTGCTTCTGAGCCACTTTCCACCTAAAAGTAGCTGAGCTTAAATTTCCATACCAACTCCAAATTAACCTCCATTTTCAATGGTGCCTCATTGATTTTCTTTATGGACTCTAGCATCACAGTGTCATTATTAACATGCATAAACTACAAAAGAAACTGACACATAAAGTCAATAAAACAATGGATTAGGAGCTGAAACCATAATATGCCACAATAAATAAAAATAGCAATAACATAAAAGCTGCTTTAGAATAGATAACACTTGCCTCTTATGGGAGAAAATGGGAGCTTTCGAAGAGTACTGAAAAGAGATTTTCTTCCTTGGACCAACAACGGCGGAGGCAAGTATGCAGTAATTGAAGCCATGCGTGGCTGAAAGAGATCACAAGAATCAAAAAGGATCACAGAAACCAAAAAAATAAATAGATAAAGTTTTGAAAGATGGGTTCAAGCGAAGTACAAAGGAAAAAAGAAAACCAAACAACAAAAATCATTTTTAGAAGAAACAGAACTGGGTTTTACTTACCTTAGTGGTGGCAGCTGCCCAGAGAAAGAGAGGAAGTGTACACACCACAGAATTGTTGGTAGTGTCAGCAAGCAGCCAAGGGTTGACTGTATCCTTTTCAATTAGAGTTTTGCAACAACACAAATTTTCTTCCTTTTGGGCTTACATGCCCATCTCAGTTTACAGCAGAGGCATCAAACAACCCTGTCCTGGCACGGGCCCAACATGGACTTGCTGCAGAACCTGGGGGTTCAACATCAAAAAATAATGAAAATAAATAGGTACAAGTTCACAGGCTAACCTGGCTGGGTTCTAATAAGCTTGAGCTTATAGATCATGTTGAATTCCATTATTTATAAATTAATCCAAATCCGTTAGTTTATTGTATTTAATTTTATGATTAATACATCTATTTTTCAGTAATAATAATGGCACCTAATCAATATATGATTACACTCTTTTTTATAAATAAGGTAGAGCTCTTGACTTTGTGTGAAATTGGGTGTATTAAGAAACAGACCGAGTGCACTTAGTTTTCTCAATTTGTGTGTGGGTTCAACTATTTTAGTGACATGGTCCAGTCCCTTAGGGAGAAGCTACCCTTTTAGCTATAAAATTATTAGGAAATTAATTATTACCCTTTATTAGCATAAAAATGAGTTAAATTTCAAAAGTTGATGTTATTAAAAAAATTCTTACCTTTATTTTTAAACTTATTAAAATTATGATACAATACAATAAAAACAATATCGTACAATAATATCATGATAATAGATAGTACAATGCATTAAATATGTACGACACTTAATATCTGATAAATTGATTGCATTGTTTCAAAATCTATGTACCAAATATAAAAGGATCAAATTGTATCATTTGATTGTAGTTGTTGGCAAATGTTTATATGAATGTTAGAATGATAGATCATGAAAATACACATATAAGGTTGTTGAAGAGGAATGGTAGTTGCTTCTCTCTTCTTTTTTTTTGTTTTTAATTGTCTTTGTTTTTGTTTTTGAAAAGTTCTCTTTCTCATAATTTATTCAAATATCTATTCACCAATATGCAATGTCTTGTCGAGACAATTCCTCTAACCATATTTTAAGATTTATCCATTTGGGGAAGAAGACTAGGTTTCAATGTTGGTGGGCTTTCTTTTAATACTATGCATTATAAGAATTTTCATGATTCCATACCAAGCAGAGAACTCACATTCTTTTACACAAAAATTAGGGTTTCAATTTTTTTATTATATAATTATTAATGATTTTAATACGTTAATAACATAACTCCAAACTTTAAAAAAAATTGTAAAAATGATTAATTGAATTTAATAAAATATAAACATTTAAAAGAGAAAATGATCCCATGCAATGAATTCTATCGTTATTATTTTTTTTTGTTAAATCATTGGTTTGTTCTTTTTTAAATCATTGGTTTGGTCTTAAAATATAAATTTTGTAAATAATATTCATTTTAAAGTCAAGTTTATGCAATAGTATTTTATCGTCCACTTGTTTCTAAATTCTAATTCATTGTTGTTTAAAATGATGTCCAAATTTTCAGCTTTGGCCTAACATTTTACCTTTTACAAATGTTGTATGCCTGCATTTTTATTCTACCAAATTAACAAAAGTCCTTGAGAACCATTTTGCTAACCTTAGCTAAATCCACTTTTTTTTTCTTTTGCCAACTTTTGTTATATGTAAGTACTTAAAAACATGTTTCGATTAATATTTTTCATCGAATTTGAGAGATTTCACTATCATTTGTTTAAGTATAAATACTCGAATTGTGCTATCATTGAATTTAATTCAATCGAATTTTGTTAAATCAAATCAATACTATTAATGAGAAAAACCATATAAAACATTAAAAGAAATTTAGTGGTAGAACTACACTTAAAAAAATAATTTTTCCTAAGTAATTTACATATATAAATAATATTTTAATTGACCCAACATGAAACTTCCATAATTAGTCTTAGTTAATTAATTAATTAATTAGCTTAAACCACTTGACCGAATCTGTTAATTGAAAATCTATAGAGACCTGAAAGCATAGAGAGAGCTCAGAAATTCTTTAATTAGTTAATTAATTAATACCAAAAACAGAGAAAGAGAAGTGGAGAATTTATTCCATTTTCTGAATTTTACATGAACTTCCATGCAAATTAAAGAAATGGGTATTGATGAATGAATGACTCAAAAAGCATACAGACCACAGACCAAAATACATTAATGAAATCTCAACACAAAATTAATGAATTAATTATTTTCAAGATTTAATATTCCATTAATGTTATTGTAAACATATAAATTCAATTATATATTTCATTTTCCTTTGCATTCATGGCTAAAATAGCCTTAAATTTTCTTTTTCTTCATTTCTATCTTCCAAAACTACCATTATTTTCACATCTACTCTTCAACATCTACCTTTCCTTCATAGGGTTGATAAAATGAATGTATGGATTCGTTCAAATCTTGCAACTAGTTAGGTTTCACAGAAATATTATTGATCCTTTTCATAAAGTTCTCGTATTAAGGCTTCACTTTAGTTATGTTAAAATAAAAAAAAATTATTATCAATCGTGTCGTATGTATTTTATTTTATTTGACTTGATCGATTATGATCGTTAACATGTTGGATTGCGTGTCGTGCGGTGTTGGAATTCATATCTAGATTAACTTGTAGAATTGGAAATTTCTGATTTAATATATAAGTGTAATTAACTATAAGACTTAAGCACCTGCAAATTACTACTATTGGAAGATATTCCTTTATGTTTTTAAGTTGCTTTCAAATATCATTAATGAACACAACTGTGCCTTTCATAATTGTTTCTCTAGGTTTCCTAATTTGCATTCATTTTGTGAGGTGGCTTAATTGTGTCAAGATCTTAATATTACTAATTGAGATTATCCACTGTGATTAATTTTTAAATCTAACAATTATATATTTATGTATTGTCTCCATCAAAATTTTAAAACATAACGAAGGTATAATATGCTAAAAAGAAGATTTATAATGATTAATTTATACATAAATATAAATTAAACCCTCTTTAATCATGATTAGATCGGATTATAATTTTTAATATCATATATTACTTTTAAAAAATTTTACTTATTGAATCACTCACGGTTATATGTATTATAAATTTTTAATTTATAATTATTTAATAAAATTATTAAAATTAATGTATAAATAAAAACAAATATTTATCAAATGCTTTAATTATTTTATTGTTAATAAAGAATACGATAATTCAATAAATTTATAATTTTAAATAAAAATTATTTGATATTAAACATCATGAAGTGATGGTCAAGTTTCAAAATGGGCATCAATTGGTCATACTTTATATGAACATCCAATTTAATTACCCTTCTTTCTTCCTTTAATTTGCAAGCTTTTTCTTGTTTCTTTTATGGCCTTTCTCAATGCATCATCATTCTATGTTTTCCTTTTCCCCCATTAAATTTATCAAGAATTTCCCCACTTTCACTCACTTTTCCCCCCCTCCATCTTCTATTTTGTTTTCATATTTATTATAAACTTGCTTCATAAGAAATCTCTAAAGCTAATTAAAGAGTTGAAATTATTTAGTAAATTAAGCAAGATACCCTCTTGTCAACTAATTACTTGTAACATTTGTTAATTATTAATCAATTTCTTGGTTAATTTCTCCTCTTACCATCCTTAATAGATGACCAAAAACAAGTTGCTTGTAATGTACAAAAACAAAAAAAATAAAATAAAATTGGAGAAGGAGATAATGAGAGAGAGAGAGGAAATCCAAAAGGAACTTCAAATCAATTAATTCCTCATTCTTATGATTATAATTTTTAATTTAATTATTTTACTTTTTTCATACCATGTGATTGTTTCATATCATCTACCATTCCTAACTATCATACACACACAAACATAAATCATTGAAATGATTCATACAAGATTTTGAACTGTAGTTATGAAAACTTCAATTATGGATGGAGGTATTTGCTCATAATTAATGGCATCAATGTAGATAATTTTATAATTTTTTTTAGGTTCACATATTAAATTAGATTTTTTTTCGTATACAATCATATATTAAAATACTCTTAAAGTTATTACTTTTAATCATTTTTCCTAAACTAATAAATTATTATATTTTTTTAGTCGGATTTTTGTGTATACATTTATTTAATAAAATTTGATTGTATATAGAATTACGTCAAATCAAATTAATTACAATAATTTTATAATATATATATATATATATATTTTTATATTCATTTATAAAATTTTGTATATTAAATCAAATAAATTATGATATTGAAGAAAAACATGAAAGAAAGAAAAAATTGAAAAGAATTAACTATCAAATTATAATACAAATATGCTAAAGCACTCCAATATAAGACTTTCTCATGCATATTGATGTAATTATCAAAGAATTTAATATAATAACACACTAGAAATGTTATTTTCCTACAAGTCTAATTACTACATAACTAAAGAATTGACTTACCCTAGAAA
Source organism: Xylocarpus granatum (assembly GCA_019650275.1). NCBI lineage: Eukaryota > Viridiplantae > Streptophyta > Magnoliopsida > Sapindales > Meliaceae > Xylocarpus > Xylocarpus granatum. Next base: position 577,828 of record BNST01000726.1, read on the forward strand.
GAGAGAGAGAGAGGGCCTTAAATATTGGAAAAGCTTGGAGGCAAATTCATAAATGGTATAAGGACAACAATGCTCACACATTCACATATTGTCATGTGCCTTAACCCATCTTTACTTATTTATGAAATAACAATCAAATTATGTTTTGGGTTTTTTTTAACAAATAGGTGCCGGTTGATGTTGTTATTTCATTAAAAATATAGATCACGTTTAGGAAACCTATTTGTCATGCATAAATATAGTCTGTCATGGATTGTTATTTATAAAACATTTAGGGACTTTTATGTTAATATCCACTTTGTTTATTTTATTATTACTATAAAACATCAATAACTTGACCAATTGGCTCATCTTTGTGAGCCGTGATTAATGGCTTCGGCTTCGGCTTCGGCTTAGGTTAAGGCAATTCAATCAATTATTATTATTATAAAAAAAATCCTTTTTGAATCTTGCTTAATTATTTTTAAGTAATCTAATTTTATTGCATGAACGAGTAATTAATTAATAATAAATATTTAAAATATTTAATCAAAATGTTAGTGTCTAAAACGTTTGAACATATCCGATATAAAATATTCATTAACGAATATTTATATACGTTCATACTTAATTTTTACAATATACAAAAGTAAATATTTAAATTTAAAATTTTACATTATTTTTAAAAATATTTTCGTTTAATGTCCCTTTTAATATGTATTTTCAATTTTCATGTACTTTAAGAAAACAAAGTCAAGATTACTCAAAATTTTTTAAATATAATTTTATATATCTTGTATTTATTATTTTATAATTTTTTATATTTCAATGGAATTATTTTCTTGACTTCTATCATCCTTGACATTGATATTTCCAAACCGAAATAAATAATATGTAAAAGTGCACGCGCACGTGTGTGTATACATGTATATGATGTGTACCAGAATTTGAATATAACTTTTAACAATCTAACATTGAATTATGTTATATTATTTTTTAAAATATTATAAATATTTAAATTTACATAGTTTCAAATTCATCATTTACTCGTGAACTAATTCTCTAAGTTACAATCACTAAAAATTCGTATTTTCATACAATATTGCGAAACTTAAGGAATGTCAAATTTAAAAAATTTTAGAAGATTCTAATATAAACTAACTAAAAATAAAAATTTTACTTAAGCAATATTAATTTCGTATTATCTAGATATTTATTTATTTAATTTTTACTATATATATATATCTTAAATTAATCAAAAAATATAAAATAATACTCATTAAAAAAAAATTGTAAAAAATTATATTTTTATTAAATATTATATTGAGACTACTCAACCTAAATTTTTATCGTATTAGAATTCTACCCGAATCACTCTAACATTGTCGAAATACAAATGGATTTAATTTGTTATTAATAATTATCGTATTAGAATTCTACCCGAATCACTCTAACATTGTCGAAATACAAATGGATTTAATTTGTTATTAATAATATACATACGTACGTATACATACACACATATATATTTATAGATTTTTAGATAGACAGATAGATAGCTTGAGCCACCACAACAAAGCCTAGCTCGAGCCATAATATATATAGACTGAGAAAACCGTTGAAAAACAAGATTGAACTGCTTAAAAGTTAGTTGAGTCTTCACATTCTCACAAAGAATATCTGACAGTCAACTGCTACCAGCCCTCTCTATTTTCCCTTTCATTGTTTTCTTTTCTCTTCTCTCTCCTCGAACAGGAGAAATGAATGCAATACAATTTCCCTTTAGTGTCTTAGATTAGGTCATTTTTATTTTGTTTTATATCCTTAAATTAAGCCTACCCCACCTCTTTATTCACTACCATTTTTCCTCCTTAAAACAACCATTTCATCACCCTCTTCACAGCAATTTTCTTCTCTTTGCCATGGGCGTGGACATGTCTAACAACCCACCCACTTCTCGCACCAAAGATTTCTTTGCCTCTCCTGCTCTCTCTCTAAGTCTTGTAAGTCCAACATAATTCATTGGTATTTTCACGTTTATGTTGTGTGTTATTTTAGTAGTTTTTGTTTTTTGTTCATGTGGGTTTGTTTTGTTTTCCTTATTGACAAAGGCTGGAATATTCCGGGATGCGGGGGCGGCGGCGGCGGCGGCAGCGGTTAACAATGAGGTGGAGGAAGGAGATGAAGGAAGTGGAGGAGGAGGGTCGAGAAGAGAAGAGACTGTCGAGATTAGTAGTGAAAATTCCGGCCCCGGAAGATCAAGATCAGACGATGAATTTTTCGAAGGAGAACATGATGATGATGAAGATGGAGCCAAGAGCAAGAAGAAGAAAAGAAAGAAATACCATCGTCACACAGCAGAGCAAATCAGAGAAATGGAAGCGTACGTCTCCTCTCCAATTTCCATACATATAAGAATAACTGCTCAACGAACATAATATTTACCAATTCAGTGTTAAATTACACTACAGTTATCGGTATTTTACAAAATATGAACGTCTGAATTGAAGAAAAGTTTAGTTTGAGTCATGGGGTAGGTTAAGCTTGCTTATGATTTGCATGAATTTTTCTATGAAAATTAGCTTTAATGTCGATGTACTGAAATTGATTATACTTTATGTTCATGTGCAATGTACACGCAAGGGTTTCAACAAATGTTAGTGGGATGCTTACTAAGAAACAAGATTATAAAGTAAAAGCCATAGCTAGGTGACTCATAATTTTAAGGTTCATTGACTTTACGGTATAGCTTTCTTTATTACTTTGTTTTATGTGTTAATGGGTAGCAGCAATACAAAAATTTGTCAAATTTGTATCCAAATATTATCGTCTTTTATGTTAAGTGATGTGTATTCAATCTCCATCATGCATTTGTTTAAGGTTATCATGATACTGTGAGGCAGGCTGCTGTCGGTTGTATTAAATGTTTTTGTCTTTACATTTAACTAACAATTACTGAGGTTAATTGGTTTATATTTGCAGGCTTTTTAAGGAGTCACCACATCCTGATGAAAAGCAAAGGCAGCAATTGAGTAAGCAATTAGGCCTTGCTCCTAGACAAGTCAAGTTTTGGTTTCAAAATCGTCGAACGCAAATCAAGGTAGTCTTTAATGGGAAATTTGTGAATGTTCAATGTTGAATGTGTAGTATTTTATAGGGTGCTAATTTTAGAGTGGAAACAAACATCTCAGGCTATTCAAGAGCGCCATGAAAATTCACTGTTGAAAGCAGAAATGGAGAAGCTCCGAGATGAGAACAAAGCCATGAGAGAAACCATTAATAAAGCTTATTGCCCTAATTGTGGTGTGGCTACAACCAGCAGAGATACTGCCATGACAACAGAAGAACAACAATTACGTATCGAAAATGCCAAGCTCAAAGCCGAGGTAATTTGAAAGACCCATCGAGCAAAATTACTTTTAGTGCTCCTTGATGAAATATCTAAAGGAATCTTATGTGAACATGTAGGTAGAAAAGCTAAGAGCTGCTGCAGGAAAACGCCCGCCAGGAGCAACATCAACAAGCTCAAGTTCGGCCGGGAATGATCAAGAAAACAGAAGCTCTTTAGAATTCTACACTGGGATTTTCGGGCTCGAGAAATCAAGAATCATGGAGCTGGTTAATCAAGGAATGGAAGAGCTGAAGAAAATGGCTACTGTTGGCGAACCACTTTGGCTTCGAAGCGTCGAGACTGGTCGAGAAATTCTTAATTATGATGAATACATTAAAGAATTTTCCGTCGAAAATCCAGGCAATGGGAAGCCAAAACGATCTATTGAAGCCTCCAGAGATACAGGCGTCGTCTTTGTGGATCTTCCAAAGCTAGTTCAAAGTTTCATGGATGTGGTAAGAAGCCATTATCACTTACTATTCAGTAATTTTTTTTTCCCAGAAAATTATTCGGTGATGGGTTTTGCATGATGTTAATTTTTTTTTATTGGGTTTTATAGAATCAATGGAAGGCAATGTTTCCATGCTTAATTTCAAAGGCAGCAACAGTTGATGTAATTTGCGGTGGTGAAGGTCCAAATAGGAATGGTGCAGTGCAATTGGTGAGTAAATCACAATCTAAATGACACAAAGAATCGAACAAAAGAGAAAGTGTTTTCACATGAGTAGTATCACTTTTTCTTGCGGCCCAACCATAAGCAAAAGCTGAGCTTTCTTCCAATATCTTTCAGGAAAGTATTTAAAAGTAGTATTTACTGGCCAAAAAAATGCCTAGGAAATAAACTTTAAATAGTTTTCTAGTCCCAAAAATGATTCTTTTTTTAATCTCAAAAAGTGCTTTTATCAGATTCTTTTAACACTTTTAAGCCATGTCAAAAGCACTTCAATGCATCCTTAATTTTCTTCAGTGATTAGAAGTGCGAAAATCTATGACATACTAATTATGTTCTCTTGAAATTCACATAATGTTGTTGGGTCCTAGAAACTACAGAGAAGAGGAGGATAAGAAAGGGGTGGGAAAGAAAAGAAAGGCGGAAGAAAAGTAAAATCTCATGAATAAGAAAAGATCTTTACAAAAATCGCTTTTAGAACCACTTATAGAAAGCATAACTAAGAGTACACATTTACCGATTACATTCCTATGTTTTGTATTTATTGCATGCAGATGTTTGCAGAGCTGCAAATGCTGACACCTATGGTGCCAACTAGAGAAGTTTATTTTGTTCGATATTGCAAGCAACTAAGTGCTGAGCAATGGGCAATTGTCGATGTTTCAATCGACAAAGTTGAAGAAAACACAGATGCATCACTTGTTAAATGCAGAAAACGACCGTCTGGTTGCATCATTGAGGATAAATCAAATGGCCATTGTAAGGTATTGCATATATTCACATATCAATCATAAGTCTTGCAGGACTGCTGAATCGTAAGAAATGAACTATAAAATTCTGTAACTCTTACAGTGAAATTCTGCCGTGAAAACTGCTTATGATGATTACTTTTGGTCAGGCGTTCGGAAAATAAACTCGAAAATGAAAGGAAAATATTGCAGAGGTGTAATTAATGGAGCCATGCATTGAATTTGCGTTATATAGTCACGATTGTGACAGTAATTTGATAATAATCTTCAGGTGATTTGGGTAGAGCACCTGGAATGCCAGAAAGCCACATTTCACTCAATGTATCGCAGCATTGTTAACAGTGGTTTAGCTTTTGGTGCAAGGCATTGGATGGCAACGATGCAGCTCCAATGTGAACAGCATGTTTTCTTCATGGCAACAAATGTTCCTACAAGGGGTTCAACTGGTGAGTTTGAATCCATCTTATTATCTTTTACAACGACATTGCTGTCTGTAAACGAGAAGTTAAGAAATAATACCTGTCATTGAACATTAGGAGTTGCAACTCTAGCTGGAAGGAAGAGCATTTTGAAGTTGGCACAGAGAATGACATGGAACTTTTGTCGTGCCATCGCTGCATCGAGCTATCACACATGGAACAAAGTCACAAACAAAACTGGAGAGGATATAAGGGTCTCTTCCAGGAAGAACTTGAATGACCCTGGAGAACCTCTTGGGGTGATTCTCTGTGCAGTTTCTTCCGTGTGGTTGCCTGTATCTCCTCATGTCCTGTTCGATTTCTTAAGAGACGAAGCTCGTCGAAATGAGGTATATCACTTGTTTCGGCATTAGTACTATGGTAATAAACTTTCTGAACACTAGGATAAACATTCAAAGATATAGTTTTCACAGCTTTAGTCCTGTCATCTCAGTGGGGTATCTTGTCAAATGGAGGTCCTGCACAAACCATTGCAAGCTTGGCAAAAGGGCAAGATCGCGGCAATGCGGTAACTATTCAGGTGAGCTCTATGTTTAAGTACGAAGAAATCAAAAACTTAATCTATTCATTTACCTGCTTCATATAAACCTGGGGTTCTACATAATTCAATTCCAGGCTATGAAATCCAAGGAGAACAACAAGTGGGTACTCCAAGATAGCAGCACCAATGCTTATGAATCTATGGTGGTCTTTGCTCCGGTAGACATTACAGGTATGCAGTCTGTGATTAGTGGATGTGATTCAAGCAACATTGCTGTATTACCCTCCGGGTTCTCAATTCTGCCAGACGGACTTGAGTCAAGGCCTCTTGTGATCACTTCCAGACAAGAGGAGAAGAGCACAGAAGGAGGATCTTTGCTTACTGTAGCATTCCAAATTCTAACTGATAACTCTCCTACGGCAAAGCTAACCATGGAATCTGTCAAATCAGTTAACACACTCATATCAGGCACATTTTGCAATATTAAGACTAGCTTTCAGTGTGAAGATGCTTGATCCACACAGCACTGTAAAGCTAGGTAGACAGGAACTAGTTGTAAAAGTCACAGGTTTTCTATTTTTTTTTACCTCAATTTCTAGCTGTAGCAAAGTAGCTGTCATTATGTAAGCCTGCTTACACTCGTTATTTGGTTAGGATGGGGGGCTTAACGTTCTGGGGAATTTGTAATTGACAATCTGGCAGGGAAGAGTCTGAGAGAGATGTGATTCACCATCTTTTATAATTCTAGGAAAGTGAAATATCCTGATGTATAGAATTACTATACATTAGTGACATTTTGTGGCTGTTTTGATGCTATATTTATCTATAAATGCTATTAGAAAGGAAGAAACTAGAACCAAATAGTACCTAAAACAAGTCCATCAGAATCCTAAAGCTGTTCAAATGTTTGCTGCACATACAAGATACACCTCCAAAATCAAATATAGATATACAGGTATACCGATGATGTTTTGAAGTGATTCGAAGTAAAGTAGATTTATTTCTTTCAGAATATCACTTCCCAGCTATAGAGATTATCCAACTTCAAAGCTTAATCGATAGCATAATATTCACAGAGCATCACAATCTTAATCCTTGTTCAATTACAGAGTTAAATGTCAGAAAAGCACAGAGAACGGTTCTCACCAACACATTATCTTAAACATGCACCATATACAAAGCCAAATACCAACAAAATGAGTTCTTTTCCAGGAAAGATTTTCACTCTCCAAAAATTCAATTAACATAACGAAGACAGAGAATTATAAGGGAGAATTTACATAAGTTAACTTTCTCATTGACTTATCAATCATCATAGTGAAGCTTTGCATACTAGGGCATCACAAAACAATTATCAGAGCCATGTAGTGTTAAAATTTTATTTTAAAATTATTCCTCTCTTTATGAATAATTCTAGCAGATCATCCTCAAACATTGAATAAAAATCAGAATTGTCCCTGAATCTAGGCCATGTTTATCAAGACTTCTAGATTCAGCTATCTCAAGTTCTTTCTACAATGCACAGTATCCTATTGTATGCAAAACCTTGGCTAGTTTGGACATTACTGAAAGAAGCCAACAACCAATTTCACAATTCAAAAGCCATGCCATCAAAGCATCTTATTGTGAACAAAACATAAATATCTCAGATGCATTACATCTCAAGTCAGAATAATATCAATTCAAAATCTAATCCGTAAGCATGGAGGATCACTAATAAATGGAGGATCACTAATAAGTTTTCTAGTATGATTAATGCTTCCTCAAGGAAAAAGTAATCTTCACACTGTCATATCAATTCGGTGCAAAAATCATGGCATTTTAACAATTCTTAACACTAAACACTTAACTTTTAACAGAAACCAAATTCTGAGAAATTCATGCCCATAACAAAAAAGAATCAAATAACACTTCAATTCTACCAAAGTTAACTCCCATTTTCACTGCCAAAAAGCAAAATTCATTACATAGATATCAGCATAGCCCTTTAAACAATAAATATATTCAAAATATGAAAATATCATATGGACCGAACATTTGATAATGTCAGTCACAACCAATACCACTTTTCTTCAGGATACCCAGAAATTCATTGAAATTTCTATGTTCACGGAGTTCTGAACGCGGATTGAAAAACCCTACAACCAACACCAATTTCAAAGCAACATATCATCAAGAACCATAAAATAAAAATAAAATTAGTTCACGCCCATCAGATAACGTCCACAACCAACGATACCAGAGACTGTACAACACCTTCAATATTAGAATTGGGCATCCAAATAATTCACACTAACAGCTAAAACTAGCATTTGCTAAGCAATTGGCAAAACCCCAATTCAAAGAAAGACCAAGCTGACAAAGAAATCAACACAATTCAATTAAATTCACACCCATTCATATTTCATGGAATTCAAATAAAATTCACATTTAGACAGTATCAAAGCATTACAAAACCACAACAAATGAACAACAAAACAACTAACACAATACACTTAAGCCTCTTGTGGTTGTTGTTCACTCTCTAAAGGAATCCCAAGCTCATTACCCGCCTCCTTGCTCTCACCACCTGATTTCTTGTTCCTAGTCCTGGGTGGAACGGCTATAGCAAGAAAAGATTTGGTCTTGCTAATGGGCCTGGACTTTTCAAGCTGAACACAGTCACCAACTTGGAACTGATTCTCAGGGTCATGAGCTTGGAACTTCTTCTTCTTTCTGATTCTCCTCTTGTACTTGGGATGTGGGTATAAACGCACAACCTCCACGGAAACCGTCTTGTCATTTGTGGCACACACAACTCTGCCCTGCATAGTTTTCATAGCCCTGACAGCAGGAAAACAAGAAAAGCTGAGATTTTGGGAAGTGAAAGTGGGTTTTGAGAGACGAGAAAGAGGAGTGGATCCATTCAGGAATTGGGTTTTGGGAGCTGAGATTTTCAGAGACTGAAGTGAAGAGGTGAGGAACATTGTGTGTTTGCAGATAAGAAAGGAAGAGAAGCAGGGAAAATGTTTATGCAGTGGGATTGGGCTTTATTTCCTCTAAATAACAGAAACTGTTTTCAATCTTCATGAATTGGGCCACATATGATTTGGGCCCACGAAAAATGATAAAAATTTATAATACACACACATATATTTATATATATATATATATATATACACGCGCGCGTGTACAGTAGATAATAATAATATTTTTATATTTTTAATTTTTTTTTAATTTTTTATATATAATATATATTTTTTAAATTTTATTAAATGTTATTTAATATTTTTTATTTTAAATTTTTTATATTAATTATTTTATATTTTTTGACAAGTTTAAATTTTATTGGAAGTACATGTTTCATACCTTAGCAAGAGAAGTCAACAATTGTGCGTCACCCAATCTCAAGCCCATCACACAACAATCTTTCATAGATTGATGAACTTGGACAAGATTCATAGCTTTTTTCCTTGGTGTATGCTTCTTCCTCTTTGAAGAAATTGCAAGTTATGACAAATATAGCAGTTTTGACCTAGAAAGGAAAAATCACAGGCCTCCTATGCCCATAATATTATTTTCTAGAGGATTTTGGAGATGTGATTCAATTGAATTGGTCTGACTCCAAGGCAGCTCCATTATTAAATGCTTGATGAAACATAAACATCCGTGTACTCTTTCTAGTGCCCCAATAATTCCAAACAAAAGCAGCAATTTAATGGAGACTTTCCCTCTCCCTCTCAAATTATAAGCTTCTTTTCGTCCTTTTTCACATCAAATGCAAGCGCAAGAGCTTGAACAGACTCGATTACTCACAAGCAGAAACAAAAGTCAACAACCCAATAATGTTGTCCATTTTCGGATACAACTTCCCACCGACCGAGCAGTGGGTTTCATTTAATTTTGCCAGAAATGATGAAAATAGCTACAACATGCATGGCTTACACAAGCCATTGGATTCCTGAACCTGATCTACCAGTCTATTTATGAATGAATTTGACATTTCCATGGGATCAAAAGTTGCTTTTAAATTCTCTCCATCCTATTATATTCTTTGTGAGTTTGACTGGGGGAGAGTGGAGCTTTGAAGATAAAAATGAGGCTGAGAGTGTTGTTAATGGTGTTGGCTTTGTGGGGTGGTTTTTTCTGCTGGTTTGCATGCGGAAATGGTGAACTTGAGCTTCATTTTTACAGGAAGAATTGCCCAAGTGCAGAAATCGTAGTGGAAGAGGAGATGAAAAGAAGTATGTTGACTGATATTTCTGCTGCTCCTGCCATTCTTAGACTGGCTTTTCATGATTGTCAAGTTGATGTAATATTATCTCTCTCTCTCTCTCTCATAATTATAATTTTTATAATTTTTATGTTGAATGATGTTTGGTTTCTTGCTCTTCTTATGTTTGCATACGCTGCAGGGTTGTGATGGATCAATTCTTCTGGGAAACTCAAATGGGTTGACAACAGAAACATTATCAGGCAAGAATTTTGGGATTCGGAAGCTTGATGTTATCAATGAGATAAAGAGTTCTCTCGAAGCAATTTGTCCTGGAACAGTTTCCTGTGCTGATATTATCCAGTTGGCTGCAAGGGATGCTGTATATTTGGTAGGCTACATTGATTTCTTGAACATATATTGGAAACTTAGAAAATACCCCGAATGCTTGAAACTCTTCTGTTTCCAGACAGGAGGACCATATATTCAGGTTTTAACAGGCAGAAGAGATGCTGTTTCTGCAAACAAAGAGAGAGCCGATAATCAGCTTCCAACTGCTGACATTTCTGTCGATGAATTCACTGACATTTTCCAGCAGAAAAACATTAGTTTGGAAGATGGAGTTGCACTCTTGGGTACACTAACTACACTCAAATATACCTCCCTGCACAAGAAGTCTTTCCAGCAGAAGTTCTCATTTTTTACACAGTGCTAATACGTAACATTTTCAAACCCTGCTATCATTTTCCAGGATCCCACACTCTAGGCATAAGCCATTGCCGAAACTTCAGGAAAAGGCTATATCCTTGCATGGATGCTGCAATATCTCCAGCATTTTCAAGATTGTTGCAGATAATTTGCGCCAATCCTGCATTATCCGATATTGCATTTGCTCAAAACGATGCCACAACCTTCATTTTTGATAATCAATACTTCATTGACATTCAAAGTGGAAGAGGATTACTCAGGATTGATTCTAAGATTGCGGCAGATCCAAGAACACAGCAGTATGTAATTGCATTTGGACAGAGCACGCAACATTTTTTTAACAGGTTCTCGCATGGATTTCTCAAGCTCTCAAATTACAAGGTTTTAGTTGGAGAAGAGGGAGAGATTAGGAGAGATTGCAGGTTTAGTCACAGTTGAAAATAACCTAATGAATTTCCAAGGTTGAAAATTCATCTTGTGTTTTGTAATCATGGCTTGTCCTTATAAAATTGATATTATTATTTACCGCAAAAATAACAATATTATTAAATTAATAATCGTATTAAATTTATATTTAAAATTATAAATACGTAAATTTATTTCATTTATAATATTACTAATTATTAAAATAATCATATAATGTTAATTTATTTATAATTTAATAAATTTATTTTATTTATTTATTTTTAAAAGTATTTAATTATATCTAAAATAAAATTAATTAATATTTAATTAAAAAATATTACGATAAATATTATTAAAAATTATATTAAAATATAAATAAAATAATATTATATAAATAATATAATTACAATTTATTTAATTATTTATCGTATTAGATGAGAATTTTCATTTTTTAACACAATTATTAAATAAATTAAATTCACGTCAACCTCTTTTAACATAACATAAATACTAAACAATAACCTAAATTGTAACCCTTTCACTCACCTCTAACCTAATTTCTTAGCTTCCTTTCATTTGGAATGGTTGCTAGACTCCAAATATTCTCTTACCTGCTTGAGTTCTTGTAAATCTTAAGAATTCCCATATTTTGAAAATTAAAAAAAATAATAATAATTCCTTGCATGGTGATTAATTATTCATAAAGTTCATAGTAGACATTGAACATGAAATTATAAACCCTAACTCATTCATTGTTAGCCAATTGAATCCTTCAATCACTAATATTTTACAAAGTGTCATTGAACCAAAACTTGTGCCAAGGTTTAAGTGAGAGACTAAAATTTACAGAATATCATAGAAGGGATAGCCTTATCTATCTCTCATCCACATTTGGCAACCCAAATGGGATTCCATATCTCCTGGAAGTAAACCCAGTTCGCCACGTGTCCTTTTAAGATACATGCAGAACGATAGAATAACTCGGAGCAAAGCAGAAAGCAAGAACGCAAGTCTGGAATTTTTACAGCAAACCCAGGCCATGGCATCCCTCGCAACCATTGCTGCTCTGCAACCAGTGACCGTGAAAGGCGTTGGTGGCAGCTCACTAGCAGGTACCAAGCTCGCTGTCAAGCCAACTCGCCAGAGATTCAGATACAAGAGCTTCGGGTATTTAATTTCTTCAAATGGCTTAAGCTTTGCTTACGTTGTTAGTTATTGTAAGCATAATTTGGTTGATTTTCGAGTTGGTATGATGCAGAGCCGGCGCTGTGGTGGCTAAGTACGGTGACAAGAGTATTTACTTTGATCTGGAGGATTTGGGTAACACTACTGGTCAGTGGGACTTGTATGGCTCAGATGCTCCTTCACCGTACAACCCTCTTCAGGTTTGTTGATTAATGTTGAAAATCCATTTCGAAGTTTGTTGATTGGAACGATAGAAACTGATTTGGATGGCCATGATTTCGCAAAAAAATAAAATAAAATAAACGATTGTGTAAACCAGTTTTGTCGTAATATAAAACAGTAGAATGGGAAAAAACAGACCACAGAGATGCTTTAATTGCCTCCTTTTAGCAGTAGTTGATTGTAAGCTAGTGTTGTGAGGTTCAGCTCTTGGGTGTAAAATATATATTGTGCTGCAGTTTATGAAATATTCCGGGGTAACTCATACTTTGCATATATGTACGTAATTGCAGAGCAAGTTCTTTGAGACATTTGCAGCTCCATTCACCAAGAGAGGATTATTGCTCAAGTTCTTGATATTGGGAGGTGGTTCAGTCCTTGCTTACTACAGTGCCACAGCTACTGGTGACATTCTACCAATCAAGAAGGGCCCACAACTTCCACCAAAGCTCGGACCACGTGGCAAGATCTAAATTAGTTTTGAATCCTAATCTTTTGAGTTGTTCACTGTATGTATCTTCTTTTCATTGTAAACTTGTCGGTTTGTTCAAAACCTACCTAAGACTCCCATTTGTTATTAATGCAATTACATTTGCTTCGACTGAAATTTTTTGCACGACTACTTATGAAACTTTGTTGTTCATTACATTCTAGTCTTGCAAAACATGCAATTAGGCATGTTTCCTGCAGTTTTCTAGTCAATTACCTGTTTGGATTTGGTCTATTAGTGCTTTGCACATCTTGGGCCATTGAAATATTTGGCATTCTGTACATTTTGATGATTAGTTCTTGCTATTGTGAAAATGAAAGAAATAAGTTCAAAAGAAAAAGTGAACAAGGCATAACAGCTCTCAACACAATCACTATCTGCTACACTGTTCTTGGAACAGCTATCCAAGATAATGGTAATCAAAGAATCACATTTCAGTAGCTATCAACAACAAACCAATACTTGCACAGAAGAAATCAATCTGAATGCTTGAAATTCAGTGGTTTTACTCATTCTTCCCTATTCACAAACACAAGGAAGAGAATGAGAAATGAGTCAAATTAATCACAGCTCGGAGGAACTCCACATGTCCATATGGACCTTGAAACTTACATTTGCATGTCTGGCTTTCTCACATTGTTTTGTGTTTCCATTCTCATCACCTTCTCTCTCTTTCTCTCTGGTTTCAACTTGTCTATTTTGATGTTTTGTCTTCCCTACCTACTGTGTTACTCAATGCCGTGCTGTGGGGCTTCGTAGACCGCCTAAAGTTTCTAGGTAGGAAACCCTCCTGCTGGTCACTATCTTAGTAAGTTTCCTGCTAACCTTTCCTTCATCTTTGAGTTGTTCATCTGCATTTTCCTCTTCTGGTTCCTTCTTTTCTTCATTGTCAGCTTGCTCGGCTCCCCAACCCATAAAATCCAACAGTGTCAGTCCTTCCATGGAGATCTGTTTCTCTACCTCTCCTGCAGGGCTAGACATCATGTCTGAAGCTGTAAATTGCGAGGTATCTTTTAAAGAATTCAACTTCGCTATCGCTTGTGATGGATTTCGAGTGACCAAATCAGCATACAGTACATCTTCAATTCGCGACAGGACTGTGAAGGCCAAACTTTCCAGTATTCTTGAATAACTCTCCAGAACAGCCTGACCAATATCCTGTCAAGCCAAAGAACAAATCATTGAATAAGTTCTACTAGCATGATACAACCACTGTAATAGACAACGCACAATCATCAGATATTCAGATCGTCTACCATGTTGTATTGAATTTTGCTAATGTCTAACGAAGATTGAGGAGTTCCAGGGAATCGTTGTTTGAGAATGAGTAAGATGGTCTCTGCTCTCTCTTCAAAGACTTCTCTCTTCTCTAAGCTCACAGCTGAACCCCAAGCTGACTTTCCATCTTTCTGGTTCATCTTCCTCTTCCAAATCACTATAGAAGCCTCAATTCTGTTCTTCAGGTCTAGGATCTTGTGCTCTGATGATAAGTCCATTGTGGCAAGGAATTGGTCAGGATTGAAGAACTCAACTGTGATATTCCTATAGATCGTGTCTCCAAGACTTGCCCTTCCATTCTTACAAAGCATGATCCAAAAACAGTGAGGTAATTGATAACAGAAAAGAATTTGTATGCAACATTTCAACAAGACTTGTTTTATTTACCTTAGGCAAGGATTCAATGTAATTCTCGGGGATCTCCATCTCCGAAATAACTTGAGCATTTATCGCCATGGCAGCTTTAAGCACTTGGTTCACACAATCCTTTTGGAACTGCAGAAACTTTCTTGTCATTTCGGACAGACCATTTGAGGGAACTTTAACAGTGGGCAGCCACCATTTATCATCCGTTCTCTTGGTGCTTCCCCTTTCAGAGTCGGGTGCATCTTTTGAAAGATAGTAGAACTCGTTTTGTTCCTTGAAGTTGTCTAGACAATCCTGTTTATCGAAAAACGTTAAACAACATCATAATTAAGGATGTTTCCCCGTTCTGATCTTCGTCAAACAGTGATCATATGCATACCTAAATCAAATAAACTGCATGCATTCCATAATCAATGTACTTACAATTAGCATTGCATCAAGCTTGCGCAAGGCAGGGATGTTCATGTGAAGATCAGTTCTTTGTCGTGTCACCATTATCTTTGCAGCAAAGAAACATAACATCCCTATGAAATTTCATCACCAAAAAGTAGATACAACAATTTTATGATCGGAGAAAGTTAGGTACCTCCATATTTGTTCCATCCTTAGATTTCTGCTGAGAAGGAACGAATTCAACAATGTGATCAGACACAGATAAGAGCCAATCAATTTCTTTTCTCCATCTTGCTTTTGTTTCAGCTGACATTGGCTCTAAACGGCATTGCTCGCTGAAAACAGAAGCTGCAAGATTTGTAATGGCGTTTGACAAAGCCAAAGCTGATGAAACACCTTTTCCTCCGCCAGACATGTCTTCCCCCAAAAGCAATTTAGCAAATTTTTCCTTCATTTGTTCCATATCTAAATGAAAACCAATACATCTCATCCATTAAAAAACATTTCCTTTTCCCGTTGCATAAATCTTAAACTTTGAAACAACTAACCTTGTTGTAGCTTTTCAATGCCTAGCGAAGCAGCAGTATCATGATCCTTGCTCAGCCGAGACCTCGGAATGTTAGACCTATCATTTCGGTTAAAAGCACTTCCAATTTGCTGCTTCTCCAAGGGTTGATCATTTCTCGATCCCTGACTCCTAAACGTCACCCCATCATCCAAAGAAGCCCCATCAAGTTTTCCAGCACTGTCAATGCTCAAACTTTTAGCATGTCTTCCTGTGTCATGCAAACCTTTGAAATGATACAACCTAGACTTATAATTTTCCTGTTCTTGCTCTAATGCACGAACCATTTTTTGATTACAACTCAAAGGGTTCTGTACAAGTGAACAAGAAACATAAAACAACAGCTAACACATGAATCAAATTACAGGAATGGAACAAAGGAAAGAAGGAGAAAAGGGGAGAAAGACAAGCCTGCAACTGATTGTTGTTATCTTTTCAGGATTTCAGTGACTTAATTTTTTGCATGTTGGAGGAACGTGGGGTGCATGTTTGAGGACATGAGTTGGGTAAACGAGAATAAACAAAGGGAAAATTTGCAAGTATTAGTTCTTTTTTTTGTGTTTTTGCTTGGAAAAATTGGAAGCATGATAATTGGATGGCTGCCATTTGATTTTGGAAGTCAAAGGGCAGCCAAGAAAACGGGATGGACAACAAAGCAAAGCATCATGGCTTTCCATCCTTTCTCTTGATATAGAAAATAATATACAAGTATAATTAACAATACAATATTTCTAATTTAATTATGAAATATACTCACAATCTAAATGTATGCATTCCATTTATTTTGGAATTTTTATTATAGAGGTTTTTGCCTAAAATTATTGAAAATATTCAAAACGACGTCGTAGTACATGCAAACAATAAAATTAGCAGTGGCAAATTCAGTTCTTTCCACTGGACCAGAGAAGAAATACAACCAAGTTTCCAAAAATAAAAATACATGGACACGGAGCAGAACAGAACAATCATGAATAGCGCTTTAGTTCAGTGACGTCCGCTAACAAATCTAACAAAACCCATCAACTTTGACGAAATTCCAACATGGGTTCATCTTCTGATTTCGATCAAATGGAGTCAATTGGCCTGTCCCGTGAACAAGTAGTTGGAACAAGAGCTCGAGAAAAGATTCAACCTTTTCAGGTTCTGGGCTGTTCCAGACAAGACGCAGTCCTTGAAAACATACGTGCAGTTGTCGGGAACGCCGACGCTGGTGCGGACGCTGAACTGATAGAGAATTTTCCTAAGCTCGAGATCGTGTCGAGTGTCAGTGTGGGTTTGGACAAGATTGACTTGAGTAGGTGTAAAGAGAAGGGTCTTAGAGTTACTAATACTCCTGATGTATTGACAGATGAAGTGGCGGATTTGGCTATTGGTCTGATATTGGCTGCTGTTCTGAGGAGGTTGTGTGAGAGTGATAGATATGCGAGGAGTGGGAAGTGGAAGAGAGGAGATTACGAGTTGACTACTAAGGTTTGTGAATATTTTGCTCATTAATTTGCTGAAAATTTCTGTTAATGTTGTTTATTTTTGAATGTTTATTGTTGCTTGTGCGTTCAGATTATCATTATTGGTTTTCTTTTTTTTCCTAAAGCTGATTGTTGGTCTAACAAAATGTTTGCTTTTCTTAACTGCCGTTGGATAAAACCGAAATCTTAGTCCGAATGTTTAAAACTTCAGAGTCAAATTGTTCCTATCAAACTTGTGCTAGAATCGAAAAATCTTGTATCTACATCGACTTACTCTGAACGGTTTAATAAAATGACAACTGAAGTGCGAGATTGCATAATTAATAATTTGGTTATCAAATCTTTTTGTGTTTGTTTCTTTCTTTCCCTTTGAAGTTGATTTCATGTTAAGTCATCAATCGTGAAGTCATTGATGCATTGGGACCAAAAGGTGTTCTCATCAACATTGGGATAGGTCCTCACTTGGATGAAAAGGAGCTGGTTTCTGCTCTGGTTGAAGGCCGTTTGGGCGGTGCTGGGCTAGACGTGTTTGAAAATGAGCCTCATGTACCTGAGGAGCTCTTTGGTCTTGAAATGTAGTCCTTGCACCACACGTAGGTAGTGGAACAGTGGAAACCCGCGCTCACATGGCTGACCTTGTACTCAGAAACTTGGAAGCGCACTTTCTGAACAAACCCCTGCTTACTCCAGTGGTTTGATTGTTCAGTGAAGAACATTGTTTCAAGAAACTGGTACAGCTTGTCTGAACTCTGGACGAACCAAATTCTTCTATGATCTTACGCAGTATGTTTATGTAACTTCCCAATTGCTGCAGTATATCTGAAGTTGATTTGAATTATCTTGCATATGTATTTCACTATTAATAACATATGTGGTTTATTTTAGTAAATTTCATCAATGATCCGTGAGCCCAAGATCTCTGTAATCAATCATGTTTCATGCTTGAACTGTTGATGGAAGGAAATGCTTGTTTTAGTGCATTTGGGAATATTTTTGTACAGAGCACTTTTCAAGTCAAACTATGTAATTATAAAGAAACAAATTATTTCCAGAACAGGATAAAAAAACCGTGCAGAACATTATAAAAGAGAAAATACATGCCTTCTTTCACAGCTAAAAGCCCTCTTGGAATCAACTTCAAAGTTCAATATTCAATATCACAAGAACAACGAACATGAACGACGGCAGCAAAATTGGTGTCCTCATGGCCTGCCCAATATCAACCTACCTTGAGCAAGAACTCGAAAAAGGCTTCATATTGTTCAAGTTATGGCACTTTGAAGACAAAAAGCAGTTCATCAACATGCATAAAAACCTCATTCAAGCCGTTGTTGGCAGCTCTGTAGCTGGGGCAGATGCAGAGTTGATTGAATCCTTGCCTGAACTGAAGATCGTTGCAACTTACAATGTAGGATTGGACAGGATTGACTTGGCCAAGTGTAAAGAGAAGGGTATGAGAGTTGCTAATACCCCCGATGTGTTGACTGATGATGTTGCGGACTTGGCAATCGGGTTGATTTTGGCTGTTTTGAGGAGGAATTGTGAGAGTGATCAATATGTCAGAAGCAAGAAATGGAAGAAGGGAGATTATAAGTTGACAAGCAAGGTTTGTGGATTCTGTTTTTTTCTTTTCTCTCAAATTGGTAGAAGTTTTGTTGGGAATGATACTGGTTATTAACAGGTGAACTATTTAACTAAAATTTGGTGATTGTCTCACTGTGTTTGAAATGATCGACAGAAAAGTTTCCATTGTCAATTTAATTATGAAATTGTTTGTCTATTTTAATAAATTCTTAAAAGTTTAACCATCCGTAGGCTAATTGGACTGAGCTCGATTTCGGTGCGGTCAGAAACTGGAGGATTCAGCTAAAATAACGCTTGATCGTATGATTACTGTATCTTGTTTGCATATCCAAACCAAAGCTTGATTATCTTTTGTGCATCTGTCATTTTGGTATAGCAGCCTTCAAGGCAAAAAATGCTTTCTGCCAATTTTGTTAAACAAAACAAACAAAATATCTAAGCTCATTGTGTAGCTTATTCCAACTTTGAATGAGCTTGCATTTGCATTCATTTACCAGTTCTCTAATTTGGGTTTTGTCAGGCATTCAATTTGCATCCATCTTCTTCTATCTGGTTTCTCGCCTCTTTCTAATGATTTTCCCTTTTCCTGCATATTAGTTTACTGGAAAATCAGTTGGCATTCTTGGGATGGGCAGAATAGGCACGGCAATTGCCAAGAGAGCAGAAGCATTTAACTGCACCATCAGTTACAGCTCCGGAAATGAGAAACCAAACTTAAACTACAAATACTATCCAAACGTCATTGATTTGGCTTCAAACTGCCAAATCCTGGTTGTTGCATGCTCCTTAACAAAAGAAACTCGATACATTGTAAATCAACAAGTTATTAATGCATTAGGGCCTAAGGGTGTTCTCATCAACATCGGCAGAGGCCTTCTTGTTGATGAACCTGAGCTGGTTTCTGCATTACTTCAAGGCAGGTTAGGCGGAGCCGGACTTGATGTGTTTGAGCATGAACCTGAAGTTCCTCAAGAGCTTTTTGGCCTGGAAAATGTGGTGCTCTTGCCCCATGTGGCAAGTGCCACAGTTGAAGCTCGCAAGGCCATGGCTGACCTTGTTGTTGGAAATTTGCAGGCTCATTTTGGGAAGAAACCATTGTTGACTCCAGTGGTCTGATAATATTATGTGAAGAATCCTGCAAGCTTAATCTTGTTGCACTTGTTATGCTTTCATGAACTTTGAGGACTTGTATTACTGAAACCTTCCATGTTGAGATAATGTGATTGTTATCAAATTGTGTCAATAAGTTTATTAGAAACATATTTCAGGGAATGTATTCGATTTTAGGTAAAGTGAAAGGTCAGAACAAGGGAAAATTTAAGCTAATATTCTATTTTCGAAAGTTATTACTGTAATGGATTCTAACATTGATTTTGCCTGGAAAAGAATTTGATAATTTTAAATCAAACATGTATGAATCCAAATGTATTTTATCTAAATATAAGGATCTCATTGTAATATTTTTATTCTTTGAACCGTTGCCTTTTGGCATTCACAAACCTGAAGGCCTGCCATAAACTGATAAACGCAACTACAAAATTTTCTTCCTCCCCATTTTCCAAATTAAATAAGAAAAATGGACAAAATAGGTGTCCTGATGACGAGCCCAATGTACAGTTACCTTGAACAAGAGCTCTCAACACGCTTCACTGTCTTCAAACTATGGAATCAATCATGCATGACCAGGTTTTTCGAGGAGAACTCGAGTTACATCAAGGCGGTAGTGGGCGACACGAAATGTGGGGCTGATGCAGAACTGATAGATTCACTGCCAAACCTGGAGATAGTGGCAAGTTACAGTGTTGGGTTGGACAAGATTGACTTGGACAAGTGTAAAGACAAGGGTGTTCGAGTTACCAACACTCCTGATGTCTTGACCGATGACGTGGCAGACTTGGCTATTGGTTTGGTGTTGGCGGTTTTGAGAAGGGTTTGTGAGTGCGATGGGTTTGTTAAGTCTGGGAAGTGGAAAAATGGAGACTTTGCATTGGGAACTAAGGTTTGTGATCCGGGTTTTTTGGGTTTTTGGTAGTTGGTTTACAGTTTTGTTCTGTTCTTCTATGAATGCATTGGAGTTGCTAATGGATTGATTTGATCTGACTGTGATATCATAGTTGCGCTTATTTTGTTTTAGTGTCTGTGTGTTCTCATAACTTTACAATTTATAAGTGCTGGTTCATGAATTTGTTCGTTATCTATGCAAATTTCGATTGAGTGTAAGGTAGTTTTGGATTGATTTGATTTCTGTGACACACTAAAGTTCAATTTCCTTATTTACAGTGCTCTGTAAGATAGTTTTGGATTGATTTGATTTCTGTGACACACAACAGTTCAATTTCCTTATTTACAGTGCTCTGTGTTTTAGCTCATAAAAAACTTTTTAATCTCTGAATTTGGGAGATTTAACCATTAATGAACTTGGTTTGGGGTTGAGTAGCTTTTTTCAGATTTTGTGTTGGTGAAACCCTATGTTGCAATTTTCAGATTTAGTGGCTTTTAGAAATACCCTCAGTTTGTAGGTCTTGTAAGTCATAGGGCACCAAGCATACAAATGGAAATAAGCATTGATCATAAAGGGGATGGAAAATGAACTGTTATTGCATCTTCAACATCCACAAAAGTTTAAGATAGATTCAGTGGAGTGACCAGCTGAAAATTTACATTTGATTTTACGATGGTTTACTATGCTGGTGTATCTTTGGCATAGCAACTACCTCGCAGAGGAGTGACTTCTCTGCATAGTTTATACCCATACTTTAGCTTAAGTAGGGTGTGCATTAAATAACATGTTAAGATTACTATACATCATTTTATTAAGGTTATGTATTTGGTATTTTATAATTCACTTTATGTTTTTCTCGCTTTTACGTGAAATTTTTTGTTATAAGTTTAACTCCAAATTCTGGGATAAGAAATCTTATTTAAAGAGGCTAAAGAGGTACTGAGATTGATTACACTGATATTGTCTGGGTCCAGAAATGTGTTAAGGCCAAACAGATAGAAAATAGCATATTTGTCTTCTCCAGCCAGATCAGAAGAAGATGCACAACGACGTTGTATTGGGGAGTTCAAAATGCCAACAACCATATGAAACACGTTAATGGGAATTAACTAGCAATCTAAGAATTCATTATGTGTAGGAAGCACCTTTCTGCAAAGTATAAGTGATAAAGCGAAAGACACGGAATTGTAGGAATGAAGTGCATGCTGAATATACCAGGATTGTTGATGTATTTTCTACTCTTCATGAAGCTGCATATACTGTTTAATTTGTTTTATACTTCCATCTGTTTTTTCTTTTCCCCTTGTGAAATGTAACATGTTTTCTTCCCTTTCAGTTCAGTGGTAAATCAGTTGGAATTGTTGGGTTGGGCAGGATTGGATCAGCAATTGCCAAGAAAGTGGAAGCTTTTGGTTGCTCAATTAGTTATCACTCCAGGTCACAGAAAGCACACACAAGCTATAAATACTACACTAACATTATTGATTTAGCCACCAATTCTCAAATCCTTATTGTGGCTTGTGCTCTGACCGAAGAAACTCACCACATTATCAATCGCAAAGTCATTGATGCATTAGGTCCAAATGGCATTCTCATCAACATCGCACGGGGTGCACACATAGATGAACCAGAACTGGTTTCTGCATTGGTTGAAGGAAGATTGGCCGGAGCTGGGCTTGATGTGTACAAGAATGAGCCTGAGGTTCCAGAAGAATTGCTAGGTCTTTGCAATTTAGTCCTCTTACCACATGTTGGAAGTGACACAGAGGAAACCAGCAAGGCCATGGCAGACCTCGTTATCGAAAACTTGGAGGCACACTTTAGTAGCAAGCCCCTTTTGACCCCAGTAACATGATCTATTGAAGAAGGTATGTGAAATTTTCAGTGGGGAATCTTGAGCTGGATTGTCAAATTCATAAGCATTCTTTGAACAATTTCCAGAGTCCTGGAAAGTGGATATATGCTTTGGAATGTTATTTTTTTGTTGCCTGGTTGATTTGATGAACCTCCATGAATGCTCAATTCATTCAACTTTCTGGACAATTTTCTCTCATCTTTAGATGATTGCTTTCTTGATTTACACTTTCAATTTGCTTTATTTATTTTATTTTATTTAAATTCAGAACTGTCTTAATTAATCTCCTGCCTCTCGTCCTTGATAAAATGATGTGTGGATTTCCCTAATATGATTGGTCAGGAATAATATTTTTATTAAACTTTATCCTAATTTAGGGCCTTGGAGAAATGTGAAAACAAATTGAGAGAACACATCCTTTTGCGATTAGAGTTGACAATTTCAATATCGTTGATGGTTACAAATAATTTATTCCACATTATCTTTTCTGTTCATTATCTCTCAACCACCAAATGATGTCAGTTCAGAGAATGCAAACGAAGAATATTGAAAGAAACTGGAAATCCATAACCAACCAGGCTGTCATATTTATAAAAGGGGTTGTTGCATGCTCCTTCAAGACATCATAGACGACGCTCTAAATTGCGTAGGAAAACACCAAACATACCCATGTGGCCGACGTCCATGACTTCCTCCCTCCCTTCTTTACTGCCCAATTTCATAATCCACGCACTTATGAGATGTCCACAACTAAAGTGAAAAGACGAAAATGTTTTACAAAAAAAAAGAACTGTGGAGCCTTTTTATCCTCGTCTTTCTGCCTTTTGCTAAAACTTTGTCTTACAACCAAACATAGCCTTGACATCAATAACTGGTTGGAGAAGATGAACCTTTGAAAATGAGAAACTTGATTGTCTCCAATTGAAAATAGATGAATGTTCCCTCGGAATGAGTAAAGAAACAACCAAACTTTGATCCCACCACACATTGCCATCCACCCCCATATATCTTGTCAAACTCCTGCCAAAATTTTATAACCAGAAAAGATTCAGCTAAAATCCATGAAAGTAAAATGTTTACTTGTGAGTCGAGAGAAGAAAAAATGGTACCTTTTTTATGTGGGCAGCAATGGATTTGCAATCAAAGACATCATAGAGATCAAGAGCTTGAGAAGCAGAAGCCGTAGCTTGGATCTGCATCTTCACTGGCATATCTGTATCTTCAATCAAAGCTTTGCCTTCCAGCATCTTCTCTAAAACTCTTAAACCAAGAACAAAAACCCAGTTGGTAAATGATATGAACTATCTATCTACCTTGCTTCCATCTTCAGAACCCACAGAAGATTCTCTCTTTCTCTCTCAATCTCGTGTTGTTTTCTTTTTGCAAGGGGTGGAATATATCTAGAAAAAGCAAAGACTTAAATATAAAAGAGAACCCAAAATCCTCCTCTCTCTTCCAAATGTAATGGAGTTAAAAAAAGTCTTACAAATGAAACAATACCAGTCTTGCACATAGACCAATTTTTTCTGACCTCGTTTCACTTTGTCTGTCATAGTAGTCATGTGGACAATAGATGGTAAAGATAAAAGCTGATGAGGCTCCAAATAAGTCCAAGCCTCATATTATCATCTTTCTATGCTAACTCATTTTGAGGATATTGTTCTTAATTTCTTGAGATTATTATATCTTTGTAGGAGAAGATGATGAAAAATAATAAAAATATTTTCTTGTCTTTAGTGAAGATTCAAAGCTGGATTTCTACTGAGGAAGAATATTTTGAGTAGCATGTTTAAAAAATAGTGAATCTCTTATCATTTCATAATCTGCAATTTTGCATCATACTAAATTTCTGTGAGGCATCAGCATCATGGTTTCCCATTCATTCAATTCAAGTTTGAATCTTCTTAAAAATATCAGCAAGATATTTATCTCTGGTGCTGAAAAATCAATGAGACACCATGAAAATGATATGATGATTTTCTCTCATTATCTGAAACGGAAGTGAATGATACCATGAAAAGAACTCTGGCTTGGCCCCTTCCCATTAGATATCACTGTATTATGAGTGTTAGGTTGTACTGCCCATCTATCTTTTTTATCTTAATATTTATCTACTTCCCTCCCTCTCTCTCTCTCTTTTTCTTTTCAATTTGCAAAGATTTTCACCTGAACATTTACATCAGTAATTTGTAACACTTCTATTTCTCAAGTTTTACATGAGAAATCTCTTAACTCTTACATTATAACTATTGTTACAGGTCAAATATTGCTTCAAAGCCACCCACAGAGATTTGATCTTATTTCCAAATCCTTAGAGACCAGATTTCTATTTTCACTTGCAAAATTTTTCCCATCTTCAACTTTGTGAATCATACGGTAACTAGAACAAAGCAAAAGAAATTACTGTGATTGTGTCAGAAGGAACAGGATGAGGTCTAGATTTTTCTTCAGAACTCAACCCAGGTAACTAAGAATAGAAGAAAGTTGGCCAGTTTCAGGTAATTAAAAACCTGAGGACAAAACTTGTTAAGCTTATAAAATTCAAGAAAATACAACTCATAGTCTGCTGGATCACAGAGAATCCAAGTTTCTTCACACCCATGTTACATGTTTGAAAATATTATATCTAGTTGGAAATTCGAACTCTATATACAGTAAATTTAAAAATCTTATTAAAAAATAACATATCATGCACTATTATTTCATTCGATTATATATCTTATATATCTTAAATCTAATTTTTCTAACTCTGATATTAATTATTTTAAATTTTATATTTTACTATTTTGTTTGTATTTATTAGATCAAGTTCATTTTAAAAGATAAAAAGAAAAAGAAGATGTGTCTCAAATTATATTATCTCTTAAAACCCATGTTTGGTGAAGTTATGCAGTCCTAATCAACTTCACAATAATTAGAAGAATTTTGGTCATCAATTTGTAACCTCTCACAATAAGAAATTGCAAAATGGTCCATCTAATGAAAATTTAAGATAACAAATTGCTATTGGAATTGACATAAAAGCAAAAATAATGAATTGGTTTGTCCATTTCTCACTGAAAATGTACCAATTTGGCCCACTTCTCTTGTCTTCTTCATCATCTCTCTTTGTCTTCAACAACACTTTCTATTTAATTCAACCTCCCAAAATTATTTATTGTTCTTCTTTTCTTTTTTTCCTTTTGTTTTAGTTTTTTGATTTTGCAAATTAAAATAGACACCCATTATAGTATGCAATAAGTTAATGTATAATTTAAAAACATTATAAACATATTTTCAAAACCCGTGTGATGTATTCGAATCAAATTTTGTTTATTTTTTATTTTAAAAACTAATGTATAAAAATATTCAAGTAATTAAATTATTAAAAATATATAAATATACAAGAAAAAAGTGTTTAAAGATTCTACTATAATTTGTAGTGATAAAAATAACAATATTTATATATCCACATATGTATATATACACGTATGTACGTACGTAAGAATAATGTTTTATTTGTCATTTGGTGTAAACTACAACAAGAAGAAGCATAATAAATAAAGAATCAATCTTAATTAGGTATCTTGTCAATACCCCCACTAAACAAATTATACAAATTAGCATATTTAATATTATATTAATTATTTTTAAATTATCAAAATAATTTTAACATCGTAAAATAAATTTATTTTTAAAATTTATCGTAAAAGTATTTTTGATTATATTTTTTGAGAAAATTAGTAAATAACAAAGTTAGTGTCGGCTTTGTAATTTATATAATTTTGTAAATAATTTAGTAAAAGAATTATTAATAAATATGTATTAATTGTTGGTAGAAAAGGATTTAAAAATGCAACCACATTTTATACAATAACATATGCTGCCGACATTCCCCAACCTTAGGTGTGGAGTTAGGCTCGGACCAAGCCTACTAAAGAACTCCTTGTTTGTTGCTCTACAAAAGATTTAGCGTGCATTGATTCATTCACTGGCCGTTGGCAAAATCATCTCACTCTGTTTCTCCCACACTTTGCTTTCATGCAACAGAGGAAACAGAGAAAGGAGAGGATACAGAGATTGTGAAAAAAAATCTTGGTCTGATGCTTAATTTTCTGTATTTGTCCACTTCTGGATGCTGCATTAACCCACTGCTGGATACAGGTTCTTGTTCAGCTCTTTGAAGGAAAAATTTGCTAAATTTGTTTCGTTTTAGCCCTGAATTTGACCGTGTAATGCTGTGAATTCTGCTTTCAAAAGATTTCTGGGTATTGAGAAGTTTATTTGGTTCTCCAAGTTCTCAAACAATCTTTAAAAAATGATGCTGTCAGCCAAATCCGAGTCTGATATCACAAGCTTGGCGCCATCATCACCGTCAAGATCACCAAAACGTCCTGTATACTATGTGCAAAGTCCTTCAAGGGATTCTCACGATGGCGACAAGTCTTCCTCCATGCAACCAAGTCCGATGGAATCACCTTCGCATGCATCTTTTGGCCGCCACTCCAGGAACTCTTCTGCAAGCAGATTTTCGGGCATTTTCCGGTCGTCTTCCGGGAGGAAAGGGACTAGAAAAAGAAATGATAAAGGCTGGCCTGAGTGTAATGTGATATTGGAGGAAGGAAAGTATGATGAGATTGAAGATAAGGCTTTTACTAGACGGTTTCAGGCTTTAATGGGTGTCTTGAGTTTTGTGGTTTTGTTTACAGTGTTTTGCTTGATAATCTGGGGTGCTAGCAGGCCTTACAAGGCGAAGATTACAGCCAAGGTATGCAAATTTTATTTGTTAATTTCTGCTTTCATATGTAGTTAATTAGTGTAAAGCTGAGTAGGGAATTTTGTATTGGAAAAACCCCCAGTTTGAGAATGTGGGTGAACAACTGGTTCAACGAGTAAAATTTCTTGAGGTGGTAAGGAATTCTAAGTTGGAATCAGATGATCGAGTATGCTCACACGAGGGTAGTATAGAGGTTTAATTTATATTTAAATAAAAAAACATGGAGGCAATTGGATTAGCTAAGAGATGAGATAGTCCCAAAACCAACATTATAGGAATCAGAGCAACAAAAGCTTAAGTAGATTTGTGTTTGACTAGAAGTTTGAAGAAAACTGGGTTTCACCATGCATTTGTTTCAAATGTTTGATTCTGTGGAAATGGAAGATTAGGGTTGATTGACAATTTCAGTTCAATTTAGACAATTCTCTTCAATTCAATTACTTTAGACTCATGAAAAGATTTTCTTAATTTCAAGAAAAATTTAGAATGAAATGCGTATGGTGCAAAAATGGCATGTCTGGGAACGAAGACTCAGATGAAAACGAAAACAAATCGATTTCCTTTGTTAGTGAAGATATTCACATGAAATCTTCATTTTTGTGGCTGATCCTTGCAGAGCTTGTCGGTGCATAACTTCTATATTGGTGAGGGTTCAGATTCCACCGGAGTTCCAACAAAGATGCTAACAGTGAATGGCACATTGAAGATAAATGTGTACAACCCTGCAACAATATTTGGCATTCATGTCAGCTCCACGCCCATCTATCTCAGCTACTCAGAGATTGCTGTTGCAACCGGCAAGGTGAGAATTCTTGTCTCGAGCATGTGCAGGAAATGTAGATTCTGTCATAATGTCTGCGTTATAGTTTAGCAGACTTGTGATGTTGTAACTGTGATTGATTGCTTGCAGTTGAAGAAGTATTACCAGCCAAGAAAAAGTCATCGAACAGTGTCAGTGAACTTGGAAGGAAATAAGGTTCCACTGTATGGAGCTGGATCAAGTTTAACAGTTTCTCAAACTGGAGGTGAAGTTCCATTGACATTGAAGTTCGGAATTCGATCAAGGGGAGAAGTTGTGGGAAAGCTGGTGAAGACAACACATCGAAAGCAAATTTCCTGCTCCTTGGTCATTGACATTCTCAGCACTAAACTCATCAAGTTCAAGAAAAATTCATGCACATACGAGTGAAAGTTCTGTGACTGTCCATTGATGAGCTTTTGAGTTTCGTATCAGTTGTTTATTATTCTTCTGGTCTTGTATTTTTGTCTGGATTGCAGGCCTGGATTTCTTCCACTTCTGGGAAAATGAGATTTATTTGTAGTTCTTGTAAGGTTCATGAAAATAATATGTATAAACATGTTGTATGTATGATATTTTCAGTCTTTTGAGAGGATCACAGAGTGAATCAATGTTGCCAAGAATGTAAATCATAAGTGAAGATTGTGAAGAATTCTCAGCTTATTGCTTGGCTCGATAAAATATGTTGCCGCAATTAGTAGACAGAATTGGGGTATTGTTATAAGCTCACAGGAGAATGAGAACTTGTTCATATGTCCAAATTTTGCAGTGAAACTAAAATGCCAACGAAGAGATTTTATGTCAGCATTAATCTTGACGGCTCATAATGAGCTTTTAAAGGAATCAAAACTCAATATTTTAATCATCCCTAATGTTACAAATTGATTTGAAATGGGGTACTGCTGTCTAATATGGTGATCTTGGATCAGTAAGGCAATAATGAGGCCAGAGCCATACTTACCTCGTGAAACTCACCATTTTGGGGAATTACCAAAATTTTGATCATAACAACATTATACCTGGAAAATTTCGGATCTTTGACCAAAATAAAATAAAAAGTAAAAAAGGCGAGATTTTTGGATGATTTGAATTATATTTTAAATTAATTTAGAGTAGCAGAGGAGAGAAGGGCCAAAGTAGTACATGCACATTACTTTTTTAGTTTCTCTGACTGTCTATAGCTTCAGTGTGTCCTCGTTTCACACTGACTGACTAATACCAAGTACAAGATCTTGTATATTGAGATTTAGGCCTCTGCATTCGAACCCTTAGAAACGCAGATCTCTAATTCAATCTCACCGCAAATTCTTAACTACCCAGATATCAATTTCTGTTCATCCCCATGTTAACTGCTAAACCCACTTCCAGATTCATCCTTTTCACACTCTCTCTCTTTCTGCTGCTCTCTTTCTTCACCACCGCTGGGATTGCCTCTGATCTTGACACTGAAAATGCTGAAGATGATGTAGACAAAGAATTTGAAGAATTACTGGCATTAGATGAACAAGAAGACCTCGAGCAGGAAAACTCTGATGGGGATGTGGATTCAAAATTCTCTGAGGCAGAGGTATTATCAAAAGCCCAGAGAATTTTTGTTGAGTTGAACCCCGAGAATCTGGATAGAACTCTTGAAGGGAATGAATTTGTGTTGATTCTTGGGTATGCACCTTGGTGTCCGAGAAGTGCTGAGCTTATGCCTCAATTTGCTGAGGCTGCAACTTTGCTTAAGGAGTTAAAAAGTCCTCTTTTGATGGCTAAGATTGATGCTGAAAGATATCCCAAGGCGGCTTCTAAGCTCAAGATCAAAGGTTTCCCTACTTTGCTTCTTTTTGTCAATGGGAGCTCTCAGCCTTACACCGGTGGATTTTCTGCGTACGTTGATTTCGTTTGTGCTTCTAAATCTGTTGTCAGTAATAATTTTTTTTTGAACTTTACATTAGTTAACTCGCGAATATTTTTTTTGGTTTTTAGTGCCTGATATGGCATTAAGATACAAGCTTTTGGTTATTTCCCTTGGGAAATTATGCTTAATTATAAAAGTGTTGAACTGTATTGTGCACTTTTTTAAAATGCAGTCTTGTATTTGAATAGATCAAAATTTTGGTCATAATGTCTTAACTGGATAGATAATATTAGATATATGCAACTTCATTGTAGATGAATTTCACTTTTTTGTTAATTTGTTTTTATTTATACATTTTAAATTTAGAATCAAGTGAATAGTGATGCTACAATCTTGAAATGAGTGTTAACTTGTTCAATGTGGTTGATACACAATCAGGGCAGAGCTAGTGATCTGGGCAAGGAAAAAGACTGGAGTGCCTGTTATTAGAGTAAACTCTTTGAATGAGGCCAAAGAATTTCTCGAGAAATACCAAACTTTTGTTTTTGGCCTGTTTAATAGATTTGAGGTATGTGGCTTTGAATAATTTAATATGTTTTCTTATAGTATTCTAGAAATATGATTTTGGAATCCGCCTTGCAATTTTGTAGAAGCTCCTTGCTCTAGTGGAACCTTTCTTTTTTCTGTGCTTGTAATCAAAAGGAATGCATTTCTGTCAATATCAATTTAAGAGGAAGATGCACAGAATAACTTGATTACACAGAAGTGGATCTAACAACATGCTTGGATGAATGCAGTCAGACCTGTATAAATGTACTTTCTTTAGATTCATAAAGTTACTCCATTGTCTAGCTCCTTGATGAATAAAAAAAAATTGTCTTTTTTATCTGATTAGCCTTCAGCTCTTCTGACTTTGGAGTGGTGATAACGAAAAAGCTACACTTTGTATTTTGAACTTTTACAAGATTCCAAGTTCAATTTTGTTGCTGAAGTCACATGTCTAAGGTCTTTAGTTGTTTTCTTGACTATACTGGTTAGGATGTTTTCAAGTTGTAGACTAATTGTGAGCTTGTCTTTCAACTTGATATCTTCCCTTTTTTGAAATGATAATGATACACAATGATTGTCTCATGCCTTTGGCAATTTCATGGGGCTTATGATATGGAGCTTCATGGCTAGGCTATCATCCTTCGGCTTGCCTTACAATTTTTCTTGGATTCTCCAATGTTTTGTCTTTCCAGATATCCTTTTTAAAATAACTACTGTAGATTGTTTGAAGGTATCATTTAGCTCCAGTTTTGTTGAAGTGCTTGGTTGACACATGATATGAATTTTTTTCAGGGACAAGATTATGAAGAATTTGTAAAAGCAGCAGCCTCTGATAATGAAATCCAATTTGTCGAAACAAGCAGCATGGAGGTTGCCCAGGTTCTTTACCCAGATATAAAAGCCACCAACCACTTCCTTGGAATTGTTAAAAGTGAGCCAGAAAAATACATTGAATATGGTGAGTTGGTGTTTTTGCAATAATATATCTGCTATTGGCATATTGGTTTGTTCAGCAGTTTGTTGATTATTTACTATTTTTCCAATTTTGTTGAACATTATGCTTTACTCTGGTAGGATGGTTGTTTTTTATTGCATACTATCATCTTGTTGACTACAAAATTTAATCATCTTTATTTGATAAAACAATTGTTAACAAAGCCTGGAGAATAATTTAAACTTGCAATTCGCTCAAGCTTGGTTGTTTTCCTGTTTGCAGCAATGTCAGCAAGAATTTACCAACATAAAAAATGAATTTGTTTGGTTTTGCAGAAGAGACCTTTGAAATGGACAAAATATTGCGGTTTTTGGCCTACAACAAGTTTCCATTAGTTACCAAACTGACAGAAATAAGTTCTGTCAGTGTTTATGCAAGCCCTATTAAGACTCAGGTTGTAAATACTTCCAACTTTTTATTTTTCTTTTCCCTTTTAATCATGCTTCATATATTTTTTTTCTTTTGACTTTGAATTTTATACTTTGTACTAAGTTAAATATGGGATTGACCTGCTTAAAGGAGATGGACATATATACTGTTCCAAATTCTGGCAAAAGAGAATTTGCCAGTCAAAATCTTGGACACTTATCAAGATGGAAAATGAAAAAAGAGATATGAATGGAGAGGAATAACCAACTGATGAAATCAGATGAAACCATTTTGTTTTGATAGAGGTACAAGAACTGGTTGGACTCTGTGAGCCGCTCCAACCAGTGCAGAATGTGATTCCAATAGCTGATATCATATTTTTTATTGTCTAAAAGCTAAACACTTTAAATGTGTCATTTCTCAAGAATCTCTTGCCACACATTTCTTACACTTCTGAATTCATAACAACTTTTTGTTGATCCACTGCCCTATAACAACCACAGTTTTCCTCAACATTTACGAAATTCCTTGTGTACTGTAGATTGTCTTCGTGAAACTTAAAATTTATCATAAATTCTACATGTAAAACATGCTTTTGAGGTAAAGCTTGTTATAACTTTATACATTATTTTCCAGGTTTATGTCTTTGCAAAGGATGATGATTTAAAGGGTCTTCTTGGGTCTCTTCAAGATATTGCTAGAAAGTTCAAAGCAAAGGTACTTAGTTGTGTTATTTTTGAAGCTATTGAGGCAAGCGATCATCTTCTCCAAATATGGTCTTATAACATCATCCTCTTGTGCAGATAATGTTTATGACAATAGACATTATGGACGAAAACCTGGCAAAGCCATTTTTAACTTTGTTTGGGCTAGAAGAATCAAAGAACACTGTGGTTAGATTTCAATATTGACTGTTAGCTGTCCTTTGAATATTCTTTTACTGAAGCAATAAACTTACTAGTTCCTGTTGCCTTATAGGTGACTGCCTTTGACAACAAAATCAGCTCAAAGTTTTTGTTGGAGTCAGATCCAACGCCAAGCAACATAGAAGTAACTTTCACATCTGTTTAATTTGAACTTTTGTCAAATATCTAGCCCAGCGACTCATGTGGATGAAATGATATTTCAGGAGTTCTCCTCAAGACTTCTGCATGGTACTTTGTCACCTTACTTCAAATCACTGCCAATACCAGATAATGTGAGTACAATATCTCGTGCTTTTTCGATAAATATTCAGCATCATGTAAAACAATTCTAACTTATTTTTACAGTTGTCATTGAAGCAGTCGATAGTATGGTTTTAACATTGAGGACCATTTGTTTTACATTGTCAATAAGCACATATTGTTTGTGCAATCAGTGGTGTCAATTTCCATTGAAATGAATTGATCAGCTGACTTTTCTGTCCTGTATTATCTTATTTTAACAAGTACTTGAAAGCATGAAATAAGCTAATTAAAATGGCACAAAAAGCATTATTTGAAAATTTTATATAAAACATTGACTCTACATTTCACGCATGCTTACAAATGCTTTCACATTATGTTCTGACTTCTGACGATATAATGTTCTGATTATGAACTGATCAAACCTGACATCTTTTTTAATTATGTTTTTTATTTATTCATTTATATTTTTACATGAATTTATGAGTGTCAACAATTGCAGACAGATGCAAGCGTGCATGTTATTGTAGGAAAGACATTTGATGACTTGGTTTTGAACAGCCCCAAGGATGTTCTTCTAGAGGTTGGCATTTGTTCTTTTTGCTCTGTATATCTGAACTTTTTCTGTTTAAATGGTAAATGAGTTTTGTTTCAGCTATTCAATAATAATGCATCACTGTGCTGGCAGTAAGCTTGCCTACTGAAAAGAAGATGAAACCATACAAGTGTACCAGTTTTTTATGGTTCTGCTCTTTATGTATAAAGTATTGTACTGGGGGGTGGGAAAGGGTTTGTGACAACCTAAAACATAAAAAAAATATGTTTATGGATTGTATTCCTTGATATGCTTTGAAATCCAAATCATATGACTGGCATGGGGTGTTGAAGCACTCATACCAACCAATTTGCATGAAATGATATCCTAAAAAATAGAGGAAATTGCTTTCCTTTCCTCTTGTGGAGCTACTGATTTCATCATATGTACGATATTAATTTTGCTGTGCTGCATATGCATGGAAGTTTGATATCTTAGAAATAAATGCCATGTAAACTTTGGAAATAAGCTATGCCCAAAGAATGCAGAATTTTGCCAGAGTCTAGTAATTTCAATATTGTTGCTAAAATACTTTGATTGTTACAAAACAGGTATTTACACCATGGTGCATCAAATGTGAGACAACTAGCAAGCAAATTGAAAAGTTGGCAAAGCACTTCAAGGGTGTGGACAACCTAGTCTTTGCAAAGATAGATGCTTCTGCAAATGAGCATCCAAAACTTCAGGTAAGTGTTTTAGAAAAATCCAAGAGCCACATGTTACATGTTAGAATGCATACAAATTACAAAGAAAGATTATTGTTTCCCTTTTTGGAGATTTGAAGCTTAGTTGGTTAGAAACAATTTGGACCTTATCTTAAAGTCATAGCTATGCATTTTCATTATTTATCATTGCAGATTGATGAGTACCCGACACTTCTATTTTACCCAGCCAGTGATAAACGAAATCCGGTAATTGTCTCACGATGTATACCTCTTCATTTATTTTGTTTTATATCTATTTTTATCTGTCTGATATAGCACTTCCATTTTCTGTGCAGATAGAACTTTCAACAAAGTCCAGCTCAAAGGATTTGGCAGCATTTATCAACGAACAACTGAAAGCCAGAGATCAAATGTTGAAAGATGAATTATAGAATGTATAGCCATTTAGAATATTGATATTTAAACCAAAAAAAAAGCAAATCAAGAAATGAAGAATCAAGGATGCAATGGAGAATCAGTTTATTCGTAAAATCCTGGAAGAAATGTTTTCAAATGCTTCCAGTGTTTTAAGAATGCATTAGTGGCATTTTTTTTTATTTTATTGGTGTGAGTTGTGACTTCTGCCAGCAGTCTGTCCAATAAAACCAAACTCTTAAGACTTTACCTATACTCCAAAAGATAGGAATTTGGTCTCTCTTGTAGCCTTACCTCATTATATTTCTCGAAGTATATTACCTGGCCAAGAAGATGAGAATGTTATTTGAGTATACTGGTAAGTAGCCGCTGTATTGGATAAGTTGGAATTCTATGTTTGGCAACAAGTGTACATAGATAATATATGTATACCATTAGAATCAAGTTTATGTATATTAGGCTAAAATAGGAGGCAGCATCTGCTACTGCTAGGCAGAAAGACAAACATTGATTTCAAAGATGTGCATGTGAGCACCAATTTTTTCACTTTGGATGACAAAATTTTGCAAAAATAATGATATAAGATTTGCAGTGCAGGGAGTATAAGACACAGCAAGGATTTTGGGATTGAGAAAACTGGAAAGGAAATTTGCAGGACTACGCTTCATACGAACAAATGTCCTCGAATCCCATGTATTCCTTCTTCTCAATCTTTTCGATCATGTTTGCTATGCCTTCTCCGCCTGTTTGAGAAGAAAGAAACAAAAAAAAGGCTTTAGTGACTGAGAAGCAAAGCAAATCCTATTATTTAGGCCATGAATGGCTTTGGAACAGCTATGCTGAGAAATTCAATCAATGAAAAAAAAATGCTGTGTACACTGAATTACATACCCAGCGATATTGCACTGACGAAAATGGTGAAGGACAAAATGAAGATGATTATAGAAGCTCTCCCCAGTATACTAATGATCTTTTTCACCACGTATTGCCCAACAAAGGCAGCGATAGTGGTGACAGCAACAAAGTACAAAGCTGCAGAATAAATTCAGAATGATTAATAATAGCCTTGGAAATTTGTTAGAAAATTAGATATCTTATGACTAAAATTGAGTGATGATTCATTTAGTAGTACCATAAGGAATTGGAAAACGTTTTAGAAGGTAATATTCTACAACAGACATGGATGCAGAAAATGTCATGGCAAAGGTGGCCGTGGCGCTTGATACCTACATGGAAGTTGTCAACATGTTAGTCTTGGCATGTACACCATAGTTATGCAATAAAGAACATGCCTTTCAAACAGGAAAAAAAATTGTTTTTGCAACAAATAATGTGTCTTTTGATCACCAATTTTCAACTTTTTGATACTTTGTATTAAGCGTGGATTCGTAGATGGAAGTAGGCCATGGAACACAAACTTATGTACATCTCCTAACACCATGAAATCTTGAGGGTAAGTATGATCTCACCTGAGGTGGGATTCCCAGCTCAAGGAAAAGAGGACCCAAAATAAATCCGCCCCCTAGACCCAGCAACCCGCCAACAACCCCAGCCAAGACACCAAAGGCACTATAAACAATCAGCTGGTGTACTTTCCAGTTAGTGCTTGCTTCTCCCTCGGATCCAATCGTTCTTCGCCCTTTGTAGAGGCACACTGCCTGATATGAAGTTACTCCTACAGCCACTGGGATCTGCAAAACCATGGAAAGTATATTTGTCGTGATGGTTTCAAACCAGATTCAGAAATGGCCCACAGACTTTGTTCCAGCTCAAAACCACAACGGTATGGTTTCTTACCTAA
Source organism: Xylocarpus granatum (assembly GCA_019650275.1). Classification (NCBI taxonomy): domain Eukaryota; kingdom Viridiplantae; phylum Streptophyta; class Magnoliopsida; order Sapindales; family Meliaceae; genus Xylocarpus; species Xylocarpus granatum. Next base: position 614,236 of record BNST01000726.1, read on the forward strand.
ATCATCAACCAAACTAGGAAAATACCATTTAACTTGATTTGTAACAAGAATCACAGACAAGGTACCTGCAATAAGTTTGTTGCCCAATATGCCACGGAACAGGTGGTTGTGTAATTCTGTTTCGAACACAAGCGGGATACTCATTAGTTCAGCTCATGAATGCTGAAAACAATTGAAGAAATCCTCCTAAAAGACAATAAGCACACACAGCAGACAATACCTTGGCAATCTGCAGTGCAAGGATTACTGTCCAGACAGCAACAAGAATTCCAAGTTCCATCCAGCGAACATTCTCACGAATGGAGACCTGGGAAGGTGGCCGAATTAGTCCCAAACCCGCTAATAATAGAAGTACAGATTGTAAGGCAATGCTACCTCTTCTCTTCTAGATTCCTTTGTACTTGTTTCAGCACCATCGGAAGGTTCTCCAGGTAGCGGTTTGTATGCCACATCTTCAGTATCAGAATCTGATCGAACATGTCAGAAATCTTGATATAAAGAATAGAACCTAAGGAAGACACAAATTAAAAAAAAATCATATACCAACTCACCATTTGAATCCAAGTATCTAGCAGCCTCCTGAAATATCAGTAACATGTGAGAATGATTTGGAGGAAAATGTGTCACATTAGAAGATAACACTGTTCCTTGAGCCATAGGGAAAATTTCAACTACCTCTTTGATTATGGTTTCTTTTTTCCACGTTTCAACGCCTCTCAAGAACGCTTTAGTTGCTGTGCCTACAGCTCACCAGCATAAATTAAGAAAAATGTCCGAGAAGGGAAAATCAAAGAAATTTCCCAAGAAAGAAACATGGATAAAATCAGAATCTTATCAAAGAATACCTAAGAAGAGAATAATAAGCAAAATCGTGATCATCCAATCTGCAAAAATCACATTGAAAGCAACTCCTATACTAATGCCTAGAACCAGCATTGGTTGAAATAGAAGTGCCAAGTTATAGTCAATCAAGGGTAAATCAAGCGTAGGATGCCTCTGCTTTAAATTGTAGTAAACTGTAGATGCCGCTGCACCTGTGATCATACCTGAAAAACCAGATAGAATTGGCACGATTACATTAGCTTCCATGGTACAGTAAAAGGTAACAACCAGAGAATCATCTGTATTCACTCCACAAAAATTGATTACCCCGAAAAATGTTGTAGACAAAATGTTTTAAAAAAAACCCAACTACTCATCCATTATAGAGAAGGGAGTGACATATCTTACATTTTGATATTGCAGTTGATGATTTAGCATCAAAGCCAATGATGAGGGTAAGCATGGGAACATATATGCCGCCCCCACCAACACCTCCTACACTCCCAAATGCTGCTCCGAAGAATCCAATTATAGTACCCACCACAATTTTCCAGCCAAATTCCATCTCCTAGGAACACAATTTCACACATTGTCGACAATTCAATTCAAATATGCCAATAATCAGCTTTCACAAGAGTCAGTAGACATTTTGAGTTTATTAAAATCACTACCAACCATAGATAATAAGACTAACCAAAATAAATGCAATCCTAAGGTAAGACTAATAAACCAATTTCAGTGAGGTCAATAATCAATTGTCACATTGCGGAATCTCCATTTGTAGCATGGAACGCACAGAATTATACCAACTAGCACAGAAACAAAGAAACTAATTGAGATCAAAAGCAATTCTCACTATTGCATTAAAAATTTGACTTACAGGCCAGACATGTTCATAACCCAATCGACCATTTTGCCACAAGTAACTCAACACTTTCTTCAGATGATCAGATTCGACAGCCTCTTCATTGTCATTGTAACTTGAAACATCCTGCCGCAATCTTGTTTCTGCTACATCAAACATTGAAGCCGCAACAATAAAAGCAACCAAAGCTGCAACCCACCATCTTGAGCCACTACCAGCCATCAAACTCTCTTTCCCAATCCCAAAATATCAAATCTCCTTAAATTTGAACTGCAACCCGAAACTCAAAATAACAAGACAAATGCACGGAAAGACTCGAACAAAACGCAGTAATGTAAAGGAATTACTGTTTCATTTCATTTCAACAACAATTATTACTTAAAACTCATCTGAAACAGGTGATTGAATATCTGAATGATATTAGACAATTTCTAAACCGGAGTTGTACTCGAAATATAAAAGTCGTTAATAAGAAAAAAGAGAAAAAGCAAGAAAAAAGAAAAATAAGCTAACTCTTCACTCTATGCCCTCCCTCTCTTTTCTCTTTGCATGTAGTTTCTGTTGAAAGTTGTCTGATTCTCTCCACTTCTCAATCCACTCTTATTGTCTCCATACCTCTATTTGTCCTCGTCTTTCTTCCTCCACTCGCGCTGTCATGTCATTAGAGAATTACAATGCAAGCAGTTGATCATACCATGCCAACAAAATCAATTCATGCATGTTCCTTTTCTTGCTCTAAAAATAATTTAATAAATTCGAAAAATATATATCTTCATAAATCCAAAATGCTTATATTACTCCTACAAATGAATCCCACATTCTACGAGGCATTAAAATTTATTTTTAAAAAAAAATATACAAAATTCATAATAAATTTAAATTTGTAAGTATATTTTCAAAAATTTACAAATTTATTCTGAATAGCTGAAACTGAATTATATTTAAATTTCAGATAAATGAATCAAATATGCACTTAGTATCTTCGCATGAGTTAACAGTGTTAGGTGTGGAAGAGCTTTCACCATGCAAGAAAAAAAAGAAAAAGAAACCCAAAACCCTTCTCCAAGTTATAACCTAATACATAGAATTTTGATTTAAACCCACATGCAAACAAAATTTCTAATTAATCTTGAATATGAGTTAATATCAAAGAAATTAATTATTGACTGGGTAAAGGTGGTTGTGGCAGTTGAAACCTGCTTATGGAAATCCTTATCCAATTCCCAATTAAAAATTTTTGAGAGGTTGTAGTAGCAGAACTATTACAACTAAAGAAGGTAACTAAGCCATATAAATATATAAAAACTTAACAACTAGTAAACAAGAAAATGAAATCTCAAGAGAACAGGTAAGATATTGTAATTTCTCATTGAGAATGTGATTGATGATAATATATATATATTATTACACTGTTTATGATGGCATCATATCTTATGAAAATGGTTAAGAACTGCCGTTTGTAATTCAACAAGTTATGTACACACGACAGCATTCCCATACAAAGATTATAGAATTCCCTTGTTGTTGCATGGTTCATACTTATCACTTGTCTTCCTTTTGAGGTTGACTGACTGTGGGGGAAATTAGGCAGCACGTGTAAAATAAGCCACTTCGAATAGGTTCATTTCTTCAGCCTAGCCTACAATATGATTAACTCGATATGGACTGCACGAGTTCCCAACAATTTTCCAAATAATTTAATAAGTTGGGCAGTCACGGCCCACCAAGCAAAATTAGTGGTTTCTTGATTACAATTTACTATCAAAGAATTTTTTTTATTTTTAAAAATTTAATAATACATAAATTTAAAAATAATAAATTTTTTATATTTTATTTTAATTTATTTTTAAAATTTTTTAATAAATAAAAATTAATTGATAATATAAAAAATTAAGATATAATTTTTATATAAAATTAAAATATACGTGCATATTTTTTTATTTATTATTATATTATTTAAAATAAATAACAATTAAATCATAAAAAATAGAAAAAGGGTAAAATACTCTAATCTTTAACGATTTTTTTAATTTAATTATTTGATCTGCAGTGCAAGCCAAAAGCAATCCAAGTTCTTTGCAGTAAACATTCTTTAGAATTGAAACCTGATAAGCATGGAAATTTTACAGGCTTTGCAAGTATTTATTTACCTCTGATATTCTTTCAGGTTTCTTGGTTTATATTAGACCTGATAATCGTAATTTCAAGACTATTATTTCATTGTAAACCATTGCAAGTATAAAATGGTTTCCTTCTTCGAAGTTTCAACTGCTGTAGTTGAAGGGTCTGCAATTCAAGCAGCGATGTTCTATCAAAATAAATTTCCAGACAGCAGAAAACTGAAAGAGACAAAGGGCAATTCAGCAAGCAACACATTGAGAGCAACTCCATACTGATTTCCGAAACCAACATTGGTTGAATTAACAGGTATATGATCAAGTCTAGGATGTCTTTGCCTTGGATTGAAATATAACACGACCACATGTTATTGTAATAAGGATCGAAAGAAGTTAGAAAAAGATTTGGAGATTATAAGTATTCACTTACTAACCAAACATGTACCTGAGGAGGTACTCCAAACTCTAACATGGCAGGACCGACGATGAATCCTCCGCAGAGGCCGAGCAGTCCACCGATGTTTCCTGCCACTACACCCAAAAAGCAACAAAGAGCAAGCTGGTAAAATTTCAACTTTTTACGTGTTTCTCCTGTGGATACAACCTATCGCCAGTACAGCCCAACTGCCTCGTTCCCGGTTACAACGCCGGCCACCGGGATATTTAAAGGTAAGAGAGAAGAAATTAAGATATCATGATCCAGCAAATCCAAAATTGACAAAGTTTATTATCATATATACAACGCCAAAGTTTATTATCCAATACAGTACAGAACAGGTGGTTGTGTAATTCCGCTGCCAAATGCAAAAACAAGGAGGATTAGCATGAGTTGATCAGCTCAATGCAAGGCATGAAAAAGTAATCGGTATACACACACACACACACCCTTTAGCAACCTGCCGGGCAAGGATTATAACCCAGACAACATCAAGAAGTACCAGTGCTTTCCAGTGAATATTTTTAAGAACGGAAACCTGAGACATGGTCACTGAAAATTCTGCAGACTGTATATGCGAGTATTCTCACGTGTCTTTTCGGCTCCTTTGTTATTCAACTGTATTGCTCAAGGCTTCAGGTTCTTGTGTCTGCTCCACTTTTTTTTCCTGATAAATATATAGATGAATAGACAAACAGATAGATATAGCTTTATAATTACTAATGAACAAGAAAAAAAAATCAACACGGGTTCAGGCCAAAATCAACTCAACATTTAATACCGCAACACGTCGAGCCTTCTCAAGGAGAGAAGAAGAATAAATTGTAAATCATTGGTAGATTGTATCTAATTAGTTAGAAATTCCCATATGCTTACTTTACTACCTTGATTGTTAAGATTTCCTTTTTCCAAGCTTCAACCCCTTTGAAAAATACCCTGGTTGACAAGGCTGAAGAATCAAATATGAATATATATATATATGTATGTATAGAAGTACAAGATCATAATCAATAAGGGTGATTCTGTTAAGAATGAGACTTTGTTTTGGTACTTATAGCTATAGTTCAGTTAGTTTAGTTTGTTTGTAATGTTACGATTAATTTTTTGTTACAAACATGTGATAGACTTTACTTGCAGCAATGTATTTTATCTCTAAAAGTTAATATTAGGTAGAGGATTTGACATGCATTTAGAGATAGCAGGAAGATAACTTGTGAAAACTGCAACATATGTATATATGTATCTTTTGCTGGATAATATCATTACTCTCTTTTCTCTGCATTCTCAACAATTGGTATCAGAGCACTAAGGCTCTTACGGGCTGTGTGGTTCGTTGAAAAAAGCTATTCTGTTGTTTTGCCTGTGTAGAGTAAACACCATAGCAAGTGAGTTATGGCTTCTGCAAGTTCTTCTTATCCTACAGTGCCTATGTTTTCAGGAGAGAACTACCAAGTTTGGGTGGTTAGAATGAAAGCATATTTGAAATCTTTAGAGCTATGGGATGTAGTAGATACAGGCAGAGATCCACCTCCTTTAAGGGAAAATCCCACCATTGCTCAAATAAAGTATCATGAGGAAGAAATGCTTAAGAAGGACAGAGCTCTTACAGTTCTTCATTCAGCCTTTGCAGACCACATCTTCACAGGTATTATGACTCTTGAAACCCCAAAAGAAGTGTGGGATCAGTTGAAAGAGGAACATGAAGGAAGTGATAGAGTAAAGTCTGTTAGGTTGCTTACTCTTAAGAGGGAGTTTGAAAATCTCAAAATGAAGGAATTTGAGACTGTCCAGGAGTACTCTTCGAAGGTCAAAGACCTGGTTAACCAAATGAGGTTATATGGAGAGGTGGTAGAGCAGCAAAGAATAGTTGAGAAGATGTTGATAAGTCTTCCAGAGAAGTTTGAGGCAAAGGTATCTGCTATAGAGGAGTCAAATGATCTTAAAAGGTTAATAGTTGCTAAGTTGATTAGCAAGCTTCAAGCTCAGGAACAAAGGACTTCTGTTAGATCAGAAAATTATAGTGAAGGAGCTTTTCCAGCCAGGCTCAGTTCGAAGCCATCCAACTCTAAAGGGGATAAAAAGGTGCAATGTGACAAGAGCTTTAAAGGAAAGATTGCTGAAGCCGAGTTCAAGGAGCTTGGAAAAGGAAAATTTCCTCCTTGTGCCTTCTGTAAAAAGACCAATCATCTAGAGAGTAACTGCTGGAAGAAAATGCAATGCAAAATATGCAAAAAATTTGGACATATTGCCAAATTTCTGCAAGCAAAAGAAATTTCAACAAATTTCTTCACAACAAACTCAACCAGTACAATAAGCCAATGTAATGGAACAAAAGGATGCAGAAGAGCATCTTTTTATGGCTACTTCATCTGATAAAACTTCAGAAAAGTATTGTTGGTTGCTAGACAGTGGCTGTACTAACCATATGACATCAAATTCAAGGTTGTTTATCAGCCTTGATCCTTCCTTCAGAATTCCTGTCAAGCTAGGAAATGGGGAGTGTATAAAATCTGCAGGAAAAGGTATCATTTATGTCTTAACTGCACAAGGTATAAGGCTTATACATGATGTGCTTTTGGTTCCAAAGTTAGATCAAAATCTGCTTAGTGTGGGCCAAATGATGCAGAATGGTTATTCATTAGTTTTTAAGGATAACTCCTATTTGATATTTGATTCATTTGGAGAAAAGCTTATTGTTGTACCAATGAGTGATAAATGTTTTGCTATTCGATGGCATTCAAGTCCTTCACTTGCTTGTAAGACTATTGTGGATGAATCATGGCTTTGGCATAAAAGATTTGGGCATGCTAACTTTAAGTTTTTGAAAGTGATGCATGAAAAGAAATTGGCTAGTGATATGCCTTTAATTAATTCTTGTAATCAAATTTGTGAAAGCTGCCAAATGGGAAAGATACATAGATCACCTTTTCCATCTCAAGCTAAATGGAGGGCCAAACAAAGACTTGAGCTTGTGCATTCAGATATTTGTGGTCCTATGCGAGTCCCTTCTCTGAGTCAAAATAAGTACTTCATTTTGTTCATAGATGATTTCACAAGAATGACTTGGGTTTACTTTTTGAGTAATAAAGCTCAAGCATATGTCTGCTTTAAGAAGTTCAAGGCAATGGCAGAAACTGAAACTGGCCTTAGAATTAAAAGGCTAAGAACTGATAATGGGAAGGAATTCATCTCAAAAGAATTTGCAAAATTATGTGAAGATTCTGGAATCCAGCACCAACTGACGGTGCCATACTCTCCACAACAAAATGGGGTGTGTGAAAGGAAGAATAGTGACAGTAAATCAACAATTGCTATGGCTAAGAATCCAGTTCAGCATGGAAAGACCAAACACATGAAGGTGAAGTTTCATTTTCTTAGAGAGGCAGAAAAGGATCATGAAGTCAATTTAGTCTACTGCAAATCAGAAGATCAAATTGCTGACATATTAACCAAAGCTTTGCCTAAAGGAAAATTTGAAATGCTTAGAGATAAGCTTGGAGTCTCAAAACAAAATCTCAAGGAGGAGTGTTAAGAATGAGACTTCGTTTTGGTACTTATAGTTATAGTTCAGTTAGTTCAGTTTGTTTGTAATGTTACGATTAGTTTTTGGTTACAAACATGTGATAGACTTTACTTGCAACAATGTATTTTATCTCTAAAAGTCAATATTAGGTAGAGGATTTGACATGCATTTAGAGATAACAGGAAGATAACTTGTGAAAACTGCAATATATGTATATATGTATCTTTTGTTGGATAATATCATTACTCTCTTTTCTCTACATTCTCAACAAATTCAAATGCAGGATGCCCTTGATTTACATTGTATACAACTGAGAATGCTGCGTGCGCTGTAATCATACCTGATGAACCCAACAAAGAAATAAATTACAGGATGCATATGGTACCTGAATTTATATTCAAAGGTTTGGTTTATTTTGCAAATACTACATTTGGATATTGTTGTTGAAGATTTTGAATCAAATCCACTTATCAAAGTGGCACCTCTTTCTTCTCTAAAAAAATCAAATTGTTAGTCAACACTGATAAGAAATTTCCATATTATGTTTAATTCACTGCTTTTGAAGATGGAGGATTTATTAACACATAGTACTGAATAGTCATGTATTAACTACTTGAATTAGTTTAAGGTTCCCACTATTTATTAATCAGTTAATTTCTTTTTTCAAGAATTTCCTTCTAATTTTTTTCTTTTTTAATTTAAATAAATATTAACACGTGATATAATTAATAATCTAAACGATTAAATTATATCTTAAATTTTAAATTAATATTGTAAAATATAAAATTAATTTATAAATTTTGTTAAGATATTATCTAATTATTTATGATTAATTATATTATATGTTATCATCTTGTTAAAAATTAAGAAAAAAAATAGAAAGGAATCTTAATCCTTTATTAAATAGATTAAGATTAATGAATTTTGGGTATTTTTAAATACCTCACCTGAGATTTGATAAAATAATATTTAAATATAAATTTTCATAAAACTAATAAAAGATATTTCTCAATAATAATTAAAATATTTTTATATATAATTTTAAATATTATTTATATTTTTCACAAATCTTTCTGAAGTTTTGAAAACTAACACATATCTCCTTTGAAATTTGGAAAACTACCAAAAAATACTCTTAAAAAATATTTTTATATTTAATATTTAATTTAATTTAATAAATATATATTAATTTTAATAGATAGTATTTTAAATTATTTTACTCGTGTTAAACTATAAATATTTAATTTAATAAATATATATAAAATTAAATGATATGAATATATATAATATATATTATAAATTATTTACTTTTATAGAAATATTTTAAATATTTTTATAATTATTAAAATTAATTAAATTAAAAAAAATTTATTTTAAAAATACAAGAATTGAATTATAAATATTTAATTTAACTCATAATTCATGCATATTTATTAAATCAGATTAAATATTAAAATATAAAAATAATTTTTATCGATATTTTTTATTATTTTTTTAAAATTTTAAGAGATGTATGTAAAAAATATTATTAATATTTAAAATTATATATAAAAATATAATATTTATTTTAATATTTTAATTAGTGTTAAAAAATAATTTTTATTAATTTTAAAAATATTTACATTTGAATGTTATTTTGTCACGTTTTTATAAAAATATTTAAAAATACTCCTTACACACTTAACTTAATTCAAGCAATAGAGGGTTTTGCATATTAAATTGGGCCCTCCAGGGCCCAGTGCTAAAAAAAAATAAGTACGAAAGTATATATGAGCTCATGATACACCACTTGAGAAGACTTCTCTTCTGTCAATGGTGGCGGCTGAATCAATACAAAGGTAAAAATTCCCAAGGAAATTAACAACTTATCACAGTAGATAACAACAGATGAATCCGAGATTGAATTTGATTCACCCCTACATGTGTTAGTCCTTCAATTTGTAACCTTGTGTAAGAATTTTTCTGCAGAATTCTACTCTCCAATGTCAGTCCTGCATCACTACACTGAAAAGCTTAGGCCCAAAGTTTGTCTTTCTTCCATGCTTTTTCTTGGTCGGTTGTCACAGATAACTATGTTGTGTATGAACAAATGCTGTCAAATCCCATGTACTTATGGTGTTCAATCCTTTCTATCATTTTTGCCAAGCCTACCCCACCTGTTTATGAAGACAAAATTGTCCATTGTGAGTTTAGATGTCCTTATTTCTGTGCCGAAAAATTCGGTGAGTTTACAGGAATTAGTGATAATGCACTGACAAAGATTGTGACAATGCACTGACAATTCAGCATACCTAGTGATAATGCACTGACAAAGATTGTGAAAGACAGAGTGAAGATGATTATAGATGCTCTGCCTAATAGCTTGATCAGTTTTCTCACAACATGTTGTCCTACAAGGGCAGCTATCGTGGCCACTGCGAAGAGATAGAGAGCTGTGGAGGCAATGGAAAATGATGAATACAGAGTGAATTCAAAGTTTGGCAAAAAAATTGTGTGACTTATTGGACGAGTTACCATAAGGGACTGGAAAACGTTTTAGGAGGTAATATTCTACGACAGAAATTGATGCGGAAAATGTCATGGCGAAGGTAGCTGTGGCACTTGAAACCTACATGGAAGAACTCAACAAGTTAGTCCAGGGATGGATACATAAGATGCTCAAAACTGACTTCTAGTGTTAAAGAACAGAATTTCCAGAAGCACTTTCATAAAAGCATTCCCAAACTGATCCTTAAACATTTTAGGAGAATAACAATTATAAACCTGAGGTGGGACTCCGATCTCCAGGAAAAGAGGGCCTAAAATGAATCCACCACCAAGACCAAGCAAACCACCAACTACACCAGCCATTATACCACAAGAACAGTAAAGAATCAGCTGGTGTACTGTCCATTTTGTTTCCACTTCTCCCTTTGATGCAATCTTTCTGCGCCCTTTGTACAGGGCAACTGCCTCGTATCCACTGACTCCTCCGGCCACTGGGATCTGAAGGCAAAGAAAAATAAGCAAACAAAAATCCTGATATTTAAAAATTTATCTGTTTCCATTTAATTTTTAGGCTGCGGAGGTACCTGTAAAAAGTTCAATAGCCAGTATAGCACTGAACAGGTAGTCGTGTAATTCTGTGGCCATGAAGGATTCCCGTCAGTTTAGCTCAATTGAATGCATGAAAAGGAAAGTGAATAGACAGGATTCTGTGGGAAAACTAAACAAACACAAGTCAGTAAATTACCTTGGCAATCTGCAGTGCTAGGATCACGGCCCAGACGGCAACAAGAAGTCCAAGTTCCTTCCAGTAAATGTTCTCAATAATAGAGACCTGATATAATTGGTTACAGATATCACGACTGAAAGTTAATTGACTAGCAAATGTCACAGGCTGTGCCAAGTGTTTTTACCTGTGATTTTTTAGGTTCCTTGGTTTCTTTTGGAGTTGTATTGCTCAAAGACTCAGGTTCACATTTGAATTCTTCTGCTTGAATACCATTTCCTGATCAATAAATTAAATTATTAGCTCGGAGATAATGGATTTCCAAAGAAATGAAGATAGAAAGGCTGAAAATTCTGCCACCTGTTAATTCTGATCGTTTAGCAGCCTCCTGGAGAATCAAGCAATCTCAGAACTCAGTGAGGCAGAGAAAATACATTATGAAATGATTTCATCATTAAAAAAAATGAGTACAGAATTTTACCCTTTTCTTTATTGTTTCCTTTTTCCAAGTTTCAACTCCTTTCAGGAATGCCTTAGTTGCCATGACTGCACGCAGTTCACCCATATCGCATCAAAACATTTTCCCAAACAGAGCAAAAAAATAAAAGAGTGCAATTCAAACTGAACATACATATGAACAGAATTATTAGTAAAATTGTGATCATCCAATCAGCAAACATCACATTGAAAGCAACTCCAATACTGATTCCCAGAACCAACATTGGTTGGAACAAAAGTGCTAGATCGTAGTCGATAACTGGTTCTTCAAGTGTAGGATGCCTTTGCCTTAGATTGTAGAAAACTGTAGAAGCTGCAGCACCTGTTATCATACCTGCACAAAGCAAACAAATGGTAAGTTTATCAAAATTTTGCATTCTATTTGCCAAGGAATATTGAATCTCTAATGGAATGGATGATTTTTCTCTTACATTTTGATAGTGCTGTTGATGATTTTGCATCAAATCCAATAATCAGATTAAGCATAGGAACAAATATGCCACCCCCTCCAACACCTCCTACACTTCCACATGCTGCTCCAAAGAATCCAATTACAGAACCCACCACAATTTTCCAGCCAAATTTTATGTCCTATCCGTCAAATTTCCCAAAGTATAAGATGGAAATCGTACGAATGTGTAGTTCATCAATATATTGAAAACAAACAAACAGAAAAGGAACTGAACTTACTGGCCAAACGTGTTTGTAGCCTGATCGAGGCTCTAGAGTTTTCGACACTTTCATTACATTATTGAGCTCAACCTTGTCATTTTTGTTTTCACTTCTGGCTTCTTGTGCTGATACAGATATTGAAGCTACAACAAGTAAACCACTGAAAATTGCTGCTAGAAATCTCCACCGACGCCATTCTGATCCAACCCTAGACATTCTTTCAAAGTATCAAACTTTCTCAAGTATGAACACAAACCAGAAGAATCATAACAAGGAGAAAAACAGCAAGAATACTCAAATCTCGAACAGAATCCTCAACCCAGTTCTTGTTTACACTGCTTTTGGTGAAGGCCAATACACTAAGAAATCTCCTCTTTTTCTCTCTTTTTGAAATGAAATCAAGCTCCAGTTTCCTAAAAGATAGCTGGTGATTGCATGCTGGATGCTACAGCATACATAAGCAAAAGATGAGTTGACTCTTACCAGAAAAATAGTACTTCAAAGAAACAGAAAAACAAGAAACTCTCCATAAAATATTTGTGTTTGTGTGTGAATCATGTTTGGATGAATGTTTCCTACTTTCTGCTCAAACCAATGGACTTGGAAACAATAATTACAAGTTCTCTGTCCATAGGTATGACTATAAACAACAGAAAATACAAATAATTTTATGGTATTAAAATTACTTAATTTAAATTTAATTTATTTAATAATTATATTAAAAATAAAATTATAATTCAATATAATTTTAAATAATCAAACAAATTATAATCATATTATTTATTTATATTTAAATAATTTATAATAATTTTTTAAAATTTTAATTATTTTTACTTTAAATATTTTAAAAATAATTTTATTAAATTATAAATTAGTTAACATGATATAAGCACTCGAATAATTAATTATATCATAAATAATTTACGTGTTAAAAACTTTAAATTTAAATTCAACGTATTAGTAAACACGTGATATTATGTTATTTATTTAATAATTATATTATATTAGATTAAAATAAATTTATAAATTTTATATAATATTTATGTTGAATTATAAATTAAATTAAAAATTATTAACTGTACACACGTGATAATTATATATATATATATATATATTGCTGTTATAGTCATTTTAAAATTACACCCACTTAGATAGTTAGTGTGTGTATGAAGCTTGGAAGAATCTTTGAATAATCTTCTTTCTGTCATTGTCTGCATAACTTTGTTTGGCAGAAAGTAAATACACTAATCAATGTCTCCGCAAATAATTGCACTAATGTCTCCATCGGTTCTTTAATCTGAGTTTCCACATTCTACTTCCTTGGAATTTTGTTACCAGACCAGAAAAGAAAAGAAAGGAAAATTAGTTTTCACTACCTTGGTTGATGATAACAATGGCTTGTTTGTGAAGATGGACTCGGACATCAGAGTTAAAAGGAAGAGAACTGATTAAGACATGGAGAGAAGAAAACAATGAATGCATTAACAACTTGTGTTTCGTTGTCTCCTTTACACGCGATCGTTAAAGTGGGATTCGATTCACTTTACTCAAAATCAATCAAGAAAATGTTTTTCTTTTAAAACAAAGATAAGAAAAAAATCAGAAATCGTTGAAGCAAATTCCACAAGTCTTCTACCTCAAGTCTTATGCAGATTCTAAATTCCAAAACGACATGAAAATGACTGGTGTAAATATAAATTTGAGAGACATGCTTCATTACTTTCTATGTAATAAAATTATTGTATTGGAGGATTTAGAAGCAAAAGAGACTGAAAACAAATATTCTATGTAATCACCAAGCAAGAGAATCACTTTCAGGCTTCAGTGTAGGTGGAGAATCAAGGAATAGTTCAAAAGAAAAAGCCTGAGACATCCATTGCTGATTGCACACCTTCATTTATCCTGAAATGGAATGAATTCTAAGTCATATCATATCAGCAAGCAAAAGCCTGAGACATGCACTGCTGATTGCACACCTTCATTTATCCTGAAATGGAATGAATTATAAGTCATATCATATCAGCAAATAACAAGCAATATGTGAAAGCATTAGATAACCAGCTTTGCCTAACTGCGTAGCATGCCCCCCTTCATTCTCTTTTTATTTTATTTCCTTTTCTGGTTGCGTGGGAAAACGCTTTATGGAAACCATCTGTTAAATAATACCCAGAAAATATATGTATCCTGAACTGGATTTTCTTCACCGGAAAAGCAAGATGGACAGCCTGGAAATGAAGGAGCTTGAATATTACATCATGAACATTCGAAACAAAAAGAAAAAGGTTGGTAATTTTGTGTGTGTGAACATCTACTGCCGCTTACTCTTTTTAGTCTGAACAGACCTGAATTTGTCTTCCAGGTCCCTGGAATATCACACTGTTACTTTCCCAAGGATCCATATTCATCAATGACGACGGTAGATGGCTCATTATTGAACATTGAGCAGGTGCAACAACCCTTTTTGGCTGTCAATTTTTTTGTACAGGTATGCCTGCCTAACAGTTCTCAGAACCAAAAATCTTTTCCGTCAGGTGCTTGTCTTGGTATGTAAATGTCTAGCACTAATGCTACAAATGGACTTCGTTTTTACAGTGGTAGTAATCTTGCAACATATATTAATTATATATTATTAATTATTAATTATATCATAAATTAATATTTATTTAAAAATTAAAAATAAAATCATTACCAAAAAATCTTTTTTTTTAATATATCCTAGAGCACGAGGAACAAGAATGATCTAATGCGTCCTTTCCAATCAAGGACAAAAGTCGTTGAAATGTTCTGGTAATAGTAACAATCAGCATTACAATTTCGGACCACATAGCCTTTAATCATCATTGTAAAATCGCCCTCTAATTCGTCCCCACCAGACCGCACAAACGAATGGATCAGAAAATTATTTTATTTTTTTTTCTTTTTTATTTTTAATTTTTAAATAATAATAATTTTTATATTAATTAGAGTTATAATTTTTTTTAAAATTAAATTAATTCAAGCTAACTCTACAATGAATAGAGACAATTATTGTCTAGGGATGATATTATAAGAACCCATAAGCAAACTTTTTATGAAAGAGATCCAATCGATGAAACCATCTTTCACAGTGGACAAAAGAAGATTGTTGTAGGGTTGGTCCCTCCGGTTAGTGCACGAAAACTATGAACTGTGGGCGAACTTTGCACTGGATTCTCCTTTCTCTACAGAAACAACCCAGTTGTTTTCAGCAATAATGCAACAGGCTTTAGTGCCAGTCTTCAGCACTCGAGCCAGACGGGTTCGGACCGAAAGAGCTGGTTACCCCACTTTAGTCACTGCTCCCAGGCTCTACACTTTCTAGCCCCGTCTTCTTGAACATTTTCATGTCTTCCCCGTGCTGCACAGGGTAATAATCTGAGCTCGGTCCTGATGGGATTCCATCATTCATATCAACCGTAGGCATGTGTCCTTCCAAAGCTCGAACAATCTGCTTGGTATTGTAGTTGCAGAAGCATTATAAGCCAGAAAGGGTGCAAAATCTCACACTTCAAACAGACACAATTTTGGCATTTTAAATGGAAGAAGGAATTGTATTTTTATATTAAAAATAAGTCTATATTTAGCACGTTCTTGCACAGGAATAAAAAAGAAACTAAAATAAAATGAATACAATAAGGCCTTGGAGTTCAAACTCAGGAAAAGACAAAGGCCATTCGATTCTGAAGTATAAGGTCAACTGAAAATATGAAGGTAATTGTCAAATCTAAGTACAATGCACTTGCTGGAATTACCTGGCTCATTCGTGGCCGACTGCTGGCTGAATGACATACACTGGCTGCAGCACAAGCAGCCATTCGGACCATTTCAGCAGAATCATACTCCAGCTTCGAATCAGCAACTGCATCAAAGTTCCTGTCTGCCAAGGCTTGCGCGAGAAAAGGTTTTGCCTACAAGGCAAAAAATATCCCATCATTCTATTATGCAGCAGTGAATGATAAGGAGGCCGCAAATATTTGTGCAGCATCTACAAACCAATGCATACAAACTGCATATAAAATGTTTTCTTACAGGGAAAATGAACGATTGAACACATAACCACGTCATTTATGTGGTCACGCCAAAATGACTGAAGCTCGTGAAAGAGAATACATACCCAGTAAACCATGCTATTGTTAGGAAAGGAAAGAGTTTCGTCACTAGGTCGTAATCCAGTAATCAACTCCAAAAGCAGGACCCCAAGGAGTAAACGTCTGACTTCGCAGTAAGCTTTCCAGAGGAGACATACTCCGGAGCCAAGTAACTGCATTGGTGAACGAGCATGAGAAACGGGATGGAGGGTCCATCGAGATAAGTAACTGCAGTTGGAGAACGGCAACACGATAGTTATGTACAAATAATGCAGAAAATGTAGTTTACCCGAAAGTTCCCATAACTCGAGTGGAGACATGAGTATCAGTATCCAAAAAATACTTAGCGAGTCCAAAATCTGCCACCTGACCACGAAGATATTAGTAAATTCATATTTTGTGGAAGTAACCGTCAAAGCAATAGAAAATGAAACGTTTCCGAGTATGTGAGATATCTCTGTCCATTAGAATAAACATGCATTAAATCTACCATATTATATAACATACCTTTGCCTCAAAGCTATTGTCAAGAAGAATATTAGCAGACTTACTATCACGGTGTATAATCTTGGGGTGACCTGAAGACACAATTACCTCAAAAGCAGTTAAACCTTGACCTTCCAATTTTCATAAACGGTAACATGGAAAAGTGATTTAAAAGAACACTCACAGTCCTCGTGCAGATAGGCCAATCCTCTTGCTGAACCTAAAGCAATTTTCATTCTAGTTCGCCAGTCCATAACTGGTCTCGTCTCTCCTGAGATGTTATTGCAACCTAATGAGACCAAAGCATCGTAATTTTAAGACGCAGAAAAATTATATACCAACAGAAATTAAGGACAGACCGTGTAAATGGAAGTCCAAGGTTTTGTTTGGAACAAACTCGTAAACAAGCAATCTCTCAGCCTCAAATATGCAGTATCCAAGCAGAGAAACTAGATGTCTATGATAAATGCGGCTAATGATTTGAATCTCTGCCCGAAACTCCCGCTCCCCCTGACAACTTTCGACTTTTAGCTGCTTGATTGCGACCACTTTCCCATCTGCAAGAACTCCCTTGTGGACATAGCCAAAACCACCCTGACCAAGCAGGTTGGCATCAGAGAAATCATCCGTTGCCGTCTTTAGCGCTTCCTATGTAAATGCGCATTTAGCATTTCCAAGGGAGCCGCCCCGCGATGGTGGAGGGAGTGGTTTATTAGAGATTATACTGCTACTTGGTGGAGTTGCATTCTATTGCCAAAGCTGATAAGAGCCAGCAAACTGGCCTTCGGAAGAGATTAAAAGGAACTATTTAACAACATAGTCATATAACAAGTCCAACCAAACTCATACCTGTCACAGCCAAAACCTTAATATGACAAGATCATAAATATTTAATTTAATAAATATATAAACTTATATAATATAAATATGTAAGCGTTATTATAATTTTTTTTATTTGTGTAAAATTATTTTAATTATTATAAAATATTATATTTTATAATAATTAAAATAATATATAATACAAATTTGTATATAATTATTTTATATAAATTTATATATTTATTAAATAAAATAATTTATAGTCTTATTATAAAATACCCACCCTCCTAAATTTAATTATTGGGAAATTTTCTTTGAATAACAAACATGGAAAATATTGAATTTGTCAAATAAATGAAGCATATATATACACAAGCCATTTTAATGGTGTCTTATATCAAGGCAAGTACAAGAAGATACACAGGAAAAACTCTTACAAAGTAATCAAAATAGAACCAGACCATCCTCTCAGTCTCCCTTACTGACCATAAATTATAGTACAAAGAATTTCTCCAACTCAGTAATCTCATCGGCTTTAGTGGAGTAGAATGAACAAAGAGTTTTATTATTAGGATAATCCCTTCTTTTTCCGACACTTGATACACTACCCATAAGTGGAAGGCAGGTCCCAGTTTTCATTCTTTTAATTCTGACCAATGCAGAGGTGGGATGCAGTCATGCGTGGTGAAATAAAAGGAGTGGGATCACTAGAAATGGGGATTTACCCAGACATTGGTATTCAATTGTCAAAAGAGCTTTGACTGGTAACATTGGTGCCTTTCTCTGCTTTTGGAGGTTCAATCTCTTGGGTAGCTTGCCGATCTTCAGTACTGGAGCTAGACGGATTCTGACCGTAATCGCTGGTTAGTCCACTACAGTCACTACTGCCATGCTCCATGCTTTCTAGCGCCATCTTCCTGAACTGTTTCATGTCTTCCCTGTACTGCATTGAGTTATAATCTGAGCTTCCATATGAACCATATATTGTGCTTTGTCCTGGCGTGATTCCTTCATTCAGATCATCCAAAGGCATATTTCCTTCCAAAGCTCGAACTATCTGCTTGGTATGGCATTTGCAAAAGGTATATAAGACAGGCATAGGGGTTAACAATTTTCAATGTGCAGAGACTTGAGTCCACATTTTGGTTGTTTTATCAAACAATACTGAATAAGAATAACTGATCATTAAGGCATTGGAATTAAAACTTGGGAAAGGACTGAGGCCATTCAATTCCAAAGATGAGGGTCAACTGAAAAACTGAAGTTACTTGTTAGATCTGAGTATATAGAATTTGGAGGGATTACCTGGCTCATTCGTGGCCGACGCTTTGCTGAATGACGCACACTGGCAGCAGCACAAGCAGCCATTCGTGCCATATCAGCAGAATCATACTCCTGCAACTTTGGATCAGCAAGTGGATCAAATTTACCGTCTGCCAGGGCTTGTGCGAGCAAACGTTTTGCCTGTTATTAAGAAAATTTTCCTCTTTATCTTTTCACAGAAAAAAATCGACTAAACAAGAGACCAAGGGATCTAAAGGAAAAAATATCCCATCATTGTATCATGTTGAATGGAATGTTGTGGAGAACACAAAGGTCTCATTTGATTATTTGTATAACATTCATCAACAATAAGTAAAGGAATACAGCATCTATAAATAATTAGCAATGCATGCAAACAGCAAAAAAATAAATAAATTTCACAGAAACAACACCAATTTACGCTCGTAATAGCTGTGGTTGGCTACGCACAACAGGTCAATGGATCCTTTCACCAACTACTGTCTGATGAATATAACGAATCAGCAAAATGCCTGACACTGAACAATGGGACAAATCTACCCCAGCTATTAATTATTTTCTCTGTTCTATAAGCAGGTGACTGCTCCACTTAATACCCAGACATAGCCATAAGCTTCCTATATGATATAGCAAAGAATTTATTTGGTTGTGCCAAACTGACCGAAGCTTATAAAAGAGAATACATACCCAGTCAACCATGCTATCATCAGCAAAGGAATGAGTTTTGTCGAAAGGTCGGAATCCAGTAATCAACTCCAGAAGCAGGACCCCGAAGGAGAAGACATCTGACTTCTCAGTAAGCTTTCCAGAGGAGGCATATTCTGGTGCCAAGTAACTGCATTTGGTGAACGTGCATGAGAAGTGACATAGAGGGTGGGTCCGTTGAAGACAAGATAAGCAACAGGGTAGTTATGCACAAATAATTTAGGAAATATATTTTACCCGAAAGTTCCCATAACTCGAGTGGAGACATGAGTATCACTATCTAAAGAATACTTGGCAAGTCCAAAATCCGCCACCTGAGCAAAAAGATAAAAGTAAATTCATTTATCATGAGAGTTAACATCAAAACATGCAGTACTTGAGCACTAAATTGAAATGAATTCCACTCGTTCTAGAGTTGCAAGCAATTGGAAATGAACAGTATGCTTCCACAGAGCTATAAGAAAATCTATTTTTCATAACGTCTAGCAAATTTAAGATCTTAACATATAATTTGTTGCCAAATTATTCATTCCTAGTCCATCATAATTTTACCATATCAAACAAAGCATGATTTAATTTTCAAACAAGTTGATTCTCCTCCAACTGATACATTTGCTCAATCAAATGCTATGCAATACTTCAAGTAAGATATTAATTTACAAACATGCAAAGAGAACATAACAGTTTGAGAAGAAAAGCAACATACTACTTGTTGTTGGAAGGGAAAGCTGTCGAGGAAATCAAGATTGTGCATGAAACTATGACTCAAGTGAAGAAATTTTCATTTAAAAAACAACCAAACAGAGAACAGGTAAAACTCAAGAAAAAGCAAGAAGAAAATAAAATTAACACAACATAAATGTTTTATCATATCTAGGACATCTGTAAGTCACCAAGAATAGTGTAAAACATTAATTATACTATCTATCATACCTTTGCTTCAAAGCTGTTGTCAAGAAGAATATTCGCAGACTTAATATCACGGTGAATAATCTTGGGCTGACCTGAAGATATATTTACCTCAAAAGGACTGAACCTTGTCCTTAAAATTGGCACAATGTTCAAGATGTGAAAGTCATTAAGTATACTCACAGTCCTCATGCAGATAGGCCAATCCTCTTGCTGAACCTAAAGCAATTTTCATTCTAGTTGGCCAGTCCATAACTGGTCTGTCCTTTCCTGAAACATCATTTTAATCTGATGAGACCCCAGTCTCATGATTTAAGACACATAAAATTTATAAACTTCTTGAATACAAGTTGAAAAACCTTACAATTGTTACAATACATTTTAATCAAGCTTCTGATGAGAACTCAAGGTTGTATAGTCCTATTTGACTTATGTTCAGGGATCAATGAATTCAGAATTATAGTCCTACAATTGAATTACCAAAATTTATAACCTTCATGTTTGCTCGAGGTTAATACGAACGTCCATTCCTTTCTACCAATACTCCTAAAATCTTTGTTGACCTATTTCCTTGGAAAGTCATATACTCTTTGTACTTTTAGGTTGGTTCATATTGGCCAGCATTTGAAAGGCAACACCGAAAATTTACATTTTAGATTTCCACTATATCGTCAGAAAAAGGAAAAAGCTCAATTTTTAAGACTCTTCTTAGTTTGTTTTCTATATACATCTTCTGTACTCTTCTTAGAATTGCACCGACAGCATATTAACAATGCTAAGACACTGTCACTACAAATTATCGCATGAAAGTGATTGTTTTAATTAATTTTCTGTTCATCCTGAAACCTTATTTTCTTTTGTCAACATACATCTCAACCACGAAGGCTCCCAATCAATCCCATCTTAAAACTCAATTGTTATCAACTCACATGGCCAAAGAGTAGGAGGAAAAGAATAAGGCAACAGAAATCTAATAAAAGAAAGGACCAACCATGTAAATGGAATTCCAGGGTTCGGTTTGGAACAAACTCATAAACAAGCAATCTCTGGGCCCCAAATATGCAATATCCAACCAGAGTGACTAGATGTCTGTGATGAACACGGCTGATGATCTCAATCTCTGCTTGAAATTCACGCTCTCCCTGTCCACTTCCAGCTTTTAGCTGCTTAATTGCTACCACTTTCCCATCTGCAAGTACTCCCTTGTGGACATAGCCAAAACCACCTTGACCAATGAGGTTGGCATCAGAGAAATTTTCTGTTGCAGCCTTTAGTTCTTCATATGTAAATGTGCTCTTAAAATTTCCAAGGGAAATTCCCGGGAATGGTGGACGGAATGGTTTATCAGAGCCCATACTGCTAGTTGTTGAAGGAGGTTTGGTGGAAGCAGAAACGGGCACTGGTGACAAATGGGGGTTCGGTGCAAATCCAGGGGGCGGAGAAGGCATTGGCAGCATAGATCCTTGGTGGTTCGGAGGAGACTGATGTGGGGCAGCAAAATGATCATCTGGAGAGATTAAAAAATACTTCGCTTAAAACAAATTAACACAAAATTCTTAGTTCATGTAACAAATACAAACAAACCAAAGCCTAACCTATTAAGCAATAAACACCAAATTCATACCTGTTACCATTCAAAATTAACTACCCAACTCAGTTTATAAAGCGAAACCAAAATACCAAAGCCCAACAGAATGAAATGAACACCAAACCTGCTCTCTCTCCATTAAAAAAATGATACCCACGAAAAAGACAGAACCCAAAATCAAAATATCCAAAGTATCAAAATCCAGAAGAGAAAACTCTAGAGTCTCAATAATGAACATCAAATTCCGTTTTCCAGCTAGAAATATATTAATATCACTTAAAACAGAGACAAGTACTTGGTTGAACTGGTACACTAGAAAAAAAATAAAATTAAAATTAGACAAGTAACTCTAAAACAATCCCAATGCAATCAGATTTAATATAAAAAAAATACTTTTTGGCCCGTGTGGAGGAAGATTTTGAGCAGCAAGCTGCCCCTTCCTTCTCTTGTAAAATATCACAAAAACTCCCACTGCAACTAACACTATGCCCGCGCCTATTACTATCCCAACTACCATCGCTGCCAGCGTCCCGGGCGGCAAACCCCCATCCGAAGGTCCCGTTGGCGAAGAGGCCGAAGTCGATCCGTTGGTTGGCGTCTCCGTCGCGTTGCTTGGAGCAGGCGCCGTTACGGTACCGTTCGTGGTCGCCGAAGGCGGAGGAGGAGGAGGAGAGAAGAAGGTGAGGTTGACGTTCGGTGGCGGAGGTGGTAATGCTGTCGGCGGCGGCGTGGCCATTGCCGAACCTACACCTGTCTCCTTAGATACAGACAAGGTAAATTTGTCTTCTTCTTTCTTTCTTTATAATATTTAGAGCGAAATTTGGCAAGAAACAGCCGCGAAGTGCTTTTTTTTTCTTGTCTGAATTCTTGACGATGGAGCCGCATTTCACATGCGAAGTCACTGGAGCAGAATGTAGTGGACCCCACTTCTGACAGGAATTACACTGTTAAAACGCTGCGTTTCATATCATCCTTTTTTTATTAAAAAAAAAGAGAAGGTAAAGTGACGTCGTTTTCTGTGATTCTCTAAATCCACGTGCGGATATTGAGATCCAGGTGGACTTTTTCTTTTTAATTGGTGTTTGATCTTTTTCTTTCTTAATTTTAATTTATATTGTAATGATTTTTATTTTTTTCAATTATCTTTAATTCATAGTTATTTCCTTTCTATGGTTTGGGCATGAAAGCATGAATATACAAATACTTGGCAAGATTTACTCCAAACTTTAAAGAGACATCAGGGCAATTCCATCACAATATAATCAATTTTTTTAAAATATTATAATTAATTAGCTATAATTTTATATAACTTTAATATCAAAATTTATATTAAGAAAATCTCGCACACAAGAGAATTATTATATTAGTAAAGAGAAATTTCAATAAAATTACCAAAATAATGTTGATTTAACGATTGGTAATGTGATATATATTGTAAACTAAATTCTATATTAATACATTCGATAATAACATAATTAAAGATTAATTATTATAAAATATTAGTAGTATGATATGATAACATGAATTATTATTTAAAAAAAATATGCTCGTGATTGTTTAGTAAATTATTTTAAACGATATAGTTATATCATAATCTAAATTAGTCTTTGCATCATCACTTGTATTTTTTTAAAAATTTTACGTATGTATATGTATAGATATACTTATGTTTGTATATGTATGTATATGGCCATGGACATTAACTCTTCTACTTGCCAATATTTTACTATTTTACTATTTCCAATATTTTTAAATGTAAAAAAAAATTCTTTTAGTTGTACTTTGCAAGAACACATTCTTATTTCTCTGTACTAAATATTGTATAGTATTTTTTTAATTTTATAATAAATAATAAAATACTTAATGAATATTATTTTTTTAAAATATAAATAAATAAATTTAAATTATTATTATTATTATAATCTGTAAAAATTGACAAAATTTTTTTAAAAAATTAAAAGCAATTGTAATTGTTTGCTCGTGGTTTAACCTAAAAGGCCTAATCAAAGAATGAAACGACGTCGCATAATTTCTATATTTTAATTAATTTCTCGCAGAACCGAACACCGAGAAAGTGACGGACACTGTGATAGAAAATCAAGAGAACTATCTTTCCTCTCTCACGACACGGAAAGCAGAATGAATTACACAACTGAAACAAACCTAACGGTCTTCGCGTTGAATTCATTTTGAAAGGAAACTCTTTCGATTCTCAATCGCATTTTCTCTCTTTCCAAGCATCTGTTTTTTTTTGCCCTAATTTCCAGCTTCATATTCTCTGACGTCTTTAAAACTTTTTTTTTCATTTGAGAGATAATATCTGAAATGTTGTTGGATCCATTGGAGTGGAGGTTATAGATATTTTCGATTTTGATCGAAAGGTGGATTATAAAAGAAGGAAAAAGATGAGCTCGCCAAAGCTGACCATTCGAGACTTGGTGGAGGAAGGGAAGAAGAGGATTGTGTTTTTGGTTATATGCGTTGTCGGATTGTCATATATAATGTCGTGTAAGCGTTTTTGCTTTTCTTATTTTATTGTGTTTTGATTGAACTACTAGTGAAAATTTTTTCTTTTTTTTTATGAATCTTACGTTTTAAGTTGGATTTTCTTAATTCTATGCGAGTATATGCATTCTATGTTTTCGTAGTTTCGTTAAAGTTTTTTATTTTTAATATTAAAACCTGGTTGGGTCTCAAGAGGTTCATTTGATGTGAAAATTCTGAGTGTTATAATTGGCTTCAAATTGTAAGCTGATGGCAGTGGTCCCGCTGCAGGAAGAACTCGGGCTAGTGAGTGAGAAGGAGAAGAGCAATGCATGTGCATTTTGCTGGTGTAGAATATAATTGTTTGAGCTCGTTCCTGAGTTTTTGGTCGAATTTGCTTTGGGATGTTCATGTGGGAAATATGATTTATTTGTTTCTACATACTGTCTGTTGACTACTAAAAGATTTTCGTTCCAGCAACAGCTTTAAAGGATAAAGATGGTTTAGTGGAGTTAATAGTGGTGAAAAAAAGAATTT
The DNA here is from genome assembly GCA_019650275.1 of Xylocarpus granatum. Classification (NCBI taxonomy): domain Eukaryota; kingdom Viridiplantae; phylum Streptophyta; class Magnoliopsida; order Sapindales; family Meliaceae; genus Xylocarpus; species Xylocarpus granatum. The sequence goes on from BNST01000726.1 coordinate 639,316, forward strand.
TTGTGAGAGAAGATAATGGTTTGAGTTTAATGGATTTCTTTCTTTTAAAAATTAGATCATGTATGTTGTAGTGAATTTAGATTCTTATTTTAACAGTGAGTCACTGTACTTTCTCCTTGTATTTTTCTTTTTTTGTTACATACCCCCTGTACCGGAAATATGAAGCTGTAAATAAAATGGTTTGCCTCTAAGACAAGATATGATTAGATATTTACTATGTATTAGATGACTGTAGTTAATTCAAACAGAGTGACTGCCTGAGTATATTTTTTTTCCTCTTTTGGTAGTTGGGACCTGAGGGTTTTTAGATTTGCACGAAAGAAGTGTTAAGTATTTTAATTTCTGTCTTTCTCTTTGGTTGTTCAATTGTCTTGAATTGGAACTTACTGCTCAACTTCTTATGACAGTGACGAGCTCCTCGGTTTGGGTTAACTTGCCTGCTGCAGCCTCCTTAATTATTCTTCTTCGCTATTTCTCCCTAGATTTTGAAATGCGGAGAAAAGCTGCTGCATACAACAGCAAACCTTCCTCAGGAAATCGAGTATCTCAAAATAAACCTTCAGAATGTCCTAGAGTTGTTGAATGTTCTGATTGGAGAAGAAATGTTAATTCTCCTGTTGTTGAGGATGCAATAGATAGGTTCACCAGGCATCTTGTTTCTGAGTGGGTTACGGATCTCTGGTACTCTCGTATAACACCTGATAAAGATGGTCCAGAGGAACTGGTACGGATCATCAATGGTGTTCTGGGGGAATTTTCAGGTCGCATGAGGAATATAAATCTTATTGATCTTCTGACAAGGTTTATGTTCTTGTCCTCATGGTTTTCCTAAATTTGGGTTACTTGAATTTAAAAGTGATATATAGGGAACTAATTTTCTTCTAGAATGACAGGGATTTTGTGAATCTCATTTGCATCCACCTGGAGCTTTTTCGTATGTGTCAGGCTAAAATCGAAAAGCAGCAGTCAGAACCTCTGACTATTGAGTACAGAGACATTGAATTGAGACGTGTCTTGGCTGCTGAGAACAAGTTGCACCCTGCTTTATTTTCAGCTGAAGCTGAGCACAAGGTTTTGCTCTATTTTTTTTTATCTACAAACTGAGCTTATAGATAATTTCTATATGGGTGAAGGTATTGCTCCTTGACGATATCTGTTTGTGCCTGACAATACTTTCTGGACCTTATGCTGCAGGTTTTACAGTGCTTAATGGATGGTCTCATTTCTTTCACGTTCAGGCCTGATGATCTGCAGTGCTCCTTCTTTCGTTATATTGTTAGGGAGCTGCTTGCTTGTGCAGTTATGCGACCGGTCTTAAACTTAGCCAACCCGAGGTAGTCTTACCTTTATTTTACTTTATTTTCATTTTTACTTTTTTCCTATTTTTGGTCATTAATGTTCTCCACATCACCTAAACAGGTTTATTAATGAAAGGATTGAATCCGTAGCCATAAATATGAAAAAGGCAAAAGGAGCTACAGCAGCACAAGAGACATCTCAATCTAGATCCAATGGGTCTTCCAAGATCTCGTCTGACCACTTTACCAGGGTTCTAGATCCTTCTGTCACGGGTGTTGAACTTGTGCAGTTAAAGAGTGATCAAACTAGAACTTCGGCTGCAGCTACTAATAAGAATGGAACTCATCTTTCAAAAGATCCATTGCTTTCCCTTGATACTCGATCTACCCGTTCATGGAACTCATTGCCCATGAACTCCCGAACTAGTGACAAAACAGGTATTCTGAGACACCATTCAGGGGGAGAATGGGGCGATATGTTAGATATGATTTCTCGCAGAAAGTCTCAAGCCCTTGCTCCAGAGCATTTTGAGAACATGTGGACAAAAGGTAGGAACTACAGAAAGAAGGAATGTGAAAATCAGGTAAATAAGGAAGTCCAGCATTCTGCAGCAAAGTCTGCATTTGCGGATGGCTCAAAGGCCAAAGTAAAAGATAGTAGGACAAAGGTCAACCCCCCTGAGAGCCACATGACTCGCAATGCAGATTGGAAGAAATCAAATTTCTCCTCAATTGCTTCATATCAAGAAGATGATGAGCACAACCTCATGCATCTAGAGGAAGCTGAACTGGGGAGCAGTGGTTCATATACATCAGAGGATGAAGAAACAGACAGTGTAATGGGTCTTGATTCTCCTGGAACTAAGGTTTGGGATGGAAAAAGTAACAGAAATCAGGCTGTTTCTCGCATTCATCATCCACTTGAAAATCCTGGTGGTCATATCTCAAATAAGAGCTATAGAAGGAAAGTTCAATACCAAAGATTACCTCGAAACCATTCTGGCAGGAAAAGGTCTAGATTTAGCAGTCAGAAGGTACCTGTTTGGCAAGAGGTTGAGAGGACAAGCTTCTTGTCTGGAGATGGGCAGGATATACTTAGTTCATCAAAAGCACAAGCAAAGGTTGATGAGTCAAGCGATGACTCTGAAAGTGAAATTTTTGGTAGATCTCAAAGTGGAGCAGCTGCTGCTTCTTCTGCATCATTTATTTCCATACCAGAAAGTCATAGTTTGACTGTTACTTCCATGCAAAATTCGTTGACAGTGGATTCATTTTTTAAGTTGAGATGTGAGGTATTTAGCATAGAGTTCAGCACCTTTTCCCTGCTCGTTTAATTTTGGTCTCCTGATGTACTAAAGTACGTGAAGGATATAAACCCATTTGCTACTGCAGGTACTGGGCGCAAATATAGTGAAGAGCTGCGCTAGAACATTTGCCGTTTACTCCATAGCTGTGACAGATACATATAACAACAGCTGGTCAATCAAAAGAAGGTGATAAAGGACATATTATGTGAAATTTCTGCATTCTTCATTCTATATTAGTTCTTCTACTTTTTTATTTTTTATTTGTGGGCTGAAATTTTTAACTTGTGAATACAATTGATCTGTATAAGTCCCCTGTACTTATCTTCCGTTGCTGAGTGTTGTCACTATGTTTAGGTTCCGACATTTTGAGGAGCTACATCGGCGTCTTAAATTTTTTCCAGAGTACAATCTTCATTTGCCACCAAAGCATTTTCTGTCAACAGGTTTAGATGTACCTGTCATTCAAGAACGGTGTACATTGCTTGACAGATATTTGAAGGTAAAAGTTAGTTCACATGTTTTCTGTTCTATTTGTTCCATTGTTGAACTGCAAATATCAGATAAACGTTTACCTCTTATATGTTTTATGTTTTGACCTTAAAATTTATTACTATTCCTTATGGTCTGAATCTTTTATTCTGGTATGCAAATAATTTATAAGGCTTCAACAGTGCTGGGCCATGATGTGGACCCAATCTTATACTCTCCTTGAAGTTAGCTTTGTTTAGTTCCATTTTTTGGTATAATATTTTTGCTTCAATAGCATGCACTAAATGCAAGATGCTATTGTTTATTGCACAGTTTTATTTTTTCTTTTTCATGGTTTAATCATCGTTTTGTGCTTTTCCAATTGTTTACTAAAAGCTTCATATGTTGTGCTCCTCAGAACCTTCTGCAACTTCCTAGAGTTTCTGGGTCCATTGAAGTTTGGGACTTTCTTAGTGTTGATTCCCAGGTTTAGTTCTTTCTTATCCCTTTTCTCTGATTGTTCATTTATCTATCCCTAGGGTGATATCTATTCTTTTCTTTTCTCTTAAGAACAATTTACTTATGGTGTACACTCTGCTGCAGACATATGTATTCTCAAATTCCTTCTCCATTGTTGAAACACTATCAGGTGAACCATTCTGTATTCTGAATGTTGCGTTTGCCTAATTTTTCCTGCCTTTTCTCAATATTCCTATCTTCTGTTTTACTTTGGAACTTTATAGTTGACCTTGAAGATAAACCCTCTGAAAAGCTTGCAAACGTTTCAAACTCCATTGGGCCTGTTATGGATCCTTCATCCTATAGGAGGCAACAGTTGGGCTTTGAAAGCAAGGAATCTGCACGGCAAGTGAAAGATAATCTTGTAGCAGATGAACAAAAATTTAATGCAAAAGAAATGTCTCATTCTCCTGTAAAAAGTAAAGAGAATGGGAAGTCATTAGAGGATTCTGGAAGTAGAACAGATTTGGTACAAAATAATTCATCATCTCTCAGAAACTCGGGTAAGCCTGTGAAAGGAAGAGGGGAGGATAATTTAGAAGAGACATCTGAGTTGCTTCACAATGCTGCCACTGACCCAACCCTACCTACTGAGGTAATCATGTTTTTGTTTTGGATAACACTGTGTGTGACATTTAGGCCTTGTCTGGGTTCATAACACAAATTCCCATGCAGTGGGTGCCACCAAACTTAAGTGTTCCAATACTAGATCTTGTAGATGTCATTTTCCAGCTCCAAGATGGTGGGTGGATAAGGTACAACTATGCATACAAGTTTAGAATCTCAGCATTGTTGATCTGACTTCATAATAATCCCATAAGGAAAATTCTGCTAAATACTAGTGTTGTATGTGCATCATAGGCGGAAAGCTTTTTGGGTTGCCAAACAGGTTCTACAACTTGGAATGGGTGATGCCTTAGATGACTGGTTGATGGAGAAGATTCAGCTTCTGCGTAGGGGATCTGTGGTTGCTTCTGGTATCAAGAGGTTGGAACAGGTAATCGTTTCATTTTAACAAATTTCATACCTTATGTTCCTTTTCTGATGTAAGCTTCTATGTGATTTGACTAGATACTTTGGCCTGATGGAATATTTATAACCAAACATCCGAAGCGACGACAAGCACCACCACCACCCAGCAGTCCATCCCAGAGTTCTCCTCAAGGTCGCCAACGGGCTTCCCCGAGATTGAGTGAAGAGCAAAAGCAGGAAGCCGATCGACGTGCAAAGTTTGTTTATGAGCTAATGATTGGTAATCTTATTTCCCTCATATGTGGCATGTTTATGCAACATAAGTTCTAACCTTGTGGCCAATTTATGAATACAAACTTCATTTTCTCTGCAGACAAAGCCCCTGCTGCTGTCGTTGGCCTTGTTGGTCGTAAGGAGTATGAACAATGTGCTAAGGATCTTTACTTTTTTATTCAGGTAACAAAGGATCCACATTTCTTTTAATTGAAAAAGGGGGAATTGATTTTTCTCTAAGATCAGCTCCAGCAATTGAGGTGGATTGATATTGTATCATCGTGGTGCACCTTATGATTAATTTGACTTATAGGTCGAATATATTTATACTATGTCATATTTTCTGTTTTTCTTTGCAGTCACCCGTTTGCTTGAAGCAAATGGCTTTTCACCTTCTTGAGCTGCTGCTTTTGTCTGCATTTCCGGAAATGGATTATGCCTTCAAGCAGTTGCACGAAGATAAACATAGATTTGGCGAATTCAAAGCTTAAGTAATGAGTATTTACATCACCGGCCAAGGTTTCTGAGACGGGACACTGGCTTGGTAATCTCTCTCAGTACATAGTTTCATCAGCATTCATTTGACCCAGATGGAACATCCCCCATTGGGAAATATAGCATCAAGATCATTGATTTGACCCACATCTCCAAATTTTGTAATTAGTTTTTAATTTCCTGTTTCAAGGAAGTTGTAATTATAGCTTGAGATTACAGCCCATCTATAAAGCCAAAGGTTTTTCCTTTCATAGTTAACACTTCGTTTACCAGAGTACTTTAAGAATAATAAAGGCGTTGATAACTTTGAATCCAATGTTAATAGCTATTGAACTCACTTCAAAGTTAAAAGATATCTTTCATTTACGATCCAAATTCTATAAATGTATATCCTTTGGAGAATCTGAATGGAGGATTATTTATTTTCTCGGCAAAGCCTGCTTGACATGAGATTCGCTGCAACACAAAATGGATTCATCCACAAGCATATATTGCAACAAGTGAAATTATTGCTCTGTTTTGAACAATTAATAAATATGATCATAGCTCTCAACTCAAATCTAGCTTATACTGTTAGAAATCAGCCAAACTTTTCTTTCCCCTACTTTTAACAACAAATTCAATTCGAAATGAACACCCTTGTTTCCAGAATTACCTTATTACTATGGAATCATTGCCCTAGGACATCTGATCATTCTAAATTCCTCAAATTTGTGCTTGAACCATCATCTTAACACATCTGCATTTAGTTATTTTGTGCTATAACATTTGAGAATGATCATAGAAACATTAAAAAATTAAACGGTCAAACAACAATAATCTCATTCATCCTCGTCCAAAATTTAAAGACACTACATAAGTAAGATAACTGAAAACAACTAAACATGAAAGGTAAATAACATCCCGAAATAATGTTTTCATGGAACTTGTCCCAACATGTAAAAAGAAACTAAATCTATAATGAGGCACTGAATCAAGCCCAAAATTAACCTTCAATTTCTTAAGCAGAGGCTGCTGCTCCCTTATTCCTTGGTGCAGCTTGGGTACCTAATCACAAAACAGAAAAAGATAAAAACAAGGTGATAAATGACATCCATTAAGAAAAAACATTTGCCTGAGGTACAGAAGCATTAAACTGAGCAACATTGATTAATGAAGCATATGTATTAATACCTTCTCTGAAGCCGCTCTTGAACCTGCGAGGAACATGGCGGAGATACCTCATCCTACCAGTTCCAGTAGTCTTTCTTCTGATTGCCTTCACACTCCAGTTATCTGAAATCCATTGTTAATAACATCAGGCTAGTATGATAATAATCATTATGGTTCTTAACACATGGAAAATAGTTTCATACACTGACACAATACGAAATATTTAAATCGTGAACAACAAATCAGGATAACAGAATCTGAAAATACATGTTCCAACTTCTCTACAACCATACATACTACCAACATAGTTATACATTTTTTATTTGTATTAAAAAATGAACTTTTTTATTCAAACATGCACTGCCAACAAGAGACCAGGCTAACAGCAGATTAGTATTGTAGAGATAGAAATACACAGATACAAATACATCTTTAACTCTTGCTGTACAAACTTTCTTGTGTAAAATAAAAAAATCATCAACATGCAACTAGAAATCTCAAAACCCACTGCAAGCACACAGTTGAAGCTTAAAATTAACAAATCTATGATATATTGAATCTATCCAATATAACTGATAAACGATAAGACAGAATAAACCAGCTACAATGGATCACCCAATTTCCACTTTGACGTAATTAAAGGATCAATACAATAGGAATAAAGTCTATAACTGTAAACAGGAACCAAAACACCTAAAACGCCGGTACATATACACACAAAAAGATGAATCTAAGAGCAAATCATTGCATGGATATGTATATATGGCGAATAACAGAATGGAAAAACAAAAGGTTACAGATAAAGAAGAAAGGTTATAGTAGCATACACTTTCTCTTGCGAGCAGCAGGGAAAGCACAAGCAGAGCAGCGACTCTTCTGAAGATGAAAGCTGCGACGACCACATCGAACACACAAAGTGTGTGTCTTATTCCTCCTCTTACCGAAACTCCCTGTTCCCTTTCCCTGTCATTCGTTTTCAGACATCCATCATTATAAAACGCAAGCAAGCGCGCGCACAAAAACATTTACACACTAAAGCTATAGAGAAAAATGCATATGGGTATGCTTTTATTTTACCATTGATGCGGAAGCGAGTGAGAGGAAAAGGCTCTGATTGCTTGAAGTGCGGCAGAGACGAGAAGACTTAAAGGGTGGCTTTGTTGAGTTAAAGGAGGGGTTTTTAGGGTTCGCTGATGGGACGAGGGAAGAAGGCTATTTGTCGCTTACGTGCCAAAATCTTGTTGGTCTAGTGGAACGCGTGATCAAAGACTGGGATTGTTGGGGCTTTCTACACATCGGCCCAAATTTAATACCAGACAAGCCCATGTCTCCGTTCTTTCTTTGCTTTTTTAAATATTTATATTTTTATTGTGTTTTAAATTAGAGCCGTCAAAGAACTTTTGTTGGGCCGGATCCTAAACACTAAAGCCCAATCCAGTCATTACTTTATATATATTATAATATAAAAAAAAGGAGAGAGCGAAAGTGGGTCGAATGCATCCCGCCCACCTAGAGAAAGGGAACATCCCGCACCCGCCCCGTTTTAAAACTCGAGAAGGAAAGGGGACGGGGCGGGCCACAACAACTCCTGTCCCGGCGGGAATTGTTGAAGCTCAGGGGATGTTTGAAATTTCATTTTGGCATTCGCGGGAAATTTACAGAACGAAAGAGAAAGAGAAGCGCCGGACTGAAACACGCACAAAGAGATCAGTTTCTCATTTAAATAAAAATTAATTAAATTAATAAAAGCAAGAATACGTCCCTACGCGAACCACATGGTGAAAGAGAAAAATGGAGGAGAAACACAATGATCCGGAGTTTCCAGCATTCCCGTACCAGCCATACTCGATCCAGACAGATTTCATGAAGGCCCTTTATCGCTTTCTCGATGAAGGCGGCGTTTCCATGCTCGAGAGTCCCACTGGTACTTCTATTTGTATGAATTTGTGTAAAAATGTTTGATGGGTACTTTTGTTTTTCATTTTTGGGACATTTATGTTCGTGGATATCTGTTTCTGTGGGGAGAAAATGAATAAGTTTACGTTTGATTAATTAGTTAATTTTCTTTTTTTTTCAATTTTTGTGAATTTATTGTTCTATCGGAGTGATTTGTTGGCGTATCTGAACTGAGAATTTCGTTCTCTCTCATTTTTGTCTTCTCGGGTTCTAACTAATGGCACATGGGTTTTAAAGTTTTATGTTCTCTCTCTATTTCATTTGCCAATGAGAGTCCTAGCTCACCTTTGGTTGCCAAAAGGTTAGAAGAAGATGATTACCTTTTTTTTCTCTTGGATTATGTTGCTTTTGATTCTAAGCAGGGAAAAGTATAATTAGATGCTTACAGGTTGTGGATGAATTAAGTGGAATTTGAATTTTCTTTGAACTGGTAAATTTGAGGATATGTTTTGTCTGACATCACAAACAGACTCAATGTGGCTCTTTTAATTATTTGTTTTGAGGCTTGAATTTGTTTTGTTTGAGCTTTCAACAGGGACTGGGAAAACCCTTAGTATCATCTGTAGTGCTTTGCAATGGGTGGTTGATCAGAAGCAGAAGAAGAAATACAAAACAATGATTAAGTCCAATAACAAAATCGCAAATGATGGTCATTTTGGTTTGGATGATGAACCTGATTGGATGAGGAACTTTGTTGCAAATAAAGATTGTCTTGCACAAGAAAAGAAGATCGAAAAGAAAAAAAGTGGATTTGGATTACTAAAAACTGGCGGGAGTAAAGATAAAAAAGTTTCTAGAGATATATATTCCCATACAATGGAGAAGGATAAGTGCTGTACAAAGGAAAAGTGTGAGACTTTGCAAAAGACAAATGATGGATCAAAATTGGGTGATGAGGAATTTTTGTTGGAAGAGTATGAAAGTGAAGAAGAAGGGGCTATTGGTGACGGGAAATCAAAGAGGAAGGCCGGTGCGGCGACTATTAGCTCATCAAGTGATGATGAGGAGGAAGAAGACAGCTTTGACGAGGGGGAAGAGGTGTTGAAAGTTTATTTTTGTAGTAGGACACACTCGCAGCTCTCACAATTTATAAAGGAATTACGAAAGACTGTGTTTGCCGATGAGATAAAGGTTGTGTGTTTGGGCTCTAGGAAGAATTTCTGCATAAATGAAGGTATGGCAATTATATATATATGCAATCAACTTAAGATGTATAATGATTGGTATTTATTTATTTTTACCTGTGTGGTTTTCATTTCAGAGGTTCTGAAACTTGGAAACTCTACTCACATTAATGAACGGTGCTTGGAGCTCCAAAATAACAAGAAAAATGAAATTTGCAAAATCAAGGTATCGGATATCCTTATTCTGATCATATAATTCAAATAATGATTCATGCTTTCTGGTTTGTCTCATTTTTCTGAAATTCTTTTGCTGCAACCTTACAGCCCAGTAACTTTGTATTTTTCCCATATCATCGGAGTACAGCCATTAGAGTTGGTGTGGGTTTGATAACTATAATTGAACTCTGTAACTCTGGGCATAAGAGAAAAGAAACTTGTTTTCTTACCTCATGGCTAAATCCATTTTCTGTAATGTGAAATGCATGCCATACATAATCCTACTAATATGATTGTATTTGGGCACTAGGTTGCAAATGTGTAGAATAATTCCTTCTTAAATCTGGGGGATCTGGTCTGCACCAATTGTTTTGGTCTATTTATATGTTCCTGTCTTGTTGTTTTCCAGAAACTGAGTAAATGATGTAGAATCATATTTGTATGTTGAAGTAAATGTATGTCCGCTTCCACATAAATTGAGTCTACTGGTCTTGCCTCCAGCTACTCTTTTTTGACTTATGGAAGTTTAATTTTGCAGAACTTGGGTACTAAGGGAAGAGTACGCCAGACAAAGGCTTCTTCTGGGTGCCCAATGCTAAGAAATCATAAACTACAAAAACAGTTTAGGAGTGAGATTTCCCGCCAGGGAGCCTTAGACATTGAAGATCTTGTTCACCTTGGAAGACGCATGAGAACTTGTCCATATTATGGTTCTCGAAGCATGGTCCCAACAGCCGACCTTGTGGTCCTTCCCTATCAGTCTCTTCTGTCAAAATCATCTCGTGAATTACTTGGTCTTAATCTGAAGAATAATATTGTTATCATAGATGAGGCTCACAATCTGGCTGACTCCCTCATCAGCATGCATGATGCTAAAATTACTCTGTCACAGGTATACAATTTGTCATCTACACTTGTCTAATTATTACCATTTTCTCTTATGAATTAGTTGACTAGTGTGGAATAATTTGTTAGTGCTTTCAATTGCATCCAAATGCTGGTCAAAACCCTTTCTATAATTAATTGGCTGATCATATTGAAGGCTGATGTACAACCTTCTTGTAGTGCAGATAACAAGCTTAAGCTTTTGATATTGGTAATTTCAGATGGAATGAAGATAATAAAATTGATAGCAAATGTTTTGTGATTATTCCAGTTGGAGAATGTGCACAATCACTTAGAGAAGTACTTTGGAAGATTTTGCAGTCTCTTGGGACCTGGAAACCGAAGATATATCCAAACTCTTATGATCCTCACTAGGGCTTTTTTAAGAGTCCTACTGAAAGATAAGGATGAGCTTGATGTGAGCCAAGGTGCTGAAAATGCTGCTGGAGCTAGAGTCATTGCTGATTCATCTGTGGCCATAAATGAATTTTTATTCTCTCTCGACATAGATAACATTAATTTGGTCAAATTGCAGCAGTATATAAAGGAAAGCAATATTATTCACAAGGTGAGTGTGTCTTCATATAATTTATTTTACTTTTGTAACCTCAAGCCTTGAATTTTTCCTTCTTTTCCCCTATGCAATTAAAATTACAGGTCAGCGGGTATGGAGATAAAGTAGCTAGCTTGCAGAAAGGTTCAGCTTTGAAGGACAGTGGAGAAAGTTATGAGGAGGGGAGCATTCTTTCAGGTTTTCGGGCATTGGCTGATATGTTGATATCATTGACAAACAATGATGGCGATGGACGGATAATAATCTCAAAGGCACGACCAGTGTCCCCTGAACAAGGACAGCAAGGAGGATTCTTAAAATATGTCATGCTCACAGGGGAAAAGGTTTTTTTGGAGGTTTGGCCAAAATTTTCTTATTTTTGGCTCTGATTAGATCTGAGATACTATGAGAAATTAATGTTGGTTCAATAGAAAATTACCTTTTCTTAGGCAATATGTAAATTTTCTTTTTTCCTGGGCAACTGAAATTTTAACCAGGAAACATATCTTGCACAGATTTTATGGCCCAGCGACGACTGATGACATTTCTCTCAACTTTCCGCAGATTGTGGGGCAAGCACATGCTGTTGTTCTGGCTGGGGGAACTTTGCAACCAATAGAAGAGACGAGAGAGAGACTTTTCCCATGGTTATCTCCAAATCAATTGCATTTCTTTGCATGTAGTCATATAGTCCCTCCCGAGAGTATTTTACCAGTTTCAGTTTCTTGTGGCCCAACTGGTAAATCTTTTGATTTTAGCTATGGGTCCAGAAGCTCATCCGCAACGGTGAGTATATTGCAGTCGATCATCTGTCATTTCAATATAATTTGCCTGCCAGATTTTTGCAATGCTATTATTCTTAGATTTATCTGTTAGTTATTTATCTGCATAATTTAGTGACTATTGCGTTCAATAGATGGTTAATTTTGGTTACTAAATAATGTTAATGTGCTTGAATATACAGATAGAGGAACTTGGGCTATTGCTCTGCAATTTGGCGACAGTGGTTCCAGAAGGAATTGTTGTGTTCTTCTCTTCATTTGAGTATGAAGAACAGGTATATAATGCATGGAACATTTCAGGCATCCTTGATAGGATTATGAAGAAAAAACGTGTCTTCAGAGAGCCTAAAAGAAACACACATGTAGAATCTGTTCTCAAGGAATACCAGAAAACAATTGATACTTTGTCCAATGGGCCAAAAGAAGGATCGACACCTCTTAACGGTGCAATGCTCTTAGCTGTGGTTGGTGGAAAGATATCAGAAGGCATCAACTTCAGTGATGGGATGGGTCGATGTATAGTCATGGTTGGACTGCCCTACCCCAACCCCTCTGATATTGAGTTGCTGGAGAGGGTGAAGCATATTGAAGGCCTAGGAGATCCAAACTCTAAAACTCCCAATATATCAGCCAGTTATTATGATGGAGATGTTCAGTCTGGGTTCAGCATTCTAAGAAGTTGCAGGTTCAGAGGAAAAGAATACTATGAAAATCTCTGCATGAAAGCGGTAAATCAATCAATCGGTAAGTGTTCTAACCTCATTTTAACTACTGACAAATCTTACTAAAATTTAGTAGGGATGGTTTATCAGAACTATAGATTGTTGCTTTATATTTTTCTGGGGAGAGAGACTTGGAATTCTGAGGGTCCAATCCATAGTTCACAATGGCAGACATATTTCCCAGGAAATTGAATGTGAAGGAAATTCTGGCCTGAATTCTTCGGTTCTCCAGGATAAAAATTGATCCGGTTCACTCAAGTGTCCCATGCGGAACACTATATCTTATGTATTTACTTCCTCTTAGGGTTCATAAATGCTATACTCACTATTTCAACATCGAAATGCCTTCATCATTTTCATCTTTCTGGGCTGTTTCAGGTAGAGCAATTCGGCACATAAACGATTATGCAGCAATTTTGTTGGTTGACATGCGGTATGCATCTGAATCCTCAAAAAGAAGCCACTCTCACCCGGCTAACAAGCTCCCGCAATGGATTAAAGATCGCCTTGTTTCTTCAACTAACAACTATGGTGAAGTTCATAGCATGCTGCATCGGTTCTTTAAATTGAACAAGAGCAGAAAGCGTCAGTAGACAATTAAGATAAGCAAACCTATAAGTTCTGTAGATATCACAGACATGCAAATCAGTAAATATTGCAAAGCTATATGTATTGGCTTCTATAAATTTTTGTTCTTGCTGATAGTTTACAAAACCATACATAGTAATAGTAAAAACTTCAATTAATTATGTGATTATGTTCAAGAGTCATTAGTATTGTTGATAATAAGAGCAAGAGTCCTTTCTAGTGGTTGGAGATTGAGCCTTCTCTGTTACTCTAATTATTGTTGTGCTCCTTGTGACTTTTTTCATGTGTTAATGTGATGTATTAGTTGCACACTAATTGAAATATGACCATTTAACATTGGAAAATTTTCTAAAATAGCTATTTTTACTAATTTATTTATTAAATTAGTTATTTTTATAATTTATTTATCAAACAAGTCCAAAAAACATATGATAAGACAAAAATAACCCTATAGTTAAAAACATAACTCAATTTTTTTATTTTTTTCATTTATTTTTTGTACTTTTTTTTTCTCTCATTTTTTTAATTAAGAAAGTTATAACATTGATGTTAAAATATTATAAAATTATATTTTAATGTTATTATTAATATTTTATTTAGTTTTAATTTAATTTAATTAATAGTTGAGGAGATTATTGTCAAAATTTTTTGTAAAAAATTATTAAAAAAATTAATTTTAACTTGAATGTCTTCATAATTTCAACTTAAATGTGCACGAAGTTATGTTGACAGTAGAAAATTTTGTTTCAAATTTTTCGATAAAAACAAAAAAATAAGAAAAAAAACAAAAGAAAATTTATTTTTAATTATTTGGTTATAACAGTAATTTTGTTGAAATTATTAATTTTTTAAATTTATTTAATAAATAAAATATGAAAATGGTTATTTTGATAAAATAAAAATGAAAAATAACTATTTTTTTAAAAAAATTCCTTTAACATTTGATCACAAAAAATATTTTTTCTAAACAAAGTACATTTACAAATTTAAACAAAGTACAGTATAATGTGTTTGTTGAGGTCGAAGATCAAAATATTGAATTGGGTTAGAAGCGGCTTGACACAACCTGGTCCAAATCATGCTTTGAAATTATTCACCAGTTACTAGGTTGATTGTCAACTTTCCTGACGACCATTTTACCACTAAACTTCAGCAGTTAACTATTTCTTTGATCTGGGTGTCTTAAACCAGAAGAGTTAACAGAAGCAGAATAGCATCTGCAAACTGTATCTATCTTTTGTGTTCTCTTTTTGTCGATTAACTTCCTGTCAGTCTTCAGGTATGGCTGATCTTACGCTGGTTTCAGCAGTAGGCGGTGACCATTGATCGAGAGGTATGACAAGAGATTAGAATGGTTGATGGTGTCAGGAAGTAAGTCCGAAAACAAACCAGCAATCTGCAAACAGTCCAAGCCATGCTCATGGATGCAGGAAAAAGACAAGTGAAGGAGGGAGCTGTGAGAGTTTGGTTATATCAGCTCCGAAAGACATCCTACGACATGTATGATGTGTTGGATGAGTGGAACACTTCAGTTCTTAATTTTCAGATTAATCCTCATATTAGTTGATTTGAAGTCTCTTCTACAATGTATTCGTGAATCCATTGTAGGGAAGAGGTTTCTTAGGGTATTAGATGACGTGTGGACAGAATAACGCCAGTGTCTCAACAGTAGCTTTCACGAAAGTAAAATTTTGGTTACCGCATGTAAGGTAATAGATGCATATATGATGGATTCATTTGGCATTATCAATATCAAAGAATTGTCCGAAAAGGAATGCCGGTTGCTTGTGAGGTGTTTAGCATTTTTTGGTAGGTCTCATGGGTAGTGTGAACAACTAGAAGTCGGTAGGAAAATTGCAGGCAGGTGCAAGGGATTACCTCTTGCTGCAAAGACTATTGGGGCTATTTTGCGCTTTAAACAGACTCGAGACCAGTGGCAAAACAACTTTGATAGTGAGATGTGAACACTAGGTGAGTTTCAGAAAGGTATCTTTCCCCCTTTGTTGTTGAGTTATAATGACTTGCCGTCTATGATAAGACGAAGTTTCTTATGTTGTGTCATATTTCCAATAGACTACGGGATAGATAAAGATCGATTGATTAAATTATGGATGGTTCAAGGTTATCTCGCGATAGAACAAAATAAAGAGATTGAGATCATTGGTCAACAGCATTTTGACAATTTAGCAACACGATCTTTCTTCGAAGAGTTCAAAAAAGATGCTGATGGTAATGTTTCGATATGTAAGATGCAAGATATAGTACATGACTTTGCCTTGTTTCTTGCTAAGAATGAATGTTTTACAATAGAAGTCAATGGTCTTGAAGAACCAAGCACAATTTCTTTTCATGGCAAACTTGTCATTCAATGTTGATAGTTTACAAGCTTCTTCATTTCCCACTTCAGTTTGTGATATCAATAAGTTTCGTAGCCTGATATTGAAGATTCATAAAATTCTGTGACTGGTAGAATGTTACCCGACTTATTTAACCTCTAGACATGTTTAAGTGCATTTGATATGAGAGGACGAGATCGGGGTATAATTTCAGTCAAAAGTGATTCCAAGACATAGAGGAAGATTGATGCATTTAAGTTACTTAACTTGCCTAACATGTTGATATGTGAAACATGAACCAGGTAATAATAGAAATTCTTCTTTGTATCGTTTTAGATGTGCTTTCTAATCTGTAGGATTTGGTGTTTGATTTTAGAGAAAATTTACTTGTCATCGCAGCATATTAGTGGTGGTTATGACATACTAGAGACTTGGTATTTGAGGAATTCATTGCCATATGATTGACAGGACAAATATAATCCAGATGACAGACTGTTTTGCTATATATAGGGGTATTGTATACGTTCTTGACAATTTCTGAGATCATATTCGGTAATTTCAGGTTTAAATATCTGAAACAGAGGTATTTGATTCCAGAGGCATGTATACAATTTCTGGGAAGGATGCATTTTTCGTGCAAATATGTCTTATCTTGGTTCTAGCATTGCCGGTATACAATACCTCATGTGTCAAGGTGACTAAATAACGACCGACTGCAAGAAGCATATAAATTTTCCGTTATTCCCTTGGCAGAAGCAGTTCCATCTGAAGAAGCATCATTTCTCAAAATGCAAATATGTGCTTATACATGTCATTTCTCTGAACTTCATAGCAATTTTGCAGTGCCTACTGAACCATAAGATCTGAATGCGAGCAGCTGGTAGTTGCTAAACCCCAAAAAGCCTCACTTTCAGCTCTGGGCCATGTCGAAGCCTTCCAAGCTGAACTTGTAAACAAGAAAATTAAGTCAATCTAGCAGATTTCTCTCATAAATCTGGTGATCCATACAATTTTACCAGAAAACAGATTTTGATACTTGATCAAACCTATAACTCTAGGCAGAAAAACAATTATCCAAGTGTGAACTTTGAAGCCATTAATGTGATATTACAGAGAGAAAGAGACTTCTATGGACAAGAGCCAAAATGCATCTTATCATGTATTAATTGGGGTTTGGTCTTGTAGATGTAGCAACTTCTTGAACAACCAGGGACCATCCATCTCTTTCTTATAAATGCAAAATTAAGATCTCTCAGACTTTTCGCCTAGATTAATGCCTATGGTGGGGATGATCAATCAATACCACATTCAATAACACATCAGCTTTTAAGAACTTCAACATGTTCAGTAATTAAGGTTTTATTTGGTACTGTTGTACTTCAATTTTTTAAAAACTAAGCAGTTATAATTTGTTAGTGTTGTACTTTGATCTGAACCCTAATTGCTAGTGACGGGCAGTGTACTTTCTGATCAATAGGCATGCATGCTATCGTGGTATGTGTGTCATAGGATCAATTCCTCAGTGTAGGACAGGCTTCTTTAATTATAGATCAGGATCACTCAATTTTTTGGGCCCCAAGATTCATCACATGGCTAAGAACA
This sequence comes from Xylocarpus granatum, assembly GCA_019650275.1. NCBI lineage: Eukaryota > Viridiplantae > Streptophyta > Magnoliopsida > Sapindales > Meliaceae > Xylocarpus > Xylocarpus granatum. The sequence continues at coordinate 656,564 of BNST01000726.1, forward strand.
TCAGCTGAAAACCAGTGATTACTACTATAAGCTTTCACTAAATAAGTACCTTTATCTTTGCATCTTAATGAATACAACCTTACTTTAGCCAACAAGAAGTCAAAATCAACAAAATTCATAATCATTGGATTCCAAAGTCTTCACCGTCCTAGATTTTACATTAAACTTCTTTAGCACCAAAACAGTGACTATGAACCAATTCTTAGCTTTACCAACTTCCTCTTAGTCAACAAATTCTCCTGTGGCTGTGATTTATGATCATGTTATCAAATGGGTTGCCAAAATTCAACTTCTCAAAGAGAGAGAATATAGGAAGGGTGTGGACAAAAAACAAGAAAAGTAAAGCCAAACCTGAAGAAACTTTCTCTTTTACACTCCATTAGCCTTTGTCTAGCTAACCTTAAGATACTTTATATTTCTCTATCTCTTGCCTTTATATTGGGAAGAAACATTTGAAGAAGGGGCCTAATTTTTCATTTTCATCTGTTCAAACAGACAGAGAAACTGAGATAAACTAGCCTTGCTATACAATAGTAGAGGCAAATATGCTGATAAGAGAATCAATTGAAATAACCAAGAACTTCCTTCAAAAGAGTCTTCTACACCTCAAGTCATTCTTCTTTGGAGGGTACCAAAAGCTGCCAAAACTTCCTCTCGTGAACCCCTTTTCTTGCAGTATTGGGAAAACAAAAAATCTCCAAAAGGATCAATATTATACTGACTTCTGCAATGCATGGGAGTCTGATCTAGAAGAAGCAAATAAGAGAAGGAAGAACGGTGTATTAAACTCAAAAAACCAGGTGGATGAAGAAAATGCATGTGGTGGAGGCTTCATAAAGTATGCAGATCAGAGTCCAGTGAAGAACAAACAAGAAGAGCAAGAAAAGGAGGAAAAGAAAATGGGAAGTTTCCGAATGGATAAGAGAGACAATCAGAGGTCTCTAAACATGAATCCAGATGGTCATGCATTGGCACAAAAGATGAAGCAATTGGATATGATGGCTGCTGGTGATGTAGAACATGTATTGGACATAGAAGAGGCACTCCATTACTACTCTCGCCTTAGAAGTCCTGTCTACCTTGACATTGTCGACAAGTTTTTCACGAACATGTACTCAGAGTTGTCTGTTCCCCAATCCTCTTCTGTCAGTATCAACAGTTCAAAGCGAAGAATTGGATCCATTAGACTGTAGATGTTCATGTTTTTATTCTACTTTGTGCATATAGATATTCAGTCATCTAGTCTTGTTTTCTTTTCTTTATTTTTGTTCGCAAGTGCGTTATGCTTGTGGTTTCAACATTCACTTATTTATATTGTTCTAATTAATTGCTATTTGCTTGAGCCTGTCCAGTTTCCAGTAAACTATCTGTAAGTTAGGACATTGGAAATGCAAAATCAGTTATATTTTTTTACTTTGAGGGATTATATTGAGACATAAGTTGCTGCACTTATGGTTTCTGACATGATGAGGATATTGGATCATCTCTTTGCACATAGCTTCATCTTTACTTGGCATTATAGCCTGTTCATCAATGTAAAATTTCACACAGTACACTGTATATTGGCCAATATAAAGCAAAATTTATCCAAAAATACAATATCAAGACCAATAATGGAACTCATGATGTAACCTTCGAACAATTGAGACGAATCTGACCCATAGGTCCTGTCAACACTCGAAGATTTGAGAGCTTCATCATGGCCAAGGCAAAGTCCCTGCGAAACAACAAGACATCTGAAGCATATGCTCTCACCCAAATCCCCGTTTCTTCCCCAGCCATAAGCTGCTGATCCGCATAGAGTATTCCTTTATTTTTCAAAAGGCTGCGATAGTACACTGTGCCAAAACCTGATACTGGTTCATCAAAACTTGTGTTTATCCCAGGTTCTGCAGCTGAGGAAGATTTTGAGTCTGCAAGGGATATAAATGATGCTGTGGGTGATGAGAATGAGGCATGAAAGTCAGGTGATAGAGCTATTGACGAGGACAGAGAGCCATCAGAGTTAGGTGATGGAGCTGTTAACAAGGACGGGGAGCCATCAAAGTTAGGTGATGGAGCTGCCAACGTAGATGGAGAGCCATCAAATTGAGGAGATGCAGCTGCTCGGGAGGACGGTGATCTATCAAAGTGAGGTGATGGGGTTGAAGATGATGGTGGTGAGGCAGCTGAGGAAGATGAGGGTGTTGGTGATGTTGATGAAGTGTTGCTGCATTTTGATCTCAAGAGGAGGAGGAAACCAGGATCCAGAGATGGGTCAGGCTCATTAGTCCTGCCAAAGTTATACAGACGATTTTTGAAGAATTTGCAGTGGATCACTCCAATGCTATGAGCACCTGGAAACAAAGACAGGAGAGGGCAATCAGATGCTATCACATTATTCACGGAAGAACATTTCCACGGAAAGTAGACTGAATTGTACATACAACTAAACTGTTACAAGATTGGGAATGAAATATGTCACTAAAAAATTTATGAATATTCATGGAATCAAATGCTCAGTTTAGGTTGTTATGTGCACAAACTAAGAGGGAGAAAGGAATAAACTATGCTAGAAAGTCACTCAATCAAGTAATAATAGTTACACATTAAGCCAAAAGGTCATTAAATTAAATGTACTCTATTCCAATAGATATATTAATGTAATGAAAGATTAGTAAAAATAGGTTAATTCGAGAGCTGTGAAAGCTGAGGATAGTAAATAAAATGAAGTTCAAGATCTCGTGTTCTTTGTCGAACCAATTTGACATAAGGAAAAGAAGATACCACAACAAAGCCAAACTGTCTTAGAAGGCTCCGTTGGATTGAAAACTTGTCCTTTCAGTTATCAAATTATTTGAGGTTTTCTTTTCCAACACTTCCTCTGACCCTAAACTGATTAGAACTCAATCAAAACAGCTAGAATGCAGAAAATAACAGAAAATTTGCCACTAAAATGCAGTACAAACTGAAATCAAAATTTTTATATTGACCAAGAAAGAAGAAAGGAAAATAAGAGGAAGAAAGAAAATCCATACCCAAGAGACTAACAGTTTCTCTTAAATCAAAACCCTTAGATGCAAAAGATGCAAGGGTTCCAGACAGATCTGCATTGGGTGAAGGGAGTTCAAACGTTGCTGTATCTGAGAACGAAACTCTACTGTCTCTCCTTCCAGTATAAAGTGGATAGAATGGGCCACCAGCCTAAAAATTTAAGGATTCAGTGATCTTAGATGATAAATAGATAGCCTGAGTTTATAAATTTAACGAGTTTTGTGAAAGGAATTTACCAGAGCTACAGCTTCTCTAGCTGCCAAAACAAGAACATCAGCACAAGAAACAACACCAGGGCATAATTGTTCGAGCTCTTCCTTGATCATGTCAATTACATCGAAACCCTTCAGAGATTCATTGGGAGGAGAATTTTTCTCTGAGTCCATTCCATCAGAAGCATCCAATAAAATGGAAGCATCACAACCCTAAACAATTTACAAAACAAATCAAACAAAACCAGAGGAAATAACCAGCATCCAACAGAAAAAATAACAATGATTCATTTCGCAGAATCGCTGAACCATGATGAAAATACCAATGAAACAGAAAATCCTAGTAGAAATTAGCAAAAGAACAAGAAATAACTTGGATATTATAGAACAGTGGAATAAAATCAAGAATTCAATAAAACCAAGATCAAATTAGCAAGAGATAAGAACATTATGTCAAGAAACAAAAGGATACTGCAGTTGACATGCAAGTGACACAATTGAACTAGATAAGAATCTAGTCAAAAATACCAGATTTTCACAAAAGCACCAAAAAAACTACAAGATGTAATAGAACCCAGATCAGCATCAACGATTGTTAAACAGTTTGGACTAATCGGATGAACATCCCAAACAAAGAAATCAATTCTGATAAAAATCAACAGGGACAACAAGTCTCATAAAACACCAACCAAACCACAACCAATGAGCTATTGACCAATAAATAAATACCAAGTAAAGCCACTTCAAATGTGAAAGAAGTAAAACCTAGATTTGATTTTGACGAGAAAGTACACATTTTATATTAACAACTTACAGAATATGAAGAAATTCGGCATAAATTGAGAAAACCAAAACCCAAGAATGAGAATTCACAAAAAAATCAAAAAATGAACCAAGAAGGTTACAAGAAGATAACCTCAATGAAGCAATCGTGGAAAACCAGGCGCAACAAAGCAGGGGCGACATCGGAGCGGTCTTTGTGAAGATATCGAACAACAGCTCGAACAGTATCTTCAGCTTGTGGGCACGAATCTCTATAAAAATCATACTCCAGCGATCGATCGTGCTGGCCGCTGCCGCCTTCTTCAACGTTCTCGCCTTCCCCCACAGACAAAAGCAGAGCCTGACTCGCAAGCCCGAGCAGAGAAGGATCTGAATCTGATGGTTGAGACTCAGAAGACGCAAAAGAAGATTCGGAATCAGAATAAAAATACGATCTAGCGATTTTTAATTGGCTCTTGGTATCAGCATTCCGGTTCCTGAAGGAGATCAAGATGCATAAAATGAATACGAGGAAGCTGACTCGTCGAAGCATGGCTAGTTCAATGATTATTCGCAGCATTTTAGGTTTTGTTTCCTAAGTGGATTGATGCTTTCTGAAATTTGTCCCGGTTTTACTTGATTTTGGGGTTTTCAGTTTCTTGGTTTTGCTCTTGTACTTTAGAGTAGAGTTGCAGAGCATGCGATCGTTGTTGTCATTCAGCCATCGTCGAAGCAGATTATGGCGGGAAAAACATATTGGTAAAATGACCGAAACACCCCTCCCAACTGAAAGTTTGTTGTGGCCGTTTCTTATTAGGTACTATTCAGCTGTGATGCCCTTCAAACTCATTAGCTCCTTCATTGGGAAAACAATGGATAGACACCTGAGTTTTGAAAAATATTAGATTTTAACGAAGATTGATTGTTTGTAACAAATAAGCCCTCGGCGTTATCATCTCGTTTCCAAATAGGTCCTAATTATTAAACAATTGTCATTTTATTTCACCCCTCATTTCTCATTATTTCAATAATAAGTGTCAATGTACCATGAATATAAACTTTCTTCTCATTTGGACACCCCCAATAATTTTAAACCTTTTGCTGGAGCTAATAAAATATGGGACCAAAAAGATAATTACTCCAGAGATAATAACCAAAATTGTGAATGCCAAAGAAATTTTCACTTCAACCATTAATACTCTTTTGTGCCTCAGTGTTATATAAGTATTAATCTTATTAATCTCAGCAACTTAGATTGATAAATAAGATCAAAGGATAGTATTTAAATCATGATATCATCCAACAAGAACTATTGAATTAATCAATCAAATCACAAGCTTAGCCTTACAAAAGCATGCCATATAGCATGAAAACCCAATGCATGGTTGACTTGAAGAATGAAAAGGAAAAGGGTATGATGGAAACGAGGGACAAGACCTTATTCCAATAAGGAGATCCCCAACCTATCAAATCTGAACAAGATTATCATCATATGTAATGACTGGTAAATCATCCAGCTAAATGCTGCTTGAGACAGCAAACTTCTTGTAATGCTGCCATAAAATTGATAAAATGAATGATCAACTGCACAATCCAGGCAATAATGTTTGAAATTGTACATAAAAATGTGTACTCAACTTGCTCAGTAGCAAGAAGATACTAAGACATTATGCTCCTTTAGACGCTTCTGGAACTGGGCCAGCTGTGCTTGTAATTGCATGATAGCTGTTGCTTTCTGAGAAAGAATGGCATTCAATCTAGATACATAATCGTCCAGCTGATTTCCTGGTTGATCTGCTTCAACCAGCAAGTTCATCTCCTGCAAATGCAAATATAATGCATGAGCATGATTGAATCTGCATTTTACTAGCCTATCCAATATCTATATCTTTGCTTGTTTACAGAGTAAGACAACTCCTTTATCATTGAAGTCATGTACCTCTCTAACAATATTCATGGTATCCTCGACTTGTTTTCGATGGGCATTTACAAGATCCTCCTCTTCCTGGGTACGTTCAACACAAGCTATGTATGTCAACAAACTTTGGATTCGATACATATAATATAATCATTACTTTCACAAATTACCTGTAGAAGGGCAGTCAAATCATCGTCCGAATTTGAGTTCTTAAAACTAGATTTTGACAGGTCTTTCCATTTCGTCTGACCATTGGGTTTCTGTAATTTATCCTCTGATGTAGAGAGATTGAACTGCTCTAACTTCCCACTTTTGCTCCATACCGGTTTCTCTGGTTCATTGGAATCCTCTGATGCATCAAAATCATCTCTTTCATTTTGTTCAGGCCATGTATCAGTGTCATCCTCAAAAGTGGATGCAGTTGGTAAAACTGAAGACAAGGGCACAGTAGTCGATTCCTTCAGGTTAAAAGTCGAAGACAATAAATCCTTCTTAGGATTGTTCCCTTTTGAAAGACTCTTCACCCTGGAATAGAGGTTTTGTCATATACAAGGGTTAAAGCAGGACCAAAATTCATTCTAGAATTATTTTTTGCAGTCAGATAATTTCATTCACCTGTCAGCATATCTTAATGTGTTGAGAGTGTGTTCACAAGAACCTGAGCTTGGAGAAATGCACGATATCATAACAGTGCGTGAATTGCCAACAAATGAATCCCTCAGAACCTCAGTTAATTTACTGCCTCTGAAAGGAATGTGACCCTGGTCATTGTCAAGAGCTCTTATGCATTCCTTTAATGCAAGCAAGCTCTTATTAATCTCCGCACCTTCCATTCTGCATCATATATCAGCAATAGGTATTTAATAAAAATAAGCCAATTCATCAAATATAGAGCACAAAACTGCTACAGCATATTCTTCCAATGAACAGCTACAACTGTTAAGTAGATGCAGAACAAGAACTCAACTAACACCACAGAAAAAGAAAACAAAGATATCACACCTTGTCTGCTTATCGTTGTCCGTAGTATCGGCACCGCGTTCACTTCCAGCAAGATCTATGAAAGAAAGCTTGCCAACAGGACGAGGAGGCTTTGATTCACTGCCATCAGCTGACCTCTTGATGGCAAGCTGAAGTATGGCATGTGAGCGGGAGGATTCCTCATTAGCACCTGTTGTGCCTATACTCCTTGTGGAATTTCCTCTCTCAATGAGTTCTTTAATTGTTTCTACATCTGATACCCTGTACTCTTGCAAACCCACGATGCAAACTTGCTGCTTACCATCCTCTCTCATGAAAAGTTTTCTGCACAGGTAAAGCTTCAGGTTCTGAGAAAATTAGACCACAAATTTTTACTTGATTGCAAGACAATGAAAGGTTAAATCAACTTACTTTCTATCACTAAGGAGATCAAACAATTTTCCTCCATATATTTCAAAGAAGCTCACAAACAAATGAAATCCTTGGTTCCGATAAGTATGGTGCATCAACCTCAATATATCACGAGATGCTTTAAGGGGCAATGGTTTCATGGTATAGGTTTTTCCACTTCCTGGACAACAGAAAACCATCAAATGTAAGCTTCTTTACAGTAATTATTCAATTTCTTTGAGACAATTTGAAGGGAAAAGGAATGCAAGACATCAATAGCCAGAAATTCATTGTAAAAAGTATTTGCTATATCCAGACATGTTTCAAGCCAAATCACTGCAAAATGAATCCCAGAACATCTAAAGAGAAGATAAAAGTAAATATAAAAAAGTTCCAAAAAGGAACAACTGCTTCAAGTACTTCAAAAGCAACTTTCTCAAACTATCTATTGTAGATTTTGGAGTTAGCCATTCACCAGTCTGTCCATATGCAAAACATGTAGCTTTGGTGCGTTGAAAAATAATAGGAACTATGGGCTCCACAGTCTCACGGTACACCTACAGAGAATACATGGCACCAAGATAAGCAAACCAACTCTAACATTATCAGAAGCTAAACATGTATGGTTACCTGATTTGCTTGTTCATTTGTTCTGGTTATATACTCACCTCATCATTTGAAACCCCCTCATTCAGCACAGCATCAAAAACAAATTCATGCTTCTCAATATATTCTGTTAGGTCAACCTGCAAAGGTCAACATCTAAAAGATCAATATATGAAGTACTAGAATGAAAAACTATTCCAAGATCAGTTTGTTATGGAGCAGCTGAGACTCTCAAACTAAGCATATAAAAGGATGAAAAAATGAAAAACATCCTAGGGAAAAATGAATAATGGTTCTTACAAGAAAAATTACAGTAACAAGTAGTGACAAAACTTGACTGCTGAAACTATATATGAACCTACCTTCTAAACATCCAATGATCCACAGATTGCCAAACCATCATAGATATATCTGACCATGATCAAGTACTTTTAGTTTGATTAATATCTCTTTGTTGTTGTTATATTCTAATCCATTTAAGGTTCCCTAAAATATGGTATTTTTTAATGGCTCCCTATATCTTTGAGCCCTTGGTTATAAATTTACTTTTTTAGATATCATTATCTTTGGCAGAAGAGGGTAGAAAAAACATCAGAAAAACTTACCTTAAGTTTTGTTTCATGAACTGTTAGAGAGTTTAAATGCGCCTCAATAATATCTTCCTCATTCTTTGCCAACTCCTTCTTATTGAGAGGTCTCTTGCGCACCTGAAACCCAAGAATCACCAGCAAATGACATAAATTCATATAAAAAGCAGCAATTAAGGGAGTGTCCAAGAAGTATGCCAGATATTGCAACAGATGGAAACATGTTTTACTTCTTGAAGGCAAGCCCAATTCATTAGTGTAGTAGATTTGAAACTCTCAGTACTTACAAGCTATTTGTCAGCAATGCCTTGTGTGGTAAGCATTTAATGTAGAACAAAGGAAGGAGTTCACAGTCAACAACATGTAATCAACAATATGCATAATTTACAAGCATACAAGAACATACCACAACTTTGATCTTTGCGACAGAACTGGCCTTCTCTTTATCAGCAGCAAAGCTTTTCAGGAGGTTGTTCTCTGGCATGCCACGAGCTCTCCCAGCCTGTTTGCTGTTTGCAATATAGGGTTCAGAGTCATCAAAGCTTCTACCTCGGACAGGATTATACAGAGAGGAACCGTCATAGAGGCCCACAACTGGCATCTATCCACATGATACACAAAAACTTCAGCATATCTATTGTGAGATCCAATTCAAGTTTATTTTAATTGATTGTAGCATACTTCTCACGGCCAGTACCATATCAATTAAACATAAATACATAACAAGGAAAGAAAACAGCAAATTATGGTCATTAGTTATACTATTAATATTTCAGTCTTCCTGTTGACATAATAAAGGGTAGCCCAAATGAAATGGTTGCCCCACAGCAATGTGACAATTACTAGAGTATATACATGACCCACCTCGGGAAGAAGCTCAGTATCAAAAGAATGCAGATCCAAGAGACCAGGACTGAACTCATTTGGAGACTGTTCACTGCTTTTCCTCTGGCTTGAAGGCTGTGAACTCACAGGTGGTGTTGAAGGCTCGGTGTAAAACTCATTTCCTCCACCAAAACCCCTCTGTGCATTCCTATACATTCGTGAACCTTGCACTTCTCCTCCAACTCCGCCACCACCACCACCATAGAAATTATAGTCCTGCTTTCATGTAGCACAGTTGCACAATTTAGAATAAACCTTCATTAATCATTATAGCAAATACATATGCTTGCTTGTGAGTGTTTATAAATAAATTCCATAATGACCATTTGATAAAAATAAAAAACCCAGTTACTACAAACTGTCAGTTCACTATAAAGGGCCTCCTTTCTGAGCCCTTTTTCTTTGTTTCCTTTTTTCTGTTTTTGCAAAACAACAAGAAAAATGAATCCATGAGTTCACAGCCTTCAAGCCAGAGGAAACAAATATTCTTCTATTTGCGCTCCTTTTCAGCAAACAAACAGGATGTAAACCTATATTACAGCAACAGATCCACACAGATCTATCAATGTCCAATCAGAAAGCTCATTTCTTCTTTAACAAAGCGAGCTCGACTAAAATATATATAAAGAAGAGTAATGCAGCGTCCAGTACAACTCCTCGTTCCAACTCGTATTACAAATAATGAAGGCAATACAGGATTTAACAATCTCTATTCTTTTTTTGTTTCCTTTCTTGAACTTGAAAGCAACCAACCAGAGTGTAAACTCAAAACATTCCCATCTGTCACAAATTCCCAAAACAAATCAAAATGATACACCAATCCCAGCAGTCTAAGGTGCAACAATACATATCATCAGTACCGCTGAAATTATTAAATACCGCAATGTACGAAGAATTCAATTTTCCCCCCTTTTGTTCCCCTGCCTTTTCTCAGCAACCAAACACCTATATTTCAAACAAATATAACTACTGAAGAAAACAAGGAATCCGAGATCGAAACCTGAAGTGCAGGGATTGAACCGTTAGCGGACGACTGTTGTAGATGCTGAAGTCCAGCTGATTGAAGCCATCTGCCATTGGACGAACTGTCCAGAAAATTATCCGATGACCACTGCCTCTGGTGGTGCACATGCACTCCCGCCGCAGCCGATCTCTGCCCTCCTTGCCTCCCGTTCATCTCTCCCTATATTTGTTCCAACAAGTTACAAATCGAAGCTCCAAATCTCTATCCCTCACCAAAACGCAACCTAATTACCGATCTCTAACTCTGCTTCCCTCTCCAGAGCCCCAACCTCATCTTATAAAAATGTACAATGAAGCTTCAGTCAGAGCCTCTCTCTAAATTCAAATTAAAGTTTCGATTTTTTTTAATATTACCATTAAACGGTGAAAACTGATGGCGAAAATATCTAGCGAAGAGAGAGAATTGCAGAGCGGGCGTGGAGTAAAAACAAAGAATGTACGAAGAGAATTTGAAATTTTCGAAGGCAGTGAAAACAGAGTGGCACGTGCAACTCGTGTGATTGGAGGTAACGGATTGAGTGGTGGATCGCGGAGAGAGTAAACGACGACGGTTGAGTGGGGCTGGTGGGTCCCAGGCGGTGCGTTTTTGAACCGAGCTGTGCTGAGCTTCACCCACCCTCCCACATGGTGGGGTCCGCCCAAATTTTTATACATTATTTTATTTGTTTCAAATTTTGCTTCTACCGCGCTCGGCTTCACGTTCAAATTTCGTACTTTGGAGGGACCCAGCTGCATGCTGACACGTGGCACATATAATATATATATATATATATATATATATATATTGACGTATACACGACGATTGTATTTATAATAGGGTGATTAATTGATTATATTAAAAAATTTCATAAATTACGTATTATTATTGTTTATATCTAATTAAAATACGGTTATAATACGGCAATTAATTACTCGTATATCTCATAAATTACAGTTAATGTTGTTATTTATAACTAACTGGAATATGGTTTCAATGCGGTGATCAATTACTTGTAGTAGGCGACCCTCATGAATTACGTGGCATTGTTGTTATTTATAACTAATTAAAGTATATTAAGCAATATAAGGGTCTGAGTGCATTTATTCAGTATTACAATACAAATTATACGTATTTTTTACGATGTTGTTGGATTTATACGGGAATATATATACGGCTATTAAACTATGAGAAAGGTTTCGATTGAATCTGCGCGGAACTTTCTCGAACTTGCTCCAGCCTGCAACGCACCTTGCTCTCTCTTAAATTTTATATACTGTGGTCATTCCTCTTGAAAACCAGACCCAACGCAAACCCGTTTCTTGGGCGACTACCTTGGCATTCATTCGTTTTTTCTTCACTGTTACGCTGTGACAAACAGCTTGCCATGGCTGAAGACGGAGCCGTTACGGTCTATAATAGCAATGCCATCACTGACGCTAAGAAAAACCTGTTTTCAATTAAGGTTGGCCTAGCTCAAATGCTGCGTGGCGGAGCCATTGTTGAAGTGTCAAGTGTGGAACAAGCGGAGAAGCAGACGGAGCTTGTTCGATAATGGTGTTAGAGCCAAGTCGGCCTGGGATTAAACGTATGGGAGATCTTTCTCTTATTAAAAGCGTTAAAGGGGCAGTTTTGGTTCCCGTGATGTCACGAGTCCGTGTTGGGCATTTTGTAGAAGCTCAGATTCTTGAAACTGTTGAACTTGATTACATTGACGAGAGTGAGTTTTTAGCAATGGCTGACGAAAATCATTTCATTAACAAACATAACTTTAGGTCCCCATTTTTCTGTGGCTGTAGTAATCTCGGAGAAGCTTTTAAGGAGAATTAGAGAAGGCGCAGCTATGATTAGAATACAGGGAGGTTTCTTAAATTCTGGCAATGTTGGGGAGACAGTTAAAAATGTGAGGTCTTTAATGGGTGATATTAGAATTTTGAATAACATGGACGAAGATCAGGTTTTTGCATTTGCCAAGAAGATAACGGCGCCATACGATTTGGTGGCTCAGACCAAGCCAATGGGCAGGCTGCCCGTTGTCCAATTTGCTGCAGGAGGCATCGTGACTCCTGCGGACGCCGCACTAATGATGCAGTTGGGATGTGATGGTGTGTTCGTGGGATCAGAGATTTTTGAGTGCCTGGATCCATACAAGAGAGTTTGGGGTATTGTGCAGGCTGTTAGGCATTATAATGATCCTCATGTGTTGGTGGAGAGTAGTTGTGGGTTACAGGATTGAGCTGTTTGTTCAAGTCAGGGTTTAGTGGGCCTTGATTCAAGTAATGTAGCTTTCTTGTATGTTACTGAGTTTATGACTGTTTTTCTGGCTAATACTGTGCGTATGCTTGTTCTGTTCTGTTGCTTGTTGTGTTTAGTTTTCTATAATTTTTTTTTCTGAATGTTCTGTATCTTGTATTTCATTGTGGAATACGGGAATAAATTAGAATAATATAAATTTGCCAAGTCTTGTGCAGTAACATATTTGAATAGCATTCATGAAAGAGCATAATTGTGCACTTATATTTATACTTGATAATAAATATATGAATGTGTTCTTAGTTTTATTGTTGTTTCTTCAATAGAGGTTATGATTTCTTCTGAAAGGACGCGTATGCCTAGTTATAGGAAATTTGGCATATCATTTAATGGTTATTTATCATTTTGATTGGTCACTGGCTATCCTTGCCTTCAATCTCGTCCAAAGCTTGTCAACTTCTTCAAGTGATACCTTTCCTCCTCTTTCCTTGATTCCTATCTTCTTTCTACATTTTTGTTGACCCCGCATTTGATCCTTGCCAATTTGAGATCTACCAAGCAATACCTTGTTGCCTATTTATCCCATGCCTTTGCTCAGTTTTGCATATTCCTCCGTCATTGTATAAAGGAAGATGGTGACCAAGCAATCGGATCATCTTTTTCTTGCCTTTCTTTATTTAACTTCATTCAGTTCAGAAATACTTGGCCATGGACGATGGTGTCGTACCAGTCCATAACAGTGGCACCATGGTTAATGCCAAGAAGTATGAGTATGCTTCCAAGATGGAACTAGTCCAAAAGCTGAGAGGGGGAGTAATTGTTGAAGTGAGCCATGCAGAAGAAGCCAAGATTGCTGAGGAAGCTGGAGCATGCTCAATTGTCATTGACCATGGGACTCCTCATATGCTGACTCCTGATCTTGTTAAGGAAATATAGGAAGCTATCTCAATTCCCATAGTAGCTAGAGTTCACGTTGGACATTTTGTGGAAGCACAGATATTGGAAGCCATTGGTGTAGACAATGTTGATGAGAGTGAACTTCTTGGTACTGCTGATGGTGATAACTATATCAATAAGCATAATTTTTAGTGACTGAAGGTGCAGCCATAATTTGGGTGCAAGAGGCCAGAAATAGGTGGAGTTCATCCACATCGGGTAACATTGTTGAGACAGTTCGGATTGTGAGGTCAGTAATGAAAGAGATAAGAAATTTGATTAATGCAGATGAAGGACAGGTTTTCACATGATCAAAGAATGTGTCAGGGCCTCATAATCTTGTAGCAAAAATTTAGCAAATTGGTAGGCTTCCTGTTGTACTTTGCAGCAGGAGGCATCGAGACTCCAGCTGATGAGTGCTTGTGATGCAGTTGGGGTCTGATGGGGGTGTATGTAGGATCAGAAATATTCAGTTGTTTGGATCCACATAAGCAAGTTCGGGCAATTGTTCAGGCTGTTAAGCACTACAATGATCCGTTTGTGTTAGCAGAAATACAATCTGGCTTGGGAGGATGCCGGGACAGAGGATGATGATGGATTGGTTGCACATTTGGTGTAACTCATCTTTTGTAGTAACCTATACTGAGCTTATTGATGCATTTCTAGGCTTAGTATAAATTGGATTATGCCTGTGCTGATAATTGTAAATCATAAGTTCAGTCTGCATCACTGTATTTTCCATGTATGCATTTTATGTTACAAAATAAATACAGAATAAATTTGTTGACTGTTGAAATCTTGCAGACTGTTCATAATGTAAGAACAGAGTTGCATACAGATAGAAGATGGTTTATTTTCTTTCTTTGTCGAAGATATGGCTGTGCTATTCTTTTTTGTTGATTTCCAAGTCGCCAATTCCATAATTGGAGTTTTACAGTTCTAATAAATTGCTATGTAATTATCATTACAGATGTATGATGACCCCCTTAACCTGCCAATTACTAGTTTCTCTTAAATTGTATTATTCTCTGTTTGAATGTTCCCATTGTTGAATAAACATCTCAATGCAATCTCATATGCACAAAATATAGGGCCATTCACCACAAAAGCTCTTGCAACTGCAGTTCCCAGTCCTCGCCAGAGCACACCATGACCTTCTGCTTTTACACTTTTGTAGAAACAATCAATGATACCATTGTATTTTTGTACCGAAGATGGTGACTGCGCTTGCAGTCTGGTTTTCACAACATCTAATGGATAGCAGCAAACCCAGCTAGCAACTCCCGCTAGCCCTCCTGATATCAGCATTGTTCTTAAGCTTTCCTGGCTGCTCTTTCTGCATCCAGGATGAAGCTGCTCTCTTATATACTCATATGTCCAGAAGTAGAAGCCATGAGCAGGTGCATCTCTAAGGACAGTAATGGCAAATCCTCGATATATTCCTCTTATTCCTTCTCTTCTCAATATGCTTCTGGTAACATCAATAGGACCCTTGTGGCGTTCTGCTTGATGAGATCTTCCATGGTTTGTACTCTGCAACTGAAGACGGATTTTTATGAGTTCTGCAGGTGAGAGAATCAGACTCTGAATTGCTCCAGTGCCAATTCCTCCGAGAGCAACACCTTTGTAGGAAGGAGGGTCACCAGCAGAAATGGATGAGTCAAATGCTCGAGAGAGGATAGCATACATCTGGAAAACCATTGCATTCTGCCATAACAAATCTTACTGTCAGTATGGAACAAAGATACATGTTAAACACAGCTGACACACAAAATTTATAGGAAAATAAGACCTTAGATAGCATCACATGTTATTTTCAGGGCTAATGCCATTCTTAACTTATTTTCCAGAAAATCACAGTTCTACCAGTTCTGTGTACTGGTTCATGTGCTACCACTGTAATCTAAAGCACTTTTTTTCCTGTGTGGTAACCGTGATATCAAATGAAAACAATCAAAAAGCTACTGATTCTTCTTTTGATTGATGGCACGGATGTATATTTCTCACTCAGCTCATATGCAAAACATTTACAAAAACTCATCTGTGAAATACAGGAAAGGTTAATCCTTCTGCTTATACCGGAGAAAATTCCACTCATATGGTCAAAACTGTCCCTATCATAGTTCTTTCTCAGAATCATTTGCAATGTAGAGGACAGGGGGATGAGGCCAAGCTTCTTAAGTTACAATATGAAAGTCATAGATTGAAAAAGACAGAAAGCCATTTGATGGAAAGCAAGACAAGGAAAAGTAAGGGGATAACATTGATTGAATGCGCATGTCATGCACCATTACTAGTGATAAGCTATGTCCAAGATATATGATAGACGGCTAATAATTTTGAGTCAATTCTGGATAGTGACACTTCCACTGAAATTGAAACAAAGTCACCATCCATCACTTTAAAAAGTGTGAAAATGCCATTGTCAAACAACTTTAAGCCGAAATCTTACTAGATATTCCATTTCAAATATCAAACTCGATCCAAATAACAAAAAGAATCTAAAATTGAAACAACACACTTGGGGCCAAACACATTTGATGGTTCCAAACTGGTTTTCTGAACATTCCATCTGCAAAATCATGATAAAATTCTAAAATTTCTCCACACGATCCCTTTATTCAAGGCAACCACTTTCCTACTCAAAGAAGTCAAACTTGGGATCTAATCAAATATGAAAACAAAACGAAAATGGAAACGCAAATTAGGGGGGCACTTGTTGTTTTAACAGATAAGACCTTTTGAGATGGCACGAGATTTCATGATAAAATCCAGTTCATATCAGAATCGAGGAGGGATTTGATTTCCATCGATAAAATAGTTGAAAAAAAGAAAGACAATACTAATCAAATAATCAACAAATGAGCAAAGTATTACCTGAAAGGTGACGGACGCTAATGGGGCACTCATGCCTCTGTAGAGAGCAGAAGGGCCTTCAGTGGTCAACAGGCTGCGCAAGATGTTGAAAGCCGAGCCGGAGCTCGAGCTCTGTTGCCGTATACGCAGCGTATCAAGTGGGTAACCGGAGACTATTCCGGCCATGCCACCAAACCCTCCAGCCACAAACTCTCTACCCCAACTGCTTGCAAGAAATTCTGGCCAGAAATCCATAATTCTCTCACTCTCATACCCCAAAATGAAATAACCAAAATTGGAACTTTTTGATGTATTGACTCAAGAGTCTGATCTCACCACTCCTCCTTGCACATGCATACAAAAAAAAAGATAAAATAAAGAAAAAGAGAAACAAATTTTAAAATTGTAGACTCGGTCGCTTACACGGAATGAAAACTTAGTATACGGAAACACAGCACATCAATTTTATTGTTTCCTCTGCTTAGCTATATTGATATTCACACAATCACCATCTCTTCCCACTCTTTCCGCATCATTTCTTCCTTGCATCATTTCTTCCTTACAATTGAAGAATACAATACAAATCAAATTCTAGACAACACCCTTTTATCTGAAGCGTTTCTCACTTTCTGCTTCCACCTTTGCATTTCCGAGAAAGCAGAGAAAACAGAGAGAAGAAAAACAAAAGGACTAGAATTCTCTGTATCTTTGTTCTTACAAAGAAGAGAAACACAAGACCGAAACAAAAGCCACCGATGCTATTTTGTTGGGAGTTACGTGTGCGAGGAAACGGCCAACCTATGCTTTTAAAAGAACCAATATGAGCTTGACACGTTGCAGCACCATAGTTCCTTGTGCTCTTAGCCTAGTGTTAACCACCTTTTTAGTTTGGCCAATTGGCATTGCAATCAGTATGAGATGACACAAAGCACTGAGTTTGTGCAATTTTTGGAATTTTGCATGGGAAAGGGTCAGCAATTGTCATTTATGTTGCACAGTGGGCTGGATTTGTTGCTATGCAGAGTAGAGTTGTTGATTGGGTGTGGACACCACCCATGTAGGATGAGTAGGGGGGGAGAATCGTGTGATCTTTTGAGTTGAAATGAAGTCATGGGAGGTTGTTGGTGGGAGAGAATATTGGACTGCATGTTGATGATAAGCTCATATGGACAGGGATGTGAACTCTACTCTTGAATTCAAATCAAGATACGTAAGACCAAAACAAGATATAGTTAAATATGTTTTAATAATGATACTATGTTAATATAATCTTGA
Organism: Xylocarpus granatum; assembly: GCA_019650275.1. NCBI lineage: Eukaryota > Viridiplantae > Streptophyta > Magnoliopsida > Sapindales > Meliaceae > Xylocarpus > Xylocarpus granatum. The sequence continues at coordinate 674,258 of BNST01000726.1, forward strand.
TGAGAATCATCTAGCAGATGGATTTCAATTTGAACTTTGCTTTGTTCCGTCGTTTGTTTTCATTATATTTTAATTGTGATTTGGGCTTTTGTACCAGTCCATAGGCTTTTCACCGAGTCTGATTGGAGTTATTGGGTTCATATGTAGCGGCCTATTTAAGATCCCATTGAGTGATGGTAATTGGAGAACAGGTTTTGATTTGGGTCCTAACTCCTACAGAATATTCCCTCTAATGAATACACAAAAGAGTCAAATCTTCTCATACTGAACCCGGAATAAAGCTTTTGATTACAGTATTCTCAAACCCAGAAATGCATGGAATAATGAGTGCAACTTGGGATTGCATTATGGTGATATGGGCTTTTCTCCAATTTGTTATTCCTGGATTATCAATAGATTTGGAAAACAGGGACGGAGTTATGGGGTATCTCTGGCTCCATTTTGCTTTCCTCTAATTTAGATACATAATGGTGAATATATCTATAGCCCTTCAGTCTTGTATATGCCTCTGGTATTGATGATTGAATGTTAATAACTAGTTAACTTTTGCCTCAAGTTTTCTCCAAACCAAATAGCACGAGAACCAATTTTGTCCATCAGGCTGGAATCAGAAGAAGCTATCGAGAGTATTAGCCATGAAATTGCAAATATAACATGTGTAATTATTCATTTGCTATTCGTTGCCGGCCTTTTGGGTAAGGTAGATGAAGTAATGATATGCAATCAAGTAGTAATAATGTAGCGGTAGTCTACCAAATGCATTGACCATGGACTTCAGCAGTGTTAGGTTAGGTCCTCTTGCTTGGTTTTCACGGAAATTTCGTATGTTCTTAATTGAAAGGAAAGTGCTTTTGACATTTTAGATAATTACAAACAGAAAATGAGATGATCCAAGCTGTGTTATGTAAAGTCTTCTTGCTTATGCCAGAAGGTAATGGACCAGGAACGTTGACGCCATTAATTATGTCCCTGTTTTCAAATAGGAATGCAATACTTTTCAAGCATTAACCCAAAATTTATCATCCCAAATAATGCTTCATCCTGCAAATTTGTAAGAATAATTTAGAAAATTGTACAATACAACTGATACATAATCATATTACTATTGCTTCCATAGTTGTCATAGTAACATCATTTCTGGAATATTTTTCCATCTTATTTTCAGGAACTTCTGTCTCTTGATCATCAGTGGAGTACTTTTATGAATGGCATTGTTTCAATGACAACCGATGCGTATTGTTTCGTACATGTTTTCTTCCAAACTTCAATAGAACGATCAAGATTTATTAAATCGTTCACTCTGTTCATTTGCCCTTGAAACTTTTGGAGACATTCTAATCTCAGACAGTTAAATTGGACACCAATTTTCTCCTACATGGAAGCTGTGGAATGAAGGTAAAGGTTTATCATGATTTCCTGAACATGCTTACAAAGAGCCAAAGGAGAAATCATGCTTTCCTGAACAAGCAAGTACTCGGTTGTATTCGTGCGGGTCTTGTTGGGTACAAGATCAGGCAATGGATATGATTCTATCAATGGCACTGCCTGCTCCAAAGCAGCCATCGTTTTTTACTAGCATTGCATCTGATCAAGAGCCAGAAGTTACCCAAATCAAGTTAGAGGTTTGTTCTTCTGTGAATGATGTAACAATTTCCAACATGGAAGCAAGATAATTGCATTGATATTAAAGAAAATTCTACATAGGACTTTTTTAGAATATCTTAACCCACATCACTTCACTGACTGGAATGAGATTTGAACGTCCGAAATTTCCATGAACATACAAAATAAGCTCTATCAATTGGCCCACCATAAGGAAACGATTGAATGCTTGCTTTTGTTGTATTGTTGGAAAAAAAATGTAATCGATTCCAGGTAGTTATCTGCCAGAGAAGTAGAATTGGTCATTTATCTCCGAACAAACAAATTTAATAATAATAAAATATTATATTTATAACTCAAATTAAATTTTATAAAATTATTAAATAATTTTATAATAATATTTATATATTTTAAAATTAATTAAAAATTAACAAAAAAATTTAAAATGTATTTTTTTTAATTTATAATTGAAATACTATTTTTTATTTTTAATATCGTCCGTTGAAGTTTTAATTCTTAATTTGATGGAACTTTGAAAGTTAAATATTATGAATATATTTTAATAAGAATGCGTTAGAATTAATAAAAAATAATTAAAAAATTAAAATAAATTTATTTATAAAAGTCTTCTTGTATTTAAATAAGATGCAAATAAATTTTCTAAAGTCAACAGTCAATGACGTCGGCTGACTTGGTGACTTCTATCACCCACGTTTCTCCGGTATTAAGCCAACGGACCAGCGCTCACAGCACAATAATTAATTTTCTGCAATTTCACAGTTGAATCGATGGCTATCACAGGAAGTAATCATATCCTTTTTAGCTTTTCATTCTTCTTACTCTTGACAGGGCTTTCATACTCCCAGACAGACAAATTACCAGAAGGCCAGGTGCTCAAAGATGGGGATGAGCTGGTTTCAGCTTTTGGTAACTTCAGGTTGGGATTTTTTAGCCCACGGGGCACATCAAATCGATACTTAGGAATATGGTACAGGAAGCCTAGAGATAGAACAGTCTATTACTACAGCCAATATGATTACTTCAGTTATGATAATGGGTACGGCTATATGAACAATTGTGGATGTTTAGAAGACTGCCAAAACGAAAGCTGTAAGCCAGTGTGGGTTGCCAACCGTAACTCCCCGATCTCAGGTAACAAATCGGCAAGTCTTACAATAGATAGCACAGATGGCAATTTGAAAATTTTACGCAACGGAGGAAGTCCTATTGCTATAACTTCAGTTCCAAGAGCGGGTAATACAAGTGCTACTCTGCTGAAAAATGGCAATTTTGTGCTATATGAGATGAATTCAAATGGATCTATAAGGAGAGAGCTGTGGCAAAGCTTTGACTATCCAACTGATACGCTTCTTCCAGGGATGAAATTGGGAATTAACATGCAAACTGGGCGGCAGTGGTTTCTCCGATCATGGAGTAAGTATTCTCCTCGCAATGGATCGTATGTTCTAGGCATGGACCTCAATATCACAAACAAACTGATCGTCTGGCTGGATGGAGAAGTCTATAGGATAAGCGGGCTTTTGCAGAACAGGTCTTCTCTATACAACTTTAGCTACGCTGTAAATGAACATGGAAGACACTTAACCTATTCTGTAAACGAAGATGTTACATCATTTCCGTTATTAAGAATTGATGAGGACGGCAAACTCGTAGATGACACAACAATGGATATTTTATGCAAGAGCTTTGGAGAATGCGAGGTGGACAGGAGTTCCAGTAGTTACCCGAGTTACCCAGATTATAATTATCCCCCAATATCCAGAGGTAAACCTGCTTCCACGCTGAAGTTTAATTTCTATCAAAGGGAACATCTTAAGTTTCTTCATATATAGTTCTGTTTTATGTACCTTGTCCCCTTTCTTCTTTAAAGCAAAAACTAACATATGTTTTTAAGGTGATGTATTAGCAATAAAAAAAAGCAAAGGGACTACAAGATAATAGCTTGCAGGCCAAGAATAAAGAGGTTGGATTTCACTATGTTAAATTGACATAACAATACATTTCTTTTCTATACTTTGCAGAGAAGAAGAAAAAAAGGTGGTGGCTACCGTTAGTCATTGCAGTAGCTGTATCTCTCGTGGTATTCCTGTTGCTTTATATAGGCTATCAGATTCGGAGAAAATATTACAGGACTGAAGGCATGCAATCTCTCAAGATATACATCAGTTTTCATAAATTATTTTACAATAATCAAATGCTGATGTGCATCCTTAATTATTGTGGTTTATCTCAGAAGAGAAATGGTGGATGTCTTTGATCGTAGTGCTAGGGATAGCTTCAGTAGCACCTCTATTGTGCTACGTAAGCTTTTTGCTATTGAAGAAACTCAAGGCTAAAGGTAATCACTTCGAACAAACATTATTGTATTACTGTTTCAATTAATTAGATAACAAGTATCAGAACTAGTAATTATGTTTTCCAAATCTTAATTGTTAGTGGAAAGCATAATGAATCGACAAAAGCTACTATGTGAACTTGGGGACAAAAAGTTGTCACTTAGAACCATTTTTCGTAAAGGGAAACCACACGGTAAAGATCAGACCATGAAGCGTGACTTGAAGATATTTGATTTTCAAACCATCGCTGCTGCTACCGACAACTTCTCAGCGGCAAATAGACTCGGACAGGGTGGTTTTGGTCCAGTTTATAAGGTAATGTAAATGCTGTTGACTCTTGTGTTCTGGGTAATATTTACTGTACATTAAATGTAAGTAATTTGTGAGAGAGAGCCATGATTTCAGGGGAAACTATTAGATGGGCAAGAAATAGCAATAAAGAGACTTTCAAAAAGTTCAGGACAAGGAATAGTTGAGTTCAAGAATGAAGCTAAACTAATTGCAAAACTCCAGCACACAAATCTGGTGAGGCTTTTAGGATGTTCTCTCCAGCGAGGTGAAAGGCTTCTAGTTTATGAGTACTTGCCTAACAAAAGTTTGGATTTCTTCATCTTTGGTACGTCTCTCTTCAAATGCAGCAACATTTATCCTCCTAATTTATCAGCCTCTGATTACTCCTTTTTTCTCTGTATAATGAGACAGATACTAGCAGAAAGTGCGCATTAGATTGGAAGAAACGTTTCAACATAATAGAAGGGATTGCTCAAGGACTCCTCTATCTTCATAAATACTCAAGATTAAGAGTGATTCACAGAGACTTGAAAGTTAGCAACATCTTACTCGACGAACAAATGAATCCAAAAATATCTGATTTCGGAATGGCCAAAACTTTCGCCGCCAATGAATTAGAAGCAAACACAAATAGAATTGTCGGAACGCAGTATGTATATTTTATTTTATAGACTGTTTTTACAACCATACATTTACAGCATGGCTGTGCTCTTTCACATGCACCATATTCTATTTCCTTTCAGACGTCATTTATAATTGTTTTACTGTTTTCCAGTGGCTATATGTCACCGGAGTACGTCATGAACGGCATTGTCTCAATGAAATCTGATGTATATAGCTTCGGAGTCTTGGTACTAGAAATTGTAACCAGCAAGAAGAACAATAGTAGCTACGATACAGAGCGCCCACTCAACCTTGTAGGATATGTAAGTACTCAACTCTTCCCGTGTTTATTTTTTGCCAAACTTCCATTGGACTATCAAAATTTATTCAATCCTTCAATATGTTCATTACCCTTTGATACTTTTGGATACAATCAGTTAAATTGGATACCAATTTTCTCCTATATATATTTCAGGCATGGAAGATGTGGAATGAAGGTAAAGGTTTAGAGTTAATAGACACAATAAATGATGCATCATGCTCTCCTGAACAAGTACTCAGATGCATTCATGTGGGTCTTTTGTGCGTACAAGATCGGGCAACCGACAGACCGACTATGTCAGATGTTGTTTCTATGCTTACTAACGATTCCATGGCACTACCTGCACCAAAGCAACCAGCGTTTTTCATTAGTATTGCTTCTGAGCAAGAGCCAGATGTTACCGAAATCAAGTTAGAAGTTTACTCTGCAAACGATGTAACAATTTCAGAGATGGAGGCCAGATAATTTTATCGATTATTAGAAACGGTTTTAGATAAAACTTTCCCAATACAATACTTCAATAAAAGTAGACATATATTTTAATTATTTTTGCTTGTTGTTGATATAATCAATCAATTTCAAAGTGATAGAGCTTATGACCAATTCTACTTCGCCGGCAGATAACCACCTGGAATCGATTACATTTTTTTTTCCAGCAATACAACAAAAGCAAGCATTCAATCGTTCCCTTATGGTGGGCCAATTGATAGAGCTTATTTTGTATGTTCATGGAAATTTCGGACGTTCAAATCTCATTCCAGTCAGTGATGTGGGTTAAGATATTCTAATGCAAAATGGTCCAAGTACTTTATAATTGACGACCTTATTCTATCCTTGGACTTTGGATTTACACCTTACATTTTATACCAATTTCTGCACCATTCATTAATGGAGGTTTCCATGTATGAATCTCCAATATTATGGTTTGCAAAATTCATACCAATTAAGTCAGAAATAATATTAACAACAGAATAGAAAATTAAAATTTATATTATATTAGTCTTATTAAAACTGTCCTATGTAGAATTTTCTTTAATATCAATACAATTCTCTTGCTTCCATCTCGGAAATTGTTACATCATTTACAGAAGAATAAACTTGTAACTTGATTTGGTTTGGAGAAAACTTGAGGCAAAAGTTAACTAGTTATTAACATTCGGTCAATATCAGCCATGTACAAGATTGAAGGGCTATAGGTATATTCACCAATATGTATCTAAATTAGAGGAAAGCAAAATGAACCTAATGAAGCTATAGATACTCCATAAACTCTGTCCCTGTTTTCCAAATCTCACAGCGGAGCGGAATTGTCATCTACAAATGTGGTAGCAAGAGCAGAGCAGGAACGATTATTCAAGCATTTGAACCGACAATCGATTTTGGTCATGTTGTCACTTTCTTTGAACTTGAATTCATTTTCAGACATGAAACCGTATCTAGTTTCAAAATCAGTGCGTCTTCATTTACAGAGCAACGATATATTTATTGTCATCTCAACGGGGTTATAATTTCGACAGTACCCTTCGTAAATCTTGCTTTTTAGGCAACCCATGGAAATAATTAACCCACAAGTATTCTGAATTTAATACTACTAAAAAGTCAATACATTCTACCACATACCCTACAGTATTTTGTAAAAACAAAAATATGTGGCTTTAAATCATCACAGACGGATCATATTAGGTATATTTATCTTGCTTCCATCCTCGAAATCGTTACATCATTCACAGAACAAACTTCTAACTTGATTTGGGTAACTTCTGGCTCTTGATCAGATGCAATATTAATGAAAAATGCCGGTCGCTTTGGAGCAGGCAGAGCCATAGTTTCGTTCGTAAGCATGGAAACAACGTCTGACATTGCTGGTCTATCTGTTGCCCTGTCTTGTACGCACAAAAGACCCACATGAATACATCTCAGAAATTCCTCCGGAGAGAATGATTCATCCTCTAAATTTTTGTCTATTAGCTCTAAGACTTCGCCTTCGTTCCACAACTGCCAAGCCTGAAAGAGGTGATAGAAATTTCACATTCAATAAATCAAGAGTAGTCAAGGATGCACAGATAGATGGATACCGTCCAGAATGTTTTGAACATCATTTGATTGAATACTTACATATCCTGCAAGGTTGAGCAGACGATCTGTTTCATAGCAACTATTGTTCTTCTTGCCGGTTACAATTTCTAGCACCAAGACACCGAAGCTATATACATCAGATTTCAATGAGACGATGCCTTTCATTACATATTCGGGAGACATGTACCCGCTGAAACAAAATCGAACAGTATTACTGTTAGTATTAGAAAGGAAACTGACAAGCATATATGTGTATATATTTGGCTGTAAATACATACTGTGTTCCGACAATTCTATTTGTGTTTGCTTCTGATTCATTCATCGCTAAAGTTCTGGCCATGCCGAAATCAGATATTTTTGGATTCATTTGGTCATCTAGTAAAATGTTGCTGGCTTTCAAATCTCTGTGAATCACTCTTAATCTCGAATATTTATGGAGATATAGAAGTCCTTGAGCAATCCCATCTATTATATTGAAACGTTTCTTCCAATTTAATAGTTTCTTTCCACTCGAATCTGTCTCATCATATCATAGAAAACAAAAGGGACTAATTGGTAGCCGATGAAGGGACAGAAATGTCAAGGCAAAATCCTCACATTTTGGAGAGAGACTTACCGAAAATGAAGAAATCCAAGCTCTTGTTAGGCAAATACTCATAGACTAAAAGCCGCTCAACTCCCTGGAGAGAACATCCTAAAAGCCTCACCAGATTAGTGTGTTGGAGTTTGGCAATGAGTTTAGCTTCATTCTTGAACTCAACTATTCCTTGTCCTGAACTTTTTGAGAGTCTCTTTATTGCTACTTTTTGTCCATTCGGTAATTTCCCCTGAAATCCCGCCCTCCCTCACAATTACTAATTATAAACAAAATACAAACCAAAAAACCACAGCGTCAAAGAAGAAAATTACCTTATAAACAGGACCAAAACCACCCTGTCCAAGCCTATTTGCAGTTGAAAAATTGCCGGTAGCAGCAGCAATTGTTTGAAAATCAAAAATCTTCAAATCACGCTTCATGCGCAGATCTGTAAACTCTGTTTTTCTCCTCCCATTTACGGTGGGGAGTGACACCTTATCTCCAAGTTCCCGTAATAGCTTTTGTCGATTCACTACGGTTTCCACTAATACGTACATAGATATGGATAGAAAGTATAGTTAAGATAATTGTTTGCAATTTATAATCCGTCATGAATAGTAATATTGGTTGTAGAAACTTCAAAGCGATCAATTTACCTTTAGCTTTGATTTTTTTCAATAGCAGAAAGCATAGGTAGCACAGCAGAGGTGTCACCAAAGCTACCCCCAACACAGTCGTTAGAGTTATCCAACGTTTCTTCTCTGCACCAGAACTACCACATTAATTGATCGTCTCATCCTACACCAATGACTGCTCTGCAATGAAACTGAAGGATATAGTGATTGTCACCATTAAATCAAAGCAGAAATATTTTTGACAGTCGCATAGATACCTTCAGCGTCGTGGAATACTTTCCGTAGTTGATACCCTAAGCAAAGAAAGACTGATAACCCTAAAACTACGCCTGATGCCGGGAGCCACAACACTTTCGAACCTGTAGCAGATGACAGAAAAATTGTATTGTTGTGTTTTAATATATTATTAAACTCTAATCAAAGGTATTTTAGTGTGAATGATGTCAGGGGAACTAAGTTCTTAATATTTGCAGATTTCTATGTGCACATTCATTTTGAGTTGTATCCCTTGATTATAAGTTCAATTTGAGCATCTAATCAAGAAACATGTTTTGATTGTTTTAAGCTTTAAGATTTAGAATTGACCATTAATGACTCTATTGATCTGGAATTATGGGAGGGATACACAAATCCTTAGCAATATTATGCGGGAAAAATCGGCTGATTTACCTGATCTTTTGTTGTAGTATGGTAAAATCTTATCATCCTCGCACCCCTCAAAGCAAAGCGTTCTTCCCGTGTCATCTATGAGTTCGCCGGCAGCTCCAATTTGTATCACTGGACATGATATGACATCCTCGTTCACAGAATAACTTAAGTATCTTTCTTCTTCATTTGAAGTGTAGCTGAAATTGTACAGAGAAGCCCTTCCAGCAGAAATCCTGTAGGACTCGTTCCGCAAATCCTCAGTCGTCCAGTTCACTACTCCTCCCTGCCAAAGGATCAACTTGTTCGTGATATTCTGATCCATGCCAAGAACGTACGATCCTTCTGCAGCAGATTTAGATTCAATACTCCATGATCGAAGAAACCATTGCTTACCAGTTTTCAAGTTAATCCCCAGTTTCATCCCCGGCAGAAGCGTATCAGTGGGATAATCAAAACTTTGCCACAGCTCTCTTTTTATAGATCCGTCGGAATTCATCTCATACAGCACGAAATTTCCATTTTTCAGTAGAGCAGCACTTGTGTTACCTGCATTTCGAACTGCACTTATCTCAATGGGATTTCTGCCTTTTTGTAAAATCTTCAAATTGCCATCATTGCTATCCACTGTAAGTCTTGCTGCTGGTTCATTAACTAAGATCGGGAAGTTGTAGTTGGCAACCCACACCGGCCGATTTACTGATAAGTACTCATTAAAATTTTCAATTAATCGCTTCCCATAACTGTGGTTATTGCTATAATCAATTATGAATTGATTATAATCTTCCCAATCTCTTCCACTCTTGGTAGATTTGTAATAAATATATTCAAGGTAGAACAAGAGGCTTCTATCTGTAGGAATATGGTACCATATTCCTAAGTATCGGTTTGTTGTGCCATCAGGACTAAAGAATCCCAACCTGAAATTGCCATAAGCTGAAACCAGCTCATCTCCGTCTCTGAGAAGTTGGCCTTGCAGTAATCTGTCAGTCTGGGAATATGAAAGCCGTGTCAAAAGTAAGATAAATGAAAAGCTAAAAAGGATGTGATTACTTCCTTTGATAGCCAAATCCATGACAGAACTCTGTACTTGCGGAAATTAAAGAATCTCAGTACAAAGGAAATATAGATACATGATGCAGGAAATTTTCTATTTAAATGTATGAAATCAGCTGGTTGCGTAGACTTTGCACTTCTGGAAATCCAGGTCTTTTTGGCTTACTGCATTTCGAGGGAACTTCAAATGGTTTAAAAACCATAGAGACTTGTATTACTTTTGAATATTGTCATAAAACTTGTTTGAACTGCACAACATATAACAACTTATTCCTGTCTCATCTAAAATTTTCTATCGAATGTTCCCTCTAATTTTCTACTGAGGTTTCAACGTGTTTCCATGGCAAAAGTCTCATCTTCAATCTCCCTCACTCTTTCTTTTCTCTACGCCAAGAAGAGCTGATATTCATGGAAATCCCGGACGGTCAAATTTCATTCTAGTCAGTGATGTGATGTGGGTTAAGATATTCTAATGCAAAGTGGTCTAAGTACTTTATAATTGACCAACTTATTCTAACCTTCGACTTTTGATTTACCCCTTACATTTTATACCAATCTCTGCTCCATTGATCAACATATATGTTTTATATATGAGGATCCAATATTTGCTTCCAGCTAGGAAATTGTTACATCATTTACAGAATAATTTTCTAATTTGATTTCGGTAACTTCTGGCTATTGATCAGATGCAATACTAATGAAAAACGCTACTTGCTTTGGAGCGGGCAGTGCCATGGAATCGTTTGTAAGCATGGAATAAACATCTGACATTGTTGGTCTATCGGTTGCCCTATATCTTTTACGCACAAAAGACCCACGTTTATACATCTGAGTGCTTGTTCAGCGGAGCATGATTCATCCTTTATTGTGTCTATTAACTCTAAACCTCTACCTTCATTCCACAGTTTCCATGCCTGAAATAAATAGGAGAAAATTGGTATTCAGTTAACTTGTCGAAATTAGATTGTATCCAAAAGTTTCAAAGGTGAATGAACATGCGGAATGATTGAATAACTTTTGATCGTTTATTGAAGTTGGTCAGAAAACATACAACGGAAATATTAATTGCTTGCATATCCTACAAGGTTTGGTGGCCGCTCTGTATCGTGACAACTATTGTTCTTCTTGCCGGTTACAATTTCTAGTACCAGTACTCCGAAGTTAAGCTATATGCATCGTATTTCGTAGAGACAATGCCATTCATAATGTACGCGGGTGACATACAGCCACTGAAATTTAGTAAAACAATTATCAGTAACATTCAAAAGGACAAAATTATTATGCATGAAAATGAGCAAATCCCTGCCATATGGTTTTGGTTGTAAACGTAGCACATAAAATACACATACTGAGTTCCGATAATTCTATTTGTGTTTGCTTCTAATTCATTCATGGCGAAAGTTTTAGCCATTCCAAAATCAGATATTTTCGGATTCATTTGTTCATCGAGTAAGATATTGCTCACTCTTAATCTTGAATATATATGAAGGTAAAGAAGTCCCTGAGCAATCCCTTCTATTTTGTTGAAACGTTTCTTCCAATCTAATATGCTCTTTGTACTAAGACCTGTCTCATCATACAGAAAAAAAATGGGGTAATCAGTTGCTGATAAATTAGGAATATCAATGTTGCTGCAAAATATCCACGTTTTGAAAGAGACGTACAGAAAATAAAGAAATCCAAACTTTTGTTAGGCAAGTACTCATAGACTAAAAGCCTTTCTCCTCCTTGGAGAGAACATCCTAAGAGCAACAGATCAGTGTGCTGAAGTTTTGCAATGAGCTTAGCTTCATTCTTGAACTCAACTATTCCTTGTCCTGAACTTTTTGAGAGTCTCTTTATTGCTATTTCTTTCCCATCCAGTAATTTCCCCCGAAATCCTGGTTGTCTCTCGCAAATTAACTTTAAAAGTTACTATTTTAAAAAAAAATTCCAATATTAAACGGTTCAAAGGCACTTTTTTTGACAATTAAAAAAAAAGGGCTTAAAAAGCAGAGATGAAAGTCTAAAATAAATCTAGAGTACACAGACAAGACAAATGGTACAATTTGAGTTAGGAGACTGATAATTACAACAGTAACAGAAAATACATATTTTTCTTGCTTGCATCTCTGAAATCGTTAATTCATTTACAGAACAAATTTGTAGCTTGAGTTCAGTGGCTTCTGGCTCTTGATTTGAAGCAATATTGATGAAGAAAGCCGGTTGCTTTGGTGCAGGTAGAGCCATAGTTGCATTAGTAAGCATGGAAACAACATCAGACATTGTTGGTCTATCGGTTGCCTGGTCTTGAACACACAAGAGACCCACATGAATACATCTGAGTAGTTCATTATGAGAGCATGATTCATCCACCAAAATTGGGTCTATTAGCTCTAAATCTTTGCCTTCATTCCAAAGCTGCCATGCCTGAAAGAGGTAAAAGTTAATCATTCAATAAAAACTACTGGTAAAGTTCTAAAGTCCATCTGTGAATGAACATGCAGTATGATCAAATACTTACATATCCTATAAGATTGAGTGGGCGCTCCCAATGATAGAAGGCATAGCTCTTCTTGCCACTCACAATTTCCAGGACTATGACTCCGAAGCTAAATACATCGGATTTGATTGAGACAATGCCATTCATAACATACTCTGGAGACATATACCCTCTGACCAATAATTGAACATTTAACTGCTAGTATTTAAAGCGAAGTTAAACAATTTATGCGTTGGTTTGCATTTGCAAAGTCATAATTTCGTGAATAGAAATAAAAGTAGTGTGTGTGCTGACAATTCTATTTGTGTTTGCTTCTAATTCATTCACGGCGAAAGTTTTAGCCAATCCGATATTTTTGGATTCATTTGTTCATCAAGTAAGATGTTGCTAACTTTCAAGTCTCTGGGAATCACTCTCAATCTTGAATATTTACGAAGGTAAAGAAGTCCCTGAGCAATCCCTTCTATTATGCTGAAACGTTTCTTCCAATCTAATATGCTCTTTTTACTAGGATCTGTCTCATCATACAGGAAAAAAGGAGTAATTAGTAGCCTATAAAGGAATAAATTTTGCAGCAAAATCCCCACATTTTGGGAGAGACATACCAAAAATAAAATAATCCAAACTTTTGTTAGGCATATACTCATAGACTAGAAGCCTTTCAAATCCCTGGAGAGAACATCCTATGAGCCTCACAAGATTAGTGTGCTGAAGTTTTGCAATGAGTTTAGCTTCATTCTTGAACTCCACTATTCCTTGTCCTGAATATTTCGATGGTCTCTTTATTGCTATTTCTTGCCCATCCAATAATTTTCCCTGAAATCATGGCTCTCTCTCTCTCTCAATTATAACAAATATCAACAAAAAAGACAAGCATCAAAGCAATTTTACCTTATAAACTAGACTGAAACCACCTTTCCAAGTGTATTTGCCGTTGAGAAGTTGTTGGTAGCAGCAGCAATGGTTTGAAATCGAAAGGCTTCAAGTCACATTTCACGCTATTATCCTTAGTTGGTGTGTTTTCCTTCCCAAGTATGGTTGAAAGTGACGTTATTCGTGTAATAGCTTTTGTCGATTCATCATGTTCTCAACTAATTAAGATTTATGCTACTCAGTTAAGATACTGGTTATTGATTGATATAACTGACAAAAATTATATTCGTTCCCAGCGATTACCAGCAGCCTTGAGATTTTTCAATAGCAAAAAGCATGCGTAGCACAACACAGGCACCAACAATATCATTCCCACCACAATGCTTAGAGACGTCCATCGTTTCTCCTCTGCAACATATTAACCATCAATCATCATTTAAAATCCTGTATTTGTTTCATTAGGCAAAAATTCATATCAGTAGAGATTGTTTATCCCATCCTCTCATCCTACAATAATCGTTGTTACAAATTTGTCACTTTTAAGGGGATCAAGAAACCACTGTTGCATGTCCAAATGCCCAATTAACGATTGGATCTTTTGGATGAAATTTGATGACAACGAATAATTGAACAATGGCAATAAGAGATTTTAAACCTTTAGCCTTATATTTTCTCCTTGTCAAATAGCCTAAAGAAAGTAACAGGAATATAGCCATGACACCTGCAATGCTTAACCTTTGCCATCGGTTCTTTTCTGGCTCTGTAAGGATAGAAAAATTATGTAATCGTGTAGTAATCTTCAAGAATATTTCAGTGTTCTTGTTAGGTTTAAACTCCAAATATTGGAGCAGATTTACCGGGGTTCAGCTAGGAAGTATATTTTGCCAGCTGATTCACTACCGTATGACTCTGTAAACTTTATCCCTTTGCTCCAGATCTGGCAACCGATGTTGGTATATTTCTTAGTGACAGCAAATGCAACACAAGAACAATTTTTCAAGCATTTGACTCGACAATCAGTCAATTTCATGCTCACTTTCCTTAAACTTGAATCCCGGTCCATCCATGTAACCGTAACTGATCTGGAATTTCTCGTGGGGTCTCCAGCAGCTAGGAACATCTTCACGTACTCCCTCACACCCTCCAAAAGTAAAGCAAAAAATGGACCTTCCTGTGTCATCTACGAGTCGGCCGCCGGGGAGAATTCTCAACAGTGGAAATGTTATAACATCTTCATTTGCAGAAAAATTTAAGGATCTTTCTCGTTCATTTGACATGTACCTATAGTTTTAGTAAGAAGATCCTGGACTAAAGAAGTTTGGCGAGTTGTCTGGGAAAACAGTACTCGTCCTGCGGACTTCTGTTCCTCTCCAGACAATCAATTTGTCCGTGATATTAGGGTCCATGCCGAGAATATATGACCCTTCGGCTGGAGACTCATGAGTCCTCCATGATCGGAGAAACCATTTTTGCCCATTTTGCAAGTTAATTCCCTATTTCATCCCCGGGAGAAGTATATCGGTCGGGTAATCAAAGTTTTGCCACAACATTCGCCTTTTAGATCCATCTGAATTCATCTCATATGGCACGAAATTGCCATTTTTCAGTGGAGTAGCACTTGTGTTAGCCTCTGCTTGAACAGAAGCATTTATTACAATGTTAATCGATATTTCTATCTATTGTTAGTCTCCCCTAAGTATCAAAGATAGGTGTGTTGACCCACACCGGTGGCTAGCTGTTTTTCGGCGGCCTGTTGTACCAGATTCCTAAGTAACGATTTATACTGAAACGAGGGCTAAAGAATACCAAACTGAATCTACCTGAAGCTGAAACAAGCTCATCCCCATAATCAGGCAGCAATTTGTCTGTCTCAGAATAAGAAGCGTTCATCAAGATTATGAGCCATGAAATGCTCAAGAGGATGTGATTTCTTGTTCATTTGTTCTCCATGATCGGAAAAATTGTAGTGAATTTCAAGTTCAAACCAATGCAAGAATTAACATGAAGGAAATCCGCTGACTATTTTCTTTGAATTATTTGCATAGTTCTACCATTTTTATAGCTGCAAATAAAGAATAACATCAATTATTTATACTCGAAAAAGGTCCTTACACGGTACTCTAAACTTTACCAGATTCATTATATTATCTCTTTACCCTCCTTGTCCACCACAATGCTTGATAACAAGTCTGATCTTATAGCCCCAAGAAAATAATAACCAATAGTTGACAACTATAGAAACTTGTGGCCCGATGTTGCAACATGAGCTTGGTTGTATGTTGTAAAAAACTAGAAGGATTTGTCGATTAGCCCAATGTTGAAATATTTAAGCCCATGAAACTTGGGTTTCTCAGTCAACTTTTTAGTAGTTTGCATGTGTTTGACACCTAATATAGCCCACCAAAACGACACAAAGAAGGGTAGGTCTGAACATCTGTTGTAGAGGAGTAGCTGGTGGTAGAGAGTTTAGAGTCCAAAACGTAGCAGTATCAGCTCCAACCAGCAAGCTCTCTTGCTTTATTTGCCTCCTCAAGATTGCTCAGTTCCCATATACGACATGATTCCTCTTCACTTCACTCGTATTCTTCTCTTTTGAACATGGTAAGTTTTCATTTATGCCTCGTTTGCAAATCATGCCGAGTTCAAAGTTATGTATCTTTTATTGCTGAGTATGTTGTTCTTCCACCGATGTTGCATTATCTTCTGCCATGATTGCTGCAGAGAGTACACCGTGCTTGTTAATAGATTTCTGTGGTAATCTGTGATTTTCTGTTTATTTATCTTTCTAACGCTTGACTGTTTCATTAGCTACTACTTATCTTGCTGTGATCAACATGCCCCGATTTTCTATTTCTGATCATGTGAGGTACATATCTCTGTTGGATAACTGTGAGCCATATCAGAGTTTTGACTAATTTGAAAAATCTGTGAGCTCTAAATAGAGATGTGCTCTGGATTCTGAAATAGCATTTCCTAATTTGCATATTCTAGTGATAAATTACTGCAAAATTTTGTTTGTAATTGAACAATTTCTCCTTTTCACTCGGTACTTCTGTTAATTTTCTGTATTTTTAATCTGCAGTCAATTATGCCGTTGATGCTCAGGTCACTAGTGAGATTAGTCACGGCACTAGTGTCTCAGCCAGCAGCCTCCATTACAACTCTACTGTACTACAGCAACCTCCTCCCTCGAAACTTGAATTTAGAGCGCCTGGTTCGACAAGAATTTCTCCATCCAGACAACCTTTTTTTCCATTTTCTGATCAACGTCTTGCGATGCTTCTGGTAGCTAGCCAACCATTGATTTTCCCCACTTTAATTTCTCTACACTTAGTTTCCCTTCATCACCTAACTTTTAATTTTGCCCCATTTTGTTCCAGATCGATCGAGCCCCACATCACAATCTCTCCCAATCCATTGATGGATCGACGAGCTTTTGCCTTCAAGATAGGACAAATTAAGAGTATGTTTTCAAAGCACAGCGGCTAAATGTCTGTAAACACTTAACATTTTACATTTAGCATTGTAATAAGGACTAGGCTAAGTGTTGCTGACAAGAACAAGGAGTGAAAATAAATCATTGATTGTGCATTGAGACAGTTGATTGGGGACACAGTTGCCATCCAGAGCACTTCTGCCACACGTTACATTATATTATAACTTATTCCATATACCCAAATAGACTATATACTATCCTGAATCATATTGTAAATTATATTATATAGTTTTTATATGCGTTACCATGTATGTTTGGTGAACATCGCTTATCATACTAGACTCTAATAATTTTTTTTAAATAACTTGACTTGTTTTTGAATATCACATGGTGTTACAATTAAAATATATATGAATAATGCATGAGCATGTAGAAGAATTTAACAGACTGCAAGAAATGTTACCGACAAATTTTAAATGTGAAACTTATGATAATAAAGTGTCGATAAAATGTATAATGATATTCGTGATTTAAATAATAAATTTTATATTTTTGTCTAAATATTACATGTATATATATACGCGTATAAATAATATTATAAATACAGTAAAACACTGTATGTATGTATGTTTGAGGGGAAGGAAATGTCTCCTTTATGGAAATCTTCTATTGCTTGAATGCTTCCTCTTAATTATAATTGCTTTTTAGTTAAGAGCATGATATTGTCTGGTCTTATTGAATTAGGGTTCATCACAGAATGAGGACAATGGAGAGAGACAAGCCACATCAAGGCTTAACTGTCTCTACTTATTAAAATTTGCAGGACCATTTATATGGCTTCCATCTACTCGATCTTATCATTATCATCCATAGCTATCATTAATATCAAACCATTTTTTTCTTTATGTGAATCCAATTTTGTTGTTACCAATTTTCGGTAAGTTACTGATAATTGATGTAAGTTGTCAGTAGAAATTTCCTACAATATGATTTTAACATTTATAATTTTGTGATATTAAGACCGTAAAATCGAATCAATTATAACTATGTTTATAACTTTTATATTGTTAGTTAATTCTAAAAATACGACAACGAATAAAGTATTCAATACGTTGATTTTATTAATTCTGTAACTGATATTTGATAACGATATAACGATATACAAGAGAACACACTTGAGTCGAGTTTTAAATTTTAATATTATTTTATAAAAGATGTTTACGATATAATAATTTTATTATTATTATTATTATTATAAATATGATGTATCAATTATGCTCTCAAATTTTTGTTAATGTTTGGATTGCTAATTGGTAAGTAATATAAGAAATTTTCAATGTCACTTGTTATATTATTATCCATGCAAGACTTAAAAGAGATGGACAGATACTTTGACAACTGCATTTTCAAAGCAAAGTCCATAACTGTATGAAGCTAATAGCAATCCAACCCAACCCCACAAACACTAACCAAATTCAACTAATACTTTACCCAATATCTATCATTATGTCGAGTTCATCCTTTACCAGCTCATTGCTAACTTTCGACCTTCTGTCTTCCTCAAAAATCCATTGAATTTACTAACTCTTGGTTTCTCCAAAATTCGGACAATTGATCTCTAATCTATGCTAAAATTGATCTCAAATTTGAATTTACTAGCTCTCAGATTTGAGAGATAATTTAAAATAATTAATATAAAATATATATATTAAAAAATTTAAAATTTTTTGAATATATTATAGACAATCTAATATATTTATACACACACCCTTCCATATATTCGAGGTATGGGCGTGTTTAAGTGAACACTTGACTTTGTAATTGATGTAAGAGGATATGTAACAATGATCCCAAGTATCAAAATTGTATGTGACTGATGGAGACTCTATATCTCTACCACTTCAACACTTGCAAAGAAATTCAACTTCCATGTTTGAATGTGGTCTTAATTAAACGTAATCGATTTTCTATATACAATGAATTGGTTCTCTTTTAAGAAAACAAGAGAGGATTTGTGTAATGATACTGCTTATTAACTATTAGCTTAAATTATGATGTCAATCAAACGATAAATAAGGCTTTAATTCAACCCTTAATTTTCTAAGAATGTTGTATTGACTATGGTAATCAAGTATGCATAATTCAAGGAATCCCAATTTGACCATCAGATTGACCATATTGGTGCTATCAACTATCAAATTAAAAATAAATAAATAATACGTACGTACAAATTTTTTTTTACGACTAATGTAATAAAATTATATGATTGTGACATATTTTATGTAATATTATATTAGTGTTACATGTTTTTTATTAATTTATTGTTTTAATTAAAATAAAAAATTAAAAATATCAAAATATAAATATATTTTTCTCGTATAAAAGCTTGTCATTTCTCTTGTTATAAATTTTCGATTTTATTTAATAAATTTTTTCAGTACATTTAAATTAATTATTTTTTTTAACAAAAAAAATTTAGTGTTTATAAGTTCTCGATTGTATTTAATGAGTTTTATTAAGTGAACCCAAATAAGTTAATTACATTTTATTATGTGGGTATAAATAATTTTTTTTTAAATTTTTGATATTTGAGAGTTTAATTCCAAAATATTAAGTTAAATTAACTTCTAATATCGTATTGAATTTGTCACTTGACTTAGTACACTAAAACATCAATAAATGTCTATTTATCGAATATAATTTTATTTTATTTTTACTTTCATGAAAATATAGAATATTTAATAATAATTTAATATCGCTTTCATTGATTTATATAAATAAATTTCTATATAATTTTATTATTTGTCGCACCACAACCATTCATAAATTCATATTATGAACTAGACTCTACAACCGAAAGTGAAAAAATCTTTTTAAAAGACTAATATATATATGTATGCAACAATTAAGGGAAGAATTCACAAATGATTGGTTCCTTTCATAAAAGCTAAACAAACCCTAGAAGTAGAAATTATATAAGCATGCTGGAAAGGTTGGAAACTTTTTGAACTTTGGCAACAACTGGCATGTCACATTTTCTGTTGTCAAAAATCTTGGCAACAAAGTAATACATGGGACTCTGGCATAAGTTCCTCCCAGCTGTGTTCTATTCGGCCAACTTTGCAACAGAGTCGTCAGGCCGCTTGACTTGCTTTCTCAATTTACAAGCAACATGGAATTGGATGCGACGGGTAATTGAAGAAGGGATGAATCTTAAATTTATAATTCCAATGCTGAAATGAACGCAAATCCTGGAAAGTTTTATTCTTCATCATTGTGGAAACAGCAAGCAGGCTTTTGACAAGCACATACATGGCTTAAATTGATCTCATGAATCATGTCTAAGCACAAATTTAGGGTCATTCTTTATGTAAGAGTTCGTTCTTACACAAAGAATCCGAACAATTCATGTTTCATTCTACAATTTTATAGCGTTAAAATTTAGTCGGTCGTTAATAATCTATTTAAAAATATTTTTTTTAAAAAATTATAAAAATTATAAAAATTATAAAATATATTTTATAAAATTATATGCATTTTATTATTTATATTTTTTATTAAAAATTTGTATTAAAATATTTCAAATACTCGGAAACTTCTTCCCACGGAGAACCATTTGTTAAGAAATTGCAGTCGCCACAAATCCCCATCAAATTAACAACAATATTAATCGATTAAGAATTAATTAAAAATTTAAACTACTTGTCTTATAATTTGACCATTCTGTCAGGACACTGTTGTCATTTTTGAAAAGTTTCAGGCAGGCCCTTTAAACTTGGCCAGCCACAAAGAGGCTGCCTCTCAATTTTCGTCCATCTTGTCACTAAAATTTAGGGTTTTTTAACCTCATGTTCATGGATGAATTTGCCTTGTCTTTTAAATTAAAGGGTCAATAGGGTTCCTAAATTGGCCTTAAATCTAGCATCTAGCAAATTTTTGTCCCTTTTTTTGGTTAATATTAAAACCAAATAAATTTTCTTTGCTTTTCACTTTGACTTCCCCTTTTTGTTTTTCTATATATGCTAATTGCTTAGCCTACAAACCTTCTTGTTTATAGTTAAAAATGGAAGAAAACAACAAAAACCCAATTGGTAATACATACCATAAATACTAAAATGGGAGGGTTTTAGAAGAAATAACAAATAAGGAATTCTTTAATGAACAGTAATTAGTTGACAAAAATGATTGAACGCATAAAAGCACATGCAAGGTCGAATCAATCCCAAAAATAAGGAACCATGACCCATCTACCTCAAAGCAATTCGCTGGCTTTCCCACGGTTTATACACTGTTTACTCTTAACCCAATAAGCATTCTAATCCCAAGATTTCTAGACTCGTGGATCCCAAAACACCCAAATGATGTTGTATTTTTAACCATTTTTTAAATTAATTTTTTGAAATTAATAAAAAATTAGAGCAGGACTTGCCAATTACTTTCTCTTCAAAATAATTTTTTTATATTTTTAAAATTAATAAAAATATTTTTTAAAAAATTAATAAAAATTATAACAAGATTTCTTACAATAAAATAC
The DNA here is from genome assembly GCA_019650275.1 of Xylocarpus granatum. Lineage (NCBI taxonomy): Eukaryota > Viridiplantae > Streptophyta > Magnoliopsida > Sapindales > Meliaceae > Xylocarpus > Xylocarpus granatum. The sequence goes on from BNST01000726.1 coordinate 695,747, forward strand.
TTAATTGAAATAGTGAGATTATTTTATTTAAATTTTTTAATGAAATAATAATAATAATAATAAATGGAGCGCGATTAACGGTTTTTAGCGGGAGAAAACAGAGTCCTACGTGGCGACTTTCTCTCTCCCTCTTCCCAGCTTTCATTCCTCTGTTTTTGAGCTCTTAATTGACGCTCTCTGTTTTTCTCTCTCTCTCTCTCTGTGTATTTATAAAAGCGAAGGCTTCTTCTCTGCTCCCTCTGTAACCTCTCAACTTCCCTCCTTCCATCTTCTCAGATCATTTTTAGCCACACTCACTGGTTTTTCTCTCCGATTAACTAAAACTTTTCTCTTCTATTGACTAAGACTCAAGTACCCATCACCCATTTTTATCTTCATTCTGTAAACCGAAACGTGAACACCCCTTTCTCCATTTGTGCTTTGATTTTTTTTTAGGTTCACCTTAATTTCTTGTACACATTTCCTGTTTCCTTCATTTCTTTGATTACCGGCGTTGTTTTCACAGCACAAGCTTCGTTTCTTTGCTTTCTGGTTTCTGTAATGCAGATTCTTGATGTTACTTGATTCCTGCAACAAAATTACCTCCTTTTTAACTCTTACCCCCAGTTTTTCTCTCTGTTTTTCAATCAAAGTTGCTGTTCATTTGTTACCAGCGTTAAGAGATCAACATGTTTGGCCTGGGAAAATCACAATTTTACAAGAAAAGGTACGCTTTTTATTTTTTTATTTTTTGTCACAAGAAACTATAGTTTCTGCCCCCCTTTTGTTAATTTCTGTTTTGTTTGTGGTATAGTAAAAAATTGCTAAAGCTTTCAAAGACTAGAATAGAGGCAATAAGAAAGAAGAGAAATGCGGTGCTTAAGTATTTAAAGAATGATATTGCTGAGCTTCTCACGAACGGCCTTGATGTTAATGCATATGGCAGGGTAATTTTCTTTCTTTTTCTCGCTTGGGATTTTTTTCCCTGTGTGACAATTGGTTTTGTAGACAATCTTCAATTCTCTTTTGAACAAATATTGGTCCTTGGCTTTTGCTAATTTCATGCCCTGCCTCATGATTTATGTTCTCTTGCATTCTGATTATGCGAAGACATCCCTGATAGTTGGTTTTGATTATATCTAGAAACAGCATAACACGAATTTTTTTTTAACTTTTGGTACTTTTATCCTCTTACCATCCAGGCTTTGTAATTTCTGCATTTGTTTTGGCATTAGCTTAGTATTGTTTTAATGGTCAGAAAGTGAGTGAAATTTTTGTAATTCTTCTTTATATTAACACGATATGGAATCTAGCTTTTGTCTGCTTCTGTTGAGATAACATGACTTCTCAACAAGTTTTGAACTTTTTTATTAACCCACTTGCGTCCATGATCATTTTCTTGCTCTCTGTGGCTAGTTCTTCTTTGTTAAGAATGTCAGTTACGCCAGCAAAATAACATTTTTTGGTACCTTTCCCATGCTTCTTCAATAAGCCGCAAAATTCTTTCTGTTTATAAAAGTGTTAGAAGCTGTGTTGCATGATTCTGTCCATGTGTTCCAGTCCTGACATTCATGAGAAATTGTTTCTCGATGGAGTTTTCTGAGTCTTATGTTGGGTGTAATGCTGGATTCTTATGGTATATGCATTATATGGAAGACTTGTCTGTATATACAGTGCTCACAAATCAATATCCACTGGGATTGTGTCTGTTTGTAAAAGGTGGTGCTATAGATTGTCTGTTCATGTTCTGGCACCATAGGTTTTATATGGACTTCATATTTGTTTGTTTTAATCCCAAGTTTCTCTTTTACCACACATAAAGGTCACCGTTCCTTGGTGTCTTTGCCCGAGAGTTCACATTCCTCTCTTTCCAGTTAGGTTATTGTGAACTTTCTTATTTCATTGTTTTTGAAGCAGCTAAAGCACTAAAAAGATGATGAGAATTTCGTAACTAAATGTATGTTTCTTCAAAAACTCACTTGTAAATGGAACACTTTATGATGCACGTTATAGTATTTCAAATAACAATCGTGCTTGGCACAAGTAAATATGTCTATGCATATGACATTTAGCCTCTGTATTATCATGCTTAAGCCGGACTAAAATTGATTTCTTTTGGATGGTGAAACAGACTGAAGGCCTTCTGGCAGAGTTAAACATGTCATCTTGTTATGATTTCATCGAGCAGTGTATTATGTGTATCTCAGGCCAGCTCTCAGCCATGGACAAACAAAAGTTTGTGGTCCATCCAATCTACTTAGAAACTTTTTTCTGCCTTTGTTGATATTGATGAAATGTTTTGACTTAGTTCTTTGCTTCTTACCTTTTGCCTCAATCCCTTCGCTGGGATTTTTCATATATTCTTCTTGCGTTCTGCTTTATTTCAGGGAATGCCCTTCTGAGTGCAGAGAAGCTATACCATCATTGATCTATGCTGCAGCAAGATTTGCTGACTTGCCAGAACTACGCGACCTCAGAACTTTATTTACTGAGAGATATGGGACTTCCCTCGAACCTTTCACCAATAGAGAGGTGAGAATCTATACTTCACTCCGATGGGCGGAACTCTTTCTAGTTAGGTCCATCTCGTTTTTTGTACCAACCGCTGCTATTGTTTTTGTGTTAGTTCGTTGGGAAATTAAGGTCAGGCCATCCCACAAAAGAGAAAAAGCTTCAGTTATTGCAAGAAATCTCACAAGAAAATTCCATACAATGGGATCCCAAGTCTTTGGAAGGAGAAATGTTTAAAACACCACCGGTACAACTAAGCTTCCCTTTCTGTGACCTAAGTTTTTAAGTCATGTTTTTCAAGCTATCTTCCTTATGTTAACACAATTGTGATGTGGATGAATTTTCTACAGGACAAGCCTAATCATGGATCTTCTTATGGTTCAGAGAATAACACAGACAACCAGCACAAAAGAAAGGATGATGCTTTGCCAGCAAGAGATGCCCATAATGCTGGGAACAAAATGAGTGTCATGACAGAGTATGATGTGCCAAAAAGTAATGAAAAGGATTTCATGCATAACGGAAGGAAGGTTGTCCCTGATGATAGATACAATGAACCTCTTAGTAGTGACGATGAAGTGGTCTCCAGCCACAGAAGAGACAGCACCAGCCAAGATAGCCGACAGAACAGCTCAAGTTCTATTGAAAGTTTTTATGAGGATGAAGTGGATAGCAGGAAGCCCTTTTACTATGGATCTATCCCTCCCCCTTATGTCAAACAGAATGCTGCAAAAGAAGGTAGAACTATAGAGGACACCATAGAATCCGGTGATTTTATCAATGCAAAGCAAAATAATCTTCAATATCCTCCGGTTAACAAAGATCGGGCAAAACTCACGTCAACTAGAAGCACCTCGAGACCACCCCCTGATCATGAAATTGTTGACAGTGGACGCGAGGAAAGTGCAAAAAATGCTGAAAAGACAAGACAAGGTTTGCAGTCTGTACTCAAAGTTGATCAAAGTGACGAAGAGGAGAAAAAATTGAATCAGCTTTTGATGCGTTACAGTAAGAAAAAGCTACCCCGTGAATCAAGCGAAGTAAAAGCAAATCATTATCCTCCTCCTACAGGACAAGAAAGTGATGACACCAGTAGAGCTACAAGGCACAGTGCAAGAGCAAATCTACATCCACAGCCAGGACAAGATTGTGATGACTGCAGTGAACAGACAAGGCGCAGAAATGCAACAGCAAATCCGCGTACTCCTTCAGTTCATGAAAGAGATAATTATATTCAAGCCGCGAGGCACAGAAACGCAGAAGTGAATCTGTATCCTTCTCCAGGAAAAGAAAGTGACGATGCCAATGGACCTGTCAGAGCCAGACACAGAAGTGGAGCAGCAAATCTTTATCATCCTCCAGGGCAACGAGACAATGGAGTCAGAAGACACAGAAATGCAAGATCAGAGTTGCCACATCCAACAGCCAGAGCAACTTCTGTTCCACTGGAACAAGCAGCTGCACATGAGGCAACAAAAGGGCATGCTCGAGCCTCGTCAATGCAGCCGGACATGTTGACCTACCCTGGCCATGTGCATCCTAAGCTACCGGATTATGATGACTTGGCTGCTCGGCTTGCTGCACTTAGAGGATAGTAAATGAAGATAGCTATAGCATATTAGATTCATAAAAAGCATTACTCTCTATTCATATCTATTCTCTCGTATGTTCCCACACTTAATATAAATACAACTAGTTACATGTTTATTCTGTTGGATTGTTTCATAACATCTTCATCTTCTAATCCAGATTACCATACAACTGTTAGAAAATAAATAAAAATAAAATAAGAAGAAGAGGAATTACACCAAACCCATTTTAGGTTTCTTCAGCCATACAAGTGGTGTAAGCTGCTAATCATGAATCAGGGTAGTTTCAGCATTAGTAGAATCAGTAATAGATGAACTTTGTTCATTTTATTCATTAATGTAGAATTTCATTCACCTATCATTACTGTTTAAAATTAGAAATTAAGCTGTCGTTACGTTAAATCAGAGGTATTCATGGGAAGAAGAGTAGGAGCGACAGCAGGAAGAGAAGTGTCCACATAGGATGCCCGCCTTACTCCTCTGAACCACCCCACATTTCGCGCTTCACCTTGCACGCCGCCCAGTTCATAAAATTGCTTCTTTTTTTTTCCTGTTATCTAAATAGCGAGAAGTTATGTAGCAATGGTATTATCTAGAAGTTGAACCCAGCAGATCCAACTTGCTATTCAAAGCTGAAGCAGATTCGGTGCATGAACTGGCTACCTTGGACGAACATGGTGATCTCGTTTTACCAAGACGCAGCTGTAAGTTCTTGACTTGCGATTCGTGTGTACTGAGACAGGATTTTGATTCACTGCCCATTTCTTGGTTATGTTCGAAAAATTTTTATATTCTGCTTGAGTAACACAGATGGTGAAAAATGCATGTGCTTTGATTGATAGCTTGTACTCTAAAGCACTTTTGACAGAAGTATTCATAACAACATCCTTAGTGCTTTTCCTCTGAGGCAATTTGTGCTTGATTATAAGTAGATTTCTGGGATGAGTGTTTTAAATTTAGTGAGACTGCTCAAGTTCTTGCCTGTTGACAAGAGCATAAATGGTCCCGCAAATGATTTTTCTATGAGCAGATATGTAGTAAGAAGAAGAAGTGATAGCGGAACCGCAGTCTTTTCATAATGGATTACATACATGTTAATGTGGATATACATGTATAAATGAGGCAGATTATTGGTTGGTTTTGGATATTTCTCTTTAACAAACTCGACCTTTTTTCTGCTCTGTGAAATAATGACAGAAAGAGCAATTGAATTTTGTTCACAAATTCATTTACTGCAATCCTGCGATGTTGTTTTTTCATATTCGTACCACTTGCTCAATCACTATAGTTTCCTTCGTCCCTTCAGGTATGGAAAAGCATAACTAGTGTTATCTGATTTTGTGATGCATAAGATTTGCACTTCTTCCGAGTTCAATGGAATCATTTCATTGCAGCCAGGTGATGCAACAGGTATCTTGATTTCTGGTGTCTATCCTGGTGCATCTCAGTCATATTTTATGCTACTTCTTTTATCGAACTAATTTCAGTTTTAAAGCCTACTGTGGTGTATCAAGGTTGATGTTGCCGTAGATGCTAGGAACCTTCAAAATAGTCAGGTCCTCGTTGCGAAAAACTAAATTCAATCTGCATTGCAGGGTGGTGTTGGTTCGAACATCGAGTATAGAGAGCAGTAAAGAAGCGACAACTCCGAAGTCTATCAATTTGCCCAAGCATGAGCCAGTGATCTCTCCATTGAAGTCTGTCATTGCTCTGCCTACTCGAAAGTCATCAGCTTTTCGAGCAAGTATCTGTCAACTCATCCACGACTCACCAACACACAATGATCGCACAAGGGACAACTACAAAATAATTGCTCTAAAGCTTTCAACCTTCTTATTCAAGTGATCATGATTTGTTTACGAGTTCCCCAGAATCGTATGCTCTTGACTATGTCCATGTCGCCACAGTGATAGCTGCCTACTACTGCTCAGCCCTGACTTTTTGACCTGAAATGATAAGATTTTAGATTAATTTCTGGTTTCGGTCGGCAATTTAGAACAATTATCTTGTCTTCCTTGATAGTTACCTCAACATACAGACTATGTGCACATAGCCAAAACTGTATTGAGCAAGTGGCAATGGTAGCGACAAGGAGATTAGGTAGCATCCTGACATCATTACGTTTATTTAACGTATGGTTGGAGTGCTTTTGATATTATAAAAGAGGTGAAAAGCACTTTTGGGTTATTAAAAGCAGAGGGTTAACTTATCCCATCATATTCAGTCACAATTTATTAATATTTAATCAATTTTGTACGGTTAAAAAAGCACTTGTATACATGAACAATTTGTTGCGGGGTGAAAGTGTACGTATATCACATGAATATAAAGCAAAAGCTTTACTAATTCATGGGGTTTCAACTCAAATTTCTTGAAGCTTTCTAGTAATTGAAAATGAAAGTGCTTTTGAAGAACAAAAACGCGTGAAAATTAAATTTTTAAAAAAAATATATTTTATCATAAAAAAATTAACAATATTTTAATTAATTAAATAATATTTAATAAATAAATTTAGCAAAAATATTAATGTAAAGATTAATAATTAAAAAAATTAAAATTTAAAATAAATAATTAATAAAATTTTAAACTACTAATATCAAAATTTAAATCCTTTGTACTACGAAGCACTTGCTCTGAGAAGTGTAACATCTGAACTGTCAGTCCGTGGCAGCAAATACGACAGTACAGAAGCCCGAAGCTTTCAACTGACTGATTAAGTACAAATCCAGTGCAGAGAATCTCCACTGTGAGAACGGTGGTCGGTTCCCAACTCATACATTAAACAAAACCCCACCCAACAAAAAAGCCAACAGTTACCAAAAGCGCTTAATTCCATTCTCTGTCAGATGTTCTCGAAAGTCAAAAGCACTTTCAGATAGATCCTCTGCTGCACGTACCACAGACGCTAATGCTGTACTGTCCATTTCAGCCGGTCAGAGTTCGTTCAGTGGCCCCCAATGAATTTTGATTTATTTTTATTTTTAAAAAAATGTTAATTTGTGTTTTACGAGGTTGAGTAACTAATCGCATCACATTATCGTACGGCAATGCCCATGGTCGTTGTCACAATCTCATTCCATCCAACAAGAGCCATTCAACGGCGCCGTTTGGTTTCATCAAACCCTTGGCCCCGGTTCACACGTCTTCAAGCTCAATCTTCTTTTTCTCAGAAGCAAACTGAAAAAAGCTCTACCCCGGTCTCTCTGTATCTTCCCGTACAGTTGGCTTAGCTTTCATTTTCTGTTTTTCTTTTGTTCTTTTTATTGTCGATGCTGAATTCTCTCCGTCGAATTCAATAGCAGATCACTGATTAAGCAAACAGATATGGGTTGCACGCAATCGAAGATCGAGAACGAAGAAGCCGTCGCGCGATGCAAAGGCCGGAAGCAGTTCATGAAAGAAGCCGTGGCCGCGCGCAACGCCTTCGCCGCCGCGCACTCTGCCTACACCATGTCCCTCAAGAACACCGGTGCTGCGCTCAGTGACTACGCCCATGGCGAGGTCCAGAACCCGCAACACGTAACCGGCTCATCGCACTCATCCGCCGCCGCTGCAGATCCTCCGCCGCCTCCTCCTTTGGATCCTCCCCTTCCTCCGCCTCCTCCGCCGAATTTGCCGCCTTCGCCGATACAGCGCGCCGCCAGCATGCCGGAGATGAAGATAGCGAAAAATCGAGAGCAGATGAACGGTGTGGGGCCAACTATTGCAGAGGAGGAGGACGATGAGGAAAATGAGATTGAGAGTAATGACAAGTTGATTACTCGGAAGAGAAGCAGTGGGAGAAATAAGAGCGGGGATCATCAGACGGCTGCGGTTCCCGCTACGTTGCCGGAACGTGCTCCACTGCCGCCGGTGGAAAATAGTGGGTCCTTGCAGGCGGTACAGGACTGGGATTATTGGTTCTCGCCGGAGATGATTCCGGGACCGAGTTTGGAGGTAAAAGACGAGAATGAAAATATTGAGCCCAAAGGGTTTGATAGAATTCCTAAAAGAGAAGAAAAAGTAGAGGAACAGCCCAAGGAGGTACCTCAGCCACCGCCGCCAGTGGTGGAAAATGTGGAGGAGAAGGTGGTGGCAACGACTGGTGGAGGGAGTGTGGGGAGGAATGTGAAGAGAGGGAAGTCAGGGGCAGGAGCAGGTGAGAAGAAGATAGCAAAAGGGGGTGCGAATTTGTTGCAGGTACTTGTTGAGTTGGATGATCATTTCTTGAAGGCATCTGAGATTGCACAAGAGGTTTCAAAGAAGTTGGAAGCAACCCGGTTGCACTATCATTCTAATTTTGCTGACAATCGAGGTAATTATCAAGTCTGATTCAAGAGTAACATATTTGAGAAAGTTTATCATCTAAATTTTGGATTTGAGAAGGTTTATCATCTGAATTTTGTATTCTTGGATTGTATTGCATGATTTATTGAGTTGAAGATATATAGGTACGAGTTAAATCACAAGTTGCTTTTGCTTAGCGATTGGCATTTCCAGTTCTAGAAATAGTGTTCTGAGGACAAGAAAACTTTTCTATTGTAAGGGATTTAAATTAAATGGTTGCTTGATTGGATTGATGAAACATTTATGTATGTTTCATTAAAATTGAATTTTTTCTAGCTTGAGAATTTAGAAGTTAAACTAGCGGCAATGACAATAAATGGTGAATGAGTTCGGGAATTCTGTAAAAAAGGGGAAAAGAAATCTGCTAGTTTAGGTGATAATTTTTAGGATTTTGTTAAAACTGTCTTCTGCTTATTTGGTTATGTAGTTTACAGAACTGTTTTATTAACTCTATTTCATGGTCATATAGCTTACCAAGACAGGCTTATCATGAGCTTGCTATTCGTGCTGCAGGGCACATTGATCACTCAGCAAGAGTGATGCGTGTTATTACATGGAATCGATCATTTAGAGGATTAAGTGTTCTTGATGATGCAAAAGATGATTTTGACTCGGAAGAGCATGAAACTCATGCCACAGTGTTGGATAAATTACTAGCATGGGAAAAAAAGCTTTATGATGAAGTGAAGGTATGTTGGAATCTTTCTGCTTAATTTAGATCTTATGAGGCATTATTATCATATCTTTCTCACTGAATTTGAAGAACCATACCATGCATTTTAATGACATTGTTTTGAAGCTGGGGTGGTTTTCCATAATGAGGTGGACATGATTTGAGATTGCTAATTGTTACTGAACCAATAGTTTTCTCTTTTAATCCCAGCTGCAAGCTTCTCTTTGTTTTATGTTTTCTTTCCCCTAAAACCGAGGGACTATGATCATATCCATGAAGATTATTTGTTTGTGAAAAATGTTCACCCTCACCATTTTGTTGGGAAGCTTTAATGTACAGAAGAGATGGAAATCCAACTTCATTGTTGGACGGCTGCTGAATAAATATGCAGATAGGTTGGAGGACATGTTTTGATGAAGTGTGCTTTGGTTTATATAGTCAAAAAGCAAGCAAAAAATTAAAATAATTAAAAATAAAAAATACCAATGGTGATGTTGTTGAATTAAAACTAGGTATGTCCCTCGAGTGAAGACATCCGTAGTCCTAGCCAAGAGATGGATCAACTGCCAGACTCCATTGCAGTGGACCATATTTTACTTCCCTTGGGTACATATTCCTACTAGGGAAATGATCGTGCAGTTTTCTTGTTCCATAGTGCTTGACTTTTGGCTCTTTTAGCTTATGTTTAACCCCTAATGTCTGCTTTCATGAGTGGATGCTGCACTCTATAACATATTTCATTATTTTCGTTTATGTAAATCCTAGTTCTAGATGGTTGGAGATAGGTGGTTGTACCTGTTAATGTTGCTCAACATGAAGGCTTTTTCTCTCTCTTTTTCTTTTTCTGGTTTATACATGTGTGTTAAAAATCATGGGGAGGAATGAACAGAAAAAATTCATCACATTGTTGGTAGGATTTAAGACATGCTTGTCCAAGATCGAGTGTCTTCTAACTCCTGTTGGCCTCTCTGGAATACGTTCCCTTGTCATATAACTATGCCAAATAGAAGTTTATTTGCATCCTTGCTTTTGCATCCATTGATGTAACATTGTATAAATGTTTGTGAAAATGCTGCCTCATTGATGTTTAGATGGTTTGTGATTATTGTTTTTCATCAGTTTTTATGCTCCGGAAGTGCATCTCTCAGCTTCTGCCATTCACCGATAACCTAAATCCTCCCCTTTGCATTGGGTTGACATCAAACAAATAGTTTTGGTTTCAAAGAACTAACAGACTTGTGAATTTTTTCAGTTTCCACAGGGGGTGCTTTTCATGCTACTATTTGACTTATTACTTCTTTTATTCAGAAAGCAAGTGAACATATATCTTGTCTTCTGAATCTTATTTGGAATTGATGTTGCTGATAGGCAGGTGAACTTATGAAATTTGATTACCAAAGGAAGGTTGCTTTGCTGAACAAGCAAAAGAAACGAGATACCAACTCTGATGCACTTGAAAAGATAAAAGCAGCAGTAAGTCATCTGCATACAAGATACATTGTTGACATGCAATCCATGGATTCAACAGTTCTAGAAATAAATCGTTTACGAGATGAACAGCTGTATCCGAAACTTGTTCAACTTGTTGATGGGTATGTTGCAGTCTGAAATGAATTTGAGAAGTTAAATTTATTTGGTGTCTAATTTGGTTTAGTTATTTGAAAACAAATTATTGTTACTGCCAAAGATGATTATGCTTGTTTGCATACTTGATGATTCTGATCTAAACATTAGAAGAAAACTTGAATTATATTGGCTTATTCAGATGGTTTGACTGATCAATATGATATATTAGATTTGGAATAGACAAGAAATTAGTGCTGAATGTAATGTGTGAAATTGAAAATAGTTGCTGAAAAATGAACAGGACTGATTATGCTTGGGGCCAGCACTTGACTCTAGGCTTTACATGGGCTCTACAGGGGTGTTTAATTGTTGCCTAGAAAGAATTTGTAGTAAAATAATGAATTTTCCCCCTTGAAAGAGTTCCTGCAGTAGTTAAACTTGAACGGGATAATATTCTAGTCTTACAGGGCTACTTTAATTTTCAGTTGCAAAAAAATTAATCGCTTATTTATATTCAGACAGAACTTCGTACAATCTGACTAGAAGAATGAACATGTTGAATAAACAAAACTGCCTCTGAAGGATGAGTAGGTGTTTGTTTATTTGTTTTTTCAGTTCTCTTTCAGGGCATCTTGGAAACCAGATTTTGCTACATTTAGAGAATTCCTCAATGATCACTTAGCCATTACATATTATAGAACTCATTATACCACGCTGCTCTATCTGCACACTTTGCCTTCTCGATCATATTTTCTAATTAAATATCAGAAGAATGCATATATGGCTGACAATTTTCTAAACCAAAAATATTGACAAAATCTAAATCCTAAACATAATGATACATATTGCAGAACCCATTATACCATCCAGATTTTTTGGGAACTTTGTCTTCAGTGCATAAAAAATCCGGAAGTTGTTGGTGTTCTCTTGTTTTACCCAGTTGGAGCCGTCTCCCATCAATCTCGAGTCCGTTCATCCCTTATTCTCTGTACTCATCCTGTCCATCTCAATGTTTTCATTTTGGCTACTCTTATTCTGGAACTTTTTCCATGCATTGATAGTTGATTGCACACTGGCCATGTTTTCCCATTGCATTCTGCGTAATTGTTGCCTGCATTTTTCTTTCATTAACTTGGAATTATTTGCTCTCATTTATGGAAACCATATCTGTTAGTAACAAAACCGTTAATACCTTCAATATTTTCTCTTAAAGGTATTTTGTACAAATGATAAAAGTTTGATGTATGGTATGTAGGATGGCAACAATGTGGGTGGCCATGCAAGCTCATCACAAGAGCCAGTCTAAGATTGTGGTAGCCCTAAAATCTCTGGACACATCGCAGTCCCCAAAGGAAACAACTGAGCACCACCGTGATCGTACCATGCAGCTATGGGCTGTTGTGCAAGAGTGGCACACACAGTTTTGCAAGCTTATAGACCATCAGAAGGAGTACATTAGGGCCCTTAATAATTGGCTAAAACTAAATCTCATTCCCATAGAGAGCAGCCTGAGGGAGAAGGTTTCTTCCCCACCAAGGATTCAAACTCCCCCAATTCAGCGATTCCTACTTGCCTGGCTGGATCATCTGGAGAAACTTCCTGATGAGATAGCAAGAGTTGCTATAAGTAACTTTTCTGCCCTAATAAATACCATTATGCATCACCAAGAAGATGAAATGAAATTGAAGGAAATATGTGAGGAAACCAGGAAGGAGCTTTCACGCAAGACCCGGCAATTTGAAGACTGGTACCATAAGTATATGCAGCGGAGAACACCAGAAGAATTGGATACTGAAGATAGCACAATCAAGGAAGCTGTTAGAGAGAGACAGATAACTGTGGAATTGCTGAAGAAGCGCTTGGAAGAGGAGGAGGAAGCTTACCAGAGGCAGTGCAAAGCGGTCAGAGAGAAGTCTTTGACAAGTCTTAGAAATCACCTTCCAGAGCTCTTCAAAGCAATGTCCGAAATTTCTTATGCTTGTTCAGAAACATACAAGTCGTTGAAATTCATATCACAGAACCAGAGTCCAAGTGAAATCTCATCATGAGAATGACTTTGTAAGTTTGTATAATTTGCTTGTGTATGTGTTAATGTAACTTCATATCCTTTTTCACATGAGACAACCCTGAAACCATATAAAAATTATTATCATTAAATTTATGTGAATTTCATCATAAGAAAATTTGAATATGGCTGCCAGAAATGCGATACCGTCCATCTCAGTTGTATTTGTAGAGGACAAATTTTACTGTAAAGAAATATATGCTTGTTTTCGAAACAGTTTTATTTTATTTCTGTTGGTTGGATGGTCGCAAAGCACTCGAACCATTCTGGTTGGATGCTTTTTTTTTCATTTTTCTTTGTAAGAACTGCTCCTTGATGACCTGTGCAAGTATTTTTCTTGTTTTGTGTTAATTTTGTGTAGAAGTATGAACTAAAATACAGAAGAATATAAACCTTGGTTCAAAACAGTGTATAGATGTATGAACCGAATTGCACCGATGCAAGTGTGGGTTTGGTGGTTTTAAACTTTTGAATTGCTGCGGCTCTGTTTTCCCTCTGCATTTGTAATCATCTATTCTACACCAGTTCATCAAGACAGTTGAAAATTCATGCATAAAACCACTGCAATTTTATTAGGAATTTGGAGACAAGCTTGCATGCATTTGGTAAAATTATGCAAAGTGGTGTAATGGGTTCTTGAATTTCCGATTGTTTTCAAGAATCGCGATAACCTGTGATGATTTTATTTACAAATGTTTATAGTACTTCATACATCTTAAATGAGAACTTGGAGAGCAATCTGGTTCTGTAAACTTTGAAGAATCACATCTTTACATGAATTATTGAACTGCCGGATGAGATGTGTGTTTCAGCCTAAGCAACAAAATCTTTTTCTTCTCTCTTGTGTGTCATGGTTTAGATTTATCACAGAACGCCTCGGGGGGATAACTCTCGCCAGTCTTTTAGCTGCAAATAATGAACAAGAGGAACCCATTTAAGCAGGAGATGATTTGATTATTCACTAGTTGACGATAGAAGTATATGCAGATTGTCGTGAATGCGACAGCTTAAATAAAAACAGTTACCTATTTCGTAGAAAAGCTCATTGATATTTTGTGCAGTTTTTGCTGATGTTTCGGTGTAAAACATTCCATTTTCCTGAGCAAATTGCTCAGCTTGCTGCATGGGAAGAATAAGCCAGAGTAAAAGATGGTCTCAGGGACTTCTTTCCAGTTAACTTTAGATTAAGAACAGCAATTTAGGCAAAAAATAACAGAAAACTCGAAATTCTACAATCCAAAATGTGTATTCTATCTCAGAGATTAACCAGTGTGATAAATACTAAAGTGGGATTAAAGAAGAAAGGGATTCTGCACACACCTCAGTCTGAACCGCTCTGTGTGAATCCAAGTCAGATTTGTTTCCCACCAAAGCCATCACCAAATTTTGATTTCCTAGAAATAGTAGCAGATTCTGAATTCTCAACTTTGAGATTACATTAGAAAGAAAGCACGAAAAAGAGCACTATTTTCCAAATCTCTTTTCTTACCTTGTCTTTTCAATTCCTGAACCCATTTCTTTGCTCTATCGAATGTATCCTGAGGGAAAACAATGCATACAACAGCTATTTTAAACAGGCACATATGTAAATCAAATTTCAAGTAATTCAGGAGGAGATGCATCATTTATATGCATACAAATTGTGAATCTTATATTTTAACATTTCTCAATCTTTTCATTCTCTTTGCTAAAAGAAATACAGAGGAAACAGACACCTAATGAAAGATAACAGCATCCTCTCAATGCATAAAACTTAATGCAGAGGTTGTTTATACTGATAAAACTTCATCAACAAGAAAGCTAAACAATTGCTACCGTATTTGAGATGTCATACACAACGACAGCCGCAGCTGCGCCGCGATAGTACATGGGAGCCAAGCTATGGTATCTTTCTTGCCCTGCAGTGTCCCATATATCAAACTTTACAGTGGCTTCAGTCAACGATAATATCTGAGTGAAAAAAGCTGCTCCTACAGTTGGTTCCTGCACACATATAACAATTTCAACGTCTAAAATAAGATGAAGAATACCTAAATTTCCTTAAAAGAAACAAAAATCATGAGCATTGATTACCTGGTGATCATAAAACTGCCCTTTGATAAATCTGACTACCAAACTTGTTTTCCCAGTTCCCATGTCCCCCACAAGCACCTGCAAATGATAGTTTGAAAGTTGAAACATTCGAAGAACATTCCTCTAATAAGATCCACCACTACCCATAATAAGAATTTGACATGACAATTCATACAGAATTTCAAACTCAATTAGGCCATCAAAGAAACACGACATACCCACCAGCTTGGCTTGTATGATCTTGTTTCCAGGTCTTGCCATTGAATTCCCACAACCAGATGATCAATATGAGATGATAGTTTCCAAAAAAAAAGAAAGAAAGAAAGCAAGGTATTAAAGAGAAAAGTTCAGAGAGAAAACTGAGTTTTGTTGTTAGAAAAGGAAAACCAATGTATTGTTTTACAAGAAACAATAAGAAATTAAGAGAAGACTGGTAGGTTTCAATTTTTTAGACCTTGCATGAATTTGACTGGTAGTTTTTGTTTCAACTGGTTGCTGTGTGTGATTTTTTTTTCTTATTTCTTGATAACTGATTGATCAACAGCACTAGTATTGAACTGTAGTATTCAGCTGAGAGAACCATTTTAAAGAGTCCAAGAACCAGTTTGAGGCTGATTGACCCAAATTGGATCCACTACATTTCACAGCTGAGATTCTGTGCACTCCTTAAATTTTTAATTGATTCTTTCTTTCTTAAATTAAAATTATTTATTAATATATATATATATATATATGTATATATATATACATACAACTAACATATATTTATTTTTTAAAAAAAATATTTCATTTTATATAATAATATTTTTTAACTTTAATTCTTTCTTAAATTAAAAATATTTCAATCGATATTATAATAAACATATATATATATATATAGGAATATATGTACATCATTATAGTTGTATTTGTTATGTTATTTTATAATCTCTTACATGGAATGTTTATTGTAATTTTATATAATTTAAACGATAATAAATTATTATGTGGGTGTTAATTGATTTGAATAATTAAAATATTTAAAATTTGATTCTATCTAAAAAAGTGTTTAAAAAAATTTAAATATAAATATTTTCTATAAAAAGCAAATAATAATAATAATAATAATTGTTATTAAATAAATGCACCAACTTAGTGTTCATTACCAAAATAAAATATTATAAAATTAATAATTTAATCTATTAAAATAGATATAAATAAATTATTTATCATAAAATATATATTGACAAGAATTTTTTTATATCAATATCTTATATTACATTTATACAAAATAATTAAAAATTAAAAAAGGAAAGAAATTGAAATCCAAATGTAATTAGGATATTAATCTGTTGTTTTCATATTACCGAACTTTATATTTATATAAAATTTCAAATGAAATTATCGACCCAACAAATAATTTGCAAAATTGTAAACAAATTTAATAATTGAAAGAGTTAAGAAAATAAAAAAAAATTAGGGTAATACCTGAACTTCTAAATCAGTTTCAATTTCTTTTAAGTAAAAACAATAAAATTTATAGGATTTGTAATTATCAATCATTTTTATTCGGGTCATTTTTAAATAATTATAATATTTATAAAGTAAATTAAATAAATAAAATGGATAAAAAAAATATTGCCATTTTTATCATAATATTATAATTTAATTTATTACTTTTTATAATTAAAATATTTTTATTTAATTTCCTTCAATATTTTTAAATTTTTCTATCATAAATATTTGAAAATAAAGATTAAATAAAAAAAGTGATATTTTATGCAAAGAAATGTTTCAAAATTTCTAGTATTAACATAATAAAAATTTATATTAACTCATATTATACGAATAAATCATATTTTTTGTGTAAGAAAAAAAAATAATATTTTTGTGAATATGAAAATAACACACCAAATGAATTTACGTTGCAATAAAATAAAATAAAAATATTTAAAAATTTAAAATATATAATCAACAGTTATGAAATAATAATTGTATGAAAATAAATTTTAAAAATTTCTTATAATTTTTATTAATAAAAATAAATAAAAGAACTTAAGAAAAATCTAATTAAAAAAATAACTGATAAAAATGATGTTGGGCCAAGCGTGTGGAATAGCTGGTCCAGTCCTGAGGCCCAAAGTTTGAGAGGCCCAAGAGACAAAACCCAACCGTTTGTTAAGAGTGATGGCAGGCAGGGGAGAACATACTAATGACGAGTACGTAGCACGGCAGCTCCAGCCCTCAGATAATGAAGCAGCAAGAATATGGACATGTTGTGCAGAAAACTCTCGTTCAATTAGCATTAAGAGAATTAAGTAATTCAAAAGATGATGAACTATTGTCACTGCTGTATAATTTTATAAATACCCATCAATACAGGAACGAAGATGCCAGCCGTTCGTTTAAAGGATTATACTTTGGATTTGATGCTTGTAGACATGAGAACTTGTATAGATTTCACTGGATGAAGGACAGTTCGGTTCTGGTTTCTTCTTTTTTGATGTGTTAATGGTATTTCGGTTGATGTTCTGTATGTTTATGCAAATCTGAGATGTTTTCACTGTCCCTATAGGGCCTTATGTTTCAGGATTCTTTAATAGTGTGCAAACACATGAATCTCTTCAATGATTTTGGGATCCAACCAATGTCCAAAAACAAGTCATTGAATCTCTTCAATGGTTCATTGCATTAGCATACCGTTACTAAAATACCAGTACCAATTTGTCATCAACCCATTAATAATTTCAACTTCATATAGAGAATGAAACCAGTTTCATGAAAAATAATAAAATACCACCAGGAAAGAAAAAATTGAAAATACTTTCCAAGTTGTAAGTCAATATACATTACAATAATGTTGCTTACCAAACTTACTTCTTGTCGGTTCTCAAGCTAATGAAAACCCAGACAGAAATGGCAAGCTAAGAAGCTTGGGATAAATCAGCCGAGGCAATTTCAATTTCAATCTGACATAAACAAGCTAACCACATCTTTGATAAACCATTTCTGTAGAGTCCACATATCAAACTTCACGGTGATGAAAGCACAAGAATTTGGCAGCCAAAATTTTGCAAGGACTTGCAGAAACAGCATAAATTCTACTTGCACATTGTGATTAGTTACAAAAAAATTTCAACAAATGCCTTGTATAGTCAAGTAAAGTTCACAAGCAGTCAAAAGAAGAAAGCAGTTACTACACTAAACAACTTGTAAAATCCAGTTTCCAATGTCAAAAATGAAAATGGCTTAGCCACATGAGTCGTAAACCAAAGTGTCCAGTGATTCAATAAATGCACCAAGTCCCTGCAACTAAATGATTTATGAACTTAATGTCTTGTATCATCCCACAAATTCTGCGAGAAATTAAATCTATTGACTTTAACTCAATGGTTCTGGTAAAATTCCCAAAAAACCTAACACTAGCATCAAATTGCTGGGAGCTGTTCTCTCACAGCTCCTCCAAAAACTGTTGTATGCCACTAAAAGTGCCGCGCACACGGTATTCTTTAGTAAAAGGCAAAAGAATAGTTCACTCTGCGCGCAACACACAACTCCATTAGATTTTGAAAATGAGTTACTGCATTTTATATAAGCTTGATTTCGTTAAGGATTCTATCTTCTGGCAATGTGGTAAGATATACTTATCTCTCTCCTTCGCTCTTCAGTAAGCTCTGAATCTATACTGTAGTCTACTTGGTCTGGTTGTTACATTAGAAGCTTCCATGTTTAATAATACTTGAATGCTTAATATCTGGTCTGGTGCTTGATAGGTTTTAGCATATTCACTTCAAAAAGTTAACAGGCCATGGCAAAGCATCTGGGATGCATAAGAAATCACTGTCCAAAAACTATAACTCACTTAAATATTTTAATTTATTTTTTAAATTAAATTCTATTGATGCCAGGTCGAGAGACATGATCATTCCATTTTTAAAAGCGAGACTGCTGCCCCCGTTGGACGTGCCTTTTTGTATCCTCTGTTCACTGGCCCATTACGCAAAATGTGATCAAAATTGGCTCCGATTCCTATTCGAATGGGTTTCGTGCTCTACCGCATCCCATATTCTTGCAGGATGATCAAAATTCTAAATTTGGTGACTGCAAATTTCTTGTTTTCTTTCATCAATTAAAGCTTCCAGCTCTTCCCATTTGATTCGCAAGGCACACTTTCCCTAAATAAGTTCAATCCGGTGCTTAAACAAAAAGGTGATGCTTAAACCAGATTTTTCAAAACAATCCTGGGTTTAACCGCACAGAAAATGGCAGTATGCATTAGATGTCATTTACCAAGCTAGTGTGAGAAGCTATTGTATCTAAATTTGGTAGGGGTGCGCCAGCCCTTGCAGTAGTGCAACGCATGGGCTACACTCAGAGCTCCAATAGCAAGCTATTGTTGTGAACCCTCCCCTCGAAAAAATAAATTTAATATCATGCAGGACAATGTCCTGCGTATCAGATATTAAACTGATAAGAACAGATACTACACTTGATCTTAGCCAAAAGGCCGAGAAAGGTATGCTTTGCCAGATCTTTCAATTGTGGTTTTGTAGCTATTCTCTGCATTGTCACTTCCTTTCGCTCCGTCGATATGGGGCACATTTGGCCTATGTGTCGGGACACTGAGTTTCATTGTCAATATGTAACTATGGGTTTGGATAAAAAACAGAGAAACACACCATCTTTGCCTAAAATATAGATTCAAGTTATCAGTAACAATTACTGGATTGGTATCTGTTAACTTTGAATAGATAGATCACCACAAGAAATTGTTGCTGGCTTTGATATGAAAGTTCTCTAGTCCACTAGCACGTTTGTATAACCTGAATTGCTCTCTGCCACGATAATTATCAAAATTTTTAATGCTCAACTCTCAAAGAAATCGTTTCGTTACAGGAATTCTGAGCACTGAAACAAGCATATGTTTCAAGTAATTGAGTCTTCTACAAATCTGTAGAAACGATTCTTTTTTCTGAGAGCGGTCAGTCGCCCACATTGTCCAGGGGTTGGCCGTAAGTGGTGGATTCTGAGTTTTATGGTGAATACGCAACTGTCAATCGTGATTCAACATAACGACTATACCTATATAATTTAATAATAATGCATAGATTCAATTGTTCTATAGCCAAAATGGTTTGTGTCCTGTAATGTAGAAATTCGTTCTAATCAGAACATCCTTTTTTCTCAACCAACCCATTATAATAAGAAGGGGCTAAAAAGAAGGCTTTTCTCACAGGAATTATTGCTGACCTTTGATACCAAAAGTTCAGCTGTGTACTACTATGTTTCTATAACCTGAGTTATTTTCTGCAACACTTTATCATCACAAATTTCTAGTTGTCTATTAACTTCAAGGAAATGTTCTGCAGCCATTAATGAGCTTCACTTTCATGCGATTGAGTCTTCCCTAAGTTCAGTTCAGGCAATCGAGTTTTTACACAAATCTTCAAATTATAAGGGAAGCAAATGAAGGGCCTTTTGGCAATCTAGCTCATAATGCAGCCCGAAAATACCTGAGCCCGTACGAACGTCATCTTCATTCCTGGAACTGTAATTTCGTTTGTGGCTTTCTCTGAATCAGGTTTCTGTTATGCCGGCACACCAGGGGCAAACATAAGTAGTACAGCAGCACCTATCCTTTGTACCAACATTTTATTCCTTTATTTGTTATTCTCCAATAGCTAAAATTTATGCTTCGTGCAGCACAAGTTATTGTTGTATTCATCGTTTTAGCAATGATTGGCAGGTTGTAGTCCTTTCAAATAAGAAATATAGCGAAAGCAAGAATTTTCTCTCCTCTATTTCTTAACTCGGCAGAAAGTTTCGGGCAAGTGATAAAAATTTAAGGCAATTGAGACTTCCATGAATATGCAGCAAAATTTCAGGCAATTGAGCCTTCCATAAATCTGCAGAAAAGTTTCGGGCAATTGAGCCTTCCATTGAATTTATTTATCTCAGGCAATTCAATCTTCCCTAAATGTTTCAGACAATTGGGCCATCCCTTCAATTACTTCTGTCCGTATGTTATTTAGGAAGCAAACAGTAACATTTTTTTGTAACATGTTCAACATCCGTGCATTCATACCATGTGAGCAAAACAAGCAGATGAATCTGAAATAATTGATACATTTCTCATTTATGACCAAAAAAATAAATAAATACCAAATGTAATGCAGCAATTGAATTATTTTAAAAAAGAAAGACCTAAGCTATAAGATCTACAACTGAAACGTCATTCATTCAAATTATGCTCTTTCTGAAGCAAAAGTGAAGCCTTTAATTTCTAATATGGCAACTCCAAAAGTTCAATTTCAGCTGAATCTAGTAGAAATGAATAACATAAGCAGAATTAAAACAAAATTATTCCTCAGCAACTCAGATACTGGAATGAGTCAAAAGTTGAAAGTAATCTTCTTACCCGCTAATCTATGCGAACAAGAGGCAGGAAATGACAACTACTGAATAAATGCCGAAATCTATAAACACTGCCCGAATAATCTGGTACACCACCAATCCTTTTTCCATAAGTTGAATTGCTTGTGTCCAGTTATCACCACTTTTCCTTGGATTCCACTTCTTTCTCAGACTCTTCCGAGTGCCTCTGCTGCTCAAGAAACAGTCTTTGGGGCACAATTGTTACATCGGTAAGCAAGAGAATGTAAAGTGGCCTCAAGGTCTCAACAATTTCTGAGCTTATTATATTCATTCCAAGTAATGCATCATCAATATACGATAGAACCACCAAAAGTGCTATGATGAGAGCGCAAAAGCTGCGAGTACCCTGAGAAGCTATAATGCAGGAATTTATTTGTTTGCAAGATAAAAGATTAAGTTCCTTCCTGCTTTGTTTTGCATGCTTATCTTTCTCATTTGATGTGTCTTTTCGAGTTTTTACAACTTTTGATGCATCTGTTGATGCTTTCTCCACCTTTTGAAGTGTCAGGCAATGGCTGTGATTTGGTGCTGTTATCCACAGCTGGAGGTTGAATAACTTTTCCTTTAGTTACATTTTTGTGCACTGGAGGTTCAACTTGCTTCCCAGTGTCATTTTCCTTGGAAACATTATCACCACTCTCATGTTTCAGCAATGTAGAAATAGGGGCAGACAATGAACAAGCAGTACCAGCTGCAGCACCAATGAAAACCACAGTAACGTCATAGAGGATTATAAACTTAGATGCAGAATGCATCAATTGCATCGGTATAAATTCCCTTTACAGAGCCAATTTTCTACTAGCATAATCTAGTCAATTGCAAACCAGAGTCTCTCAGGAGAATCAGCATATTCCATCTTTCTTGACACTTAAAAAGGCAACAAACGAGAACATATAGCTAAAAGTTAAAAAAATCAAGTAACAGAAGGTTGATTTCCATTAATGAGTCAACTGGATATTGAACCAAAATAGTTCTTACTTATATTACAAATCATCAAAACTAAAGAATATGAAACAATGTCAAACATTCAATCAAAACATGAACAGTGATACTTTTATTGTTACCTATTGCACTTTCATATGCAAATCTCTCGCCATGCCATATTCCAATCACATAACCTTGTCATTTTTCATAGTTAAAACAAGGAATGTTGATTCTCATAACAAGCATGTTGAAAAGCTTACACAGTTTAAGCATATGAAACCGCAAGGGAACCTATGATGATCTCTATTCTAACCCGAAAAAACATCATAACAACTTTGTTCTTTTTCCTTTCATGAAATACGAAATTTTTGATCTTCTAGACATTGCTGACAAAAGTTACTAGAAGATAAATTATTAAACAAATTTCTTTGACTTCTCTTACAGTATATAGGATCTAATTACGAACCCAATTTAATTTTTTGAATAAGTTCTGTACAGAGGAGGCTCATAACGAATAACAGGATAAATTTGATGAATTTCAAAACCAACCATATCCATCCGTATCATATCAATTTTGTTTTGTCCTGGAAACGGTGGTAAGAATCAAGAATTATAACACATAAATCACGCTATTTTCACCAATTAATCAAATAATCAAAAAGTCAACATGCATGGGATCATGACCAAAAAATTAGAAAAATTGAATGCGCAGGTACCATTGATTTGATTAGAGAGAACGCTTTGTGGGTTGTCTCGATGAGGTAAGAAAGATGGAGAGGAAGGTTGATTGAGGGAATGAAATTGAGGACTGGATACTGTTGATGAAGCTGAAGATGCCGAGAGGTCGTGTATACGGCCAGTGATAAGAGCGAGACGGTCAGATCCTCTATCTACAATTCTTCTTCTTCGTTCTTCTCTCCTACTGCTTCCCCTGCTTGTTGCCATCACTCTCCCTTCTTCCATGCAAAATTCTCCTCATTGCTTTTGAATTTGTAAGACACAAAAACCTTATTATCACATCAATTATAACATGCATTTGATAAGTACCAGATACTACAGAGAATTTTGTTGGTAAAATCCACAAAAACCCAACATTACACTCAAATTGCTGGGAGCTGTTATCACACAGCTCCTCCAAAAATTGTTGTATGCCGCTAAAAGTGCCGCGCACACGGTATTCTTTAGTAAAAGGCGAAAGAATAGTTCGCTCTGTGCGCAACACACGGCTCCATAAATTTTTGAAAATGAGTTACTGCATTTTATATAAGCTTGATTTCGTTAAGGATTCTATCTTCTGGCAATGTGGTAAGATATACTTATCTCTCTCCTTTGCTCTTCAGTAAGCTCTGAATCTTAATACTGTAGTCTACTTGGTCTGGTTTTACATTAGAAGCTTCCATGTTTAATAATACTTGAATGCTTAATATCTGGTCTGGTGCTTGATAGGTTTTAGCATATTCACTTCAAAAAGTTAACAAGCCATGGCAAAGCATCTGGGATGCATAAGAAATCACTGTCCAAAAACTATAACTCACTTAAATATTTTAATTTCTTTTTTTAATTAAATTCTATTGATGCCAGGTGAGAGGCATGATCATTCCATTTTTAAAAACGAGACTGCTGCCCCCTTTGGAAATGCCTTTTTGTATCCTCTGTTCACTGGCCCATTAGGCAAAATGTGATCAAAATTGGCTCCGATTCCTTTTCCAATGGGTTTCGTGCTCTACCGCATCCCATATTCTTGCAGGATGATCAAAATTCTAAATTTGGTGACTGCAAATTTCTTGTTTTCTTTCATCAATTAAAGCTTCCAGCTTCCCATTTGATTCGCAAGGCACACTTTCCGTAAATAAGTTCAATCCGGTCTTAAACAAAAAGGTGATGCTTAAACCAGATTTTTCAAAACAAACCTGGGTTTAACCGCACAGAAAATGGTAGTATACATTAGATGTCATTTACCAAGCTAGTGTGAGGAAGCTATTGTATCTAAATTTGGTAGGGGTGCTCCAGCCCTTGCAGTAGTGCAACGCATGGGCTACACTCAGAGCTCCAATAGCAAGCTATTGTGGTGAACCCTTCCCTCGAAAAAATTAACTTAATATCATGCAGGACTATGCCCTGCGTATCAGATATTAAACCGATAAGAACAGATACTACACATGATCTTAGCCAAAAGGCCGAGAAAGGTATGCTTTGCCAGATCTTTCATTTGTGGTTTTGTAGCTATTCTCTGCATTGTCACTTCTTTCGCTCCGTCGATATGGGGCACATTTGGCCTATGTGTCGGGACACTGAGTTTCATTGTCAATATGTAACTATGGGTTTGGATAAAAAACAGAGAAACACACCATCTTTGCCTAAAATATAGATTCAAGTTATCGGTAACAATAACTAGATTGGTATCTGTTAACATTGAATAGATAGATCACCACAAGAAATTGTTGCTGGCTTTGATATGAAAGTTCTCTAGTCCACTAGCACGTTTGTCTAACCTGAATTGCTCTCTGCCACGCTAATTATCAAAATTTTATTCATTACAGGAATTCTGAGCACTGAAACAAGCATATGTTCAAGTAATTG
This sequence comes from Xylocarpus granatum, assembly GCA_019650275.1. Lineage (NCBI taxonomy): Eukaryota > Viridiplantae > Streptophyta > Magnoliopsida > Sapindales > Meliaceae > Xylocarpus > Xylocarpus granatum. The sequence continues at coordinate 720,447 of BNST01000726.1, forward strand.
AGTCTTCTACAAATCTGCAGAAACGGTTCTTTTTTCTGAGAGCGGTCAGTCGCCCACATTGTCCAGGGGTTGGCCGTAAGTGGTGGATTCTGAGTTTTATCGTGAATATGCAACTGTCAATCGTGATTCAACATAACGACTATACCTATATAATTTAATAATAATGCATAGATTCAATTGTTCTATAGCCAAAATGGTTTGTGTCCTGTAATGTAGTAATTCGTTCTAATCAGAACATCCTTTTTTCTCAACCACCCATTATAATAACAAGGGGCTAAAAAGGAGGTTTTTTTGACAGGAATTATATGCTGACCTTTGATACCAAAAGTTCAGCTGTGTACTACTACGTTTCTACTATAACCTGAGTTATTTTCTGCAACACTTTATCATCACAAATTTCTAGTTGTCTATTAACTTCAAGGAAATGTTCTGCAGCCATTAATGAGCTTCACTTTCATGCGATTGAGTCTTCCCTAAGTTCAGTTCAGGCAATCGTGTTTTTACACAAATCTTCAAATTATAAGGGAAGCAATTGAAGGGCCTTTTGGCAATCTAGCTCATAATGCAGCCCGAAAATACCTGAGCCCGAACGAACGTCATCTTCATTCCTGGAACTGTAATTTCGTTTGTGGCTTTCTCTGAATCAGGTTTCTGTTATGCCGGCACACCAGGGGCAAACATAAGTAGTACAGCAGCACCTCAGCTTTGTACCAACATTTTATTCCTTTATTTGTTATTCTCCAATAGCTAAAATTTATGCTTCGTGCAGCACAAGTTATTGTTGTATTCATCGTTTTAGCAATGATTGGCAGGTTGTAGTCCTTTCAAATAAGAAATATAGCGAAAGCAAGAATTTTCTCTCTATTTCTTAACTCGCAGAAAGTTTCGGGCAAGTGATAAAAATTTAAGGCAATTGAGACTTCCATGAATATGCAGCAAAATTTCAGGCAATTGAGCCTTCCATAACTCTGCAGAAAAGTTTCGGGCAATTGAGCCTTCCCTTGAATTTATTTATCTCAGGCAATTTAATCTTCCAGGAAAGTTTCGACCAATGGAGCCTTCCCTTCAGGTTAGTTTTCTCAAGCAATTGAGTATTCCATAAATCTGCATTAAAGTTCAAAACTGGATCACCATTCAATTCAGTTTAGGGCAATTGTATCTTCCATTAATCTGCAGAAATATTAGTCGATAACTCTACCGTTATAACATTCACACTAGCCTGACACTGCTTTATAATCTCATACACCAATAACATCCACATTAGCCTGACACTGCTTAATAATCCCATACACCAATAATTTTAGAACGAGAGTTGTAGAGCTTTACCCCGTAGGGAGCCCTTCCAGAAATTCTCGAAGGCCAGAGCCAAACCCAGGCCTAAGAGGGGGTTTGGAAATAGTTTTCAACCAGCAATAGACGCGCCTCGGTTAGAACCTCACTAGCTGCGTCATTGCCCCAAGCGCAAAGATGTTTCTATTCTGTAATCTGATTCCCTTTTAAATACAAGCTTTGAGACCTAAAAATGTCTACTAATTGATGTGGGAATTGTTTTCACAAATCATCTGGAAAAGAACCAGAACGAGCTTCAAATTCAGAACCAACAATGAACTCAGAATCTAAATCAGAATTATTACGAAAATTTATCGAACTATATCTAAGTTTGCTGCGGTAGAATCAAAATCGGTTAAAGAGCATAATACTTCTAACCACTCAACTTGGTTCTGTTCAAAACTTGCTTTGTAGCATGATTAGGTCTAAAATTTATGGGTTACCAGCAGAAGCGATTGAAATTTTTGCAGATGGGTTTGTAGATTTGCCGATGACAACTATTCTAATATTACTTTTGTCAAACCTGAATTGTAATTCTACTTAAATTACCAATTCAACAAATTTTTCCATTCTATATACATGAATTGTTATTCGGCTACAGGCGAAGTATAAGCTATTTAACTAAATTTGATAGGGCGCTGAAGTATAAGCTGTTTAACTAAATTGATAGGAGGCCGTACTCACAATACAAGCTCTTCCAAAAATTAGGGAAAGACGCTTGAAGTGGAGAACATAAGATCTTTTTAGTAAAGGAAGAACGAATTGTTTGCTCTGTCTTCACTCCACGGCTCCATGCCTTATAAAACGCACTTGCTTGGTATAGTATTTGCAAGCACTGGTTGAGATTTTGGTCTTCTTGACTGTTGCTTCTCTTCTTATCTGTTTCTGCTATGCAATTGTATTTTGCTTAATGTTCTGATACTTATGGCATCTCCATTCAGTTTTTTACTGCCGTTCTGTTCAATGTCTACAGATTTTAATTCTTAAATTATGTTTCTCAACACGTTCACATCAAAATGTTCCTGTACTCGCCAATGCGAGTGAAAGATTCTCAGTGTTATTTCACCACATTTCTGAGCCTCAAAAACACTTCATATTATTTGCTAGCTGCAAGTAGTGGCTCTCCTTTCAGTCTAATAATAGCTGAAAATACTTTGTTTGGCATTAGTGATCTTCGATCTTGAATTTGAAATTGCAGTAATTCCAAGTTATGATATCCTCACATCATCTCTGTTCTTTTGCTCTGTCAACATGGGATGAATGTGCTGCACCAATTTCAAAGCCAATCCGGGCGCTTCTACACTCCGTGTCATCTTATTGAGATGATCTATTGCAGATTTCTTCTCCTTGACACAATTCAATATCAGTATCAGGAACAATTTTATCTAACTTAGATAGAAAATCATTATTTTTTCGCTTCAACCCAGATTAAAAGGATTATAGGATTATGATTCTCAAGGTGACTCCAATATTTAATGAGTATGATAAGAATGCATGGAACCATCTATTCTGGCTAAGGTACGAGTCAAAATTGTCTAATACCATCGCTATTTTCAGTTGTCCTCGCCGGAAAAGAACAATCGTTGATATGCGTGGAACACAAACCATGTGTGCTTCCGCAATCGTGCAGTATGCAACGCATGGGCGACACTCAGGGCTCTCAGCTAGCAAGCTTCTTGTATTGAACCCTCCCCTCAAAAAACTAATTTAATATCATGTGAGACAACGTCACACCTATCAGATATTAGACTGATAAGAACAGACACTGCGCATATACTTAGTCAAAAGGCCGAAAAAGATTTGCTCTTTTTAAGTCTGAGCTCTGATCTTAAAACTGTACCTTGCAATATGACTTCCATTGGTTTGCCAATGTGGGAAATATGAGCCACATGCTAATACAAAATTTTCTGGTTTAGAATCACAGAACTCCAGACTCTACCTTACATTCACACATATGTTAGCTCTCCGTGCTACAATGCCAAAAAAGTCTGGTGGTTTTGGAAAAAATGATGATGAATGAATCGAATGATACCGTACAACAATTACATGAGTTGAAGTATTCAGAAATTGATTGTTCCATGATTCAGGAACTGTGAATATGCAACGATTGGTTCTAAAAGCCAATCCAGATGGTGTTGTTTTCAATCCGCTCATGCTAGAAGTTAAAACCAAGCTCTACTCCAAATTTGTTTTTTTCAGCACATTAAAGTGTTGGCTTCTGCTTGAATTTTGGCTAAGAGCATACCTTTTCTGCGTATCCAACTTAATCCTGATTGAAGTAGAATGGCTCCAAAATTGTTGAAGTCAACTGAGAATCACATTCTCGCTGTGTTCAACAACCCTCAATGGAACCGAACTCTGATTCTTGAGATGTCGATATCATCTGCTCCAGCTGCACTTTCACAACCAATAGAAGAGCTCCAATTCAACAAATTCTCAATGGTGGAAACTATGGCTAAGTACATTAAGTTATGCTTATACCAGGGTAGACCATATCCATATTTTTCAACATGGTGAAACCATTTGCTTTTTGATGTTTTCTTTTAGTTCTTTGGATCAAATTGTTAGCTCTGTATATTTCCCTGGATCGAAATATTCTTTAATGTTCTTACTTATCCATCCTTTTAGCTGTCAGTGCTTTGCAGATGCAGAATTTTGGAAGTTTTCAGATATTTGGCCAATTTATAGGCTAAAATTGAAGCTAATAAGACAGATCTCTTCATTTTTTTGCTAGTTGCACTATTGATTGTTCTGCACCATCGTCAAGCATGTTCTCAGCACCAAAATATACTGAATTTGATATATGACAATTGTTGTGAACACAGTATCAGAATCCTGACCATGCTTTAATTTTGTCATTTCCTAGCTTTGTGCTAATCTATCGCTATTGTCCTTGAACTCTTCCCACCGGAGTTTTTTTCTTAACTTCTGTACTTGATTCATCCAATAACACAACCTGATATTCTTAAAATGCAATTTGTGGATAACTTTCACCGAAAGTGTGTAAATTTCCAAAAGACAATAAATGATAAAGGTTCTACATCCACTTGAGTACTTTCTTCAACTTAACCTGCCAAGCTTTTGGTTGCAATATGATTACACTTGTATTTTTACTAAAGTTCACGGGTAATTCGAATTTCTTTTCCTCGATATGATTTAAATCTCTGCCCTATGTCATTGAGAGAAGAATTTTCATCATTAAGACATAGAAACAAAGGGAAAAATAAAGGAGGCAAAACATGTTGAACTTTTCTAGAACAAACATTAGTTTACCCATCAATTACTATTTAACATAAGCTTGGATTCTACTTCATTAAAACTACCGAGCAGAGAATTTTAACAAACAACACATTCTTTCATCTACAGCAGACAGCATTCCTTTTCTCGTTTCTATGAACTCTGAAGATGATGGAAGCAAAAGCTTCGATGCGTAGTAGGTTTAATCTTTATTGATGGTTGAGTCCCAAATAGATGAGCTAGCAATGTAGACTATTGTGGAAGCAAAATATCAGGGTTGCGAAAGTACGGGATGAAGCAT